>CM055682.1:4725742-5925742 GCA_029448645.1 Andrena camellia | reverse complement strand
CAGCTAAATCGCACAATTAGCTGGGATCGGTTTCGTTCGCGACCAGCCATCCGACGAGTTATAACCGAGTTTTCAAGTTAGCTGCGAACGAAACTTCGCGGTGTCGCGATTTATATGGACATTTGTAGGCGCAGTTAAGATATCGTTTGAAATTGCTGTGAACGATAATTATCGTGGCTGTGAAATGTTATTTGCATGACTATCTTGCAGAAGTTATCCTGATTCGGTGTTGTATAGAAATTTCGGTAAGCAACACCTTCTTGCAATTGTATTCCCCAATTTCTTTAATTGTCGTATTATATACCAAAATATCTGTGAATAATTCCGAAGACTAAAACGGATACTATAATTCATATTGTATTAATTTATACACTCCTCCCTTCGATCTAATAATTTTATGGAACTCTGAATGATCGATTAGCTCGAGCTGCGCTAATGCAAAATAGCTATTAATTCGTAATTTATAATTCATGCAAAGTTCATTGACACCGAAGCCTTCAAACGGAGATTTAGTTGCCTATTATGGAACAGTAATCTAGGCCCTAGTGATTCAGAATATCGATTGGTCTAATCTCGGCTAATGTGCAATAGATTGTAAAGTTAAGTGGATTTTAATTAAACGAAATGAAGGGACTTTTATTAGACATATTTAATCCGAGAAAATGTTATTTCTGAGGATGCTTGAAGTATAGTGGTATGGAGGGACGCAATGAA
Organism: Andrena camellia; assembly: GCA_029448645.1. Classification (NCBI taxonomy): domain Eukaryota; kingdom Metazoa; phylum Arthropoda; class Insecta; order Hymenoptera; family Andrenidae; genus Andrena; species Andrena camellia. The sequence continues at coordinate 5,925,028 of CM055682.1, read as the reverse complement.
ACGCTTGATGGTATGAGAAATTGTTGAAAAATTTTCAGGATTTTGAACGGAGAAGATAAGGGACGTTAATTTCCTAACTTTCCCTACGCGATTTGCTGCGCCCACGCATTTTCGCCAAGGCAAACATGAACTTCTGACCCAGATCGTTGCTATAACTTTTACTTTATCCACGAGTATGTTTGAGAAAGTAAATCGGGCGTCTTCGGTGGAACGATTTGCCGAAATACACTTGAATCACGTTACCGTAGAACGACGTGAATATTTGTTGAACATACGACTGCCTGGCCTATTTCGTCGTGTACCTATATTAAATTTCGAATTGAAGGTATGTTTATTCGGGAGATCTTAAGCGGAGGATCCGTATTTCGAGTATCGTGGATATGATTGATGTTGAAAGGAAGGTGCGTAAGTTGCAACATCGTTTTAGTAATTTGAAAAATATACTACTACTCATAGCGTTAATGACAAAATAGTGAAGTTTTCGATAATGTAATTTTAGAAGAAGCAGATAGTTTACTTCTTTCTTGGCTTTCTTGAATTCCTTAGAAATGTGTAATATTTTTATCGGTGTGTGAGAAATAAAGGATATTTCTATAGAAAGAATACAGTACTAATAACGATAATTACAAAAACGAGAACTCGTGCTCTGGCTAATTTAATTTTCGGAGAAGAAAATTGTCTACTTCTTCCTTCACTTTCCTGAATTTATTACAGGTAGATTCCTATTTGAGAAATATGTTACTCATTGCGATAATGACAAAAGCGCGAAGCCCTCGTTAAGGGTACCCCTACGTTCCCATCAAATTTTTAGGATTTTATTTCAAAAACAGTAAACGTCATAGCGTTAAAAAAAAGTTTTTAGGCAGTACTTGTGCATCATTGAAGACAATAATTTTTTTTTCATATTTTATCTAATACCTGGTGATACTAAAAAAGTTCCGCGTGGTAACAGAGCCGCGCAGGCCACGGTAACAGAGCGAGGTGCGGTAATAAATGTGGACCTTAAGAATTTTCTTGGTTTGTTGATTTCAGATAATTCTAGAAGGCGTTACAAATTCCGCAGATGCGAAAATTTCTTTTACATCACAAGGACAGTCACAGCCACCAAGAGACAGAATTAGATAAAATATGCAAAAAAAAATTATTATATTCAATAATGTACAAATTAGTTTTTTAACTATGAAATTTACTTCTTTTTAAATAAAATCCTAAAAATGACCTATTTCCGAAGTGATTTGATAGGAGGATACCCTTAATCCATTTTCCCCAGAAAGAAGTCGTTGACATTTTTCTTCACTTTCCTGAATTCCCCAGAGAAGATGTAGCAGGTATTTTATTACTATTTCACAAGGGCAGAGCACCGTTTCTATATGAGATATATAGCGCGTGGCCCTCGTTAATTTACTTGCCGCAGAAAGGAACCGTTTACAGTAGAATTCTACGTCTGCCCCTGGATAATTAAGCCGCCGTCGTCAAATTATCAATTAACCCGCGATAATGAAGCGTACATTAATGCCAGACCGACTGTGGCTTGCAATCGGGATTACAATCCCTACGAACATGATTACATAAAGCTAACGAGCCCGAGACATGCTCGCTGGGGAGAAACAACACTCGTTGCAGAATATCTCCGGACGCACCGGTGCGTCAGATTCGGGCGATAATGGTGTTTGAAACGTACGGTATTCCGTGCCCGACGCGTGTCAATCAACTCGCGGCTCAAGCACAGGCAAATGTTTGAGTTGGAAATCATCCAAACAGGGGTCTGTCGCTGATATCATTAACCCTTTCGAACGCAACTCCTTCGCTTCTGACGACACGCTATTCGTTCGAGCAATTTTTGTACGTACGATACAATTTGGGGGCTATCGTTGACAAGGGAAAACCCTTAGTCACTGATTGGAACGCAACTTCGTGGATTTATAGAGAGAATCAAGCCAAGAACAACCGTATATTTCATTCAGTAAAAAAGTTTCTTTTTCGTCAGGTATTTTTTTTTTAAATCGTTTCAAAATTTTGTTAATGCAAGTTTGCAGCGATTATTGTACCATTAAACTTTTGTTTGAAGCGCGTTTTTCTGTCTCTTGGACTTTAGGAGTTATAAGCGAAACCGTGGAAGGGCCTATTTGACTTTGAAGTTAGTTTTCGCACCCTTAAGGGATTACATCCACCTAGAGGTCTGGAAAAAGCATACAAGTTCAGGATTTTTTGGGGGGAAAAGTATAAGTGAAAATCATACACAATGTTTTTCTACTAAAAGATACATCTTTTAACTATATTATTCTAAATTTTCATGAGATATTATTATTAACTAAGGGAAATATCGACTTGGATATAAGTCGTGTTTTTTGTAAGTATTAGCTGGTGGACATTCCCTAAGCTAAACGATGCATCTGAAAGCAAAAATTCAAATAAATTTTAAAAATAAATAACTTTCAGTAGTACCCGACGTTGTCATATTTTTACATTTTGCTTTCAACTTTGCAATAATGGAAATACTTGCAAAGCCTTTTTGAAAATAAAGAAAAATTGTTTCCACCGAAATTCGATATTTCAACTTCAAACGATCGCCCTTTTTTACCAAAATACAATATTAAAATTCGGGGAACGTCAGGTACTTCTGAAAGTTATTTATTTTTAAAATCTATTTGAATATTTGCTTTCAGATGCATCGTTTGGTCTAGGAAATGTCCAGCAACTAATGCTTAAAAAAACGTACCGTTGTTCTTATCTTGAGTCACCCTATAAAACCACAAAGTTCCGCTTCAATCGGTGAGTAAGGGTTCGCGGTGTTCCCTTGTGAGAGAGAATTGTATTTGGAACCATTTCTTTCTTGGCTCGCGTACTTTCACCACAAAGGAAGATCTAAACAGTATCTATGACTTTAAAATGAAACGAATTTTAATAAGGAACGACTTTTGGTAATATATTGCGTAAAAGATTGAAGTTTATGCTAAACCTACTGTGATAGCAAGAATATTTAACGATTTTTAAACCTGTTAGGTCTCAGAATGGTAAGAATGGTAACAAGGGGCACATTTTGTTTTCACGTTTTTTATTTATTTGGGGTGAAAATGAAGGAGTTTTTGAGAGTAGGGGAGAGGTGCTATAAAAGGGACACTTTTGTTTAGCGTCCATTTCTGACAATGCCATTATAGGTATTTACAAAACAAGTACATCACAAGAAAGCGTGTTTATTTCCCTTCGATAAAAGTATATTACAAACTCATCAATTGTAATAGAAAATAACAAAATCTTCGATTTTCAAATAAGTAGGAAATGTCCCTTTTACGACTAGGTGGTTTTAAATGGGACAGTATAAGTCATGAAAGGGATACGTTAATAAAAATAAACTTATTAAGTATTACAATTATAATAGTAAATCTTAATGATACAAAACAATGGAATGTATGAAAAAATTAACTCTTTGTACTATAAATCATCAATATGTTTTACTATCTCCATAGAGTGTGACTTATCGTTAATGCTTTAGCAGCTTTTTAAGTTGATAATTTAAAACAATGTCATCTGTGTATCAGATGATACACTAATAACTTTACAGGAAAGTAAAATACATATAGTGTCCAGCACTACATGTGTATGAGAGGGACAGCCACGAAACGGTCGTCCCATTTAAGATTTGTTGTGATGTCCCTTTTAAGACTATAAGTGAGTTTAATATAATATAACCTCAAAACAAACAAAACAATCAATTAAGCTTACCTATTAAGTATTTTCGTTTCAGTTGAATACAGGCTATTTTAATGATATAACACTTTAACACTTTGTATATATCTTGATCTCAGAAAACGACACAGAAAATCAACGAAAATTTTACTTTTACTGCCGAAAAACACCAACCGCGGATTACTACTCTGTTGCAAGTGAGACCGCAGTGAAGTTTACGTCAAATGACTGGCCCTAGTGTTGTCATAAACAGGAAAATAACTTGCATGTGCAATGCGTTTAGAATTTTGGCAATTCAATTTGTCCCATTTAAGACCTGTCCCTTTTATAGCACCTCTCCCCTACCTATAATTATTGGATACTGAAAGTATGACACAATTCTTGTCTCTGTTCTTGTGACACCCTTCTTAATTACTGCATCGAGATGATTAATGATGACTGAAACGTCGCACTAATCAGCACATAGTAGGCGTACGTAATTTATGGAGGCCTCCGAAATTCTCAAACGCTGCGTGTTGGTTCAGATAATACAGAGAATTTCGGGAATTTGCCGCCAGCAGTGTAAACGTGGATTTTGTTATAAACGAACGAAAATTTTCAATGCACAACAGCATAATCCAATCTCGGTCTCGCATACAAATTGGAAAATATAGATTGCCTAACGGGTTTCAATTAACCTGTGACCTAAAGCCACTTCCTGTGACCAGCTTTTCACTCGATTTTTCGTGAAAACGTCCAGTGATGCGTCACCAATTGGATCGTCTAAATATCGATTAGTCGTGAATAAAACGAGACTTTAAATAAAATGTAATGTTTGAATGATAAAAACTGGTTCGTCATAATTTCAACGAGGAGAAATATCCTTGCGAAATATTCGAATATTATAAATATTATTACTTGATTACCACACCGCTCCTGCGGAGTGTAAAAGTGACAGGTAGATTTAATAGATATATACAAATTAATATAACTTGCCTCTCGTTGACCATCGATAGTGATCCATCGTCCTTTATTCAAATTTCGATAAACCATCATAGAAATATACTAAACTGAGCCTGATGTCGTTCATTGAAGAATATCTACAAAGCAGGCAGCTTTTATGATTCATAAAGTGTTAACATATTGTAATAATTAAACTATAAAATGTTCCTTCCTTCACTGCAGATAATAATTATCGACTTAAAACAGTGTACTTTTAACAGTGATTTTTATAAAAGGAACTTTAAGAAATTCAAGAATTCACTGGGTCTTTTGGCAGTGATCCAATAGAAATAGAAGGAATGTTAGCGAGATTTTCGAGTTTAGAAAAGCCTACTGTATTAAAGGGGGTTCACCAACATGTAGGGGAGACCGGGACAGAATGTAACAAAAAAAGCTTTCACAGTTTTTTCTTGAAAGTCTTTTCCTCAATCGGAAAATAATTTGCGTGATTTACTACTTACACATGTGGTGAACGTGACAAAATCTTGGACACTTAGCTTCATCTTAAACAAATCTGAACCTTTGTTACAATGTACCTCAATCCGTTTTACTTACTTAAATACAAATATGAACGCAAATAAAAATTTATAAAAAATATAAATGAAAACACAGATCATTATTAAACATTTGATATACATGAGTTAAACAATCATTGCTTATTCATCTGATTCTATCAAAATCTTCTTCTTCGCTTTCTTCACTTTTGCCTTCATACCTTTTTCTACCTTTTGTATTCTCGATTGTTCTGTTTCGTCTAGCGGATCTTTTTCCGATGTGTCAGCAAATAGCAAGTTTGCTTTATCACCATTTAGAGCGCAGTAAGTAGTAACATGTTACAATTTACCCCGAGCTTGAATTTTTGCGTTTAATCTCAGCAAACGAGAAACTAAACATCAAATTACTAAAATACGTACACGTTATAATAAACCAATGTGTACTGATTCGTTAGCGACAAAGAAGCAAAAATTAAAACGGTTTCTAATGACGGTTAATTGAAATAAAAGTCCTAAGACAAAATTTACTTACGTGCTCTAAATACTAAAATTCTGGGCTATAACCACAAAATGAATACATTACGCTCGTTTGTGTCACTAAAACCGACGGTGCTAATATTGTCAAGCAGCTCTCGCATGCTGTGGGTTACCGGATTTGTCGTTCAAAAGATTTTACTTATGTTACAATTTACCCCGTGTTACAACCTACCCCGGTCTCCCCTACGCCTAAAAGAATGGGTAAATTTAAAATGTGTCTACTCAGGCAATTTTTCCGTGAAATATCGGGATCTTTTTAGTAGATGTTAGGCAACATTTTAATTTTATTTTCATACATTATTTATTACTTAGAGTTTTAAAATGGCGGAGTTATACAACATTGTTTATCGTCATACCTTGCCAACTGGCCCACAGCACCAAAAGCGATTGGCACATAAAAATAAAAAATTCTTATTTCAACATTAAGAAAAATAGATTTTCTTCATTAGCGTACGATTTTTATCATATTGGAATTTTGTTGAAGTTTTATAAGATTCCAAAGTTGTCCTTTTCCAGGGAGGAAAAAATTTTCTTTACAAAGCCGCCATTTCCTTATTTTTTACAATTATTAAAAAATCGTACATTACATTGAACACAATCTATCCTAACGTTTCCCAAAAAGATCTCGATATTTCACTGAAAAATTACTCGAGAAAACCAATTTTAAATTTATACATTTTTCAGGCCTACAAAGTGGTGCACCCCTTAATATTTTTTCTTGAAAATAAGGGAACATCTTACTACATCAACAATTGTATATTATTCACATCACAATTAATAATAACTGTTATCTTAGAATTTTGTGACATTATGCGGCACAGTAAGTATGTCCTGTAACTTCGATAAGTAGAAAATACCTGTTAAGAGCAGCCCAAGAGATCCTCAAAGTGAAAATGCAAACAAAACACGTACCTAGTACCTACCTACACCTTTCAAAAGCAACAATGCACTATTCTGGTGAGCTAATTCGTTATTTTCGCCCTGTACATGATAAATAGAAGCAATACAAGAAGTAATTCTGGGAGTCGTCCTTAAAAATTACGTAGTTGTTTTTGGGGGAAGGGGGTCCCGAATTTTTTACGTTTTCTTACAAGGGGGGGAGAGAGAGTCAGGTAGCGTCTTATGTAATATTTTTTTAACCTAATTTTCAATATAAGTAGCCTAAAAAACGACGTTTCAACGCACGCACGAATCCGAGTTAAATGAATTATATAAATCTTTAAAAGACTTTTAATAACTGACAAAATGCAATGTAAAAAATATTACCTAAGGAAGGGGTTGGAATTTAAATCTTAGGAATTTTTACACTTGGGGAGGGAGGGGGTAAGAAATCGCCAAAACTACTCTTACGTAATTTAAAGGTGGCCCCTAGTCCCAATCCAAAAATTTTACTAACTGAAAAAAATATAATGTAAAAAATATTACGTGAGGAAGGGGTTGGAATATAAAATCTTACGAATTCTTATACTTTAGGAGGTGAGGGTAAGAAATCGCCAGAATTACCCTTACGTAATTTAACTCGCCTTAATTAAGCATTCTTTACTCAGTTGAGTAAGAATTATCTGCTGCATACATAATTCAACACGTGGTATATTTTACACACTTATCAACTACCATACTCTACCCAGAAACGGCATGACGTATCCTCGACGTAAACTACATTTAAAATTGAAATTCGGATTTTGCAAGCAAGCACGTTCGACAGAATTCAACGACACCGTGGAGCTGCCTGCAAACGTGCGCGATAGAAAAAACGGGAACAACGTTATCGAAGCATCCCGTTCGCGATTCGAGCGTAAAAACTCGATTGAAAATTTCCAGTCTCCGCGAGTGTACTCGCGACAAGGATCTTCGACTTCCGTCGCATACGAATTCGAAGACGGAAATTGAACCAGGACTCATCTTACTTGCTCGACGACGCTCGAGGAGCCACGGTAACTGCTCGAAATAGTTTCCCGCAGCCTCGCGAGCATTCTTCGCGTTGCTGTTAAGCTGGAAACGCGAGCAAACGCCCCGAGAATGTGGCAACAGCAGATGGAAAAATAACAGCGAGCCATCCGCGATACTTGCGCCGCAGTTTCTTAATGACTCCAACAACTATTCGCTCGATATTCCGCGGCGGTACGAGACTGACATTTCACGCTGTGGATTTGAAAATCGATGGGGACATACGAGCTGCTTCATTAATCGGAACGTATGTTTTAAACAGGACGAATTTAATGACGTGTACTGTTAATGATATGTACTGTTCAGTTTGCAAAGGTACGTAAGAAAGAAGAAACGTGAGGTCATAAGTGGAATTTGAAGATCTGTTGTTTATACATATATGAGTAAATTTGAAAGTGCTAAAACAGTGATTTCCAGCTGGTGGGTCGCGAAGTTTTTTCTGGGGGCTCGCCACGTTTCTTTTTTTAATATTATTAAGTTAGAATTATATTCTGAAATACCTATTTTTATTGTGCTTTCTTATTAAATTATTAAATTTACCTTACGTTATATGGGGGATTCGTAGGTTATTTGAATTTTACAAAAGAGGATCAGGACTCAAAAAAAGTTGTGAAACACTGTGCTAAAATATGGGAACACACCACGATTTAGTCTCAAATATCTTCACACTTTTTAATTGAAACTTAGCCCAGGTGGCATGTGATAATATTCTAATTAATCATTAATAACGACGGAATGTAATCTTCACTCGCACAAAAATTTTGGATTTACAAGTCTCTATAGTTGCGAACACACGACGAAATTTTACATGAGACTGTTCTATCATGAGACAAAAATCTCACGAGGGAAATTAGGCAACCCGATAATTCAGAAAATTATGCAACTTTGTGTGCAAGTAGAGTAGTTGATCCGCAACACAAACCTATTTTTTGTTGGTGCCATAATGCGGTTTTAGGGAGTCAAATCATCCCTTGAAAAAAATGCAGAATTTTCTTTCTTGTGGAATATCTCAATAACCGTTTGCGATATCGAAAAGAAGTTTAAACAAAAGTTGCGTCTTTTCTTTATATCTACAAATGTGCGTAGAAATATTATCGAAAACTCCATACTTTTCAAGTTACCCCCTGCACCAATCCTTAATTCGATAATTACTTTTACACAGTTTTGTAGATATATCAAATTTTGGAAAATATATCATGAAACTTGTCTAATGAGAGCCTAATTTCGTGAAAAAATTAAAATTTGTCCACTAGTGGAAACAAATCGTGAAATAATTCTCTCCTGAGATTAAAGTCTCATGTGAGACACGATATTTTTATCTCATAGTGGATTTGCGCCGGAGATCAAAATTAAAGTAGATATTCCAACATTAAAATGAGTCATTGAGAGCAAAAGGAGACTAACCCATATTGAAAAAAAATTAATTTTCCCCATTTTATATGAAAAGCGCAGCCTATTCGAATACATCATTGTTACCAACTCAATTTCGTAAAAAATGTGGGTCAGCCAGTTTTTGCTCCCAACGCCTCACATAATGTAAATAGACGCAAGTAGAAAACCTTGCAATTTCTACTTTTCCAGTACGCCAACGAATGTGATCTTTTAGCCTCCATTGCCCATTTCAAATAGGGCAGCACGTACATTCAACTAAATCAGTCACCTAATTAAACAAAAGCGTTGCCCCCAGCTCGAAGCCAGGTCTCAACAGCCTCCCTCGTCAACGCGATTTCCTTCTGTACATTCAGAAAACGAAGCACCAGTTCCACGAACATAACGAGTTGACAAACCGTCATTGTATTACGCGCGTAATAGACGGGAAGCGGTTGAAAAGCCCCGGCGGCAGTCGCTGAAAGAACGGCATAAGACCGTTCCTTTAATCGAAGGGGAAGATAAAGCATCCCCAAAGGAACATGGGGGGATCTGCTTTTCGGAGCCGCAACTTTGCAATCGGAATCTCTCAAGAGCAAAGTGGAGGAAAGCTGTGGAAAACTAAGATACAAAACTCGGCGGGGCATGAGGAAATATTTAAAAAAAAAAAAAAAAAGGAAGAGGGAAGTAAGAAAAGAGAAGACAAGGGGGAGGACAAAGTGTTGTTCGAGATACAAGAGACAAGGAAGAAGCCCATCTCTTCTGTGTTCACGTTCGTAATAAAGTAAAATATGGCCTCCCTTCTGGCATCGTTTTCTCGAGTTCCACTCGCGGGACTTCCAGTATAATTTGAGAGCATCTACGTACACTCGGGAGACTTTCTTTCGGGCGTACTTTATTCCTCGCTGAAATTTCCCAACTTGTTCGTTAAAATTCCGCGTGTTTTATGACGCCGACCGACTTCCTTGGTCGCCACGCCCCCCGCCGACGAACTTGTTTCATTACTCCTTTTTACGGCGGGAGATTATTTTCGAAATTGGATAACGCGCTCGTACCCGCTGAATTTACTATTATCTCGGTCTCGTGGGGGAAATAAAGACTATCGCGAACTTGCGGGCCAATACAGAGATCGAACCTTCTGAAAGCTTCAAATTCTTGGGGATTAAAAATATATTTGGTCCTTCAATGTTGTGTTTTAAAAATAAGAATATTAAAAGGTTTGAGCCTAGGAGCTTCGAATTTTCTAACCATTATTTTTCTGATACATGTTTGTTTATAAAATTATAGTCAAGGGGGATGCTGGTCTTCGAATTAAAAAGTTTAGGAATATTAAATATTGAATGTATTGATCCATCAAAATCTGAGTTTCTATTATTTTTTTGTAATTTTTAAGTAAAGGTTGAAAATGTGAGTTTTAGATTAGGGTTGCAGAAAAGCTATGAAATACGCCAGTCTAATTTGAAATTCAAATAAGTATGCATTGTTTCTTTGAGCTGTCATAAGGAGAGTGTAGCAAACGCAATTTTTCAGAAGAGCATGGAAATATGCTTTTATTCTACGCATGGTTTTTTGCCTCGTGTTTTAAATTGTGCCTTTTGTCTACCAACGGAGTGCACACTAATATTTACATAGCGTGTGAAACATCCTACAAACGTGTTATCTTCCAGCTCGCTTTTCACTTGCTACTTTTGTTCCTGATCTCCCAATTATCTCTGCATACGAACCCTTTGTCGCCCTTTCAGTTAAAAATGAAACTTCTGTCCGAACATGAAAATAGCCAGAAATCACTCGCACAGAATTGCTGTTCAGCGTATCTCTTGAAAACTTATTATTCAACCCTCTCATCAAAGAATTTTACCTTAGTTAAAATAAACTAATTGCATATTCTATATTGTACCAAACACTACGTTGGGAAAGTTCCAACCCTTCAGAATTATCTACAAATGACTTATCCCTAATTAAGCTTACAATTCAAAGATTTAATTGAATTTAACTTATATTCCGTGTTATGCGTGCGTCTACTGTAATTCGAGCAATTATTCCTAAACACAATTAAGCTGGCACAACGCCAGAAGACCACTTCATTAAAAAATAAAATTCTTACAAAAGTGGAAACCACCATTTATTGCTACACTTTGACATTCACCTTTCACCTTATAGGGAAGTCTGACGCATTTTGAAAACTAATTAAATAGTCTTCAAAAACCTTGCGCTTCTTAGAAATATAAAGAAATATAAAATAGAATAATATAGAAAGAAATATAGAATAGAATAATATAGAAAGAAATATAGAATAGAATAATATAGAAAGAAATATATTCTTAGAAATATTAAGTTTTAAGACAGTCTCTCCATAGTAGACTAAATTCAGCAACAAATGAACACTTAAGGGTAATGAATGAACACTATTATAAAATTATGTTTGCAGCGCGATTGATTCTACGAGCTGCAAAAATTGTTTGGATATGAAGCAAGAAATTAAAAGAAGTCTCTAATTAATTAGTTGCTTATTTCAATAACTTATTTTACTCGTTTTAATAAAAAATGTTCCTTCACTGGAACATATTTATTTATACTGGTACATCCACCCTATGCTTATTTACACGTCCACGTATCTCCCTCGTTTATGTATAATAAAGAATAGTTAGCGCAGAAGTGACGCAAAATATCAATTGACACGGCACAACGATAATCGCGCAGCAGGGCTGAGGATGATCCATTTCATTTTGTGCGTATCGGTGTATTTACGACCGGTAAACATTTAAATGCAACTCCGACGAAGACTCTCCGAGGATACGGGGGATTATTAATCTCTAGACAAACAATGCTAACGAAGGACGACCCCGCTTATGTACATAAATGTAGGGACCTCGCAAAGTCAGGATTATCGCAGAGACTGTAATCAATCTGACCCAAATGTCGCGTGATGCTCCCCATCGTCCATGGGGCACGAAATTTTGGATAATCGTGCCTGGCCAAATAGGGTGTCTCGAATGTTTAGTACAGTACAAAAAGCAGTGATTCTGCGTGACAAAACTCACAGTCAGTCGAAATTGTAAAATGAAATGCTTTCCTTGTGAGAGAACCACTTTAAAAATTTAAAATCTGAAAATCTACAAAATCATTAGGCATTCAATTGTTTTTAATTTCATTTTGGTGACCTATTGTTTGGTGCATGTGCTGAGTTCTCCTGGAATCAGTTATTCCGCAGTGCAATTATATTAAGTTAAGATTAGTTTGATTTCTTATCACTAGTTACACTATTTACTTTCAACGAGCTCAATATTATCGAAATTTTTAATTTTTTATGAAACTATAGGAATTAATAGAAAAAATATAGGAAGTGATAGAAAAAGAAGTGATTTAAAAATAGCAATTACATACCTAAAATACGTATCTAAAATATGATTGACTATTCGATGGAAGTTGAATTTTCGATAAATACCATAAATTACTAGTGATCCACGCGACAAGGAATATAAAATTCAGTATCCAAGATGAACTCTGGATTGAACGACAGACTAATTTCTGCTCTGCTTTCTATTTATCAAATTTTCATTTGTCCCCAAGATCTGTTTAGAGTTTGAAAAGAAACTCTGGCGCTGTTCACACGACGCATTCATACACTGGTGTAATGAAATCTAAAAGTCGGGTCCATTTGGTTGCTCAAGTTCGGAAATTGTGTTGAAGAAAAAGGCGAAGTGGTTTCACGGAAAACAAAGAGAACGCGGTAGGAAGCTTTCTCGACGGGAAGAGAACGGTGGATTCCATTTACCACGAATCTAATTCATAATGCTTGAAAATAATACCACTCTGGCTGTGGCAAAAATGAATGTAATGAAGAACGAGTCGCACGAGGTTGGTCTGTGCTTCCTTGCTCGTGTCATGCGTCTTCCACGAGCGTTGTAATGTGCCAGATAAAAGTTCTTTGAAGACAGTTACCCAATCATCTTTTATCTTTAGCTTCATTAAAATATCCACATTCTAGATTAAAATGAGAAAAGAACGAACTTCATATGCATGGTAGTTTTGAAAATAAACTACCAAAAATTGCAGACTTTGATGGCCTGTATTTTTTAAACAAATTAGACACCAGCAAAATGATGACTTAAACACCTCTAATTTCACGTGTACTAAATGTAGTGTGAATTTCGTCAAAATCTATGGCATCAACACCGAAAAATGATCGATTTGTCGAGATAGCGTTTACAGGAAAATCTTAGGGATAATAACAAAAATATTTACACCTACAATTTTCGGGTTTTGTTAATTTAGAAATATTTCCCAGCTGGATGACAAACTGCTACAATTTTAACCAAAAATAATCAATCTTACAATCAGCCGTTCTATAATTAAAACCAAGTTCATTCATTCGCTCAGGTTTCAGCTGAAGTAATTCACATCCGCGTCGCTCCTTGTTGTCCCCAGTTTCCATATTAAATGCAACGAAAAATAGACTGGTGACTATAGAGCATCGGGATAAAGTCACTGGGGAATTGTAAACAAAGAGCTTATAAATGCAGTTATGTAGAAACGAAATTACCGTCTGGATTTCTTGAAGGGGTGGCCAGCTGTTCAGATTTACAGGCTCAATTAAAAGAAAGGGCCGGGTTCGTGGAAAATGAAAGAACTAGAGGGCCAGAAGTACTTGCGCGCGAATGGCCAAGAAAGAAAGGGGGATGGGGGTGGATCGCGGGGAATGAAAAAAAAAGGCGTGAGAGGAGGGCGGGCATTCAATTTGCTGCAATCGCATTCGTGCTTGCCGCGCGAGTGTGCAAAAGCAAAGGCCAACCAGAACGCGGAGAAAGGCTTGAAAAGCGCTAGCTGACTATTTGTTAATTAGATTCCCGAGGAACACGCGAAAATGGAGCTGCATTATTTCTATCACGGTTAAACACTGCCACTGGATCTGGCTTTGCTGATAAGGAAGTAGAAGTACATTTCCCAGTCAATGTCGTACGCGAGTGAATAGAAATTTCACTACGAACGCGTGGTGCTCTTTATTTTAACAGACCTCTGTAACCAACTTAGCGAGTCAGAATGCAATAAAATCGCCCTGATTTTTAGTACATAATAATTAGCCTTTGGGTTATAAAATCTTATGAAACAATTAATTTTTGCTATTTTTATATTTAATTATATCTTCCTAAATTTGAATTATGTAATTTAAAAAAAAAACTGCTTCAATTTATATAATTCTCTTTCGCCATCTCCTTCTGAAGTCTGTTCATTTTAGGAACTCGAACGAAATACTTGCAATGTCAGCTACGATACCTTCAGAGTAATTCTAGGTAGACACTATAAAAGCTGATCTTCCTGCAAGCCTCGCGCCCTTCCTTCCTGTTAAAAGCGAATGATTAAGGGTGCCTGCTTCGTTCCAGTCGGTGAACGGAATTTGGAAACCAACAGGAATTTCCCCCAGACCTTTGGTGATCTCGACACGACCCAGCAGGATTCGGGGCCATCAAATCTAATTTCCTAATCTGCCCTTCGGAAACTCTCTGGTTTACGACACGTCAGTTTGCTATCGGAGGACAGGGGATGCAAAGATCCCGAATTCGAAGCAATAAACCTGAACATCAGCCAGTGGAATGATCTCCACTTCTGCTAGATGAACATATAGTGAATTACTGAATTACTGGTGCAGATAGAACTCTAGGTTTCGTTTTTAAACAGAACCATATGGGTGGTTTATTTTGAAAGTGGTATAAGTATACTTTCTCTTACTTCGAGATATTAAGAGGATTGTAAATATATTTCTTCCATTTTTTAAGGAGTGAACTTCTTTTGATACTAGCACAGATAATTCTGCCTAATTGAGTGTGAATTTTGATTTAAGGAACTGATTTGCAATCGTATTATCCATTTCTCAGGAAATGGAACTTGCGCTGCTTTCTAGAATAAGTGGTTAATGCGTTTCTCGAACACTTGAGTTACAGAAAAATTAAAAATAGTACCAATCGTATTATTACATCAACATTTTGGACACATTCACATGTTAGTGACAGAGCTGGTTTTAGGAAGATAGGAAAGGGTAGAAAATGTGTGAATGTGTTCTAAATACCAATCAACAGTCACAAAAGTGTCTCGTATCTAAAAGCCGTTACGTGCTACTTAATTTGCAAGCGTCACGAGATACTTGACATGAAATTGAGGAAAATAAAGTTGAGAAAGTTGTATTAAAAACTACAAAATTACTGTGTATAATACATGGTTTTTCGTATTAAATTGATGTCAATATTAATACAATCTTCAACTCCTCTGTAAAATAATTATTAATAATTCCACTTCAGAAGCACTGATGACCATGGAAATATGTAAAAAGTATAATTTGTTCCAATACAACTATATCGATGGCTTACAAGGGAAGATCTCGAACCCGGAAATTCAAAGAATTCTGAAACTTTGTGGATATGTAGGGGATTTTCTCCTGATTACAGCGCCATTTTTTTGCTCCCCAAAATCACTCTAAGGGGGTGAAATTAACCCCTGAAAATCCAGTTATTTTTCGATTTTGTGTTATAACTCGTGGACTGTAAAATAATTGTTTTTACGAAATGATAGATCTAAGTAGAAAAAGTAACTTTCGTCTTGAAATTTTTTTCTATCGCTTACAGATTGCAAGTTATAAAATAAAATCGGAAAATAGCCGAATTTTCAGGAGTTAATTTCACCCCGTTAAAGTGATTTTGGGCAGGAAAAGAAAATTGCGTTGTAATTAGGAGGAAATCCCCTACATATCTACAAAGTTTCAGAATTTTTTGAATTTCCGGATTCGGGATCTTCCCCTGTTAGTTGAGAAATATTCTATGTCCATTTTTAGTGTTTTCGAGAAAAATAGGTTTAATTCAGACATTCAATGAACAAAAATATTATTTTTGACAAATTTATGAAATAGATATAAATGTGATTTTTATACAGCATAAAGAACCAGTGAAGAACTATTTGTTGCATATAAAAACTCAAAATTCACAAAAAGTCGACATACAATATTTGTATAAACGTCCCCCATTAACTTCCAGCTTTAAACTTTTTCACCAACTTCCTCCCCATACCAACAATCACCCAAATTACTATATACCACTGGTATTAACACGCCAACCTATCTAAAAAATATCAAGTCTGTCACAAATACAACTAATTCCAAGTGCAACCACTGACTGAATTAAACCCTGAGGAGGGACACTCTCCCCAAAACAGTGGCATCAAATTCCAACACAAAGCATCCAACTCTCCAACGAGACGAAATTCCCAAATTTCGTTCGAAAGACGAAGGGTTTCGACGACCCTCGAATCTATCAGGCTTCCCAGGTATCCTCGGCCAGGAGGCGTCGCTTCATTGCACAGGAGTCGCGGTGCTGGTAACCGACGTGAACGAAAAAAGGTCGCAAGCCCAGGCTGGCGCGAGCCACCCTCTCAACGACCACTCCACCAGCATATAATGCTTTACAGCACGTAGCTGGGAGCACGAAAGCGCTAACCTACATACCCATCCGCATGGCAAATCATATTCAGTTGGCAAAATGAAAACGGTCCGTGATACACACCCCCTGCTCGCCTACGACACCCCCGCGCATACTCTGCTGGCCAAAAGCTTGGAATCACTCGTCGATTTCCGTTAACACTCGAACCACCGACGAGGACCATATATGTACACGTGGCAGGACGATGGTAAAGCTTTTTTACAAAATTTTTACCTCAATTAGGCTGAGAAATCATAGCCTTTTTCTAATGCTAGAGACCTTCAGGCTTTAATGTAATGGAAACAGTCGACAACCCCCCAAAGAATAAGGAAAAAAGAGATTAATGTAACCACGATTGAAGTGATTCAAGGGCTTTGTAAAAGAAAAGAAAACTGGATTTTATTCTTTAAATAAATTTCTGTAATCACCTAATGAATTTTATTGAATTTGCATTAAAAATATTTTTCTCCGTTCAACTCGGCTCCCCTCAAGATTAAATCCTGAGTGTGCCACTGTTATATATATATATAAAAGTATCACAGAATGTGTATGAATAAATATGCAAAATTTCAAACTGATACCTAAAACAGTTGTTATTCTATAAAATTCTTAAATGTACCTTCTTCACGTAGTTCCCGTATTAAAATCATTCCGTACTGATCGATATCATGATCCTGGCTGGATGGATCGAGGGGAGGGGGCACAAGTGGGGGAAGAAGAATGGTTTTTTGGCCCGTGCTTGCATCGGAGGAAACTCGTGGGCATTTGTTCCTCGCGAAAGCACCCTCTCCCTTGCTATCTCCTTCTCTGCCCCCTGCCCTCTCTCTCTCTTGATGAATCGTGGCTGGCCACGATATTCGGGGGAGGAGGCGAGCAGGGTGGACAGGTTCGTTGCAGGCGATGGGCAGTATCGATGACAAATGTGTAACCGAGAGACAAATTGCTCTGTTCCTACAGCGCGAAACGCGGCAGAGAGAAAATAACTGTCCCTGTTCGACGGCCTGCTCGAAAGGAGAGGGTGGAGAACTTTGTTTTGCTCGATAAACTGCAGAATCGAGCAGTTCCGCTACGTCGAATTGACTAATCAGTGCGAGAGTTTCCTCGTGCCGTTAGGAAGACTGTGGACGTTTCAAACGCCGGCCAGAAACTGGCATTCTGAAATCTCTGGCAGGCATTGTGTGAGGCAAAGTCTCAGTTGTTACCTCGTAACTCTTAACGACTTCATTTTTGCGAATTAATTACAAGGAGATGAATACAAATTGTGACTAGTACTTTCGGGTAATGTTTACTAATAGTATAAACTGTAAAAAAAAAATTTTTTTTTTATAATATACCTATACGTATATATGACGGCGCTACAGTCGCCTGATGTGTAAACGGTTTTTCTGTGGTTTTGCAGTGTTTACAAAAAAAAATGGGGGTTCGGATGGGCTTGAAATTTTTACAGCATGTTCAAAATATATTCCTTTTTGGAGTGTACCTCAACATTAAAGTGTAAAAGCTCTAATTTCCGAGATAAAAAAAAGAACAGCCATCTGTGCACCCAGAAAATCGACATGTATCGTAAAAATCGCTTTCTCCTAATCTCTATTTTAATAATTTTGATTCAATTCTTTTTTCCGAGGTTCAGGCCAAAATTACAGGTTCTAGGAGAAACATATTCGAAAGAAATCGGTGTATCTTTATTTTTAACCTCGATATCAGGGCAAAACCAAAGACACTTTCTCTAAAACACTGTATAATCAACCTCGTTGTCACGCCATTTGTAAAATAGATATGTATAAAAAAATATTTTTTTTTACTCTAACAAGGGAAGATCCTGAACCCGGAAATTCCAAAAATTCTGAAACTTTGTGAATATATAGGGGATTTCTCCCTGATTACAACGCACTTTTTGTTTGCTGCCCAAATACAATCGAAGCGGGTGAAATTAACCCCTGAAAATTCAGCTATTTTCTGATTTTGTGTTATAACTCGCGAACTGTAAGAGACAGAAAAAAAGTTTCAAAACTAAAGTTACTTCTATTAATTAGATCTATCATTTGGTAAAAAATTATTTTACAATTCACGCGTTATAACACAAAATCGGAAAATAACCGGATTTTCAGGGGTCAATTACGTCCCCTTAGAGTGAATTTGGGTAGCAAACAAAAATTGCGTTGTAATCAGGAGGAAATTCCCTACATATCCACGAAATATCAGAATTCTTTGAATTTCCGGGTTCGGGATCTTCCCTTGCAAGTGATCGTAATAAACATTGTAGAAAAGCAACAGTCTATGCTTGCTTTCATCCACTTGTAATGAATTCGCAAAAAATACTTGATTTTCGAGCGATTTGACTGCCTAGTCCCCTTAACTTGAATGTTAAAAACACGAGGTCTCTCGTAGTAACGCTTCAGAACACATGTTTGAACGTGTGAGTAAATTGTTTGAATTTTGAACAGTGAAATTTACATAGCTTTTATAACTACCCCGTCGTAAAGCCTTTGCACTCTCATCCATAGTTTTTGGTAATTAGATAGATTGTCCAATGCATTTTTTACAAGGAAAATTAGGTCCTATTTTGAAAGAAAAGCAAAATACCTAAATATCTGTGTATCTATTTATTTTTGTAGTAGAATCACACAGAGTTTAAAGCTTAACCCCTCGCCTTATGACGAATCACACTCATTACGCGATTTTATTCGCCATATTGGAACAGTCGTCGTTATGTGGTTGACTTTAACGAGGAAAGGAATTTGAAAACTTTTAAACAGTCGTTAATCTGTCAGTCTAGCTTTTAACAATTCTACTCTTTTCTTTCATTTCAATTATACTTTCTGCAACCCTTTAAAAAAATCTAAGACAGGGGCTGAAATATTGAAGAAATGTAATTAACCGTGTTAGAAGGATATTAAGTCGTTCGACATGAGAACGTTCATTAAACATGCAACCAGCATATTCTTGTGGTTTATTGATTTTTAAATTGCCATTGTGTACAGCAGCGCATTAGCAGACGTTAATTTAGCTGTAGAATGCAACTGTAGATTCTACTTGCAATTAAACCGGCCAATAGGCAGCAAACCTTGGCAATAATAAAATGCATGAAAATGAACGTTTGCTGCAACGTTTTCTATCAGAACTGGAACGTTCAGAGCTTTAATTTCACTTAACTGCCTCTCGAACAATTGTGCATGAAACTAAGCAGTTAATTCTTAAACATTGGAAACTGGGAAGCATTGAAATATATACAAGATAATTCGATAAATAATTGTGTCCTAGAACTGTAATCGCTTAAGGAAAGAAAGTTCGTAAAGTGTATCTCAGAAGAGAAATGTTTGTGGACCAACGAAAGCAAAACTTTTTTTAAATTTTCTGGAGTGAAACAAGTCTACGATTTTTTTTTGGTATTTCTTTTGGATCGTCCTCTGTATTATGAGCATAATTGAGTATATTCTAAAATATTTTTAAGAATGTTTTATACGTGACAATGATTTACTTGTCCAAGGTCAAGTGAGGGGAAGAGTATAAAATATTTTTAAATACGATCTTGATAGAATTCTGGGACAGGATAAAAAGCCCACGACAAATGGATTTAGCTTGAAAGTAAAATGTCACGCTATCCAGGAGGTTAGATAACATTTATCAGATAACATTTACAGAGTGTTCTAAATTCCAACTTCTAGGACCTAATTATGGTATGCCTTTAAATAATGTTTAAAAAATAAAGAAAATATGTCAGTAGAGAGAATCCCGTATTTCCAATTATTTGGCAGATCAGCTTGAGCTTTTCAATTTCTTACTTTGCGTACGCACTGAATAGAAAGTAGTTTCAGAGAATGCCAATTTTTGAAGATGAACGCGAAAAATCTTGGATAAGACAAATAGCTATAGTGACTTACAGTTCTCTGCAACTAAAGAAAACTCAGATCTCTCGTAACACAAAGGAAACAAGGACGTTATGATTCTGGTGATAAAACAGAGAACAGGAAGAACGACAAGCAGAACTCATGCTGAACGAGCGTTACAATTAAAATACATTTTTCCTGTAAAAGCATTGAAAGCATTCGGTTTGAAATCCTTTTTGAAAATACAAGATGTACCATTTCCATCCACGCATGAAAATTCATTTATTGAATAACAACGCGAAAGAACGTATATTTGCATTTGTTAATTAAAACGAAAATACAAATTAACATTTACGAGCGGATATATTTCACAGAAATTAAATATTTACATATCCGGAAAGACCACTTTAATTATGCACGATATCCTGCATGCAGTAATACATTTTGCAATTCGCTATTTATGCATTACTGGAACTTACGAATGAATGCTCAGTATCGCAACACTACAATAACGATCACTCAATCCTGCACACTTTGCATACGCGAATGAAATGACAACTAAAGTAGCAGATATGAACATTTATAACAATGAGAAGGGCAATTTTCGTTTTCGTCGAACATCTCAGATTATCTTAACCAGTGAACTGAGCAGGACGAGTTATCTCGTCGAGGAAAAATCCTTGTTTCATAAGATTATAAAGTTTTGTATGTAATAAGTACCCACAGTATTTAGCAAAAGTTTCCTTAGTCAATTAACAAGCGAATAAATTGAAATGCAAAGGTTGATTCATTGCGAAAAGTAAAAAATTCACTCCTGTAGAAAGAATGTTAATAAACAAATATTATATTAAGCCGTGCTTCGCGTTTACTGTACAGCAAATGAATTAAGTCTTCCGTAATCATTTTTAAATATAGAATTTTAAATTCACTGCAGAGGTTGCTGGAGGATAATTGACCCAGTTATCAGGTTAATCGCGACTTTGGAATTTTTGTAGCTGCTAAATTTATGAAATAATAATTTTTTCAGATACCGGATCGAGTAACCGAGATTCGAAATTTCGTACGTCAGAATCGAAACGGTGATTGATTCACCTGGTAATATTTTTACCAGCACGAAATGCTCGCTGGTGTTTTAATTAGAATAATAGCGTTCAACAAAATCGATGCACGCGATCCAACGCGGGAGTATTTTAGTAATCCTGAATTTTCAAGTGCCGTTTGTTAACAATCGAGTTCATTAACGTGGAAATGTTTTCAATTTCAGCTGGCTCGGCATACAATTACCGAGTACTTCTTTGGTATTAAGGTCCAATCAATTGCATTGGATTTTTTCGCATTTACTCAAATCGTTCCTATTCAAGCACTTAATTTGCTTGCACTGGATATTCATTCAGACGCCTTTCCTGGTATATTATACTAAAATGTCGTCATTTTCCAGCAACGACGATTTGCAATTTAAAACATTACACTTTTAAAACAGTTTGACAATAAAAAAGAAGAGTGTAGGTACACAACGAGTATCATTTATTATCGCGGTGGCAATAATTTTTTAAATAATACAAAGAATCTTGAAATTTATTTAACTACCAACGAAATGAAATATCAGTGAAAGTTGGACGAAGAATTTCGTTATTTAAGGAATATCTAAATAACTTTGCAATCCATAGTGCTTTGCTAATTTATTTACAGCAAAAACTGAATTTCATGGCGGCGTGTGCATAAAAAAAATTTCCCCTTCCAATATCTTCTTATTTTACGATTAAAATCAGCTCCCGATAATTCGCCATTTTGCGAGTGGAATTACGAACTTCCATGAGATAAGCTTCCCTTATGTGGATAATAGCATACAATCAGGTGATATAAAAGCTCACATGGAAAGGGGTTAATACTGGTCGATTTGCCGAATTAGATTAGATGCTATCGCGGAAGGTTAATTGCGCTGCGAGTGTAACAGAATTCTGGAAACTAAAAGTGGAAGGGCACAGGGAAAGTACAAGAGATATTAGCGAGAACTGTAACAGCATTAAAGAATTCTGTATGCTCTCAGTCGTAACACACAACTTACTGCGTTAACGAAATCAATTGCTGCAACCTAGCACTACTTTAATGTTTGTATAAGGGTTAAAGTTTTTTTCGCTCTTTCAACTAAAACTGTCTAAAAATTTTAAAAATACAGTGGAAAAAATTGTGCGAATACTATTTTAAAAGATATTGAATAAATCCCTCAGCATTACAGGTTATATTTCCATTTTCCTAATACAATAAAATTCATTTACCCTGATTTTTGGTACAGCTATAAATATGAACTGCTTCTGATTTACATAAAGCACAAATTTCCACTGTATCGACAGAACTATCTCCTTTTAAATACTTAAAATGATCTCCCAAAATAATCAAAACAAGCTTAAGCAATTTCAATTTCACAAAAACTTGAAAGCACAGAGAGTGCAATAATGGAACTGCATATTAACCCTTTACCCTTTAAATACACCTCTCAGGCAAACCAAAATTTAAATACCATGCTGACGCCCCTAAACCTTAAAAAAATAGAAGAATTCATAATTCATAGACCCAAATGCATTATTGATTTCGAACTCGGTATACTGCACGTTCTCCTATTCCAAAATTCAACATTTAACAAGTGCAGCATTAAGCAAAACATCTCTGATCAATCGATTAACGAATAAGTTGTAGGGCAAAGACTTAATCGACCGTTATCACAGTCCCAAAAGTATAAGTAACGAATGAGACACGTACAAAGAATATCGACAGCAATTTCGATAGAAATTTATTAATATCAGTAGCCGTTTCGAGCAGGCTTGGCTCACACTCGACAACAATCGAAACGAGAACCCACCGACAATGACGGACGAGCGGACCGATAAATCATGAAGTAGTTAGCACTAAAATAGGTCGGCCAATCGGGTTAAAGGATTTCGCCCGGCAGTAGATGCTGCGCGAAGAAGGTCAGACAACACCCCATCGAACATAATTAAGCCCTCGAGTAGACGTAGATTACCCCTTCGCTATGAAATCAGCTCGAAAAAAAAAAGAGAGGATGCATCATCGCGAAATCGTGGGAGCGAAAAGATGCTGGTGTATCCACTCGGATGAAATTGGTGAAAAACGGGGGGCTCGAACAAAGGCACGGAGCTTCCTTTATGCGCTACTTCAAAGCTTCTGTTTCAAAGAAGTATCCTGAAACTTTATCTCTAACTACTTACGAATATCCCCGCACTTAATACTCCTTCAGAATAATAGCAAACTTAAAACAATCTCAAACGAGTGTTTCGATGAAATTTACTTCGTCAAAGGACTTCCACTTAACGAAACGGTATAATAACTTCCCAGCGTACCTTCTTTCGCTAATTATTCCGCGAAGTTAATCGCCCTAAATTCCTTATGTTTTCGGTGCTACCAAACTTCGGTAACGAAGTAGACTACTTGGCTCGAGTTAATTGATCTGTGCGAAGGAAAAGCTGCTCCTTTCGTCTTCTCGTACGCAGGGATGGATTGTTCAACAAAATCACAGAGGAAAGTTAGAGTCTGAGTAATTCAGAGCGAGTTAAACGTCAGCGCACTGGTTCGAGTTGGGCTTGAAAATTAATTGAAAATCTCATGATGCTAAGAAGCCAGAAAGTCCAATCTGGATAACAATTAATTCGTACAAAATCCATCCAATGGTTCTGAACAATAATTACATACATAGTTTTATCAGAAAAAGATACAAAGACAGCAGAAACTGAGTAAAAACACCAAGCAATCTTTATCAACC
The DNA here is from genome assembly GCA_029448645.1 of Andrena camellia. Classification (NCBI taxonomy): domain Eukaryota; kingdom Metazoa; phylum Arthropoda; class Insecta; order Hymenoptera; family Andrenidae; genus Andrena; species Andrena camellia. The sequence continues at coordinate 5,900,949 of CM055682.1, read as the reverse complement.
CCTAAAAGTCTTGACGCAAAAGTAATACAACGATCCTCAAAAGTGAGTTGCAAAACAGACGACAATTTATCTGCGTCAAGAGGCACAGCAATTTCAGATGAACACATTCACGAAACCATGTCTGTGGGAAAATGAAAGAATTGCTCTCGTATTCCTAGAACCGTGTACATACCCCTCGTGTATCAATATAATGGGTCAGCGGTTTTCCCCGTTAGTGGAACAGACTTAAAGGATCCCCGTTCGTTAAGTTTTTCCCCTCGAGCGGGGCTGTGCAGTGCTCCTCGCAGGCCACGAGACCCTGAGTAACGTTGGCTTTCAATTTACATTTCCAATAATTCAGTTTCCCGTGCAGTTATGCAGGTAGCTGTGCCCGCAACGTATGTCACGTACACAGTCGAACACGTGTTACGTGAACTGCTACTGTATAAAGGGTCGCAGAACGGATTTGAGGGACGGTAGGCGAAACTGGAATCGCGCCAGCTTTCCATGTTCGATGATTTCACATTAAACTTTCAATGTACAGCCGTGGCGCGTGTTAGACTGCCGCGGGAACGACAAACGGAGGCTTAGACACGCGGCTGATAAACGGGAATTTTATTAACGCGTTCACTGCCACGCGATTGTCCCACGTTTTCTGTTTGAATGTGTACCCTCAGAAATAAGAATGTTTCCGGGTTTGATGATACATAATAGGAATATGCTGCAAAAGTTTGCAAGTGTGAGGTTCTATCGTAAGCGTTCGAGGCGCTGGTCACCCTCGTGGCAGGCAACGGGTTAAACAGTTCCTCTAGGCGAACGTTTCGGGTAACAGCTTCTGAATATCTATGAAGGGGACGTGTGTTCACGAACGAACTGCTCAACTTTCGTGGGAAAAGAAGATCGTGTAAGGGTAGACTGTAATTCGCTCTTTGCTAAAATGATTCACTGCGAATATTTAACTGCAAAGGCTTGAAGGTAATACAACCCCTGGCAATAAGTTTTCGACCAAACGCAGTGGTACGAAGTCAACGAGAAACACCATAATTTTTTGTATGTAAAACAGTGCGGTATAAATTTCAAACTTGTGGCAATGTTGAATTGGTCTAATATGAAGTAAATATACCAAAAATAATAAAGACATTAGTTTATTATCTATTAAAAAACAATGAACAAACAAAATGTTGGTTGGAAAAAAGTATTTGGCCAACGGAAGCTCTGGAAAAAAAGTATTCAACCATATAAATTTGCAATGAAATGAACAATAATTTACTTAAAATTGTGTCGGTGTGATTTCATCCCACGATGCCTTAATTGCTTTGCGAAGATATTGCGCAAAAATTTTTAATGAAAAATAGGTTTAGTGTACCTACTGGCCGGCCATTTTTTCAGTTCTGATCCCATTAGTCTGCAAATAATTTTGTATTCTTTTGCTAAACTGTTTTGCTGCATTCTGGAGCTCTGTATCTCAGTGTGGCGCTATGCTAGCGAGTAAGAAATTTGTATGTTTATCGCTCGATGTCGAATGTGTTCTCACTTTCTTCGTCTTCTCACTTGCTGTCTCGTTCACAAGTCACGCAGAGTGCAATAAAACAATGTATTGACAACATATGTTAACGAATTGTTCCGAGATCAGTCAATTGGTAGCTAGCGATCGAAGCAGGTCGATGAAATTCAGCATGACACCACGCAAGCATTTTTCTGACGATTTAAAGCAAAGAATAATTAAACTCTTGAAAGAGGGCAATACTCAACGAAAAGTTGCAGAAATTTTAAATTGTTCCCATAGTGCGATTAGCTGTACACAAGAATATACTGTAAATAAGAAATTTAATGAAAGTGGAAGTGTAGTTAATTGTACAAGATGTGGACGCCCTCGTTCATCGTCAAGAAGAGATGACCAACAATTACGACAAATTGTTCAAAATATGAGGCGAGATATGTCTAAGGAAATAAATGGAAAGTGGGAACAAAATGTTTGTGACTGTACAGTGAGAAACCGGTTAAATGAAATAGGATATTCATTTTGCAAAGCGAAGACAAAACTGTTTGTTACGAAACAGCATAGGAAAAAACGTTTGGAATGGTGTAAGGAACACCGGCATTGGACTGTGGATGATTGGAAAAAAGTAATTTTTAACCCAATAGAGAATTTATGGGCAATGTGGAAGCAGTTAATTCGTATTAAAAAAAACCTACAAACAAAAATGAGCTTCGTGAAGCAATTAAGGCATCATGGGATGAAATCACACCGACAAAATGCAAAAATCTTATAAAGTCAATGCCAAAACTCATAATAGCGGTTATGCGTGCACGTGGAAATGTAACTAAATATTAGGTAATGTGAATTTGAAGTAAGTTATTCTTCATTTCATTGCAAATTGACATGGTCGAATACTTTTTTCCAGAGCGTCCGTTGGCCAAATACTTTTTTCCAAACAACATTTTGTTTGTTCATTGTTTTTTAGTAGATAATAAACGAATGTCTTTATTATTTTGGGTGTATTTACTTCATATTAGACCAATTTAACATTACCACAAGTTTTAAATTTATATCGCATTGTTTTACATACAGAAAATTATGGTATTTCTCGTTGACTTTGTACCACTGCGTTTGGTCGAAAACTTATTGCCAGGGGTTGTAGAATGTTGAACGTAATGGTGAAGAAGATGGTAATAGAAGGATTTGTGAAGGGGTTTTAGTAAAAGTTTGATATACAGAGTTTCACGATTAACTTCTGAAATTCGAGTAAAATTGGGTGGATGCTCTATCAGGTCTACGCTCTCAAAATTAAAATTAGTTAATGTGAAAGGATACAGTGACCTGTTTCAACTTGTCAGGGTTAGGGAAATAATATGTGCAAGTATTGTTTGGTATGGTTGAAAAAATTGAAGGAGCAAAACCTCGGTTTTGACCATTACAATAAAACAATATTCAAATAATTCTCAGGTTTGTATAAAATAAAAATCGAAGAGGAAGGGGAAGTTATTTTTGTATGGTCTCGTGAAACATCACCCCACAGTAATACTAAAGTAATTCTTGGCAAAACAAGGGATTTTCAAAATTAAATCTATTCCTACATTCTCTTGATTTAACTCCAGTAAACTTCCTCTCATTCTCCAACATCGTGCTCACCCTCAAGGGGAAAAGATTTGGAGGCTTACAGAGCATTAAAGAAACATAAAAAAAAGAAAGTGTAGACGTTACATGTAAATTAGTTGAACAAATTCTTTCAGTCACTTTATCAAGTAAGGAAATTATTTTGAAGAGTATTGAAAGATATATTCGATTTTAAATGTGGTTTTCTTTGAATTCGTATAACCCTAAAACTTAATCGTCAAATTATACACTTGTTATTACTAGTAAAAAAAGAAGTGAATAATTATTTGTCTACCAGCTATCGTTATTAACATAAACAGCACCGTAATTCTCAATATTCCGAACAAACGCATTCTTTCAAGTAGATGATACTATTAGTCAAGTGATACGCGTGTCTTGTTAACAAAATCTTAAACAATTGTTTCCCCTAACGATGAAATGCATTGCCTTCCAGCAGTAATTTTTAATTTGCCTGAGCTGCACGGACTTATAAGGATTTACTGCTCCTCTCTAGCTCACTTACGGTCTGATAAATTGCAGGTGCAGACTACTTGATTATTTGTCACGAAAAACGGAGCTAGTGAATCTCTTGTTGCGTCTTCTACTGATTAGTTCCTCCAAATCACAGGTGAAAGCGAATGTTTCAGGATAATAATTAACCCTGGTACTTTCTTAACAATACATCGACAATAATAATCATTTAAGGACAAATTGATATCTGCCAGATTAACTTATTTCATTGGTCATAATAGTAAAAACAATGTCACGAGAAAATGATATTAATAGAGCAATTTTGTATTAAATTACGACTTTTCAATGCCTGTGGTGTAAATAGTTTTTAAAAGATATAATGACTTTAATGTAAAAGTGTGGTTTTAACAGAGTGAATGAAAGTATAGGGATTTAATGAACTAAATAATTTTCACTCGAAACAGCGTTTACAATAATTCCTGACATTCTGATTTCATAATGAGTCTGGCCATAAATAATCCTATTTCATTTGCCCGCTCCTAATCCACGTTTTCCTTAGTCTGGTAGTACGAGTCAACCATAACTCAGCCCACTCTCTTATATCTCTTAATATCTGCATTATTTTGAAAACTGCTTCAGCAGGATTGTTCACACTGATGAAAACTTCAAGCACATGTAGAAAATCTTTAACAATTCGTTTTAAAAGCCCCAGGTTATACCACCCTACCACACAAAATGTGAAATCTTCATTCTCGTAAAAAATTTGAAGGAATAACCTATTCTAACAATGTTGGTGAAGCACTCCACATGTGTTAAGTCGATGCATGTGAAATGTTGGTGTTTCAATTAAATTTCAGAAGTATATAACTCTCTTAAAAACTTGAGAAATTTAAATAGAATATTTTTTCATGTAAGTTTCTGTGTTTATTTCAGTGATGACTAAGCTATGCTACACAAGCTTAATTAAATTAGATACTCTATGGAAACCAATCTCGAATAGTGTTTTACAAATTTCTCCTTTCAAAATAATAAATTTAGAAAAGGAGTAACTGAGTTGCTTGACAATATAAACACTTCCTAAGTATGTGGTAAAAATTAATATAAATTAGGTTCTTTTATCGTCACTCTAAAGAGTCCAAGTGAAATTCATAAAAAATGTAATGTAACGGATTATTCATGCTCTAGAATAGGAAATGTTCAGTAACGAACATGAATTTTTTATCTAAAAGCAACACTCGTTAAACTCCTTTAATTCTGCATGTGTAGTCCAGTCTAGTGTACACACCAGAGAATTTAAACTTCAGAAAACCGGCATTTCATTTGCAAACCCTTGCACATTTAATTGCGGCATGTGCGAAATTGGACTGCTCAAAACAATTAGGGAATCACCAAATATCAGGAGTGAAGGGAACACTTTGCACATTTCATACTATAGCTTTTTTGTTTACGTAGGATTACCCCGACTGATTTACGTTCTCAACAAACAAAAAATTGTTTTAGTAGAAGGTTTAACCACTTTCCAAAATGCATACTTTTTGAGGATTTCAAAATTTTCAATTCTATTTTCGCTAGAGACAAGAAGGTTGTTCTTATTTTCTAATTTGTGTAATTGTTTCATAAAGTTATTTTTAATAACGTTGATTAGGAATTACTGAATATGCTACGTTTACACAAAATATTTACTGACGACGCTATCAAACTAACAAGGGAACATCAGTGACTCAAGAAATCATATTTAAATGGACCTACACTAATTTACAGTAAGTTTAAAGAAAATTACTTTCTCTTTCATAATATACACACAATCTATTCACAAACTCTTACACAAAGACAACGATACATTCCCCTAAAAGGTGTACCAAAGCAACCTTCGTATCCCTCAAGCAAAATGCATCACGAGAAATGACTAAGCTTTCGTTTAAAACAACATATTCGCCACGAGGAAACCTCTTTGAATTTTCATTTTCACGACGGCACGTAAAACAACCCCTCGTAGTGCTTTAAACCTTCTGCCCTCTGCCCAATCCCCTGCCTGTTCCGAGCAGTACGCACTCATGATCCAGCTGATGGTGAAAGCAATGAAACAGAAAGTTGACAGGAGTACTCACATCTGGACGTGGTCAGAGCGGAATGCGCAGCACGCGTAATCCTCGTCAAACCGTGGAGAAAAACAGCACACACTCGGAGCACTGATCGTGAGCACACCGAAAGCAGTTCACTTGCTCGACAAATGGCACGAAACATCTAGAACTACTCTAGAGGATCCCGTGTCCCGTCGTCGGGGAGGGAGTAGCGTGGAAAACAAGTCACTTGGTCTCCATCGCTTTCGTCGTTCCCGCGGCAGTGCCTAGATCCTCCGTTCACCTCGACCACCTATCTCTCCCTGTAAAGCAGAGTCCGCCGTGCATAATACACCGTACGCGCCGTACCCTACCCATTAAACGTAATCCAAGACCGCCAATGCGAAGCGTGCATCTCTAATCACCGCCTAGAGTCTTCATGGTTTCCCGCGTTCCACGGAGTCGGAACCATGGACGTAGAAAAGGGTCAGCGGTACCGGGCCCTTTGGGGGCCTCTCGCCACCCATCTCAGGGTGTTGAACGCGGAAAATTCGCCAGGGAATGTCCTCCGCCGCGAGGTGGCCACGGAAACGAGGTTAACGGCACTCGATGAGACGCACCAAGCACACCCCTCGGCCACGTCGCTCCGAATCAGCTGCGCCTAGCACGCCTATCCAGCGATCTATCCGATTTATCCACGACGGTCGGCGGCCAGGTCGCAGCGAGTCTCGGGAACTAGCAGGCTCTCGGGCGAGCAAGGGACACGGCACTTATGGTAACCCACTTTCCAGCGGGCACAGATGATCGTCCCACGGATTATCCTTCTCGAGGTGCAGCGATCTCGTCAAGGGCCACGCAGATCCAGATGGCTGGCCAGAGATCGGAGGATCGCCGGGGGATCTCTGCCCCAGGGGTCAATTCGCAGTGGTGCCGCTGATAGACCAGCTGACAGCGTCGAGATCGCGGGGCGGAAAACAGCCCTCGCCTTGCCCCATTTAAACGTGCCACGGCTGGGATCGGGGTGGCCTTACCTCGTTACCCGGTCGAGGCACTGTCCTTTGGTGTCTGCGGGCTCGGAGGGCGAGCGGACCCGCATCGCGGACGATCCACCGCCAGGGCAGGGACGAAAACAGCGGACGTGTCGGATAGAAGGGTGCACGCATCGAGTAACCTCGCGCAGCCAAAATGGTGGACGACACTCCCGTGTTCCGCTTCGACTCGTCGCCTCGCGTACCTCGTTCCTCGACTCGTGGCTAACGGCGCGGCGTCGCGCGCGACACGGCCGCGGCCGACGAGGATCTTGAACGGCAGCAAAACTGTCGGACGTTAGAACGGCCCCGTACGCGATCGAGTGGAGGGCGCACCGCTGGAACCGCCTTCTGGTGCACAACACACAACACACCGCCTCCGTACGTGTAAAGTGGACCACCCGGCTGGCGCGTCCGTCTCCCAGCATCCGTCTCCCGGGGTCCGTTCACGGGCGATCGTCCAAGGCCGCGGGATCGCTGGGCAGGGTCCGCGAAGAGCCTCGAGCCCGGTCACCTGATCGTCGCGTGGAAAAAAGATCCGACGAAAGGCGACAACGTCGGCAGGCTCCTCGTCGAGGGCATTCCAGCGCAGGCAGGGTGGACCGTGACGAACGCCGCGACATCTGCCGACCGAACCGCTCACCCGACCACTGGCATGGCCGCGCGGCCAACCCTCGCGTCAATAACAATCCGACACCCCAAAGAGAGCGCCGTTTCGCGGCCACCGATCGCCGCATCGCGCCGCAAACGCGTCATCCGTCTCCGACGCTGGTCGACTATACCTGCAAGGGAATTTGGGGACACGGGACCAACAGTGGCGAGACGGGGCTCGCCTCCAACCGCCACCGGAGCCAAGCGATCCTTACTCGTTTTCTATTCAGCCGCGCAACAACGAGGTACAAGGGGCGGCTGCGCGATTCGGACTGAGCGCAGCTTCGCATAGGAACCGTGCGTCCGACGGCGGAAACGCACGAGCCAGCACGAGCGGGCTGCACTCTCTCCGTCGAGCGCCGCGACATCTGGCAACGTCGCCGGCAAATTACAACAAGGTTTTCCGCGGGTTTAAGGGGTGAATGCTACCGTGTGGTCAGATAGTGACCTGTTAGCGGGGCAACCGGCCACGGTAAACCCGGGATAAAATAAACATTTCGATTTGCTGATTGTTTGGGTTTTCAATTAACGACTGACAGACGTTGGCCCGCCCACCCTCTGCGTCGTAAAGAAGTTTCCATCGAATTTCGATAGGTGCCAATTATTTTGAAACTCGTGCCGCGGTGATTTCTTTCGTTTCTTCGCTTTGCAAATAACTGTAGGTTTTATTGTCGTCACTGCGAAAAGTTTGCTTTCGAAGATGTAAAATGAAGGGGTCGTAAGGGTCGATTAGTATCAGTTAGTACCAGTTTTGGAATGTAAATAGAAGCAAATACGAATTAATAGAAATTGCTAATAAAATAATTGTTAAAGAATTTTCAGATAGTCTTGATTGTTGATTTATTTCCCAGTCACTCAGCGATTTAATTTTATGCAAACTAAAGCTTTCGGGACCCATCAGTGCATAATCAATAAAACGAAAATATTAGTGTTTATTTTTTAGTATTCTCTTGAAAAGTCGCGAAAATTGTACAGCAGCAAATAGCAAAGAACAGTTTGAAATTGTTTTACTGAAAATTTACGTCACAATACTAGCAGCACCGTAATATTTAAAATTCCAGTCTCGTGCTTCCTCTTCCTCTTCTCCCTTGTCTACTGAGACCCGTTCGTCTACCTCAGATACCTGAAACATTGTTTTAAAGCACCCCAGTTTCGCCTGCCAGTGTGAAACTTTTGTGTGTACACAAATGTTGGTAATGAAAATTCAGAAAAATGTACTTGATTCGCTCTACTATAGTTATTAAATGCAAAAATTTCCCATAAAACACATGCACAAAAGAAAATGGCCCACACCTATTACATGTTAAGCACGTGGTAAAAAAACTTTTTAATATTGTAGAAAAAAATTAGGAAGAGGACACTGAAGTCTAAAAAGTTCGACACTTCGCTATAATTAAGAATGAAAATAAGGGCTTTCATTAAGCAACGTTAAATAATTGCAAAAATTCCAATTCTGAGAAGAAATATGTTAAATAAAAAAACGTCCCCTGAAAATTACTGAATACTGCACGCTTTCCTAATCCTTAAACAATGTTTGTAAATAATTGAAAATTTAATTATAATACGAACTGGTTTTTGGACCAAAGACCGATAATAATCAAGCTCCTGCTGTTCTTCTAAATGCCACTGATTAAATTCTTGACGTTTTCTATAATTTAACAACCAAAATCCCAGATAACCGACTGGATCGAAAGGTTTCTTTGCTACGATTTCCTTCACTGCCATTTTTAGTGGAACTTTGAAATGTCTTCTTAACCATTTACCATCACAGGATAATCCTACTTCATCCATTAGGCTATTCAATCGTGGGATTCCTTCTCCCTCATCCGTACTTTCTGTATCATCGTCTCCAAAAATGAGATTGCCTTTTTCCGATACAAACAATATACTTTACTTTCCTTTTTAATAATGTCTATTTCCTTTTATCCGAAAAAATAATCCTAATCTCATTTGCTTACTTCTTGCATTTAAAAAAGGTATCATAGTAATCCCTGTAAATCTGCATTCCACATTTTCTTTACATTTATATATTCAATCATTCAATCTGATCGTCGCGTAATTTAGTAAGTATAAACAAAAATTTAGGAAGAACAATTTGATTGAAGGCGTTGAAGCCCAATAAAATTTAACAATAATATATTTAACTTACTAGATTCTTTTTTAATAGGTTCCTCAAGTTGTTTATGTTGATCACTGCTATTGTAATCTTCACTAGGTTCTTCGATCTTGCCATTAATTTCGTCACACTTATTTAAATTTTCAACGAAAGACATGCAACCAGGGTGACGTTCAGGTATCATCACCAATGACGTTAATAATTCTCTCAACGTTACTTTGCTAATATGAATATTTTTTAATTTAGTACTTTGGATATTATAAATCCACTCAATGTAGGTTATACAAATTGCTTTAAAAAGATATAGGTATCAGATAAAGTAAAGGTAATCACGATATCAGAGGAAAATATTTGACATTTGAAAGTACACCTCCTTCTAATCAAAATTCCCAAAATGAGCTTAATTATCTCACCTCCCACCACCACCACGACGACGAGTCCTCTTTGAAAAAACATTCAAAGGCTCTGGAACATTCCTATTGCACGGTGGTGGCCAGTCCTTTCTCATTTTCACCGAATTTCTAGCCTGAAATGAATAAAATATTTCAAGCTAGGTAATCAAACGAGGAGAAAAAGTTTCATCTCGTTAACTAATGAACTATTGACACAATTTACATTCAATACAATAAAACAATTACGAGTCGCAAGGAATTACTCATAAATATACAGAGTGAATCACGTAAAACACTAAAAACACAAAACACTAAAAATATTTCAAACAAATGTTATGTACATGCTTAAAAAAGACTTCAATTTGCTTTATTTTTGTTATTTTTTTAGCATCAACTTGAAACTGTGGTATAAGTTTAATATGCATATTTTGGTGGCGAATTGAAAGCTGTATAGAACCCAGTTAAAGTTGAGTCGATTTAACTAACAAGCACAAGTTTTATACGGCTTTGAATTGGACAACACATTTTTGGGTCTGACAAAGGAGTTACCACTTTTGGTGACTTTTAGGCCGTCCTAAACACAAAAAATGCCCCACAAAATATTGGATTTTTTATTACTTTTCAAAAGTGGTAACTTTTTGCGGCTTTAAAAGTGTGTAAAACTTATTTCATTTTATGTAGGATTTTTGCTTTTTATTTAAGTAAATTCAACTTGAACTGGGTTTTATACAGCTTTTTTTTTTGAGCGCATGCTGCAGTTTTGAGTTGATGATAAAAAGTAATAGAGGTAGGGTGGATCGAAAGAGTGGTAACTTTTTTGTCCGCTACTGTATTTACCAAAATGCTGTAAAAGATTTCGTTAACATCCTGCCCAATAAATTTCGAAGAGAACCACTCGTCTGGCTATACATAGCTCATTATACGCAGAACAAAACACACGGCGACAGGAAGGAAAGCAGGTATGTACCATTAAATGTAGTAAAACTGATAACGTCTCCGTTCAACTTTGCAAATTGTAATTATGCGGAGCGCTGTCCGTCGATCCTACTAAGTATTACCAGTAAATCAATGCCGATCTGCCATGTAGCCGTGATAAATTTCGCAACGAAACACTGACATTAGATACTTATAACGCAGCCCCGCGATAACGCAGCGTAACTGTCAATCATGACTAACCGACGTTTACGTAGCCTGAGTGTTTTCCGAACAGTTTCGCCTCTTTCTGGTTAGAAGCGGAGATAAGAAAAATATTCCCGTAACAATTCCGCGAGATAACGAGTACGTTTGCGCCACTTTCGACTGCAACCACACGCGGCACGGCCAAATAATCAAACTCTTACATACGGTAGAGCATAAATCAGGGATCTTATCGGAATGCAAATCTTCCGTGCCTCGCTCGTGTCTTCCTGGTATAAGTTTCGCGAGCCACATGAGTCAGTCCGGGAAACTGCAACCGCACAGGTGAAACCGTGCATTACACCCTTGCACGCACCCCGTACTATCCCGCAGGAAGGCGAAAATGAAGATGTCCAGCAAGGATCCAGAGAAGCATCGGGCCAAAAGGATCACGGTCTGGCCACAGTGGCTAGCTGCGGGCACGCGTAAGTAAACGAGATCGAAGGATCGGTAGCAAATTTTCTTTTAACACTTCCACTGGCGTCGGCGTGTTTTCACTATGTGATCGATATGTTCTGGGAAGCGTCGATAGTATTCTCACTGTCCCTGAAACTTTGGTCGAGGCAAGTTAAGCGAGGCTTGAAGGGGCGTTTTGCAAAGCCTTGCTGCACTAAATGTGCTAAGCTGACATGGAGGATGTGCGAGGTTCGAGTCATCGATTTGCCGGAATTTTGCGTATAATTTTGCACACTGTGTAGAATAATGTGTTGGACGGATAGGATGCTGTTGTTGAAAGGTTCTAAGGAAATCGAGTTTAAAGTTTTACTTTTGCTAGGATGTGAAAACGAGAATGCAATTAGATTGCCGTGGCAATTCAATTTTATTGTAATCCATATAGCAGTTTACTAATGTTTGATTACTTCTGTTATTAGAGGAAGTGCAGCATATTTGGAATACTGTTGGTAATTTGGAATATCGAAGTATCTAATAAACTGCTAACGGTATCTAATTTGTAACACCGTAGACAATAGGGGCTAATGACCTGTTAGCGAATGACAATTGTGGATGAAATCTGCGAAACTTTTTCAGCAAGCATTCAAGCGTTCCAATCGTGGGTAAAATATGCCAAAATTTTAGAGTTAAACAGTTAATCTACTCATTTGCAAGTTCCTTCTATGGTTCCGTGTCAGTTGTGCGATAATTTCGAAAATACAAAGTGTGACATGAAATTTTAGCTTTCAATGCCACGTTGCTAATTCGGAATACCGAAGGTGAAGGTAATTTGGAATATTCCAAAGCTTAGCGATGCTTTTGTTTCACGCGCAACGGCTACCGCCGCGTCGGTTTGGGCCAGCGCTGTTCATTTATATTTACATAAGATTGTTCCAATATTGTGATTTTTGAACTTGATTAGATGATAAAAGACACTAATTTTATTAACTACATGTGTTTTTTAAGTTTGTAAAGTGAAGGTAAATTGGAATACCGGTATTCCAAAGTTTCAGCTACTGTTTGTTCTTTATTATTACTGAGAGTTTGAAATATAAAAGTTTATTAGTTTCCCTATGATATTATGCAGTTTTATTTGTCCCCATCCTCTGGCGAAATTTTTTATTCGTCTTAAACAAGCTGGTATTCCAAATATACTGCACTTCCTCTAGTTATTTAAATTGAAATTTACTTAAATTTACGTCCAATTTTGAGCAGGACTTTTTCATAAAATCCTGAGTAGTGTGTCCTATGCAGTTAACCCTTCCACTACCACCTCAGTATCTGGTACGGACCCTAAGTTTTCCACTGGTCGCCCACCTCCGTATCTCGTACGGACCCTGTTTGTCAAGCGGCTCCCGCGTCAGTACCAGATACACTAGAGGCTGTCTGTACAGTGATGTTTCAGTGTCGAGGCCTCAGGTAGCAAAGTGACGTTTTCGTTCCGAGGGCCCGGGCCTCACAGTCAATTTGTCGTTTCAGGGGTTGGTAGTCGAAGGGTTAATGCATTGCTGTAAATGGCGCAGGGTAAGTATGCACAAAGCTTTAGTCAAATCGGTGACTTCAACTTGAGTGACTTCCTTAACTTCCTCCAATTCTAAATTAGTTTGCTCAGATTAAGAGAGTGGATGCTATGAGTTTTAAGACATTATCTTGCAATCGTGCATCTGAAAAGTGACTTATATTCTTGCACAAGTTGTCGCACTGTAAATTTCGTTTGAAATTACATTTAATACTTTTTGATGTCGGGAAATAGAGAGCGAGAGGACTTCTCTTTCACAGACCAAAGCTGTTAAAAATCTCGATCTCACGATTTGCGAAAACTTTAAAATACAATTGTATAATATGCAACTGCATTCCCTGAAAAATTTCCACTTTACTTACAATTAGTGTAACATCAACTAAAAAGTATAGTATTCCATTTAAAAAATTATGTTAACATAGGAATCACCTTAAAGACGAAATTAAATTAAAGGCTTTGACTAGATTCTACGCGAGCAGCAGGAAAAGTCCATCCAGAAGCTTTACTTCCAAAAACCAGTATAGCCTAGACCCTAAGGCTTAGCTTAGACGATACTTCACATCACAGATATTCCTGCTATACTACCTGTACTCAGAATTCACAATGCATTTAAATTCATTTGGGCATAAATAATAATTTCAGACGTATGTATTGTACATAGTACCTACACACCGTCACACCTATTTTTTCGCACGTAGTTGTCACACTGGGTCGATCCAACCCAAGTCAATTTTCAATCAGCTACTACTTAAAAACTATCTGTAAAATTGAGTCGCAAAAATTCTGAGATGGAGTTTGAACACTGTAGAATATATTATTCATCGATTTTCAATGATGCCTCAAATATACTTTACCTCAAAGTGCAATTGTGAGCCATTTTGACCCAGTGTGACAACCGAGTGTCAACAACCCGTCCACATAATACCAAATTTGGGGAGCCGCTTTAAGGGTGAATATTCTAAAATACGATAACACGAGTGCCAGTGCATCAAGATGCTCGTAGGCCTATGTCTATGAACGAGCTAATGAAATTACTCTCGCATCCGTTGACACAACTGTATCATGGCCGTTTGCGACAGTCAGTTTAGCTGTTCTCGGATGTGGTCTCGCGAATGGCTGGACATCGCCGTACTTGGCTCAACTGACATCAACGGAAGCGGACGTGCCTTTGAGACTGACAGATACCGAGGCGTCCTGGGTAGCCTCCCTTTTAAATCTTGGCCGGCTCGCCGGCGCTTTGCTCAGTGCACTATGTCAAGGTAAGGTCGATTCTTCGCTGCCAGAACGAAAATTTGTCTGGTCGACTCGATTAACTCACCCTTCTCCGCCTACCAACTCGTAGCGACTCGCACTGAACTTGAAAACCGCTCCAAACGTGTCCGTTACAACACAGGTGTTTCGTAATACAGATGTTACAACCGAGAAGATAGTGATTCTATATAAAAAAATCAAGTAGGAAGTGTGGAACAAATTTTTTTTTACAATTTAAGGGTAAAGGGAAAAAACGAGGAACGTCCATTTTCCGTGATTTTGTGATTTATAGCATATTTCGTTATAACAAAGGGTTATAAAGTTCAAATGCCCCTGTAAGATAACGTTAATGTTTTGGTATACTGGTTAAAAAGAAGGTAATGTCCACTCTGTACTGGAACAAAATAATTAATTTTGTCGATAAAGCTGCTTCGTGACATTCCCTGTTTTTTTGCCCATCACCTTTCATATGAGACTTTCTTTTCGAGGAAATTGATTTTGAAAATCAGTCGAATAGGAGTGCACCTCACTAAAAACAGTAGAATTTATTAATAAATATAGTACAACTCTATTTGAAATGAAATTGTTGTGCAGAAACAAATTGAAATTTTGGAATAACTTTTTTCCGGGGAAATCAATTTTGGAAATCCAATTGAATATGCGTGTAACTGACTGAAAAACGGTAGAATTTATTAATAAATATAGTACAATTCTACGTGAAATGAATTCTTGTGCAGGTACCAGTCGAAATTGATTTCATAGTGGAGCTGATTCTTAGATTTTCATAATCGATTTTCTTGAAAGAGGAGCCCCCTATGAGCAAATTCCCTGTTTCCCCATTTCTTCATTTACAATCGCTAGCCTTTCGGTCGCGCCATCCATCACGAAGCACCCTGTATAACCCCCGAGTTTCGACCAAAGACGAGGCTTGTCTCAAGAATAGAGTTATGAGAGAGACTTTCCTCGAGAACGGGACCGCAAGCAGCGCTCACCTCGCTGTAGAAAATAAATTTCAGCAACACACACGCAACCGTAGTTGATTCGATCGATTCTCTCTTGCAGCAAGCAATCGGGCGACCAAGCAAGTGCCGGGAACAACATTGTTAATCGAGAATTCAATAAGAACAAGGCAGCCACGACTCAGCACTCGTAGAAAAGCGTGATACAAATACTGTGGTACGTAGAAGCGGAATACAGTGATTGTGATTTTCTTATAAAAACCTCCTCCCTTGCAATACAGTCTTGAACGTTCCAAGTCTCTTTGCCCGGTACCACTGTTGCAAAAATATGCTCGGCACTCGCTGAATGTCTTTCGGGATCCCTGTGTTCGATGAGGGATCTCGAAGCAGGGGGACATATTGAAAATCTTGCTGTATTAAAAATATCGACGATCCAACAAGCGATCATCAGTCCTGAGTTGTGGTGATCTTGTTCTCAGGAAAATGTAACTTTAACATGTCACAACATCATCTTCAGAGCATATTGGACGAAAGAAGGTGCTTCTACTCGGTGGCATACCGTTGGCGTCGAGCTGGATATTCAGTATATGCGCCACATCCGTCACGTGGCTCTACATCTCCAGATTCTGTTCAGGGATCGGTTCCGGGATGATATGGTCCGCGCTGTCGATGTACCTCAGCGAGATCGCCGATCCCACGATTCGTGGATCACTGGTAAATTCATACCAATCTTTGCACCACATAGAGCCGTCGAACATTATTAACCCTACGATCAGGGTTGTCAGATGGTTTTAATGTCAAGCCGCCAGATCGCGTAGGAAAAGTAGCCCAAAAGCGCCAAAATTCAAATATCTTGAATGAAAAGGATGTTTAAATATTTTCTTAATATTTTCTGGAACTGTTTTCTTTATTTCTTTTAGACGCGACGAATAAACTTTGTTTCAACATAAACGAATTTAAATAAAACTGATGTGAAAATTAAAATTAACCTTTTAACACAACAATGATAATATATTTTATAAAAATTTTAAATGGTATTTTGGTCTTGGGCAGCCCAAACATCGAAATTTCGAAGCAACCCTGGTCGATATTGTAGCCCAATTCAGGCGCCAACCGCCAATTTCAATTTTTGAGCGGCAGTTGGTTTTGAAAAGTAGCCCAAATGGCGAAATTCCGCCCAATCTGGCAACCCTGCCTACGATATCGTGGGTGAAAAAGGTCCACAGCAGCTTACACAGTATAAAACGAATTTTTTTATTCATAAATCAGCACTATTATAAAAATGCAGATACTATTAGTATGGAATCTTACTAACTATAATTTTTACACATATAAATTGTATGTTCTTTACGTATCGAATTTTTACAGTTGACGCAAACTCTAGCACATTTTTTGTCTTTTTTTATTACAAAGAAAGAGCAGGCAATGCGTTCCAAGAAGTAAAAGAAATACAGCAGAAAAAAATCAAAATTTTCACGTTTCAACTGTGTACTAAATGTCTCTATATAGGCATAAAAAACTATGACACAAAGTGTGCGTCGCTTTCGGGTTTCAACTGAATACTGAATCGTTGATAACAGTGCAGTTAACGCGCGGGGTGCCCTGTGGCGCGGGGCAGATCTAATCATTACATTCTGGATGTGTTTAGTCTACTCGAAATCCCATCACCATAAATTAACATCTAAGAATTTCGAATAATAAATACTAGAGTCCAGTGGATATGTAAACCAAATCTGTACAGGGCTATGTGGGCATAAAACACTTTATGAAAATTGCGATAATATTTGAATTCCCCATTTTTCCTTAATTATTTTGTTAATAAGCTGAAGAAGTCATGATTGCATCCATGAATTCGGAAGGAAGGAATACACAAAGCCACATGGAATTATTTCGTTATACAAGAAAGAAATCTGCAAGCAAATATTCAAGTGGATATAAAATACCCACGTTTGGGTTAAAAATCAATATTCCTCGGTAGTACCCTTACAGAGTAGAAAATTTCAAATCCTTTTCCCCAAATTTTATCGAGACTCGTTAACCCGACCCTGTCGTATTAAACTCGAGCGAAGCTGATGCATCGACTTCATCCCCTAAACTGGCGCTCCAAAGTGATGTCGCGTATCCATTTTTTTATCGACACCAGTGCCCCCAATCGGATTTCTCATCCGATAAAGTCGTACTTGCGGTCACGTTTTCAGATCTCCATGAACGTGAATGCAGGTTCCATTGGCATGTTCTTGGGCAACGCGATGGGCCCTTATCTGTCCATCGAGATGTTCGGGTACGTGAGCCTCGTCCCGAATATCCTCTTCATGATCCTCTTCAGCTGGATACCCGAATCGCCCTACCATTACCTGCTGCACGGGGATACCGACAAGGCTGAGGCATCCTTGAAGTGGTTCAGGCGAGAGTCCGACGTCAAAGCAGAGATGCAGGAGCTTCAAGAATTCGTCGCCGGGGCCGGAACTAATATCCTCCGGCAGCTCAAGGACTTCCTTCTGCCAAGTAGTCGCGTCTTCTTTATTTAAGCATTCCTGCCAGTCCCAAGCAAATCGTACACAGGCATCCTCCTTCCCCTAACGATCACTTTGTCACGTAAGAGAAAGCAAAACAAAGATTTCTCCACCGAAATAATTAAACTGATGTTCACAATTGGTTTCATCATCTTCCTTGCTTTTAAACTAGTTCCACCCAACTGGGTGAAGCTTCTTGTCCCCTATGCTTCGATTAAAAAGAAAGTCTCACCCCAGGGGACTTAACTGAGGACTCAAAGTCTCCTGTCCTTCATTTCAGGCAACCTGAAGAAAGCTTTCCTCGTGCTGGGCCTCTACACTTGCTCCTACGCGAGTGGATACAACGCCCTGTACGCCTACGCGGAAATAATCGTGACGAGGAGCCAGATCAGCATAAAGGCCAGCCTAGTGGTGACGATCCTTGGAGTGGCGATGATCGTTGCTGGATGTACAGCCACGTTTCTGGTCGACAGATTCGGTAGAAAGTCTCTTCTGATCAGCTCCGGCCTCGGGGCCTCCGTGTCCTTGGCACTCCTTGGCCTCCACTTCCATCTCCTCTCCTTGGAGTACGACGCTACGAGTCTAACCTGGCTGCCCATGATTGCCCTGCTGGCCTTCAACATCTCAGTGTCGTCCGGGCTCCAACCAGTTCCAAGCGCTATTCTGGGGGAGATCTTCCCAGCGAACTTGAAGAACGTCGCTTGCCTGGTCGTGCACTCTAACAACGCGCTACTGTCCTTCGCCAGCACGAAAACTTATCAGCCTTTTCTGGACCTGATCGGTGAGAAATTCGTGTACTGGACTTACAGCGTCGCCATACTGTTCTCAGCGCCGTACGTCTACTTTTTAATTCCCGAGACGAAGGGGAAGAGCCTGCTGGAGATTCAGCAACTGTCGAAGAAGTAAAGGTGTGGCAGCATCTTGGATTTTTCTCAATTTTACAGTGGGGATATGACAATGATGCGATCCCATTTGTTAGGATTCCTTTTCCACCGATGAACGGTATTTTAATTTATCAGAGTATATTTATGGCTCATGACAGACTTTAAGTAACTTGCGAGAAGCTCAATACTCACTGAAGTTTATTTAATTAAGGGAAATGTAGTTTCTTTAAATTGTAAGAAGAAAGAGGCCGTGATAGTCTGACGACTTTGGAAATACATCTGTTACTTTCAAAGATCTAAGTATCTTTGTTTGAAGAAGCGTTGCTCGAGGTGCTATATTGTTATGTGTAAATACGAAAGGAATTCGCGGCCTATAGTGTTTGTAACTCAATGTATGATATTCAAGCTTGAGAAGCAGCGTGTAATCCTCATAATAATGTAAGACGGTAGTGTAGTAAACGAAGGAATTATTCGACGTTGTGAAGCTTAAATAACTACTTTAACGTCCACTCGTGGTCTACCAATTTTCACTGTGTTGAAAATACAAGAATATAGAACCCTTCCAAATTGAGCCTTCATTCTTAATACCTGCTGTAACATACTCGCGCAGGAAAAACAAATCGAACTGTTCTTGGCATTGATCAAACAGTAAAGTTAAATATGTTAGAAAGTTCTAGACTTAATACACAAAGTTGTCTGTTATTAAATTGATAGGTATTATAGTTACAGAAGTTGTATGTATTTATTTCTTGTTGAATAATTATATAATTTTTCAGCAAATGAATTTTATTTCATTAGCGCCCGATATCTTATTTCAAATATTACTTCTTATTTGAGAAGTTACAGTATTTTCACACGAAATACTACTGTAGCTCACGACTGGTATTTTTGGACTCATCCACGCATTCTCTTCTTTCTTTCTTAAATCAATGCTCAAGAAATTAATAATCAAAAAAAAATTTAAAAATGAAAACCGACTACCAAAAAAATAAAAATGCGCTAAAAAGTAGAAAATAATTTTTTCCCTTATTTAATCTACGACTCTCATATTTTTCAAGTCGGCGCCAGATTTACACAGTGCAAACGATGAGGCGCCGACTTAAAACATATGAGAGTCGTAAATTAAATAAGGGAAAAAATTATTTTTTACTTTTTAGTGCATTTTTATTTTTTTGAAGTCGGTTTTAATTTTTTTTTAAAAAATTTGTATTCTTAACTTTTTAGTTTTATATATATTGACACAACATGCTGAGGAATTATGCGGGGACAAACATATTAAAAAAAAATACATACGGGTCGAATCTATAATCTCCTCCTTTTTGAAGTCGGTTAAGAATACCATTCACGAACTACAAATGGTCTCCTCTGAAAAAGCCTTTACACACATAAAATTAATTTTTTTCAACTTGTGCGATACTTAGCTCCACATTAAATAATATAATTTAAATTTCGACCGTAAAGAATTTTTAAATTAGAAGTAAATGATTTCGGCGCACTGGTTCGGTCTATTTTTAAAAGATTAAATAAAAGCTATTGTGCAGTTTTGAGGATTATCAAATTCCAACGTTTCAGTCAGTGGTTGCGACCATTTTCAAGGAAAGTTAGATAAAGAAGAATACTGCGTATGCTTTTATACAATTTTCCACGTTTGCTAGAAACGTGCGACGTACGAGTCGGTTGAACGGTGACTCGTACGTCGCACGTTTCTAGCAAACGTGGAAAATTGTATAAAAGCATACGCAGTATTCTTCTTTATCTAACTTTCCTTGAAAATGGTCGCAACCACTGACTGAAACGTTGGAATTTGATAATCCTCAAAACTGCACAATAGCTTTTATTTAATCTTTTAAAAATAGACCGAACCAGTGCGCCGAAATCATTTACTTCTAATTTAGCTCCACATTGTAAAGAGTACAATATCTACGATATAATGGAATGTATACTTCACTCACGATAATCACCATCTACAATTTCAATAAGCAAATAATTAAAATCACATATGAAACTTATTTCAATTAAATATCTGTATCCCAACCAGCGTCCACTTTCCTTCAACTTAAAAGCTACAGTGCAAGAGAACATATTCTTCCGCTCGCTCTACCTCCCACACATGAACATAATGCAACTGCATCCCCTTGGCAAACCCCTATCACTGCCAGCCCTCAAAACATGTCGCAGAAGCAATCAAAATACAAAATGCATTCCTCTACGTACTTCCCCGTTAAACTTTCATCTTTGTTGCACAAAGAACTCTAATCACGATCTATAGATTACCGTCTACATGCAATTTTATAAACTATTCTCCAAACCGTGAATCTAAAACGGCAAGAGGTAAAGAGGGACTCGCGCGAAATGGCGATATTAATATTGCAGGCGCTTGCAGCATGAGAGGAAGGAGAATAAACCTGTCATTTACTATCTGCCCTGTAATATTCTGTCACCGTTATAAAGAATTCCCCCATTCAGGGGTGGACTCTCCTTGCGACGCACGCGAAAAAATGGCTCAACAGACTGACGCGCGCCATGAAGGGAGGGACATGAAAGAATTTTCCAAGTCGTCGATCGATCATTACATACTGCCGAATAGGATTTTCTGCAGTATGGCAGGGATGTGGCCTCTCGACGAGAGAAGTTCCATTTACGGCAAACTGTTCGCGTACTTTCGCCTATTATTCGCGGTGACGGCAATTAGCAGTGTTTTCGTGCCCGAAATCCTGGCGATAGTGGAGAACTGGGGTGATCTCAAGATTCTAGCGGGTAATGTATCGACAGAGAAGTAATTTTAATTCCTAAAGTGAAGGGTAAGGGGGGAAACAGGGAATGTCACAAAACAGCTTTATCGAGAAAATGAAGTTTTAATAGTTAGTCGACAGTAAAAAGACAAGGGTCATTGAATTTAATTTAATTTTTTTCTTAAGGGGCAGCCCTACCTTGACGGACGAAAAATGATGGGAGCTTTGGGAATTTTTTAAAACAAAACCATTAAACATATTTACTTCCGGCTTTGTGGATTCATTTATCAATCTTTCGAGAATATGAAAATAAAAATTGTATGCAAAAATAGTGGTTATATCCGGAGTTATAGTGCTTCAAATAGAGCGTCGTACAAAAATAATATGCGCATTGTTAACATAAAATCAGCCGTTGTAGTTGTCTAAAATAAAAAATTTGTGAAAATTTTGTGTAATCTGTATGAGTGTAGCTATCGCCTGAGCTAGATTAAGTGAGAAATACTGAAAATTAAAAAAAAAATGGCAGCGTCTAAAACAGACATCGGTTTCTGCTAAAAATTCGCTGGTTTTTTAAGTTACAAAAATCTAATTTTGCAAAAACCGACTTAGTTTTAGTACCAACGAGAATGGGACATGTACTGAAGATACATGCCGAGTTTGAAGTAAATCGAGTGATTGGTTTTTGAGATATCATGCTAATCAATTCGAAAAACATCGTTTTGAGAAAAACGCGTTTAAAGTTTTAGGTACCGCTTTTTAATTAATTTTTTTTTAAATGTTGCCTAAATATGTACAAATATAGGCATAAAGTTTTCAATTAATATAATTTGAGGGTTTCTCTTAAAAAAAATCCCAAATATCGCGCTCCATTCCAGGCCGTCAAAGTAGGCAGACCCCTAAATAATTTCTTGTTTTAGCTTGATGACAGTATCTTGAAGCTTATGCTTAGGCGAAGAGTGGGGACATTCCGAATTTTGTTTCAATGCAGAGTGGACATTTCCTATTTTTTAACCGGTACCTATACCAAATATTTATCGTTATCTTCGGGGTTTTTTGAACTTTATAATTCTTTGTGATTCGACAGTTCTGTAGTCCAAGGTACCACCAACAAAATATGCTATAAATGGCAAAATCACGAAAAGTGGACATTCCTCGTTTTTCCCCTTGCCCTTCAAGTTTGCATCGATGAAGTTACGTTTCATCTCGTCATAGTACAAGTGCACCCCAATTTTACCCCTTCTTTGGAATACACTATCTTCCTATAAATTATACAAAAACTTTCAAGCAACTTATAAATATAAGATACAAAGTGTACTTCGCTAGAAAATGGAGGGAAGATGTAATTTATAAGTGACAACTGTAGAGCACCCTTTTATCTTGTCCCCTGCTAGCACGTATATCATACAAGAGAAAACTATGTAGATAGATAACAAAATACTACTTTATATAAAGCGGAAAGATAAGAGTTTCATAATAGATTATACGTTGTTGAAATTTCAAATACTGCCACTGCGATAATGTTCTCTTTTCTGTAGGGGTTGAATTAACCCTAGAGTGGGCGCGTCGCGATTTGGAAAACGTAGAGTGCGTCTTCCAGACCGACTGAAGTTTAAGTGCATAAAATATTTTTTTCAGTTTGAAATATTGCAATTTCAGTAATAGCAATTATTAATGTAAAGAATAATAACTTGCTAAATATTATATAATAAAAATATAATAAGAAAAATATTCTAAAGCAAATAAATGTACATTTCTTTTTAATTTATGACTTTGTTTTTGTTTAAGAAGTCTGAAATATAATAAAAGAAAATTTTTTGGACAATCAACATACACTTTTTCAATTTTGGTTCTATTTCTGGTTTCTGTCTTATCTCTTAGGCTAAAATAATCAACTAGATTAAGAATAAGTACTAAAAATTCAGCAATAACTATCTTAAACACCATAAAAATTTGAGACATACAATTATATTATATTCTAATCCTCTTTTCTACAAATTAGGGGTAGGATGCGTTTTAACCACGGTTGGACAGCTGCTGTTCAAAATCATTTACCTATTGGCGAGAAGAGAAAAGGCGTACAGCCTTTACAACGAATTAAGAGACCTATGGGACTCGTCTGATATTCCCAGAGAAAGGAAGCATTACGAAGAGCTGGCTTATAGGGCTAGAAAATTTACAATTATCTTTTACTCGTCCTGCATGTGCAATGTGCTCACATTCACCGTCGCGGCTGCATTCGATTACGTTAAGATCGAGTACAACATCAGCAATGCTGCTGAGAAAAGCCGTCACTTTCCCTTCGAAGTGTGGTAAGATTCATGTTTTTCACTATTTAAATTTTAAACGATCCTTCTTAAAATATACAGGGCGGGAGAATAAATTGTACCGGTGATTATGAAAGTGATGTGAATCAAAAATTTAAAAAAATTGAATCTATTGTGACATGGCACAAAGTAAGTGCTGAATTTAATTTTTTTATATTCTTGACTGACGCCACTTTCATAATCACCGGCACAATTTTGTCTACATACCACTATTTCCAAAAATACAAGAAAGAATTATTTATAAAAATTCACGGGGGCCTTTGTCGGTAATAATTGTTTCATGGGTGGAGGTAATGTTTTGAGGAATAACGTTGTGAAGTTTCCATTTCCTGTTTACTAACCGATGGCTAATAAATTAGTAGCAGCTGAACGTTAAGATGAATTGGAATATTTTGTTTCTTATGTGAAACGTAATGCAAAATCAGGTACGGGACCGACATCACAGACACCCCACGGTTCGAGGTCGCCTTCGTTTGCCAAGTGATCGCCTCTATGATCTGCGCTGCCGGGATTTCCGGTTTGGATGCATCGTTCATGACCATCATTTTCCACGTGTGCGGCCAATTTAAATTAATAAATGCCTGGATCAGCGACATCGGGGTGCAAATAAATTCTGAAGCCGTTCACGTACATCAGCCACAGAAATTAGAGAAGAATTTTATTAAGTGCATCCGCCATCACCAACGAATGATAAAGTAAACATCTTTGGAGTTTCCACTGATATACAAGGTGTTCGGTAACTGGTGGCACAACCGGAAAGGGGGTGGCTCTGCATGAAAAAATAAGTCGAACACATAGAGTAATATTTTTTTTCATACAAGGCTTGGTTTTCGAGAAAATCGACTTTCGATATTCGCTGTGTTATTTATGGAGACACATTAAATTAATTGTGTATTTTGAAGAAATTACAAGTTTCGAGCTATTAAAAGAGAAATTAATTGTACTGTTGGATGCAACAAGGGCCTCAGTGCCAAAAGTCAGGTTCGAAAACATATCTGTAATGATTACAAAGTTAGATATTTTTTATACATAGTGAAGTTACTGTAAAATTGTCTATAATATTTAAAAATTATCTTCTTCGTAGTTGCATTACTACAATCGGAATTATGTAATAAATTAATCATTGAAATTAATTTCAATTGTAGCCCTCTCAGGCCCTTCTTGCATAAAATGGAGAAATATAAAGAAAAGTTGTTTTTTAACATTATTTTTTATTATTTATTTAATATTTAAAAAAATATAGTCACAGAAATAGTCATAGAGCATGTCATGTTCAAGTTGATGTATGTTTGACTTAGATACGAGTTAGGGTCAGTTGATCAACATCGATTCACAAAATTTACTATAGCTCTGTCAATTTCAAAGATACGGCAATGAAATTTAGAGAGCATAATTAGAAAAGAATGGGAATCTAATGCGTTTTATGCAAAAAGGGCCTGAGTGTCCGGAGGCCATTCTTGTATCCAACAGTACAATTTAGCTTTGACAAATTAAAACAGCAGAACACGCTAGAAAGCGTTCACAGAAATTCAGTTCGAAGAGCAGAAATGTGTATTCGACAGAATGGACAAAATTTGCAACAATTTCTGTAATAATAAAATTTATGTTACATGAATATTCTGTTTTAATGTGTATTCTTGATTATCCAGTACAATAAACACAAATCTGAACCGAGACGATGGAGAATATTTTAAAGTCGATTTTCTCGAAAACCTACCCTCGTATGAAAAACTATAATTCTATGTTTTCGACTTATTTTTTCATGCAGAATCACACCCTTTCTGGTTATACCGCTAGTTACCGAACACCCTGTATAAGAAGAATAGGAAAATGAGTATTATTTATTCCCACCTAACATTCACACCGAAAAAACAGTGTTACAGTAGAGCGTCAATTTATTATCCGAAGTAATTGGGACCGAGGTGGTTCGGAAAATCGAATAGTTCGGAGAATGAAGTCTGTATGTACTTACCCAGTTTATAACTATAGGTATTGCACCTAAAATTACTTATTAAATACAAGAGTAGTATTCTTGTAATTTGAAATGTAATGTATATTACGCAAAATATATGTGTGCAATAAATAGTAATTATATACAGTTAATGTTAACGAAGTCAATATTTTAAAGTAATCATTGATCTTTCTGGTTCGGATAATCGAGTTTCGGATAATTTTGACGCTCTATGACGCTGTTCTAGTGTACTTATTATGGGATTACTTGAGACATATATACTATTTCCTAAATTTCCTCTTGGTACATAGAAGAATGTTAAATCTACGAATGTGATACTGCTCATTTCATTAGCGTGGTGAACGAGGTCAACAATTTGTTAACACCGATCATATTCATGCAAATTCTCACCAGCGGAGTGGAAATTTGTTTAAGCGGATTCGCTCTCCTCGATAACGCAACGGGTACTGATTTATTAAAATGTATATCCTATTTAACGTCGATGTGGATACAACTACTGTTATGGTGCTGGCCAGGAGAGCTTCTCGTTGAAGAAAGTCAGCAGATAGGTCATACGATCTATCTGAACGTACCGTGGTACGCTCTATCGCCGATTTCACGAAAGCAGCTTTGCATTCTGATTGTTAGATCGCAGCAATATTGCAGCATCACGGCGTTAACGTTTCAAACGCTGTCCATTCAAACGTTAACAAACGTGAGTATCCTGTTTTCTTATTTAAACTAGGGAGAACGTTAAAGTTTTTGACTAACGCAGTTTAAGATATGGCTGGGTATATTCGAATAATTTCACATAAAAATATTTTATTCGTAATCAATTATTACGAATATTGCAGTATTCGAATGCTATTATTTGCGTATAGTAAAATAATTGTTGCCGGAAAACTGCTGCAGCTATACAGAATGACGGATCTTGGAACAGTTTTCTTTCCTAAGTAGTGAAACTAACGAATCTAGCAAATTTGTATTTTTATTGTAATTTTTATTTTGATTATATGTTTCGTAATACTTTAGAATTCGAACTAAGTATGTTCAATGAATGTCTGAAGTTTGAATAGTCGAACAATTCGCATCTAGTATTAAAATACTCGATGATTGGAATTATATACGCTGAATGTTCGTACACTTGCGCTGTGAACTGTAAAATTCGACTTATATTCGATGAATATTCGAATACTCGAAAATTCGAACTATTCTAATACTCGAAAATTTGGACTATTCGGACTATTCGAATACTCGAAAATCCGGATTATTCGAATACTCGAAAAGTTTGACTATAGAGACTATTCAAGTACTCGAAAATTCGAACTATTCGAATTAATACTCGAAAACTCGAACTATTCGAATTAATACTCGAAAATCCCGATTATTCGAATACTCAAAACTTCGGATTATTTGAATATCGAAAATTCGGATTATTCGAATACTTGAATATTCGGACTATTCGAATACATACTCGAAAATTCAGACTATTCGAAAAGATACTCAAAAATTCGGATTATTCGAATACAGAGAAATTCAATGAACAATAAATAATCTCAACTCTACTTTATTATTATTAATAATAACGATCATAAAAACTCTACTTTAAGCCCTAATTATTTATGTAAGTACTACAATTTAAAAATGTACAAAGAATGGAGTTGCTCAATTTAGCAATTGACAGGCTTATATAACGTTCAAAACCATTCCAACACCTTATTATTAACAAAATTCTTGAAAATAATAAACTCTTCCAGGTATTCAACACGGCCGCCTCTTTCTTTACTCTGTTGCGACAAATGCAACAGAAGTAAACATCAAACCCAACGGAAGAAAACGCGACCTATGATCCCACTCGCGTTGGAAACAATTTCCATCGAAATAGTCGAACATGCATCTCGAATAGCGTAACGTTCGCGTAAAATAGCTCGAAAACGTAATCTGTGCTTAATTAAAGAAGGAAAGTTTGTAACTCTGTTGCGTTACCTGTGGTATTCCTCCTGAACCACGAGCCAATGTTGCCCGTAAAATACTGTGTAAAGATCCTCCTCAATTATGGAATACTGAAAAATCGTATGTATTAATCAATCTCTTACCACCGACCTATATCCATGTACAAAGGTTCATCTTACTATTTAGTTCTTAAACTGCAGGACTTTCAACGCTTCTTGCTTGAACAAGAACAACTTTCAAACTGCGCGTCTATTGCGTAGACGCGACTAAGGAACATCTGGTTATCTTAATGACATCTTAAGTAGTGGTAGCACTGACCTCTGACATTTCTCTTTCGGCAGAAACTTCATTGTGTTTCAAATTCAAATCGAACGCTCTTCGCAGCCCGCCCTAACCTGACGCAAATGTTGTGGATTTTGTCAAAGTGTATGTCGTTTTTTTATAGAGAACGTTATTCGACAACCGTTTAACAGTTTTGTAGTGTTCCGCCCGGTGCCCTGTGTTTCATCGATGAAGCGAACACGGTCTACTTTGAAAGCAAATTCTACCAATCAAGAAACCAAAGACGATCCTGGTAAAGATGAAACAGAAGGGAAGGCGGAGGTTCGTCAATGATACATAATTTTATATAGAATTCTTTAAAATGTCGAAAATTAACGAGTTTACGCTGGTTTCGAAAACATCGATATTTTTTTGCTCTCGCGTATGTTTAGTGTTTTTTAATCTGACTAAGTTAATTATCCATATAACTTGCATGGAAATTTGTGATAGGATATTGAACATCAGTTCCAAGCAGTCCAAGCTAAGAATTTGCAAAATCAGAAATTAAGCAATACATTAGAAACAGATCAAAGAGAAGCGTTAGATACCGCAGAGTCTGCTACTCTGTCCACATCCGGCTTAGGGGATGTCGAAACTTCCAATCAAACCCAGAAAAATAAACTTAATTTCAAAGGTCTAAGAGGTAGTAAGTCGCTTTAAAATTCAAAATTCAGAATAGTTTGATGCGTAATTCTGTACAATTCGATCCATGTAGGGAATAAAGCAAACAACGAGGACTTTAAACCGAACACCCTTCCTAAAACGAATAAACCTAGGGCAGTGGTGGATCTTAAAATGATGGCGGAAGAATTGAAACAGCTGGAAGATCCACCTTTAACTGCCTGGGAGAAACAGATATGTTCTAACAGACTGCCGTTCTCATTTTTCGATTCTCCCTGTGAAAAATTAGCTCAGAATCTATTAGGTAACTTTATTAATTGTCTCGCTTCCCTGTCCTTTGATATTATTACTTAGATTAATCTCGGTATATTTAGGAAAAATACTAGTTCGCTGCCTAGAGAATGGAACTGTTTTAAAGGGTAGGATCGTTGAGACGGAAGGTTATTTAGGAGTAATTGACAAAGCTTCGCACACCTATCAGAATAAAGTTACTCCTCGTAATATGCCGATGTACATGCCACCGGGAACTATCTACGTGTATATGACTTACGGCATGTATCATTGTTTCAATATATCTAGTCAAGGTGAGTGGGTAGTTCATAAACATTATAGAATCTTATATAGTCTGTTTGACGAGTCCTGTCGCCAGCTGTAAACAAAGGCACGTGGCGACGTTTAAGCAAAACAGAGACGTATCCCTCGGATATTGTATATTATTCGTTGCAAATATGAATGTGAATGACGCAATGAACAAAGTAAGATTTGAGATTTTGTAAGTTTAAGCGATGGAATAGCTGTATATCTGCAAAAAATGGAGGCGAAAAATATTTAAAAAACGCATTTTAACGCTTGAAGTTTCTAGTTTTTGAATCAAGAACTCAAATTTTTTTTCATCCGTTATGATACTGTTTTATCAAGATGAAGCTTAGGAAACGAAGTTTCAGAAATTTTTGCCTACTTTGAACGTATGCACGGGCCAAAAAAATTTTTCCAGTAAATCCAACGAAGAGCTCTTATAGAGCAAACATTTCTCTTTAATTTCGTTTCTTTTTGGTTTTGTTGTATGATTTTTATTGGCCGAGTTATTCGCGATCAAAGCAAAAAGATACTTTTCACTTTGAACACCTATAACTTGCGAACTCATGATCGTAGACAAATTTTCACGAGTGTTTTGGAAAGCTATGAAAGTTTCCTTTCAGAACCTTTAGTTGCTTTTTTAATCGTATTAAATCCATTTTAAAATGATCCCAAAAATTGACGAAAATCTTTTGAGTATAATAATTTGGCCACCCTCTGTATTATTATTTTTGTATTTTCTTATGTGGCGCGTTTTACAAACTGACACAGAGACGGCACTGTAATTAGTAATTGACTAACGTTTGATAACTTCTGGCAACCAATAGCTGTGGCAGTTACCTTTTCAGCGTACTTCAGCATAATTTATTTACAGCTGGCGACTCGACTCGTTGAACGGACTTTAGTATCCAGATTTGTGAACGACCGAAACAATAATGGATAGTAGTATACCGTAGCAAAGTATATTTAGTATCATAGTAAAAACTATTTAGAGTCAGGAGCATATGTGTTGATCAAAGCGGTGGAACCCATACTCGGTCTTGATTATATGGAATTATTAAGAAATATGCAATTTGAGAGAACTAAAGAAAAGAGAATTGTGAAGAAGGCCCATCATATCAAACCGTACGAACTTTGCAATGGTCCTTTCAAGATTTGCACAGCTTTCTTTATCGAGGAAGATAATTTGAACGAGAAAAAGATTTACGAGTCTAACGATATATGGGTAGAAATTGATCCTTATATAAAATACACTACTATTGTAGCAGCACATCCTAATGATTCTGAACATAGTAAACAGAAAATGTGGCGATACTACGTATTAGGAAGTAATAGCGTTACTCATAGAGACGTTAAATCTGAAGAGCATGCTTACGACATATAAAAATTTATATCTTCCGTACATTACGTTCTTCCACGTAGAAATCTCTTGGTAAGATTTTAGGTGAGGGATGTGCTGTTTTGATAAGGGCTGTCGAACCCGTAGAAGGTATCGAGACTATGACTATTCAACGAACTTCAAAGGGAACGTCAACTGCGCCTAAAAAGCCTTTGAAGGTTTTTAAAACGCACGAACTGTGCAACGGTCCATCGAAACTATGCATGGCTTTTCAACTTCGTAAAATCCATAGTAAACACTCCATGTGTTCCTGGAAAGGTTTATGGATTGAGCGTGGCGATGTGGACGAGGAAATTGAGATTGTGAAGTGCCCTAGAATAGGCATAGATAATTATGGCGTAGAATGGTCAAATAAACCATTACGATACTATGTTCACGGTAGTAAATCTGTGAGTAAACGAAACAAGAAAGCTGAATTGTTATTAGGGTTGAATTAAGTTATAAATCAATGTAATATATTTAGAACTTATTGAAATTATTATATAACGCGATTCGACACATTGCATATGTTCGCATTGTCAGACGTATGTATGTGAAAAATGATTAAAGTTACCTCGATCTTTTATTCTTACATTTACAGATAATAATAGATATAAAATAAATAGCTTACACGTCCAGAACGATATAATATATATATACTCCACTTATTACAAACAGTAATTTTGATAAATAAACATAATATACAGAGGAAACGAATATTTTACAAACCAATAACTACTTATGCCCATTCCTTCATCACTCTTGCGTAATCTTCCTCTTCTATGAATGACTTGTCTATGGACCTACAAGATAATGATTTTGCATTACTACGTTAGATCCTCGAATGGCTATTTAGTTATTTGCTAAAATAACTCTGGCTCACTCTATCATAAGTTCTCCACAATATAAACATTCAGAAGCTATCAGTTCGTCGATGTCAGCCTTGATTTGGTCTTTCGTAGATATAGACACTGATCCGACCGATGTAGTATCTTCAGGTTTGTTCGAAAGAGCAGTGAGCTGTCGCTGAAGATCAGCTAGTTTTGTCCTCTGCTCCATCGACAGCATAGGTGTTAACGCAGCCACGAGACAGTCGCTGTGAAATCTATGGCCGCATGGGAATACATAAAAAGGTCGCAACACCAACTGAACGTCACAAGTATTGCACGTGTCCTTTGCATGTATAAATGTACACCTAAAAGAAATTTTAGTTATATCGCGTGGTTAAATCAACTACCACTTTTCCTATTTACCTTGTTCTAAACTCTTGTATATCCTTCCTAATAAGTTCCGCTGCTTTCGTTGCTTCTTGCATTTCTTCCTTGACGTCTTGAATATGTTGATTATACTCCTGTCGGTTAGGATTGAAATGTATTATAAGAAATGCATGGACATTTTATAAACTCGTGTCGTGTTTACGTGCAAAATTACTTTACCTGTAATGAATTGCAAATAGCGTCTTTAAAATGATCAATGGTAACAAAGTCTGAAAAAAATGGTAGTATGTCTTCTATTCTGACTATATCGCAATTTTGTAAAAACTCCATTGCTTTTTGTATATCATCTTTCTCTCTGACCACGTGTTCAGCTGAAATTTCAATGAATATGAATTGGAACAGATTAAGAAGCTTCAAGTTTACAATATTATTGATTACCAATTTTTAACCACAATTTTTTCCTCAATTCATTATCGTGGTCAGGAGGCATAGCAGCTATTTGTTTAGCAAGATCAACACTTATCGTCAAAGCTAAATCGACCGCTGTTGTCCAGAGTCCAAGTAAAGCGGACAGTTGTACACAGGCTTCGGTTAGACCAACTTCTTGACACAATCGTAGCGCGTAGTGTACATCATAATGCACCATATTTATATCTTGCCCTGAGGAATAAATTTATCGCTTCAATGAAATAAAATTTTTCTCTAAATATTTCGTGCTAGAGAGTGTAATTTGAAGATCACCTTGGGAACTAATGTAACGCATTACTTCGTCTTTTTTGTAACGGGCGTATAATGACAACAGAAAATTGTGAATCGCCTGTTCCTGGCAGCTTTGCTTGTACACACAGAATTCTAAATACCTGATTATTTCTTTCGCCTGTTACACCAAAATTTTGTTAATTAACTGTAAAGCATAGAAGTAACAAAAGAACAATAATTAGGCGTGTCTCACATGTTTCTCGTCACTGTTACAAGATACCAAAGCTGGAAGAAGCTTGGATGGTTTTAATAAGGAGCCTTGCGATATCATAGCAGTCACAGCAGGACGTGGTAATTCTTGCAAAATAATACCAGAGAACTGATAGAAGAGATCTTTATTATTTTGGCTCTTTAAAAGATCGAGAGCTTCCAAATAATTATTTTTATATAGGTGTTGGCGTATCACTTCTTCATAATTGCAATGCATTATAGTTAAACGAATAAGATTATCTTTATCGCCATGACTTGCCATTAAGTCATATATAGTACTGCGATTTCTTTTTATACATTCCTGAAATCAAAATGATTTTCTATGTGTCCAAAAAGATCATAACTTTATAAACCAATGTAATATCTCTGAATTGATACCTCGACTTTCGGTATTGCGAGGAAACTATCGAATTGCTTCTGGAGTTCTAGGTATTGCGAATCGTGTAAATATGATGTACTACTATTTCGTAGTACGCCCATTTGATTCATAAATAACTCGGTTACCCATATAACAATCATAGTTATTTGTGTTTTGTCCTGTGCTTTTAATCCTTCCAATTTCTAAATATAAGAAGTCGAGTTATTTTAAACATTTAAATTCAAATGGCTTAAAGTAATAAGTGCGGCACCTTCTTAAGGAATGTTTTCAATGCCTCTA
Source organism: Andrena camellia (assembly GCA_029448645.1). Classification (NCBI taxonomy): domain Eukaryota; kingdom Metazoa; phylum Arthropoda; class Insecta; order Hymenoptera; family Andrenidae; genus Andrena; species Andrena camellia. The sequence goes on along the minus strand of CM055682.1, from coordinate 5,867,721 downwards.
TTTCCCATTCTTGAAGAAATTTTAAAGATATCTCTTCGAACGACGAATGAGTATCTGCGTAGATTAGAGCACTTTTCTCGTATCTACAAGACAATATTTAAATAAGCTTAGCCGGTGTCTTAAATATGATTATATAAAGCTCTACTTACTCTTTGCATTTAAAAAGCATTTCCGCTTGTTTTACAAGTACTTGATCTATATGCGCTGGATTATCTTTACAATATTGTTTCGCAAGTTCGAATTCACCTTTATCGATATAAACCTGTATAAGCGTAACACGTGTAATTATTGATTTAAATACAAAGTGATTTAGAAAGCGCAATGAATTACCTGCCAGACATTTCTGTCTTCTTTATTAACTTTGTATTTAAACACCCCTCTCTCGCTATAAGCCCATATAGAACGAGTTACGTAATCCTTAGTAATATTAAGTAATTTTACGACAGTCTATAGAAAATTAAGATATTGTAAATTCAGGATTTATTCATACCATTGCGTTTCTTATCTATTATACGTACATCGTTATAGATATCTTCGAATATCAATTCCTGATTTAAAAGGGATATGCCTTTTACGCGATCTGTGTACAGTAGCAATGCATGAAATTCTGTTAAAACAAAAGATAGCGGTGCGGTAGTAATCTCCGATTTGTTGCTCCCCACGAGACTCGCTTTGGGACAAGCTAACATTTTCTGATCTATTAAAACATTTCTTGAATCTACCGTTGGGTCGATCTAAAGAAATTCAGATCGTATAGGAATTTAAACTCTTACATTACACCCTTACATTAAAATAATTTTTACCTGAGCGTACAATATACCAGTTTCAGTTAGCCAACCAAATGACTTTGGTAAAGTACCAATCGCGGGATAATAAAATTGCATTTTAGAATAAGGCAAGGAACTTATCACATCGGTGAACCTTTCTGTAAAAATGTTACTCTTACGATTAATATAGATACAATTTTTCAGTGAATGTATTTGGCACAATTTACCTTGAACGTTCAAGTACTTATTGAAGACTTGTTGCAATAAAGGTTTCTCTTCTGGGTTCTGCACTGATCCGATATATTGATAAATGCGCACAAGAGTGGTAACAATAATCACATATTTATCGGTATTTGGTATCTTATGAAATTCTAAGCCAGTGATCGGTGGCTTACTATTCTTCCCTATATCGAACACCTAAAATATATGATAAATAAAAATTGGTTGTATAATACCATTGAGCAGTATCCACGTCACGATAGGTCATAATTTTATGGTGCGAAAGCAATGTAACGTCGAATAGTTAATATGATGGTAGGAAATCAAAATTTTCAACAGAAAATACTACGGATATTTTGCACGTGTAGAAAGTATAACATCTAACTCACCAATCCTTCTACCTCCTTAGCACCATAAAGAGGTAAGTAGTTAGGAAGCTTTGGAAATAATGAATAATGATATAAGGGAAGTAGTTTCATTATCGTGGACTGGGAATGTATACTGATAACGATGCAGTTGAACATTAATTCTATGTTTCTTTATACCTGACGTAAATATTGCTCCAAACTTGTATTAAATATTTTATCTCCGTCTAAGCCAATCTCTGTTTCGAAAATAAGACCTTTCGAGGTTCCCAAGAGAATCGGACCCGTAGTGATTTCAGAGGAATTCGAAAAGTTCCAACCAACGGCAGTAATTTCGTGTCCCTTCAGTTTACTTGCCTAAATGCAAAGATTCCTTGCTTAAATAATGCACACTTATACAATTTTATTTAACAAGTTATTTCTGTTACGCTTAATCTTCTCATTTACCTGCTTCAACTTTGTGGTTTTTCTATGTAAATAAAATAGCTCGGGCGGTGGATTATCTTGTTGATTTGGAACGAAAGCTATCAATAAATGATTACCCAAAGGATCCAGAAACATCCCTGACATTTTCATGCTTACGGCATATTTGGATATATCGATCTCTGAAATGAACGGTCTCGTATCACAAGCGCATCCTTTTTCATATTCCACTGAAGCAGAGGTGCACACAGAGTCGCTTAGACCTCGAGGTCCCATTCTCACCAGAGTCCTGCATGGAGGCCGCCCTCAAGGATATAGGAAAATGGAAAGCTCTGGAAGACTTCTGCCGGATGGTAATGAAGGGAAAGGAGGAAGAGGAAAGGGACAGGAAGATGGCAGCCAGAAGGATGGCAGTGGTGGACTGAGACTATGAAAGCAGTCAGGTGGAACACGGAGGCGAAACCCACATGCCGCAGTGGGCATAAGGGCCGTTCCTGTACATACGGACATAGAGGGGCGCCTACATCAGAGCCCAGGAGAATGGACCTCGGAATCTGACTCCCTACAGGTAACATAGATGTAAATAGATGTAAATAGATAGAAAGAGATATACATAGATAAATAGATATCAAATTAAAATAAAATAAAGTAAGTAAACTAAGCTAAACAAACTAGATTAGTGACCCTTAGGGCCAGAGGGAAGAGGCTACAGCGGATAGGAGAGACCGGAGTGGAGAGTGGATGTTCACAAACCCGGACCAAACAGATGGAGGACCTAGGGCTGAAGCGAGAGGAACGGCAGGAAGGACCTTGGACACCCACGCATAAGAAAGTGGAGTAGGGTGACCAAGACCGGATACGGTAGACCCAGAGATTATAACGGGAGAAACAGGTAAACCCCAGAGATGGGAGCTTCGTAGGCTCCGAAAGGACATAACGTGGCTGAGTAAAACAGATTCAAAAGAAAGAAAAGAGCAGCCAAAATAAAGGCTCTAGATATGCAGCCCCTGCATCAGAAAAGCCAATGATCAGAGGAGAGGCCAAGGTGCAAACCAGGAAGGGTGGATGGCGAGGATTCAAAAGAAAAAAGCTCCTCATCCGGCGCCCAGAATCACGAGGGGGTAAAAGCGGCTCTGTGTGCGCCTCTATACTAAAGTACAAGAGGCAGTACCTTCTGGTGTATCCGGATGTTTCATATCAATACGTAAGAGGATGTTATTAGCCATAGCAATGACAATAATGTTATTGTTAACGACAAGATGTAAAATTCTATCAGGCGGTAGAAAATTAACTTTCTGCTTTATGAAAATTGGCCCGTCGTCTTGCAGCTTCATTTGAATAAATCCTGCTGTACTCTACAAATTCAATGAAACACTGTTTAATACATTAAAATAACATTAATACCAGCGCACAAATATTTTTCCATGATAAGTTTTTAAACAAAGAACACACATATTTATTTACAATCCCATACACAAATCAACAAAAGAACAAAGCGCATACGACACCAGCTCATAGAAGAAAGAGTTTATCATAAACAAAGTTAAAAGGAGCTTGGAAAAAGAAACTTACAATATCAGGACGAATCGGTGGCAGGTGTGCCTGTTTGGAGCGTTGAGATGCTTGTGCATACTGATCAAGCATCGATGTCATTCTGCTGACTTTTTTAACACCGTCCTCTTTTCAATGACCAGAGTCTTTCGACTGCTTTCATTCTCTCACTTCACATTAAATGTAAGTCACTGATGCACTTTTAAAAATTATAATCACGCACATGGAAATTTTGCGTGTAAAAATTAACCTCGCTGTTTACACGACATACATAATTACATATTCTTACAAATATCAATCAAGTTTACGATACGTGTTGTTACGCATACGCAATAATCTGACACTGATAATTTGTTGTGTTAAATTGCATTGGTAGCCATGGTTAAATCCGTGGAATCTCAACCTGCAAATGCAGTATTATATAAAAATTAAATTAAAAATCTAGTATCACGCATTGTTTACTCTATGTACATATATAGTCAACATTGAGCAGAACAATTTAAGAATAATTACTGGTACGAAACAATTTATGTACATGGTCCTGCATGGACCTGTCACTGTATCTAATTTTTATCTCACACGTCATCTCACAGTTTCAGATACTATCCGCCGACTCTTTATCTGAAGTATATCATTCAAACCAGCGTGTGATACAGAAATCAGTGTTTGCTGCGAAACGTACTTGGATAAGTAGTTTCAAGCGACAAGTGGAAAGTAATTACATAGTGTTTAAATGTCTAATTCTAACACAATGGAGAATGAAAATGACCCAGTGATTAAAGAGGTTTGAAAATCAATTTTCACTTTCTCTCCGAAGCTTTCGTACTGTCATGTGCAACGTGGTACTTTTAGGTTATGATATTTAAATCGTTATAATGTTCGTTCCGTCACATGCGATGCATTTATTTATTTTTCTAACGAATAGGCAGTATCTATTTATTTCCATGGTATCCGAGATAAAAATACGAGTTTCTTTGTGTTAAATACACTTCAAGAAAACGTTGCTATATGATCGTAATTCTGCATGCTTCTACGAAGAATTATATCAATGAAAAATAGATGTACGAAAATTGTGGTCGTGCTTTAAAGGAGGACGAAAAGAAAAAGTTTAATTTCTTTCAGATTCCTGTATTCCTCTCAAAATCACTCGCGGATAAACTTTTTATATTCCAATACCCAGTCCGACCTGCCCGAGAAGGTTACGACAAGGCGACCATTATAAAGTCGTCGATAAAACCGGAGAATCAGGAAGTTCTTATGGAAGTTGCGATAGATACGCAGAGCGTCAATTATGATCATAGTAAAGGCGAGCAAATCGCGATCAACGCAGATGGGGATTCGAAGACTGATCAGGAGGATGAAGAGAAAGCATTCGACAGGTATTTGGAAAACTAATTACAGTAGTATTATTGGGAGCTGGAAAGAAGTCGCGCTACCCACAAGCTGAAAAGTTATAGGGGCAAGAGGAATCGTCCGCTTGCTCCGCCCAATCGCCTAGAAACAAGTCCGTCGGGTGACAAAGAACGCGAACGTAACAAATTGCGACAGCTCATGGATAAGAGTAGGATTTCTTGGAGGGGATTGGAGGTAGAGCAAGCAGGCTTGTGGACAGTGCGACTTCTTTCCAGCTTCCAATAGTGAATGGTGTATCTATTTTGTATTATACACTGTAGGTTTTGTGTTTCAGTAATCTTATGGATAAAACAGTGTTACAATCTTTCCGAGCATTGCCGAATTGTTCCAATTACGCAGTTGGTATTTTTCAAGACGGTGAATTGCACGTAACACCATTGAAAGGCGTTATACAAATGCGCCCGCAGTTTAATTACCTTGATAAAAGTGATAAACGTGTGAGAGAGGAAGCCAAAAATATGGGAGAAGGTAGCATCTATGTCTATACTGTTCAAATTAATTGCTGTTTTCATTAATCAAAATCTTACACGTTCAGAAGTCGAGGAGGAAGAAGAAGGCCCGAAGCAAGTCAACGTGACCTTTGCTAGACAGAAACCAGAATTTATAAAGAAGATGCAAGAGCAATCGTTTCAGCATCATGCTCAGAAAAGTTTAGAAGAGAGATGGATTCATACAAACTATATTCCAGCAAATGGTACTCAAGCGGAGGTTAATATTACTTATATTCTGAACGTTAAGATAATTACTAGCTTCTGGTAGTATTTTACATAAAAATAAATTATATTTTCAGCTCACGCGGTTAGAAATGTTTTGCTCCACTACTGATGAAACTGTTAATACATTGAATTTATCGACTCAGCAATATTTAGATCAATTAGCGCCTAGAATGAAGGACGATCAATTAAAACTGGATATATCCGATTGCACAACGTCCCTTAATTATATTAGGACTCTACCTCTCCTTGATCAAATTAAAACTCTCATGAAAGACGGTTAGTAATTTGAATATAAATATATGTATATTTGAGAGTGTCACATTTTAATTTTACAAATTCTTTGCAGCCAAAGTTATATCTTTCACGCAATTACGCTCGATTTTATCGCCGGATCAGGAAACGTCAGCTATTTTAAAATACTTACAACAAGTAGCAGTTTTAGTTCAGGGAAATTGGGTTGTAAGTAGCGAGCTTCTCTATCCGAAGGATAGTATATCCTCGCAGAATGGCATTTCTGCGGAACTTATGTGTAGAGCCAGGGATTACGTTGTGAGTACCATGTTCTTCTATTAACCTGCTGTAAGGGACAACTGTATCACTAAAACTGTACCATTTTAGTTATTGTCATTTACGGAACACGAGTTCCTGAACAGAAAAACAGTTTTGTCGGTTATTAAATTGCCCCCTGATGAAATTAAAGAGATCTTTACAAACTTGGGAGTACACCAACCTAAGAAGGGGTGGCATTTTGTAATTCCACCTACTAAAGAATTTACAGACAGGTAATGCAACAAATGTTTATTGTAAGAGCAACCTCTTTACAGTAATACTAATACAACTTATGCAACGTTTGCGATAGGTATCCTGAAATAGCACAGAGACAGGAGATGTTTTGGGAAGCGAAACGAAAACATCTTCGCGATGCTATGGAGGTACAAAATCATATTCCGCAACGTCAAAGGCGAAAGTCGAATAGGGAGTCCGTTGGGTCTGAAAACGAGGAGAAGAACGTTGGCCGCGGCAGGAAGACGTTACGAGACTCGTCGATGTCTGATAACGACAGTGCGACGGAGCCGGTGAAGCATAAAAAGACTGTTCGAGCTCGTAAAGTGTCCGAGACCACGTGACCAAAGCTGATGCCCGATTGAAACGTATGAAGCTACTAGATATTGTTAATGTATTTAACATTGCGGAATCATCACACGATCTAGATCTATTATTGCGATGTATCTGCTACGATACTCTGCCGAGATCATACGATACAGATATATTTGTACATTACATGAATAAAGCATTCTCTAGTCTCAAGCGACGCATCGAGCAAACGGGAACGTAGACTTCGAACACTGCCTGTTCAAGTGGAGGACTTTTAGATTTTGATATTCTAATTATTTATAAAGATATCTAAGTTGGAACGTTTGCCTTTTATTATGTCGTTCATAATGAGAAGCACGGTTATTATAGAAATGCATTACAGTCCAAGTAATATTATTTATTAAGCTACATGCAGAATCGCGATGAGTTTCTGTGTGACTACTCATGGTGGTGACGAGACAATTTATAAAATGTAACGCTGTCGACAGTGAATGAATAATGTGTATCATATCGTAATTATAAATAGCATTCATTTATTGCTCGCAGCAGTTACATTCTGCGCATCGTGGACCGATGGTGCATTGGAAGCGTTCACTAAAAAACGACTGATCTTTATTTTACTAAAAGTATTTTTACGACTAAAGGGAAAGGTGATGTGAAATCGTGATCAACTTTAGATAGAAATATATGTGCGAACTATCATAGCAAACGAAACACGGTGCATTTATTATTACGATGCTCAGTGCGCATATTTATGATGTGAACACACGTTCCCATGGATTTCCCACATCCTTCAATCATTTCTTCATCCAAATTTAAACCTGAATTTGGTCTTCCAATTCTTACGTGAAATATCTATTTGTATTCTTACATGTATAATATCTATTAACATTAATTATACAGACAACGTAATCAAGTCGCTGTATAAAATATTAAATATGTTTACGTTGACACAAATATTTCTTCTGGCATCGTTAAACAAGAACGTATTTTCCACTGAATTTTTCCAGAAGTTATTTCAATAATTTTTCCTTTTTTTAATTTCGTGTCCATATAGCACAATTTTAACATGTTTCATCTTACATATCTTCATAACTCTCATTCTACGTTTTTATCTCCTACATCAAATGGTATTTACATAAATCTGCTTACTCTCAGTAGGATTTAGTTCAATGCCAAAGGAATATCGTCCTTTTTTTTAATGTTATGTGGATGCTGTTATTAATATATACTACCTCCAACTATTTTGTATAAGTTTGTATCTGTAATAGGCGTATAGATGTTACTACATTTCAGGGGGGCGGGGGGGGGGGGGGGGCACTTCTCAAATATGCGGAAAGCGATACCTGTTTAAAACCAGGAAATATTAACGAAAATCGTAATACGACTGCGTATGTAAATATCTGTTTGACATTAGATAATACACACGCGTACATGTTAATATGAATATACTGGTTTTCTGAACTACTTGTTCAGAAGTATCCCATTTGATCTTTATGGTATGCATGCATTATGCAACATCGATTCGCCTTAATTTCGTATACGTATATGTACACAAGTATTTATAAGAGAAAACGTGATTTATCAGATAGAGAAATTACCGTTTACTTCGTGACTAATTGTGTGGAGTAATGAAAGTTCTTGCACGTGGTTACACAAACGTTGCATTTAATATTTAACGTGGAAATTCATTGAAAGAATTCCCTTGATTACATTTAATATTTAGATATTTAATTGCAATTAGATTTACATTTAATATTTATTTCGTGTTTTAACGCCGTGTCATCGTCGATTATTATTTAAAAAATATGCAAATAAAAATGAAGACACGAAGAACGCGTCGAGTATAGTTCGATTTTCGTTCCAAGGTGTTGCAGCAAAGATAAGAATTTAAACATAGAGAATTTCACGCTCAGATATTAATTTCAACTGCTTTGCAGTCTTACGTTATTTGAGAAAGTAATTGTCCTTGAAGACCTTGCAAAAATTATACTTCTCGAAGCATGTGATTGCATTCGAACTACGACGCTGTTCTATCGCGTGCAAGAACACATCACACGAAGAGAATGTATTTATTCGCGGAAAACCAGATCAATATTACGTCGATTGTAACAAAAAATTAGGCTGACTTTCTTGGGGAAAGGTGGCTTTCTTCGACCGGTTACAAAGTCGCTTTAAAAGGACCAAGAAGTGGTTACAAAGAAATCAATTACTCTACACTTCCTTGAGGATAGATGTTCAAATTAAGCAGACAATTCCAATTTATATTTCTTTTAAGTTCTCATTAATTTACTCTGTCGAACATTTCGTCTTTCACCCAGAATAGTGTCTAAATACAATTACACGTTCATGAATACGTAATATTGTTCTTGCCACTGGAATAAGAATGCATAAAGGTGAAGGTCGTTCACCTGATGAAGTGGCATCCATTATTACAACATAAGGCATCCCCCAAGGAAACTTTAAATTACAAGGTAGCATGAAGTAATCGACGTTGACGTTAATAATCACGAGTTCTTCATCCATTTAATTACAAATTTCCATCTCATTTTTCTTGTTTCCCTCTTTAACGGTCCATTTGCATACTACAGGGGCGTAACGGAGGGCGAACACACTTTCTCTTATGCGTCTAACCGTCGGTGAAAGTATTTCTTACGCGTTCATACGTCCGGAGCACCCGAATACTTGCCTCTTTCTCTATCGGGAACACACCTTGCCCGAAATGGTAACATTTACCCTTTTTTTTTCGAAGGCTGCAAAGATTGCAAAACGCGAGTAAATTATATCATATAGGCCCTATTTGACATACAATTACGTTTGTATGTGAGAACCACACGAATACAGGGAAAATATTTAGATTTCACTTTAGTCGTCAAGAATTCGTCAAAATATTTACATTAACTCGTACCTTTGATTTTCTATGTTAGGAAAGAAGTAAACGCAGCAATAATAATAATTCTTTAAATAAATAAATCTTACTCTTATTTGTTGAAAATTAAATCTATGACACTTCAATGATTTTTTTCACCGAAAGTATTAATGAAATTATTTATATAGGATCGCAATGTTGTTCGAACGATGTAAAGAATAATACGTGGTATGCGCAGCTGAATGTACGCCGCGCCGTTCGGTTTACACGCATTTCGTTCTTCAACTTCGCGGTCTAAATTCGTTAGCAGAAACCGGTTCTCTGGCTGAAAAAGTTTCATTCTCTTCGGCGAGGTCGATTTTCCGAGGAACAAACCCGCTGTGGTTTAAAGTACCCAGGGTGGCGGGGGCTAGTAAATTGAAACGTGCAGCGCATTGTCCACGAAGGTTCTATCCCTTAAACAAAGCGCCGAACGAGGCGCGTGGGTGGAACTCGTTCCACCGGAGGGACAGTTTCGAAAAATTTGCTACAGAAATCGCTCGATCGTGTGTAAAACAGAATTCTCGGAGATACTTGAACCGCGGCGAGCAATTCCCGTCGAAAACGTTGTCTCGGGAATGCAATTTTTCGATCGTTTCGTGCCATTATGCCTCGCAATGTCAATGGCACTCGGGTTTCCATCGCGGATTTGAAACTTGACGCCTGTGGAGAATTCTTTTCATTTCTAACGAGTCTTTTTGCAGATAACGCTTGTCCTATCTCAGTAAACATTACGTGGCATGATAAGAACACTATAAACACGAGGAAATGGTCCCACAATGATCAATCGTGGGAGGATCAATCTTAACGAATAGAATTTGGAGAATAAAGCTTTTCTTGCTAAATGCACTTTTGCAATAAAAAATTGGTCATCTTAAGAATCTTAATTTACAGGGGCGGCAAATTTCGGGGAGTGGCAAATTTTGGGGAGTATCCACTTTTGGGGGACGACAAATTTTTGGATTGGCAAATTTTGGGGTGCGACAAATTGTGGGAAGCGGCAAATTTTGCGGAGAAACAAATTTTTGGGAGTGGCAAATTTTGGGGAGCGACAAATTTTGAGAGCAACAAATTTTGGGGAGGGAGGAACAACTTTTTGGGAGTAGCAAATTTTTGAAGCGACACATTTTGGGAGCGACCAATTTTAGGAACGATAAATTGTGGGGAGAAACAATTTTTTGGGAGTGGCAAATTTTGGGGAGCGGCAAATTTGGCTAGCGATAAATTGTGAGCGAAATAAATTGGAACAGGTTTAAACACAGACGCTTGACACAACTTTAAAAACATTTTTTTTTCATGTAGCCAATTAGCAATGACTTAGATGTGAGTTGCCATATTGAATTCATATTGAAATTGTCTCAACTGTTTTAAATTAAAACGAAAGGAAATGGCGGCAGACGTTTGTTACATTAGGGCTGCCAAATCTTCAACTTCGCCCTCGTTAATTTGCATGTAAACAGTATAAGAAGAAGTAGATTTTGATGCAAAGCTTGAAGAGAAAAAGGAAGGCGATGAAAGCGAGCGACATTTGATCTCGTCGATCGGATTAATCGAAAGGAGTCGCTCCTCGGTTTCCGTCAAGTGAAAACAATGACCTTCGATAGACGTCGCTGCAAGAAAGAAAGTCCACGCGATCTGTTTCCATACGATTTCAATAAATTACACGCTAAGCAGTGCGTTGAATTCGACGAGGGGAAGCGACCGATTCACGCTCCTCTTGACGAGACAAGAAATCGAAGAAAAGAGATCGAAAGTTTCCCAACGAGCGTGAAGCTCGACTTTGTTCTTCTACTTCCAATTCCTGTTCGCCAGGAGGTACAAGCTACAAGCCTCGTTTTTTATCGATCCTGTGCAACACAGAGATCGAAACGGGATCATTCACTTCGTCCGCAAAATTGATACTACTCGATCGATTTTAACAGCCCCAGCGCTAGATCGGTAATTAAAAGTTTCACGCCCGAAGACTCGTCCAATTGGACAGAGGATTGATTTGTAAAAGGGATTAACGGGATGTAAGATATTTTTGCCTGTGCAATTAAGTCGTTTACCCCGCGTGAAAGGTGATTAAATTAAACGCAGATAAACCAACCTACTTTCGACATTTCAATGGCACAGAATACGACACGTGGTTTAGGTGAAAAGCAATTAAAGGCTGCATTTATGCACGCTGCCTACGGAGAGATGTAAAGATGCGCAGAAACAAGGTCAATCTTGATACGTAAGAAAGCAACGTTAACTGTTTTTTTTTTAAGTATTTTTAGATCTTGTTAAACCGATCGAAGGAAGGGATTTGAATCATTGGCGAGCAGGGCTGGGGAAAATAGATTTTTGAAATTGTAGGTAAATAGAAATAAATATTTTTATTTCTTCGAGTGAGACTGGATTTGACAAATAAACTTTTCTTTGGAATAGTAGGTACATAAAGAAATATATATTTTAATACGAACTCCTACAAATACTATTGTGAAATGAGTATTTCATTGAAATATAAGAAAATAGTATTTGAAATAATAATATTTCGAGCAATACCTAGTATTTCAAATAATAGTATTTTACGTAATGACTGACTGACTCACAACACAAAAAATGTGTGTAAACATGCATACCTGCGTTTAGAAATACTTACAAGAAATATTTACCCGAATATACGTAATCTTAAGAAGATAGAGACATTTGGGTGATTAGTTAGGTTTTGAAATTTGTATCTACTATTTTCGATCCCCTATTTCCTATATTCGAATCCGCGTGTAAATAGTAAATAGTATTTGCTCATTTAATGAAATAGTATTTCCTGACAGTATTTTATTTAAGGATGAATTTCAGTGACAATCTTAACCAAAAGTTGATCAATTTCCAAAATATTAATAAGGCATTTTCTTGTGATGAAAATCAGTCAGAAATGGCACTGGTGTATTTTTATCGCAGATTCAGTTGACTTCGCTCTTACTTTTTATTTTATTTTGTCAATTTATTGAATATTTGATCTTTTATCACAAACTTGTTTGTTGAAATGTACCTGAAATGCAACTGCTAGAAATGAAATAATCAAACTACAATTTTCCTTTTTACTTACATGAGGAGGAATGCAAAGTGTGCAAATGTGTTGTATTTGTTGAGTGTTAATCATATATATCATAGTTATATTAATAAAACTTTTATATACATATAAATAATTTTCATAAGTCGAAAATTCATAAATATAATTTAAAAACTACGTAATCCTTCTTTCTAAAATTTTGCAGAGGTTTTTACTATTGCATAAAGAATCAATCCTCCAATTTTTCAAAGATTGTCGCTTATTTTTAATGTTACAGAAGTTCATCCTCAAGCATTAAATAAAATAGTATTTTCTTATGCAAATATTTCAGTTTTTAGTATTCTGCTTCAAACTACTTCAAATTTTCCCCAGGCCTGTTCGCGAGTCAATGAAAGGAAAATAAATTAATAATAGATAGTTGAAGGAGATTGAAAGTGGATAAAATGGATGGCGCAAAGAATAAGAACTGGGGATCAATGGATTATATAAGGAATAAAAATTCTTCACACGACTGTTTTCAATAGGGTGTCGAAGAAATCGAAGAGGCATATCCGGCTTTCGCGGTCAAAACCCAAAATAAAAGTTCATTGACGCGCATCTGAATTGCAGTCACGCCCGACGAATGCAAATAAAGCCTTAGCAGCGACGTAAAATTTGACGTCGAAATACGACGACCTACTATCGAAAGGGAATTTTCATGCAACGCCTAGTAGAAAGCCACTTCATCCGATTTCGTTTGGATTTGGTTAGCATGAAATGCAGGTACTTTGCGGAAATGGTCGGGTGTGAATTCCCCGTATGTACGCGAATAAAAAAGCGTTGAAAGGCCGCAGCAATCGGTGACGTAAGAATAGCATTCGTGCGTGCAATGAATTCGATCCCATTTTCTCATTGAAGCTTGGCCAAAGCGTCGTTCACCATAAAAGAATGCATACTACATACATAGCGATTACAGGCTGCTCAGTATTTCATTGACAGATCGTTTTCTTTGATCTCTGCAGGGCCCGATCTAGGGGGCCCAAACAGGGCAACTGGCCAAAGCAGCAAAATTGGTAGAAAGAGAAAATTAAAATCAATAGAAACCAATAAAAAAGTACAACTGTCTAACAACGTGCTAAAAAATCGCTTAAAGCCGTTTAAAACGTTTTTAATGTACTGTGTGATTTTGTGTTTACGTTGGTTTTTTCTTGATTTTTTAAAATATTTAATAAGAGCTTTTTTTTAGATTTAAAAAATAAGAACCTACCTCATACCTGTAAATTTTATTTGGTTTTGTTATTGTTTTTTTATGAATGTTGCATTCTTTATAAATCAAATGGCTTTTGTTAGTCAGCTGTTAAAAATTGTATTTTAAAATAATCATTTATAATTAAATATAAAGGGCGGCGAAAATCATTTTTGCCCACAGTGGCGGAAGAGCTAGATCGGGCCCTGGATCTCTGCATTCCAGAATGCAATGAACTCGATCGATTTTTCTTATTGAAGCTTCGTTAAGTGTCGTTAAACGTGGGAGAATGTATACTGGTGATTGTATTTCATTGAAAGGTGGTTTTCTGCTACTCTTAATAATCTTTTCGATCTTTGCATTCGAATGTGTAAAGTCTCGTTAATTTAGGGATATGCATAATTATATGCTGTTGAATATTCTGTTGAAAATTCTTACGTTAAACTTAATTAGTGTTTATACATCGTTCAGTAGTTTTTTTAATGTTCGTCTTTCAATGTTTTATCAACCCTTGCTTTCGAGGATCAATTTAAAGGTGAAACTGATTTCTAATGATTGCTAATTTAAATATCTTAATTTGCTCGGTTAATGACTGCCACAAATAGGTCTGTAAATGTCTGTGGAAATTTGCTACTCCACTTTCTTCAATTACAATAAAATTATGCTCGATTGCGTTTCATAGTGGAGTGTTTCAGTTTCGCGTTTAATATAATTCCAGCGCGAGTTACGACTACTTCCGATTAGATTTTTACAGTCGATAAGAGAAGCATTTATTATTGCAGGCGCTTATTACAGTGCGCGTTTGGAATTCTTGCGTGATGAAATAGGAATACAAATTTTACTTCATTTTCTACTTCGGCAATGAGAATTTTAAAGATTGCATTAGATAGAAGAATTGTCCAAATACCCTACACTATAATTATATCAGCCTTCACATAAACCACTATAATTTCCAAAAGATCCAATTTGAACAGACTAAAAAGCAGTATCGCGTAAACAGAAAATAAAAAATGGTAAAATGCCGTCCAAATCTCCGAATGTGAATACTCTACAGTGTAGAGTCTACATAATCGAAACAACCCACAAACTTCCATTTAACATTTAGAACAAAACAACGAAGATAAAAACACAAAAAATCGAAAATTCAAAAAATTCTGAAACTTTGAGAATATGTAAGGGATTCCCTCCTGATCACAACGCAATTTTTATTTACCGCCCAAATTCACTCGAAGGGGGTGAAATTAATCCCTAAAAATTCGGCTATTTTCCGATTTTGTGTTATAACTAGCGAACTGTAAGAGGTAAAAAAAAAGTTTCAAGACAAAAGTTACTTCTTTTAACTAGATCTAGCATTTGGTAAACAATTATATTACAGTTCACGAATTATAACACAAAATCGGAAAATAACCGGATTTTCAGGGGTCAATTACACCCCCTTAGAGTGAATTTGGGTAGCAAACAAAAATTGCGTTGTAATCAGAAGGAAATTACCTACATAGTCACAAAGTTTCAGAATTTTTTGAATTTCCGAGTTCGGGACCTTCCCTTATAAAACAAATTAAAACAAAATTACCACTAACACTGTTCAACTCTACTTCCTATCTGTCAAAATCTTTACCAAAAAAATGCAAACACCTTGCAGTAGCCACCACTTAAAAACACTGCGTTAAATACCCCCATTTTCAAAGAATATTTATTAAATCACGATAACTACATTTCACTTGAACCAACATTGTAAGCTGGAACTACATGTGCCCTGTCAAACATGCGCGATGCAGCACACCTTACACTCGACTATGTCAATGAAATTTTTTTGTATCTAGAACGGCGCCATTTTATAAAAAAATAGTCCCTGAAAAAGAATATTGCAATCGGACAACAGGAAAGGGTGCTGGCCAGGCCTTAAAGTTTAGAATTCATCAATAGTTTGAATTTGAAGAATATCTCAAAAATGGTAAGCCCTATCGAAATTTTGTTCAAATAATATTAAAAGAGCATTCAATTTTCTACAATTACCGTATATATAAGGTTTTCGTGCTTCCAACCATTTTTTAGATAATAGCATTTGCATATAGACAGGTCCGCACTACGCGCGTATAGACAATACGTCACGCCGTACAAATCTCTATATTCAAACGCTATTATCTAAAAAATGGTTGGAAGCACGAAAAACTTATATATACAGTAATTGTAGAAAATTGAATGCTCTTTGAATATTATTTGAACAAAATTTTGATAGGGCTGACCATTTTTGAGAAATTCTTCAAATTCAAACCATTGATGAATTCTAAACTTTAAGGCCCGGTCGGCACCCTTTCCTGTTGTCCGATTGCAATAATCTTTTTCAAGGACTATTTTTTGATGAAATCGAACCATATTAGGGGGTGAGAGGAAAAGAAATCGCAGGTTGAAAATAAGGGCCACCCTAGTGTTACAGTGTCGCAAGCCATCGAAGTAGCGTGCCCTCTCCCATTGTTTAGGCCCACGGTGCAGAGTTTTCGGGGGACAGCATGTTTCACATCACGTATCCATCGGCGCCTCCCACTACCCCGAAGCGAATTCAGATATTAGCTGGTGGAGGTAACTTTCAGCGAGGCACGCTATATAAGAGAATGAAGAGCCGGCCGGCCAAGATAAAGCTCGCGTGTTGTCAATCCGTTCATCGTGCTGTTACTCCTCTACCTTCTTTGTTGACAGGTAAGTGGGGTAAAAAGTACGCTTCCAAAATCATCGAGAGAAAAGAATGATAATAGGGAAAATGGGGGTGGGAGAGCTCGAGGGGGTGTGTGAGATCAGTGACGACGATGAACAGTGCAAAGTGCTTCCTTCGAGGGTTCTGTAAATCGTTCTCTCGGCTCTTATCCGTGTATCGATGGTGCCCCTTGTTCTTCAGCGTGCAGGAAGTTGGAAATTAAATGCGAATGCCTCAGTCGAGGTGGTAGAGGCGAATACCAATGCACGCGGCACGCGGATAAATCTGAGGGAACGTTATGAAAAATTTGCGAAATTTACGTCGTTATGCATGGTGGAGCAGGGATTATGGCACGTGCCTTAGAAACGGGAAAGGAAACCGGTTGCGCGAGGGCGATCAGGAACTGCAGCTAGGAATTCATGAAAAGTTCTGGTAGCAACTGGTAGATTGATGTTGCGGAAATTATTTACTAATTATGTCGTTCAATCACGATTCACTCTTTAAACGAAGCATCTTGTGTCTGAATCGAAGTGTAATTCTGGGATCGTTAATTCGTTATCCTACTCTTCAAAATTCGTTTAAAAATAATTTTTACAAGTCACTGTTACAATACGTAAGTTACTTGCTTTATAATAAATTATAATAAATCGCCTTTATTACACACTAACAGAATTAAAAAGGATGCAGAATGTGAATGAAACAAAAGCTGCATTGAATTAGCAATTTTATTCTCGACCAAAGAATTATTCGCTGTTGTTAGAAAATGGCCCTTAATATTTTGGATACTCGAAATTACAAAGTGCGTCGCCAATCACATATTTATATACCATAATAGGAGATTAATACCGCATGTTTTGGTCTACCAGATTGAAAAATGTCGCCACAAGCATAAAGGCTGCTCCAGATTTCCTTAAGTGCATACCCAAGCTCGACAACTGGCCGACCAGTTACGTGTGCCCTCCACTGATTATATTATACAGCCGCGTTCCCCGCGTTTGTAGTTACCAGACAACTATCTCTTTTTTCATTATGCAATTGCTTTCTTTGCGCACCGCTCCTAGAAACCCCTACGGGCCAGCCTCCACTCGTGGCCATTTGCAACTTAATCGAAAGAAATCCAGGGTCCTCGATAGAACACCTAAACCCAATAAGCTTCTGCAATTACCTACTCATTCTAATAGCTACGAATTCAGTTCTCTTTCATTGCTTTCTGAATTCATTTGCCATTAGAAGGCCATTTTTAATTTTAGTAGAATTTCAATTCTCAATTCAATCAGTATTTAATTACAAAGGGAATTGAATCTTATAAATTAATTAATCCTGACAAAAGTACCTAAGTGCCTCCAAGTGTAACTCGAGTATTGACTGAAAGATACCATCCCCATAAAAGCTCAGCTACATTTAATTCTACGCAATTTCTCAGAAATTAGTCTACCAAAAAATTTCGTCAGCCACATTACTGCGTCTCGCGTCGAGGGGGACCAAATTCCTGGCGATTCCTCGGACGCCCCACCAGTGGCCTTTCCAGGCGCGAACCTTGGACGACATTATTCCCCGATCTGCATTCGCTTACACCATAATTCAGTTCGCAACACCCGATACAGATACGTTCCCATTTTTCTCAGGTGCCATTTTTACACGCAGCCCCTCTCACTTTCACTCGAGCCAGCCGATCGAGTCTGCGGCCGCTTAACGATCGGCCGGTTCGCTGGCATACGCCTAAGTAAAGACAGGATCCTCATTAAGACCGGCGACCACATTTTCCCGCGTCTTGTCGGCGCCGATCGTTGGCCACTTTGTTCTTTAAACGGATTGGTCGATCGAGTAAATCGCTTCAGGCCCAAGTTGCACGATGACCCGAGTCCGAGAAACGGGTTGCGTAAAGATCCCGTCCAACGGGGGAAAATCAAATTCACCTTAGACCTTTGTAACCCGAACAGGGAACCTTCTGCGGCGTCTCCGATTCGTTGCTCGCTTTTCCTTTGCAAAGAGGAAACGCCAGCTGCGTAGGTACTTTGCCAGGGGACAGGTACCACGCTGCCAAAGGCAGGCTTACTTTCACGTAAAACCGAGCGAGCTTATGAAAACCGATTCGTGGTTGAAAGATCAGAAAAAATTGCAAATAGTGAGAGTGTGCAACGAAGGGGAAAGCAGCGAGTCGGAAAATGTAGGTACTTTCTTTGCTGCGTTAAGACTCTGGATTCCATTTTTATGCGACAGCACTTTGAAGCGGTTCTTAGTTATCTACTGCTCACGATTGCTTTACGCGTCAAGGCAGTCTGCATTATTTGTACGTTCGTTGATTTTTGTGGCGAGTTTCTTTTTATCAACGAGAGATCCGCAGTAGGGGACTCGCGGTGGCGAATTTGCCTGAAATAATGGCCAAAAGTGGAATCTTTTTTTTATTTTAGAAATCTGTGAATGGTACTTGATTTGTGATATATCGAAGCATGCTTTTCCATTGGAATCGATTTTTAGTCTGCAATTCTCTTAGAGATATGCAACTTCAAACTTAATAGCGTTAGAAAATGGATTTTTTCAGGTAAAACTGGAAATTATGTTATGATTTATTTGTCGATGTAACAAGATAATCTGCCAGTGTTTGTATTATCTAATATGCTCGAAATTCATATTTACATTGATTGTATTATTTTTTAAATATTTCTACAGCTGTGGTAGATAAAAACACAAGACCTACAGTGGCGGACGAAAGAAAGTTTACAACTTTTAGAAACGCATAACTTTTTTAGAATTGGTCCAAACGACATGAGTTGATTTCGGGAATTTCGCGATTTTCTGCGATCTTTAAGCGTTTATAGCTCAGAGCAACGTTAACCAATTTTGATGAGATGTTAGGCATGTATGTGCAACTTACTTCAATCTACAAATGGAGTTTTTTAATTTTCATTACAGGCTCAGAAAATAAAAATTTAAAAAATGACATTTACTATTTTTTTTTTGCCATTCCGACCAATTGCATTTTTTTTAAAACGACGAAACACGTCACTTAGCAAACTAATCCTTCTAGCTTCTAAAAAAAACTCATGTTATTTGGACCAATTCTAAAAAAGTAATGTGATTTTAAAGGTTGTAAACTTTCTTTCGTCCGCCACTGTATATATGTGTTTCATTCTTTGAGCGAATAGCCGCGTAACAAGCGAGAGCAAACTTCAATTTCTTCTTCTTCTTCTTCTTCTTCTTCTTCTTATTATTATTATTATTATTATTAATATTAATGAAAATCAGTGGACATTGCCCTATACAAAGCGTATATACAACGACGTGATAGGGTTTTCCTGACACAATAGTCTGAATAGCTTCCCCTTAAAAGAGGAAGTACTACCGAAATAGAAGTCGACATAGTCTATGTAGGATCTAGAACTGATCATTACGCGATTCATTGGATCAAGTGACCCATATTTTGAATTAAATTTGCGGAATATGAAAGGTGGTCTTTTTCTGACGCATCTTGTAGGAGCATATAGATCAATGAGTTTCAGTAGTGCAGAACAATTAATTTCGCTATTTAAAGTAAAGTTTAAACGTCACCAGTTATCGTCATTTATGTAAATATTAATTTAGTCCACAATTTTTAATTCTAAAATTAAAAAGGAATTGGTACGTTATTGCATATATTCAACATTGTATTATAACAGTTATTATTTACGATTAAATATCGCGTACAATGTGTTTTATTTGTATTATAAAAGCATACACGTATAATTGAATGTTTTAAATATATTATAATAGTATAATTCACAATTTTTCATTACGAAATTACATGATTATTTTTCTAGAGCCATGTTATTGTTATATATTTCAACACTTTAACTGGGATTTTAAGATATTAGTTTCGGCCACAATTTCGGGCAAATTCGCCGCAGTGGGACTCCCGCAAATCGGGCCTTTCTTTATCGAAAGCACCGGTTCTCTCGCGATACATCGTTACCGTTACGAATGAGATGTCCTCAACGAATCGTGAAACCACTGTCCGTGTTTTACGTACTTAGAAAGTAAGGTGCTTTCCACAGCCATCATCTGTGGAAGTGCGAACGCGGGCCTTTCTTCTCTGTCAAACAATGACTTGTCACTGCAAACGGAGTCAACTCAATATTTCCCTTTCTACCTAACACCTCCAGCAAGCTATAAATATCAATCAGAACTTGTTCCGCGATAAAAAATACAATTTCACTAAATTACGTAGCTCTGCTTTTTCTTCCTCGACCGCTTAACAGATCTTGCCACTGCAAATTAGTTTAATCTCCGCGCCAGGGACCCGACGCACGAGAGAGTGTGCATCGCCCGATTTGGAGAAAGATTATGCTATTTCACCGCATTTCTCCGTGGCCCTCTTTCTCGCAAATGTTCTAGGTCATCGACATTAAGCGTGTGTACCCTCGGCACACTTGCACGCGACCAGCTGCATCCGCTGAAAATAACCCAGTATCACTTTTCTGAAGAATTCCTTTCGTCCTCTCTCTCTCTCTCTCTCTTCCCCTCCCCGCGCTCACCAGCGGCAGCTTTTCTTTCACAAGTTTTTCTTACCGGTGAAACCGTGGCGACACATTTAGCTATTCAGCTGTCGCCACTTTTAATGGACCTCTTAAATCTCGCGAGCATACAAGGGAATGATAAACGATTATTAAATAGAAATTATCACTCCTTTGCCTAAAATCAAACTGTAACATTAATAATTAACACTCTCCAATATCCACGCGTCATTTACATAATATTCATATTTGAACACAATACCGCGCCATTCAAAGCTCGGGGCAATTAACGTCGAATCGAGTGTCATCAATCAACGTGAAAGTTACACAGAACGGGCAAGTAACCGAAAGAAGACGTCAGCTGGAAATTGCCGGGACACCTGGATCGCGGATAGCGTATTTACGACGCGGCGATTGAGTCGAATCGATTTTGAAAGGATCGCGAAGTTTCCCGCAGGATTAACGGCGATTTACCATTAATCTAACGGCGGGCCATTACTTTCCACTTCGATTCCAGCGCGGCGATTTGTGGGAAGATATCAATAGCCAAGGTTGCTTTCCCTCGCACATGTCCACCTGGGATACGCGTTGTCCCGTCCGCGTTCCGTGCACGAGAAAGTGCACCGTAATTTCAGTGAAAAATTGCCGCGCACCGCTTAGCGGACTCTCACGTTTTTCCTCTCGCAGGATGTACTGGCTGTGTTTGGCAGCGCTGGCTGCGACCGCGACAGCGCAGAGCTCTTATGACTTGGAGGGCAGGGTGCCTTATCCTGGCAAATCGTCCAGCCTAGGGCCGCTCTACGCGACCGGCCTCAGCCCTGGTCAAGGTTTCCGCGATAACAGCTACGAGGATAACATTGTCACGCCCACGCCTGTTTACAGGAACCCCAACAGCCAGCAACCAGTGAGTGCTTAAATTATATGCCTTCTTTCACAGCGACGGTGACTTAAGTTTTCGTAACGAATTAAATCTCGTTTCTTCGATTAAAGTAGCTAATTATTTGAATGAGGAGGGGGATAAAATTTCCTTTTTATGAAATAGAAAAGGGACACATTAGCGCCATAATTTCCAGTAGATATGTGTAGAGTGCATAGCAGATAATAATTGGGTTTAAAGAATATGTGGGACTCTGCGTTTAATCTTGGGGGAGCCGAGTTGAACCGGGGAAAAATACTTTTAATGCAAATTCAATAAAATTCATTATGTGATTATAAAAATTTTTTTAAAGAACGTACTTCAATTTTCTTTTAGTTCTACAAAGCTCTTGAATCACTTCAATCGTGGTTACGTTAATCTCTTTTTTCCTTTTCCTTTTGGGGGTGCCACTGGAACTCCGATTGGTTTCGTCGATTTTAAGTCTCGTGTTTTTAAACAAGGATGATTCTTTTACGTTCCGGAGATATTCATGCAAAATTAACAGATTCGTTTCGTACGTTCCCGTTTTTGGTCCCCAAAGAGGATTCGCACGGGGACCCAGACGTCGAACAGACACGGTTCAAACTAATTACTCCCACGGCGGGTCCCCATTCACGAGGAACAAACGTATCTACCTCCATTATCTCGACTCCTTTTCGATCTCGTCCCAGCGACCATTACCTTTCCCTCGAATTTGAGATATTACTTATAATAAAAGCAGTTGCGCCACGTAATGAAATGTTGCGTGCGCGTGTTACATATTATGTAAGGGCTTACGTAAAAATAACCGGTCGCCACGAAGTACCGACACGCGTGAATTTATTGCCACGTAACGAATTACAAGCGGGCGCGCTCCCATGAATGGCCCTCCCCGCGAAAGAAGATCCGTGCGAGTAATTACCGCGGCTTTTTCTTCGCAGCTGTATCGCAAGCCGAACCTCGAGCAGGGTATCAAGGTGAACGGGCCGCTTCGCGGCGGTCTTCGCGGCGGGCAGCCTCAGGGGCAGAATCCTCAGGTAATGTAATCTCCACTGGATCCTCGGCTCGTCGAATCTCCGCGGAACCCTCGGCGTCGGGACAGGTGCAGGCTAGATCGTTATTCTTCGTGATCCGCGATAAGTGAAAGCACTGCAAGAAATCCTTGCATCCATTGTCCGCGGCTCCACGCAACGAGGGTCTTATGTAACAAACAGCTATTACACCCAGGAGAAAGAAATGATTTCACGGACGGAGCAAATCGCTTTGTTTCTTGCCTGCGATTTCCAATAAGCGTGGCCATTTTTGTTATCCCCGAGCGATCGGAATTAAGTAACCATCGTCCATGGGGAGTCGTCGAGGCTGACTTTCCCGTGAATCTTATTGCACCATTTGCCGAAGAGTGTGGTTAAAAAGTGGAGCATTCGGATTTTTCGTGATAGTCGCTTTTATGATACGTGCGACGTTATTGATTTTATTCTGTGATCGAAGGGAAGGGTTGAAGAGGTGGAAGAGAAGGAAGAGCCCGATCGCCTGACACTTCTGTTACCTCTGAGCAAATTCGACTGCGTGAACAAGCAGACGGGATACTACGCTGACGAGGAACTTAATTGCGAGGTCTTCCATTACTGCCACGATAACGCCAAACACTCTTGGATCTGCCCCGAAGGATTCACGTTCCATCAGGTAATCTTCGCACGATCTTCGAATTGGCATCTATTCAATCACAGCTACTTACTAGGGCTGTAACTAATTTTAGATTCGAATATTCGAATATCAGTGAATTCTAATTTGATATTCGAATATTTGAATACCGGAGAATTCGAATATTCAAATACCAGAGAATTCTAATTTGAGATCCGAATATTTGAATACCAGAGAATTTGAATGTTCGAATGCCAGAGAATTTAAATATTCGAATACCAGAGAATTTGAATTTGTGATTCGAATATTTGAATACCAGAGAATTCTAATTTCAGATTCGAACATTTGAATACCGGAAAATTCTAATTTCAGATTTGAATATTCGAATACCGGAGAATTCGAATTTCAGATTCGAATATTCGAATACTAGAGAATTCTAATCTGAGATTCGAATATTTGAATACCGGATAATTCGAATATTCAAATACCAGAGAATTCTAATTTGAGATTCGAACATTTGAATACCGGAAAATTCTAATTTCAGATTTGAATATTCGAATACCCGAGAATTCGAATTTCAGATTCGAATATTCGAATACTAGAGAATTCTAATCTGAGATTCGAATATTTGAATACCGGATAATTCGAATATTCAGATACCAGAGAATTCTAATTTGAGATTCGAATATTTGAATACCAGAGAATTTGAATGTTCGAATACCAGAGAATTTAAATATTGGAATACCAGAGAATTTGAATGTTCGAATACCAGAGAGTTTAAATATTCGAATACCATAGAATTTAAATTTGAGATTCGAATATTGGAATACCAGAGAATTTTAATTTCAGATTCGAATATTCGAATACCAGAGAATTCTAATTTCAGATTCGAATATTCAAATACCGGAGAATTCGAATTTCTAATTTGAGATTCGAATATTTGAATACCAGAGAATTCGAATTTCAGATTCGAATATTCAAATACCAGAGAATTCTAATTTGAGATTAGAATATTCGAATATCAGAGAATTTGAATATTCGAATACCAGGGAATTTGAATTTGAGATTCGAATATTCGAATACCAGAAAATTCGAAATTGAGATTCGAATATTCCAATAATTAGGAGTATTGGAATATTCAATCATTGTTCGAATAATTAGGAGTATTGGAATATTCAATCATTATTCAAATAATTAGGAGTATTCGAATATGCGGAGTGACCGAATTGCGAATTGTACCGAATAGGAATCTGAACGTGAAATATCTTTTCACACTTTATTCTGAAATTCTTTTCATATTGGCCTTTACAATTATTTGTCTTTCAAACGATAAATTTAGAAGTTTATTAATCTTTGATAAATTTATAAATTTTGAAACGAAAACTACTAGTTGTTAATATTATTATTCTAACGATGTTACAATCGTTACTCGAACAAATTATTCAAATAAATAATGGTGAATTATTCGTGTAAATAGAAGAAACAATTTGTTGCAAAGAGTAAATATTTATTATTTAAATAACATATTGTACCAAAAAGAATTTATTCGGATAATTACGTTACATACGTAGGTATACATTTATTCGAAACAATTGGAATAATGTCCAATTCTGTTTTACAGTCGATCTACGCGACTTCATTTTCAACATAAAATTTGAAACATTAGTATAAGCAGACATTTTTGTAGGAAGCTAAACATTGACCAAAGATTAATAATATTCGAATATTCGAATATTCCTAATTACTCGAATATTCGAATTATTCGAAAAAACTATTCGAATTATTCGAAGAAACTATTCGAATTATTCGCAGAAACTATTCGAATTATTCGCAGAAACTATCCGAATTATTCGAATTATTCGAAGAAACTATTCGGATTATTTGTAGAAACTATCCGAATTATTCGAATTATTCGAAGAAACTATTCGAATTATTCGCAGAAACTATTCGAATTATTCGCAGAAACTATCCGAATTATTCGAATACTTACAGCTCTACTACTTACACCAGCGAACAAGTCACAGGATCATTTTTTATCCCTACCTCAATTACTGACCTTTTCTACGTAATCGTAGCGGTTTGGTGAAAGTGTTGGCGAAAACACGCTAAGCTGGTACCTGCCTCAAATACCACTGATAATTCAGCGTTTCACCTCTCGCGTGTTTTGATGTACGTTTTCACCAGGCCACTTCCGGCGCTCTGCGCCCAAGGAACAGGCAGGCGGGGCCCCAATCATAAATCGCGTGGATCAGCTTCCTGATAGCAGCGCGTATGGTTATGCGTTTCCGGGGTGATCAACCTACGCCCCTTTTCTCCGTAGAAAAGATGCAAAATAAAGGAATGGCGCCGCGTTTAGCCCCGCGGAGCACCTTTCTCTTTCAGCTGGTTTAGAATAGCCGTTCACGTTGCAGGTCCACCTGATCTGCATGCCGCCGAGCGGCGACATCAACTGCAAGAAGAGCTCGCAGTATCACTTCGTCAACGAGTATCTCTACAAACCGCTGAACTTGGCCGAGGCGGAGAACAAGCCCAACGTCACTCTGAGATACAGCGAGAGATATTTCCCAGCCGACATCCACACGGACGAGCGCGAGGTCGGCGATTACCAGATCACGCCTACCTCCCCGCCAATTCGTCGTCCCACGCCACCGGTAACGCTTCCTTCGAATCGGTCCACTTCCAGACGCCGGAAGTCACCGGTAATAAACGGAAAATGTTTGCAGGTGTACGTGAGCCCTCAGCCGGCGGCGTTGAACAGCATCCCGTCCTCGATCCGCCCACAGCCGACAGGCCTTCCCCAATTCCGCTTGCCCGTCAACCAAGTCTTCCGCAGCCCCGAAGAAGTCAACATCCCTCTCCAGCATAGACGCCCGCAGGCTCAGCACCAGGCTGTCAGACGATTCCCACAGGTCCGGCCCGAGGAAGAGGAGTACGAGTAGACTCGATGAGCCGCCAATTGATAACAATCATTCATCGTCATTACTCATCGTCGTTAATTATCTTATTTCCTGTAACCGCGTCCCGCGATGGAATTAGGAAGCGGGAGCAAGAAGCTTCGATACGACAGCCAGCGTAATTCTGCTATATTTATTCGAGTAAATTATAGCCGTGTAGTTGTATAAATTAATTGTAGAATGTAAATTATTCGTACTCTCTTAGATCGGAATCAGATCGAGCTTCGTCGAAATTTTTAATTAATGCCTGGGCAAGGAACCGATGACGAGTTAGATTTATTAAGGTAACTCGAGATTAAGCGAGGGTTCGACGGCACGTGCGTCCATCCAGTATTTGTAAAAAGAGCAGAGATGATCCGTAGTAATCGTAACGATGCAATAAGTATAAGCATGCTGCGAGTATGCTAACTGTAATGGGTATTCGATATTAGCATAACAGCGATGACCAATAAATTGTTATTGCGTTATTTTTAACAGGGCTCCATGATTTTATATACACTCCTGCGAAACGAGAACGCGTCTTGTAAATAATTTAGAAGAGCGTCCTGCATTTGTTTTCACCAATTTTGTCGTCGATTTGAATTTCGGCGAGGAATTTAAATAACTGGCGCGCAGATTTATGCTAACGTGCGGGGAAACAGTCAAGTTGCCATCTAAGAAAAATCGCACGCAATAAATGAAAACCCTGGTTCGTGTGTACACGTTAAATGTAATTAAGGAACACGGCTATTTTTTATTTCTCATTGTAAAATAACGCCCGACATGTATACATGTGCATGTATATTAGTAAAAAAAAAAAGAAGTTGGAGGAATTTTGTATCACGTAGTACGCGCAGTTGCGATAACAGAGCGAGACCCGTCTTGCGTTCTCTTAACATTTATCGTTTCGAGGCATTGACGCCTGAATCGCTCTAAACAAAAGAAAGCAATTGCCAGAAATATAAAAGAAGTCGGAATTTGTTTGGCATCCGTTGTTTATCGAGTTGAATGGGTACGAATTTGGGCTTTCTCTTGTTCACGTACACCGTCGATGGTAAGTACCGCCATATTGTTTGCTACACTACCGCCGTCCGTAGTAAAATACTCCGGGGGGGTTAGAACTCGAATGTCGTTACTTGGAGTCCGTTGGAGCCCGTTAATGTCTGCACGAATTTATCTCGCTTAGAAGCCAATCTGCGCCGCTCCGTCGCCTGTTGCTCGCTCTACGTGAAACGTGAACAGCGGACTCACTGTTCGCGGTGTCTGCCCAACAGCGATCGGTGAATTTCCGTGTGCTCTTGATAACAGACACTCGATCGCGAAGGATTTCGGAATATGGCTGCTGCCGCCGCCGCTGCTCTGCTGGACGAGCTAATGGGAAGGAACAGGAATGTTCTTCCCAACGAGAAGCCCAAAGAACTCAACTGGGAAGATCCGGAGGTGCGTGCCGGAAAATGTTGATCTCCCTGAACCATGTAGTTGATAATGGAGTTTCATGCTCTCGTGTGCTCTAAACATTCTATCTCACGTTTCGTTGTCCTCACGATTTCAGTTCTGCAAATTGTATTTAGTGAAGTTCTGCCCTCACGATCTGTTCGTCAATACGAGAGCCGACCTGGGTGCATGCTCGCGTGTGCACGACGACGAGGCCAGAGAGTTGTTCGAGAAGGCACCGTACTCGTACAGGAAGCAGCAGTACGAGGACGAATTCATTAGATTCTGTCAAAGCATGCTGAACGAGGTTGAGAGGAAGATAATAAAGGGAAAGCAGCGGTTGGCTCTTATCGGAAGAACAGAAGCGGTTAGAACAGTTTTATATTCTGTAAATTGTTGCATCCCGCTACCTTATCATTGATTTAGCTTATTCAGTGCCACAGGGGTCACTGATAACCCACGATATTTATCAGGAGCAAAACCTACTTTAGGCAAAGTATTTATCACGCTTCGCGTGTTCTTATAATTGAATATTGTAATTTGAGTTCGAGTGGCGTTAAATCTGCTAGGCGATCTAATTGCATTCGTTACCGTCGAAAGGATTGATAAATGTTTATGTGTATCTTAGCCCACTTTGACACCAGCGCAAACTCAGAGGAACGAAGAACAGATCGCCCTTTTAACGGAGAAAATTAATAAACTAGTGGAAGAGGCCGAGCAGAGCGGCATACAAGGGAACGTGGAACAGGCTCAAGGTTTAATGAGATTATGCGATCAGTTAAAGGAAGAACGCGAAACACTGCGAAAGTCTAATGACAATAGTCATTACAATCAAGTGAGTATCAAGACGCCTGGCGTGTTAGATCGTGCTGGAGAGCAGGGAGACTGGAATACTGATTCGCTTCAGACTGCTGAATTGGCGGCTGCGCAAGAGAAGCAAATGGAGGTATGTGACGTGTGTGGCGCGTTTCTTATTGTCGGCGATGCTCAGCAACGAATCGATGATCATCTAATGGGTAAACAGCATGTTGGATATGCCAGATTAAAAAGCGCTCTTCAAGAAATCATGGTAACGCAACGTTTGTGGAAGTTTTATAGGAATATACATTTGAGGTAGCGAGTGCTATAGAAATATTTCTACAGAGTAAACGTGAGAAGGCGAGGGACGAGAAGGAACAGAGAAGGGAGGAAGACAGGAAGCAAAGAGTACGCGAAGAACTTGATAGGCGAAGAAGAGACGGGGACAGAGACAGAGATCGAGAAAGAGATAAACGCCGCAGACGTAATGATGATGATAAGGGCAGACATGATTCAGGCGGTCACAGGTAGATTACTGAAATCTCTGCGATACAGCGTAACATCTGATAATTACATGTTAATTGTCTGCAGAAATTCTGGACACAGAAGTAGGAGCAGATCAAGAGATAAACATGATAGACATCGCGACGACGATAATCATCGACGTCATGCTCGGGATAAAGGTAAATATAGAATAACACATCGGAAGTGGGAAGTTATTAAAGGGAAAGGGTAAAGGCACGGTTAAACATGTGCAATGCGCGCTACAGAACACCATTACAAGGGTCGATTTTTATGGTTCGGCGCGCAACGTAGGACCTCGTACCGTAGGAAATTTTGAGTGTTCGGCGCGCAATGCGCGCTGTTGCACATGTTTAACTCTACCTTAAGGTGAATGTCCCAATTTCTACTCATTTAAGAGGTTACTCGTCATAAAGGTGTAAAAAATTTGTTTGTGATGAAAATTTGTAGAGTAATTGATTAATTCTTTAATAATAAATCAACCAATTCAACAACTATTTAAGAAACATGTTTCAAGATGTTTAACCAGTGGCGGATTTAACAAGGCGGCTGATGAGCAGTTGCCGCCTAGGCCCCTGCAGGGCCCCATGACCAAAAAAATTATGATTAGGTATAGGTACCCAAACACTACATTTTTTTTCATACTACTACATTTGGCCCGTTTTTAGCAAACCACCTCTTCATTTTCCCGCAAAAAATGGGTCCCTGCCCAGAAGGACCCCATCCACTTACGCCCAAATCGCCCGCGCTCACGACCTAGGATTTTTCAGTTTTTGTAATAAAATGAATATCATAAATTATATGTGCCTGTTTTCGAGTCGTAATTTATAGCTGAAAACCTGTATTTTCCGATAATGGCTCATTTACAGATTTCTCTTCCATATTTCAAGAGATTTTCATACATTTTGGAATGTTACCCACGGGCGGTGCGGGCGATTTGGACGTAAGTGGAATTCGCCCGCAGCTAGAACACGATCGCAAAATCATGGGTCTCTCGTTATAAAAGTTTTTCGTTGCCTATGCTGCACTTTGTTTAGCCCCAAGCTCGTGCAAAACTCGCGTAAATGTTCGAATAAGTTAGAATTATTTCGTTACTACTATGGTCCAAACGTAACGCTTATAATAAGAGAATTAGGAAATGAGTAGAAATCGGTACACACGAGTAGAAATGAGGACTTTTACCATACGTTACATTTGCAGGAAATCGTGACCATCGAAGCTCGAGCCATCAGAACCGACGTCGCCATCGATCTAGAAGTCGAAGTCACAAGTAACTACTCTTGATTGGTTAGTGAGTGAAAAGTATGCCAGGTATGCACTAAACAATATACCATATTCGTCTCAATTACTGTACAGGTTCTTTACCAGGTGAGTTTCATTAGATGCACATAATATATACATGATAATTATCTGTAATTTTGAAGAATGGCATAATCACAGCAAGCCA
Source organism: Andrena camellia (assembly GCA_029448645.1). Classification (NCBI taxonomy): domain Eukaryota; kingdom Metazoa; phylum Arthropoda; class Insecta; order Hymenoptera; family Andrenidae; genus Andrena; species Andrena camellia. The sequence goes on along the minus strand of CM055682.1, from coordinate 5,837,150 downwards.
GTCTCTGGTCCTGCCTATTAATTGGAGAAACACTCTTACTAAATTTCATATGGACCTGGTTGTACAGCGTTTAATTTTTAAAGTGACAAGCTTGCTCTATGTAACATAATACTGAACAAAAAAAAAACCGGGTGCATCGAGGTAATGTCGAGCAAGGAGTAGTAAAAGTCGTTCCCATACGAAAGGTATTTTTATCATGTAGTATTATAGATATTCTCTACAGAGCAAGATAGGAGAAGGTATACCTATGCTTGCTTTGATCGGTATAATGTCTTCATAGGGTAAATCAATTATATAATTTCAACGACTGCATAGCTTTTTTGTCGAAAAGAAATTAGTGGTATAGTGGAGGAAACAGTGCCTACTTCCGTAGACCTGCCACAACAGTGCCCTGTGTGACTGTGACTATACAATCCTAGCTTCTACTACGCATTTCTGAGGTATTTATATCGGAATGATAATACCAAACATGTCCTTTTATTAGGAACGTTAGACATTTTGAGAACGGTGATGTTTATTTTCGAGCGACACTCGAGTGCTTAAAGTTACGATAACAAAACTCCTGCTCTTACACTCCTTATTCCCTGATTGCAAATTATTGGAGCATATTCAGTTTAACGAACGGTGTTTCTACCGGCTAGTCAGGGAAGATGTCTGATATAGGTCCGAAGGGATAACTTTAATAATTCAATTAGAGATATATAACGAATCCACACGTATAGTCCAGAGACGTAAAACAGTATACATTTAACAACCGTCAGGCTAGATTTAATAAACCGTTGAGTAAATTGGGATTATAAGTTGGCATATAGTCGCATCAATAAATGAACTCTCCCGAACTTTATTCATGAAAGTTCAGAGAAGTATGTATCGTCTGTGCCGAATACTCTTCTCCCCTTTGCATGCATTTTATCTCCGTTACTTTTAGTTTTCAACGACAGGACATGGGCGAAGCTCAGTCAAATTTTCTAATTAGAGAGTCGTAATTCTTAGCGCCGTGGTTGAAGGTTGATGTCAGGTCACATGGAATCACGTATTATGGTGCTCCTAGGAGATCCCCTTTAATCATATCTTGTCTCATTCTTTTTACCGTGTCCTTCATTTCGGCTTCATAGAAGACTCATACTTTATGTGCGTACTACATTTGTGCGATTCGTGTTCGCTCACAGGGAATCGTTCACACATAGAAAGTTTAATCAACTTTCTGAATAAACTAGAATGAAGAGGTCCAAGTAAAGAAATAATAGTTTTATATAAAGGATTGTCTTATATTGTTACATTGGAACGAAGGAAACCTACTTTTGAAAAAGACTCAGAATGCTCAGCCGGAACTATTATATGTTTACATGTTATTCTTTAGGGGCCGTCCTTAAATTACGTAAGGGTAATTTTGGCGAATTCTTATCCCCTCCCTCCCTTAGTACAAGAATTCGTAAGATTTAATATTCCAACCCCCTCCTTACGTAATATTTTTTACACTTAATTTTTTCAGTTATTAAAATTCTTTTAAAGGATTATATCATTCATTGAGCTCAGTTTCGGGAAATTTAAACTAAAACTACTTTTCAGGAACATTACGTAAGACGCTACCTGACTCCCCCCCCCCCCCCAAAAAAGCCTTACGTAATTTAAGGATGACCCCTTGATATACTACAAAATCCTCAAAAAGATTTGAACCGATTTCCAGTGTAAAAGATATTTAAAAAATGTATCAAATAATTACAAATCTTTACAGCCTTACGTTACAATTTTTATAATGACAACCAGCAACATCTTATTAAAATCAACGATTCGGTTATTTTTGTTTAAGCTTCTCAAAGATTAAAAATGGAAAATGTCCTTTTGTTTCCAATGTTACAACCAAAGGCCATCATTTCTATTTCATTATCTGACTTTGCACACATGTAGCCGACAAAAGTATGATTTCTTTGAATTATTTCGTATGTTAGGGCGAAGTTAACCAATAATATTACAAATATGTTATCTAGCTGTTTGGTAACGATCGAAATTAATATGACAAGAAAAGGATGGCGAGATCATAATTTCTGAAAAGTGTGTTGTCTACTTTCAGGCAGAAGAAGACATACCATGGGGATGTAATCAATGCGACAGGCTCACTTGCACACTGCTTAATATAATATTAAGGTAAAGATTTTGCATAATCTAAAAACTCGAACAAATCATGATTTTTTATAAAACTGCGCTCGCGCTCATTCTCACCGCGTCGCGCTCGTCTTTGAATTGCATATATTAACTCAGATCCTTTGAAATTCGATTCGTAGTTATCGTTATTCAACGTTTATGTCCTGTCGGAATACATTTAAAGCAAATTAATTAGCAATTTCTTCATATTTGATGCAAATGTTATTTTAGGCTGTCTATATATATATATATATATATATATATATATATATGTTGAGTATATATATATATATATATATCTCTAATATAAAAACAAAAGATACCAAGGTAAATTGTCTATAATTTACATTGTAATACTCGTAAGATTGTTAATTGAAAATAATAAAACAGTACTGCAATGAAAGTATCAGGTTATTTTGAAGAGACGTACATATATTTCTAAAATAATCAGGAACCCAATGATCGTGAAACAAATCGATGAAATTGTATAACGCTGTACAATATTAAACGAGCTGTATAATTTATTAAATAAGTATATACATTAATAATACATTATCAAGCGATAGGACACTATCTGAATACTGTACATATACATAGTAGTAATATTTGCTATAATACAATTGTCTGCTATAAGCAAATCGTCTTTGTACAAACTAAAAATACTGTATATCAAGTGTAAATATTTGGTTGAGTGACTTTCATTCTATTGTGCGTAAATTGTTTCGTAGCATTCAAATATCATTAACGGACACCAGACAATTAGCATATCATTACATAGCAGCAATTTTATTTAAGCCCCATACTTTTTGTAACCTAAAAATAATATATTATTTAATTAGTGTGATCTGTTTTAAAAAGTTTATCTTAACAATAAAAGCTTAAAGGATTCAGAAAATTATGCTACCTCTTCGTACACGGTCCAAGCCATGGCGGTCACTAACGTCCTTCTCAACATTCGCGGGACAATGCCTTTAAAGTATCCCAGCACACCGTACTTCTTATGAACTCTAACAATCGCGCTGCGAACCTGTCGGAATTCATTCGGGTATAACTGCATCTTCGTTTTAATCACGTCGGCAGGATGCGTTACGATAGAAGCAAATATTCCTGCCAAAATTCCGCAGCTAAAATGAATCGGAGCCGACGATTTGGCGGAGAACAAATCTGAAAGTGAATATTGTTCGTTGTAAAGTATCCGCTCTCACGAACAGATTTAAATATCTTCTGTTTTTATAGAACCCACCTGTTTCCACGATGGCACTTTTCAGTCGAGTATAAAACATAAGATAAAGACCACTAAACGGTGCATCTCTTAATAATGTCGGCACTAATCCACGCGAGAGACCTCTTACTCCTTCTTGCTTGTAAATTATTTTCAATGCTTCTCTTATGTTGTTGTACTTATAAACGTCGCTCTGGAAAGCGAAGATAGTAATAAATTGTATGCTCCCGTGCAGATCGTGTTGAGCGGAATGCCACACACTTTCATTTCATATAAGGAATATAAATGTATCAATAATAATCATACATACTTCAAAACGTGTTTTTACTACTGTTATTGGAATTAAGAGAGCTCCGGACATAGATCTTGCTGTAACGCCTAATAACATGGCTTCCATAGGTGTGAGTGGATCTTTTAAGTGCAGTGTGTGTTTTAACCAATGTAACGATGAGAAATATAATCCAACGCCAGGAATAACTCTGGTAATGGACTGGAAAGAATTTTATTTAATCAGTACTCCTTTTCGATATACTCGAATTCAATAATTACCAAGTTCTTACCGGAGTCATACCCCTCCAGAGTCCGAACACATTTTCTTTTTTAATTATGTGGATCACTGTTCCCACTGTACCACCTCTCGGCGAGCTAATCAAAGAAACATGTTACGATCAGATTGGATCCACGCGAGACAGTTAAAAGATCGAGAATATTATTTTTCCCTTACTCGAGATTAAGGTTTACTCTACTTTGAAGTCTTGTTTTAATAAGGTCCAACGGTTGAAATAAGATGGTTGAGAAAGTCCCAGACACTGATCCCGCAAGAAAAGACTTCAAAATAGGATACTAGAAATCATAGAAAATTTTTCTTGTTAATTGATGTTCCCTCTGCCGATTATACGAATGCTCCTGTGTCATTTGAAAAGATGTGTGTGTTAAAAGGTTACCATGTAAAGAAATGTGTAGATACTGATATATTAGAGGCTATCGTTGCAATAAATATATGTCGTTGCATATTATCTGGCACGAGTTTGCTCACGTGAGTTATAAATTCTCTTTGAAAGGTCAACATGGTTATTATCTGTAGACTGAAGTTCCATGGGTTATCACTAATTACGAGGATAATACTCTTTCTACATGCAGTACCCTAAATGTATATGCTACGCCTCAATTGCTTTTAGTACTATCTGTACACAATGAAGTAGAAATTATGATTCGTGAAAAAAATTAATTGCATTAAGGAGTCTTCCTAGTTTGACTCTCTGAGAAGAAGGCAATTTCGGGGAATTTTTTAAACGCAAAGTAATGAGTATTATAATTCCATACTTTGTACGTTTATTGCTTGACATTCAGAGAATGTGCTCAATTTTTTTTACGCAATAATAATTTTGTTTAAAGTTTTTGTTAAAAAAAATGTTTGTTGCTGACGAACATGATTCTGGCTGTCGTCATCTGAAACGAAAAACGCAATTTTTTTCTGAATTTATATGAGCGTGGTATCATATGAACTAGAATGAAGACTTTATTTTGAAAATTCAAGTTTTGCAACACAGAAAATTAACAAAAATTCTTTTTCGAAAAATTAAAATTTTCATTTGAAATTCATTTTTGTATTTTTCAATATTAATTACTCGTTCTAGTTCATACGATAACCACACTCGTGTAGATTAAGAAAAAGTTTGCGTTTTTCGTTTCAGGTGACTACGACAGCCAGAATCACGTTCGCCAGCAGCAAACTTTTTTTCGAACCGTCATACTACTACTACTGTAACTTTGAACAACATTATTACTATTGCATAAAAAAAATTGAGCGCATTCTTTGAATGTCAATTAATAAATGTACAAAGCATGAAATTATAACGCTCATACTTTTCTTTTAAAAAATTGCTTAATTTTCAGAGCGTCAAACTAGGAAAACCCCTTAAATACTTGAACATTTTATTCCAACATTATAACGTTATAGAACTTAGTTTACTATATTTTAACTACAATTGGAAAACGATACTTTATTAATTTGATTGGCGTCAAAACATAAAGATAATTCACTGAAAAATTGATTTTTATTTAATAACTAATTTTTGTCACAGTCCTAGAATAGATAATTTATTATTTTCTTTTTCAGCTTAAACTTGTAAATTTGGGACATCAAACTTGCAAACTCATAATGCAAACGAACGCATGAGAAACTAATTGGTGGATACAGCTCCACATATATCATCTCCATCCAGTACGCCTCTTATAACTAGAGGTATCTCTTTTATTCAACTATTAATATTACTTTGTATTTTATTTTATGTTTTTCCATGGCAAATAAGTTCTACTTAATATGATTAAAACTCCAATTAATCACCTAGCACTTTTTTATCGCCTGAACATTGATGAAAACATAAAATAGAATTAACTTTATCTAACATTATTCGCTTTCAATAGAATAAAAAAATACTAAATCATTCATTAAGCATTTTTATTATTTAAATCATTAAAAATTTCCATTTAAGAAATTATTATATACAAGGGACCTAGGTACATCCTGAATTAAAATGGCTATGGTACTTACAGTTCCTAAAGCTTCCATGACGATAAATTGTACTGGAAACTTGAAAAATGAATGTATTTGAAATTCCAATTAATCGAACTACTTTGCAGCGAAGCACGAGACTGAGGACAAGTTTGGTCTTAATGTTTCCTTTAGTGTCACTAAGATTCTGAGTATCGTGGAAAACGTGACGACTACTTACATCTCCTCTTATCTTGGTTTCACCACTTTCGGGGTCAACAGAATAACCTTGCATATCAAGAATATCGAACTGAAACGTGAATTAAACGTGACTTAATGCCACACGTGACTCATTCGATTACGTGCTCGATCTAAAGCTATGAAAAGTAGAAAAGTGTAAAGCATATTTTCTGTCTCTTACGTTAGCTTCGATATATACATGTACATAAATGTTTTCTAAAATGAAATACGCTTGTTCGTTATAAAATTTATCATACTACATCAAGCTTTTTAAACTAATGAGAAGAATAAAATATAAAAACATATTTGCAAGTAACTACATACGCATATATTTTACAATAATAATACTTGATTTACAATAACAATATGCTTATTATTTGCTTTGAACACAATTATTGGCTTCGATAGATGGATTAGAATTTTCGACCGAACGGTCTGATAGGTTAGGATTTGGAAAGTTCAAATCCAAAAACTAATACTTTGTCACTTTAAACAGATAGGTATTCACTTTTATTTGTCATGATCACTGATAAGGCTCTTCGTTATCTGGAGTTGCGAGTGCATTGTGTCCAAGATTAATTCTTTCGGCATTTGTCCATCATGCGTACATAAATCGCGGGCACTCGATGACGCATTGTTTACTCCAAATCTGCAGCTTCATTTGCCAATTAATAATCGACAGAAACAATTCGCTGATACACAGCTTACAACAATATTTTTTCAAATTATTGCACGATGCAATATTATTGGTATATGTCTCACATTATTAGAGCTGAATGAGATTCAACGATTCTGCAATATTAATACAGACACGATATTTGATTTCAATTATAATGAATTAGACTTTGAGATACAGTTAACTATTTAGCACTTATTATTTAAAAGACTGATTCAGAAACGTCCAGCAATTTAGTTGAGTGGTGAGTCATTTAGTAATATACCATTGTTCTGCTAAATTACTCAACTAAATTTTAGTGTCCACACGCGGTAAATTACTAAATTACTCGCTACTTGGCTAAATTACTGAACGTGTCCGAACCAGAATTTATATGTATATTAATATATCGGTAGATATCTAAATTAACAGGCTCGATTCAAGTCTTTTCTGCGCCCTAAGCGAACTTGCCAAATTGCGCCCTTTATTTATAATACACAACCTAGATTTACTACTCGGCTTCGCCCGAAATTTAGATTCTGATTTTATAAAAAAAAATTTATTTATTTCTTTGTGAAAATAGTCACATTCATCTGGATTAGCTAGGTATAATGAGCTGGGACACATTTCGTGACCCCAGAGCTTACCGTTCGAAAGTTTTTAGGCGACAGGCAAACACACAAACATTTTCTGCTTTATATATTAAGCTTTATTTGAGGTTTTTGGTGATCTTATCCTGAATTTTTATTCGTAGCTTAAAACATCGATAGTGCAACTTATAATGTTTCATTTAAAACTTTATTTTAAAAAATGACCACAATGAAAAGACCATTTTGGCACCTGCCTAATTTTTCCTATAAGGATAAGCCGGGCCTGTAAATTAATAATACCAAAAAACATAATGTATTTATTTTTTTTTTATGTATTTGTAATGTTCCAGAAGTGTGTGTAGTTTAATATCCATTATATTCTCAAAATTTATTAAGTTAACTAAATAAAATTGCCTTTTTAAAAGTTATTCCAATATTATTATTCATAAGGTTGTTAATTAAACCTTATATCTCCTATATTATACCTGTATAACTGGACTCTTCCATATTTCAAATTGCTACACTTAATTCTTTTACATAAATATCTTCGAAATTTTATTACAGATTGTCTTTCATTAACGCACATTCAATTTCGAAGTATTCTACATTATATAAAGCATGAAATAATTATGATCTTGTAGTAGTAGCTTTGGATTATCAATTCAACGGAAAGTGCATTGGACCTGCATTACTTCTTTTAAACCACGCGCTGGTTTAAATATATTGAACTTCCTGTGGGAGCGCTGCAGTCGCCACTTCATTTCCGCACGCATCCCACTGCGGTGGTCTCGACCATTTCTTTTTCAATCGCGACGTGGTGTGGTCGTTATACTTCTGTGACTGAGTGAGTACAATATTCGTTTAATATTCCATTTATCCCCATTAGTATATAAAATACTAAGAATATAATTGTTTGGAGATTGATTGAATACAATGATATTTTCCTTCGGAACTATTATATTTTCTAATACTCTCGAAACATATGATGCATTAATTCCTACCACGTGTTCTAATTATTACTTTGCATAAAGATGCAATATTCCGATCGCAAGATAACTGTAGTTAATATAAAATTTCTGTATAATTATTTGCTACGCGGAAAGGTAATTTTAACGTAAATTTACGAACTTCCGAATTTTATTTAAAACAATCTCGTTTCTGTTAATCTCTGCTAGGTAACGACTATACAAAATGGTAAACGGAAGGATTCCGTCGGTCTTCTCGAAGACCTATGTCACACCCAGAAGGCCTTACGAAAAGGCTCGTTTAGATCAGGAATTACGAATTATCGGTGAATACGGTCTTCGTAACAAGCGCGAAGTGTGGAGAGTCAAGTACACATTGGCAAATATCAGAAAAGCGGCTCGTGAGCTCCTTACTCTGGAAGAAAAGGACCCCAAGCGTCTGTTCGAAGGTATTATTTAAATTCACCGCTATTGTACAATATTTGGCCCGAAGAGAGCATGATGAGTTAACATATAATGACACCTCTTGTCTGATAGCTGTGAGGAAGAATTATTTTGACTGATGAAATTCTAGACGAATAGCACTTACGTTCCACGTTTATGTCTCCCTCAATAATATATATGTATTTATCAGGAAACGCACTTTTGCGTCGTTTGGTAAGAATCGGTGTATTGGATGAGAGCAGAATGAAGCTCGATTACGTTCTCGGTCTGAAGATCGAAGATTTCTTGGAGAGACGCCTTCAAACCCAAGTGTTCAAATTGGGACTTGCCAAGTCCATTCATCACGCTCGTGTGCTAATCCGCCAACGCCACATTCGGTAGGTTCTTCCGAGTGTACAAGGATCTGTATGCCTTGAACAATGGGCAAGAAATATCTGAACAAACTCAGATTGTTTCTAATCTTTAAGGCAATACTAAAATCCTGGATAATCACCAGATAAGGATTATTATTACTGTTCTGGTTTCATGACCAGGAGACACATTCAATTTTATTATAACACGGTCGTCTAATCTTTCATCGTTCACCCCTTGTGAAATTTGAAAATAATAGTCATTTGACTACTGCAGGTATCCAAATGGATGAGCAGTCATGGCGCTTGAAAGTCTACAGTACTATAGAATCGATTAGATTAAATGTTGAGAGCTGTTTTCTTTCAGGCAGGCCACTTAAGTGTTGGGACACTGACACTTAACGTCTGTTATACTAATGGATCAATGCATATTAATGATAATTGGTATATTTTCTGGACATTAAATTACTTCATGCTTAATACATTATTGTGTATTAAGGTTTGAACGCTACGTAGTAGTTGAGAAAGAGGGAGGGAGGCTTATGAGGTTCGTGTTGTTTCAGAGTGCGCAAGCAAGTGGTGAACATTCCATCCTTCATCGTGCGCTTAGATTCACAGAAACACATAGACTTCTCGCTGAAGTCTCCGTTCGGTGGTGGCAGACCTGGCCGTGTAAAGAGGAAGAACCTGCGTAAGGGAAGTGGTGGAGCTGCCCCAGAGGAAGAAGAAGATTAAACCAATGTTGATGTAATACTTTAATAAAAGTATGCCTTGAATATTAAAACTTTTGTGGTTACCCTGTTTCTCGATTACCTTTTAATAAACATTTCTTATTTAATTTTTATCTAAAGTGAAATTGTACAGTTATAGTTGAACCTCGATAACTCCAATCTCGAGGGAAGGGAAAAATCTTCGAATTATAGAGGTTTCGGCTTATCGAGTTTTCGAGTAAGAGAGGTTCAACAAACGAAAATTCGAGTTATAGAGGCTTTGTGAAACTGTTAATTTTTCGACTTGTGAAACTGTAAAGCAAGACGAATTACAGTTTTAAAGGTCAATTGTTTATTGTATACGTACATATATAAAAATAATTTATAAGACATTTTATGCCCGAAATATTACTCTATTACATATTAAAAAAATTTGTGATTTGCTTTGTGCTAGTCTTTTAGTGTATTGTAAATCAACAGCATTTTCAATTGTGAATAATGCAAAGAAAACATTTTCCTCAATATTTTGACATCTTTCTACGAAATTTCGTAATACATATGTAGAAGTAAACTTCGACTTGTAGAGGTTCGAGTTCTTCTAAATTCGCGTTGTAGAGGTGAAATATATAATTTAACATGCAAAATGTAATTCGAGTTGAGGAAGTTTTATTTTAAGATGTAAAGGTGTTTACAGCGGAGCGGAAGGGAATGAAGAAAATTTTCGACTTAGTGATGAGAGAGTACAAGTTTCGATAAAATGGGGTACCTTGATCATCCTTTGCTTTCCCGCCAATAACACTACACCTATTAATTGCGCCTCAACCTAGATACGGTACTGCAAACGCCGCGCATGCGCGAGAAAACCCGCCCAATACTCATCACTGCTTATAGCATTGAGCTCTATAGTAATTGGAGAGTAAACAGAGCAATGGCGGCCGGTCAGACAAGGAACACAAATAGTGGGTGTTGCTTTCTCTGTCCCGTGTGGCGTCTATACCGGTCTATACCCCCACCACATGCAAATTTACTACAGATATAGAGAGGGATAGTAGGAAAAAAAAGGATACATTCACCCACTATTTTCCCTTTCCCTCTGACCGCTGTCGCCACTACTTCTTCCCACTGCTGTTCACACTCCAGTTAGTATAGAGCTCAATGGCTTATAGTAGAGGTTTTCGAGTTATCGAGGTTCGACTATATATGTTATACGTACTTACATCAAAAAGTTCATAAATGTTACTTGATAAAAGTATAAGATATTTCAAATTTATGGAAATTGTGTCGCACAAACTAAAATAGTAAGCAATCAATTTATTGAGATTAGATCTGGATTAATTTCTTGCATTGCCTGCAACCATTTAACTCTTTCCTTCGAATTAAATATTTTGAATTTACTTATCAATTCAAATTCGTGTTATGTACAGGATGTATAAAAAGTGATGGTCCCTGCTCTCAGGGGTGAATCCACACGGGAAAAGGTCTGCACCGTTGGGATTGTTGGGAACGGTGCTCGAAAAGTGAGCACCGGCCATGGACATAAGATCGCGTGACTGGTTTTAACGCTCAAAACGAGCTTCGAGCGTCGGCATGAAATTCCACCTTTAGGAGCGATTAATTGCTGCGAATGGCGGGGGAAACACCTACAGGAGGGGTGGTAATGTGTGCGTGAACTGACGCCAGCGCCAAACCAGTCAAGTGACCCCAACGCCAGGCCAACCACGGCCAACCAACGTCACCGGGAAATAGATTGTCGACGCTGGTTGGCCGTGGTTGGCTTCGCTTTGTGGCCACTTGGCGCTGGCGTCAGTTCACGCACACATTACTATTACTTCTGTAGGTGTGCTGCAGATTAATTCCGCCATTTTCGCCGAACCCTGCAACCAACGCTTTCTTCTTGATTTGAATCATCCGTATTTCGTAGTCCGTATACCTAGGTACTGTGCTTTTGTAGACGCCATGCGAGACGCAGTGATTCGTGAACAGTTTTATAGTTTTTCATTCTGTGATTGAAGTTACAATATGAATAAGAAAGCAGGTAAGACAAATACTTAATACTTTTACATCAACAGAATTGTAGAAATTATATTTTTGAGTCTCAGGTTTTGAACCATTATCTCCGGCCTCAGGCAGGCACAATAAAAATCTCCGGCAGAATAGAGAGTATGTTGCAGCATGCCATAAAAAAATAGAAAACTTAAAATCTGTAACAAATTCTAATAACTATTCATAATACTTTTATTATTATTACTCCTTTATAAGAAGTCATTATTATAATGAATTTTAGATGCCTGTAGATTTTTTATTGGCCCTTTATTTCTCTCACTTTCCCCACCCCATCCCACCCCACTCCAATCCTCCATGACATTGAAATCTCTGGCAACAGATCAGGCCTGACCTGGCAACCCTGATGTTAGCAATGTTGGACCTAGCAGTGCAGCTTTTATAAGCTCAGATGTAGAGACAGATTTAAATAAGATATATCTTTATTATTGTCTCAAATCATAGAATTATAAATGGAATGTAGTTTCTTTGTTCAATGGTTATTTACTTGAAATTGCTTTTTAATATTGTGTGAATAAAAATAAGTATATTATGAACAGGCAGTGATAGCATCTTCATCGTCCCCACTGCAAAGAAAGTAAAGAAGCAAGCATTTCGCCAAGCTTGGTTGGAGGACCCAGCGTTTAAATGCTGGCTACAACAAGTCCAGGACGATCCGTACAAGGGAAAATGTACAATTTGCTGCAAATATATTACAGCAATCAAATCTAATTTACAGCATCATGCAAAGAGCCAAGAGCATATCATGAACATGGAATATGGAAAAGAACCACCAACAACTACAGATGAAGCAACAGGCACGGATGTAGCGACTGATTCAAGTAAGATATATCTTTAATTTGTTAGTGTCTCAAATCATAGAATTATAAACGGAATGTAGTTTCTTTGTTCAATGATTATTTACTTGAAATTGCTTTTTAATATTGTGTGAATAAAAATTAGTATTTTATGAATAGGCAGTGATAGCATCTCCATCGGCCCCCCGGCAAAGAAAGTAAAGAGGCAGTCGCGGAAGCAAGCATTTCGCCAAACATGGCTGGAGGACCCAGCCCTTAAATCCTGGCTACAACAAGTCCAGGACGATCCGTACAAAGGAAAGTGTACAATTTGCTGCAAATATATTACAGCAATCAAATCTAATTTACAGCAACATGCAAACAGCCAAGAGCATATCAACAACGCGAAATATGGAAAAGGATCGCTAATAAATACAGGTGAAGCAACAAAGAATTTTTCAGACGAGTTAAAGGTCGCAGAAATAAGAGTATGCATTGATGCGATAGAGCATAATAGATCCTTTCACTCATTCATACATTTTATGAAAACGCTACAGAAGACACTGCCAAACCAACATTTACTCAAACACATGTCTCTAAATCCAAAGAAAATGACAGCTATTACTAAAAATGTAATAAGTAAATCCATTATTAAAAAAACTATAGAAAATGTACAGGGCAAATTTTTTTCGGTTTTGATCGACGAAACTGCAGATATATCCGATATGAAAATTGTATTTTTTTTAATACGTTACGTTCACAAAGGACAGGTATGTACAGATTTATTAGATTTAATTAGGGTTAAGGAATGTACAACAGAAAACTTATATCAGTGTTTTCGACATTCTTTGGACAAGTATAATTTGCCTATAACCAACATGGTTGGGGTGTGCGTGGACAATGTAGATGGCGTGGTAGGAGCACATAATTCATTAACTACTCGTTTAGTAGCAGAGAATGGCGAAATTTGTATCTTACCATGCATTTGCCACTCAATACATTTGGCTGCACGCAAAGCGTGCGAATGCTTGCCACGGTACGTTGAGAAATTTCTGCATTCTCTTTATTCATATTTCTCGCGAAATCCTAATCAACTGAGCATGTTGGAAGGTACGCAACAGTTCATGAAGGTTGCAAAGCGGAAAGTTATACAGCCATCGGCAACTAGATGGCTAGAACAATCTGAATGTATAAAAAGAGTCTTAAGTCAGTGGACAGTTTTATTTAGTGTGTTTGCGGAGGCATCATCAGAAAGATATGCTGATGCCGCAAAGAGAATATTTTCAAGTTTTAATTCTCTTTATACCAAGGCGTATTTGCAATTTATGGATTATATATTAGTTATATTTACTGAACTCAACAAACTACTTCAAAGCTCGAAAGTTTTAGTTCACCGCCTGCTCCCTGAATGTTGCAGATTGTTAAAAACATTGGGAGGCAATTTCTTACAGTCTAAATGTCTGAAGCAACCAAATATACACAAAATAAATGTCAATAATAAAGATAATTTACTACCACTGAAAAAAATTTTTACTGGGGCAGGATGTATGACTACACTGAGTGAAATTGCAAATGGTAATTTGGAAGAGAACGGAGACATGATACAATTTTATACAAACATCAAGAAATGCTACCAATCGGCCTTCCAAAATATTGTTAATAGAGTGCCATTTGATGACACATTTTTAAATGCACTAGATTTTTTAAACCCGCAAACAGCTTTAGACATCGACAAACATCAGCACGACCAATTAAACTGTATTTTAAACAAATTTAATTCAAAATTTGATTATGAACTTGTAGTAAATGAATGGCATCTATTGCCGTTTACTTTTTCGGAGAAGGCAAAAGAAAAGTTACAAGTAATGAGTTTACCTCAGTTCTGGCACGAAATGAGCATCGTTACCAATGCTGAGGACGAATGTATATTGCCAAACATATCCAAACTAGCGCAGTTGTGCTTATCGTTGCCCCATTCGAATGCTGATGTCGAAAGATATTTTTCCACTGTCGCACAAATAAAAACTAGAGATAGGAATAGATTAAACCCAGAAACAGTAGCTGCAATCACCAGAATAAAACTAGATTTGAAAAATAAAAATGAAAACTGGTGTGATTATAAAATTACTGATGATATGTTAAATTTATTTGATAACCGTATGTATAACAAAGAGGAAATACCGGAAGAGCTCATAGGAATTTTATTGCTGGATGATATGAATGAAAGCACTAGCGATAGCGACAACAATTAGAAAATATTCTATTCATAAATGTTTATATTATAGTTGTTAATATGTATATATTTATGTTCCTTTCATATTTATATGTACTATTAGCGCGCGGAAAGAAGGCTCCTGGCAGGCGGTGCGGTCCGCCGCTATGACAATTGATTTTTGTCACCGATTGGTGCACACTCATAAAGACAGAGCACATGTATTTTTGTTGTTGGTGGCATCAGCCACATCTACTTCAATGTACACAGACGGAGATTCAGGCGGAGCTAGCGGCGGACCGCACCGCCTGCCAGGAGCCTTCTTTCCGCGCGCTAATAGTACATTACATTATATTTTACCTGTAATATTAAGTTGTGTACTTTAAGTTTTATATTTTATGTATATATTTTGTAAATACTAAATACAGAAATACGTTTTATCACCTTACACGTATAGTATATTATAACAGGATACATTCCTTCAATTTACCATTATTAGTGCATAATTAAATAATATTTCCATTATTATTTTCCGTTTTCTTTTATATGCCATCAATATTACATATATTTCAATTCATTTTATTAGAAACAGGGACGTAAAGGACCTTATATTTTTTAATATTACCCCCACAATTCATCATCGCAATGACGTGGCATGTGACGTCACATTGTCTTCGCGGTGGCGCCACTTGGCTGGCTTGACGCTAGCGTCAGTTCACGCACCATTGCCACCACTCCTATAGGTGTTTCCCCCTCCGTCACTTCAGAATAATCGGTCCGATTTACAGTTGAGGGGGATGGCAAGGTTTGGGGTCAGGGGAGCCATACGAGTAAATCGGGTAACTCAGTGGTTCTGCATGCCGAATGCATCCGAAGCTACGAATGTGTCTTTCGGTGCTGGACAGTGTTGCGATGCTCGCTGGTGTGTTGCTTGATAACGTGAATGTAGTTACGGGAATGTATATAATCGATATGTGAATTACGAGCGAAATTTAAAAGCAGACGTTTGCGTTCGATGAAGGGGAGTATTGTTAAGGATACGCGATGCGGGTAGCATGCGTGGGAAAGATCTTAGGCAGAGTCTCAATTAGTAGACCCCGAAACGAATCGCGAGTTTCTTCTAAAGTCACGTAATCTTTTGAGAAGGCCTTGTCTTTTGTTAGTCCTTAGGAGTGTCGATTGACTCCTGAAGTGTTGGCGACGCTAAGGAAGTCATAAATTTTCTTCAAGCGTTGTTTTCTCGATCCTCGGAGTAGAGCCTACTTTCTCTTCCCACGTGGGCACCCCGCTGTGTAACGGAAAAGCGCGCCTCCACCGAGTTTTCCACCACCACCCGAAGACGGAGGAAAAGATGGACGCCGATCCGCGGGGGCGTACGGACATCCGAAGGACGGCCTACCGCTTGGATCTGTTGCATCCTGCATCCTGATTGGACTACGAAGATCTATGGGAGGACTAGGAGGATTTAGCCAACGACTTCGACGAGGACCTCGGAGGAGATTTTGAAACGCTACAGTCAGTCTGTCGATAACCAGCTTGCCGAACAGTTTAATAAATTCCAGTATTTAACTTACAAATAGTTTCCTTGTGTCTAATTTTCTTTTGAACTTCCCACACTCCGACGAGCAGAGCGGTTCAGCGCTCCACGGGCGCCAACCCGCGTTCTTATTGTAAAATCACCGCTAAAAGACGCAACAACAGCGTTGTTAACAGGCCCAGCACTGATATTTACGGTGCCCACTTTTCGAACACCGTTCCCAACGGATATTTGTAAAAAAATTTGCCGCAAAATTGTTTATAAGATTGGAAATTAATGTTAAAGTTTCTTTTTACATCAGTGTGCTCTGCTCCATGGGAAGAAAAAAGTTCAAAAGCGATCATGTGCCGTTTCGATGCAAAAAATTGTTAAAATTTACGCAAAAATTAGAGTGTGTCTCGATATAATTTATCTTCGATCGAAGATCTCGATTCTACGCATGCTGTAATCGGTTATGCACAAATATGCATGAACACAGTTATTATGATTCTACATGATTAATCAGCGTAAATCGATCGCCCTATATAAGTTGATCCCAGCCCCTTGACATGCGGCACCACGTTATACAGCGAAGAAAGAAGTTTGCATCAGTCGATAATGATGTCATCTATCCGTGCACAGACGAGGTATAGGATAGACCTATCAACCAATGTACTTTTCTGTCACCGGTTTGGGGGTTCCTAAGACCCCCTTACCATTTTAGTGTCGCATACAACGTTACAGGTCAAGTCTCGAAACAGATTGTAACGCTACGCGTGGTAGGAACTAGAATTCAGCACAGGTAAAAGTAGATAATTTTGTGAGGGTCGGAGCCCGCGATTTACAAATGTTTCTGTTAGAGTAACAATTTAAAGATCGTCTTATGAACATAAAAGAGGATGAAAATAAAACGATGTCACATTCGCCTTTTAACCTTTCTGTCCTATTCCGGTTTATTTATCTATACCTCGTCTGTGACAATAATTACACTACTCACGGAAAAGCGCTTGGCGTCTCCCATACGATTCCTCTTGCTTCGATGCGTCTCGACAGGAGCAAACACTTGACCTGACTCAAGCCGTTTTACGCGGAGATTGGGTAATCGGCCCGAGTGACTTACGCAGGCAGTGTACCAAAAGGTACACCCCCTACGCCCGAAACTTTTCCCTTTCGACCAGAACACCAGGGGATCAAAAACTGATCCACCCATACTAATTCCATGCTCAGTCACTTGCTTCCGGAAACGGAAGCAGCGGCCACCTCCTCACCGGAGATGAGGAGCCAGCAAACGAGCAACAAAGCTAATAAAATTCAGTGACTACTGGGCGATTTTACATGGGGCCTTAAATACTTTATGGTATAATAAATTAACCTACGTTTCCTTAAATGTCTTCTACCACTACCACTTTTCACCATCACTTGTTACTCGTTTTGGTTTAAATATATTATTTCATCAACTCTCTTCCCCGCGAAACGGTAAACCTGAAAAGCTGAAACAGTCAACTACTGAGAGCTGAAAATGGAAACAGATTGATGAGATGCATGACAAGGGCACCGAGTCATACAAAACCATCGAAGAAATACCTACCCGAAACAGAATAAAATTCTGATTAGCTACCGAGACCGAACCAAAGTCACTGAATGTAAGTTTGGCTCGATCTGGGCACTTAACGTAGATCGTAGGCTTCGGTCTTTGATTCTAGATATCGAATCTAGAGAACTGTCAAGCAATCACTCGATTGAAATAAATTCAACTAAGAAGGAAAGACTACGAGTGAGCATGAAAGGAGTATTGGATGGCGCAGTTCCTACCACCCTGCTGTCCGAGTCGAAAGGGAAAAGCGCTCGGCGTCTCCCTGGCGACTCCTGTTCCTCCGATGCGACTCGTCAGGAGCAAATACTTGACCTGACTCAAGCCGCCTTCCGCGGAGATTGGATAATCGGCCCAGGTGACTTACGCAGGCAGTTTACCAAAAGGTACACCCCCTACGCCCGAAACTTTTCCCTTTCGGCAAGAACACCGGGGGATGAAACTGATCTACCCATACCAATTCCATGCTCAGTCACTTGCTTCCGTAAACGGAAGCAGCGGTGACTTCCTCATCAGAGATAAGGAGCCAGCAAACGAGCAACAAAGCTAATAAAATTCTGTGACTACTTGGCGATTTTACATGGGGCCTTAAATACTTCAACTACAATAAATTAGCCTAGGCTTCCTTAGATGTCTTTTGTCACTATCACTTTTCACTATCACTATCAATATCTAGAGACGCGGTAGCGTCTCGACGCCAAGTACAGGAAAGACACCCTGTATATGTCGACTGTCGCTACCGCTATCATTTACTCGAGAAACGGCTATTCCAACCTAACCTGAAACTTATTTCATTAATATCTCATCACGCCTGCAATATTTTCTAAATTTAAAGGCATTTTTCTTATGTAAACCGCATATAAGCTTTCGCATAAGTTTCTGGAAATTTGTACCATGCATGTACAAAATAATATATATATTGTAACAAATTGCATTGCATTTAAATTGCCAGATATTTTTATACCAGCAATTTAGAGTTTTTATGTAAAGCTTAATATTATAGAAATGAAGGGGACGCCCAGGACTTGGATAAAAATGAAGGGGACGCACAGGCTTGGATATAGAATTGAAGGGGACGCACAGGCTTGGATGGATAGATATGAAGGGGATGCACAGGCTTGGAGGTTCTCCGGAGAAGATTAGATAGATAGACAGAGCATCTTGTTTCGCACAAGTTTCTGGAAATTTGTCAAATCAGGTAAATCGACAAAATTTGTCAAGACATAGCATTAAGAATTATTAAGAAAATTGATTATGGTGGACTGCTTGCAATATAGAGCAAGTCACATTAGTGAAGAAAGTACGCTGAAAACACATCTCCCTTAATGCTTTTCAATCGTTTGTGAAAAACATTCGTAATACTTTAATAAAATCCACAGCAGTTGCCACGCTATTCATTAATTCATTAATTTTTTAGATTCCCCTTAACAATATTTCAATTCACCAATAAACATAGTAAATTAATTTTATTCCAACACCAATAAATTGTGTGTTGAAAATATTGGATCTCTTTGTTCATGTTCGCTGAATTATTACCATAAGCATTTATTTAAATTTTCTGCAATAAGACTTTCTGTCATACGCTCTTACCTCCTTCAGACACATTATGTAGTCTCTACACTCACTATAGGAAAAGGCTACTCTATTTCTATATAAGTAAGTTCTACTACGTTAAGTTGTATATAACTAAAATGTGGCTTTTATATATATTTACAGATAACCTAAGCAGAAGATGATGCAGTGTGATTTACGTCAGACTATGTACGCACAAATTTGCAGGTAGGGTTTTGCATACGCAATTATTCATTCAATGATCTTGACAATGAGCACGTGTGATAATTTATATAATTAGTAAATGTGTCCTATTTTTCAGTTAACGATGCAGACGAAGAGAATTATTTCAACAGCTGAAAGAGAAAGTAACCCTGCTGCACGAGTAAATAAAACCCATAAAAAAACTTCAAAAAAGTAAAAAAAATTACGCCAAGTACATGAAAAAATAAATCACAAAAAATAGAAGATAATAATAATAAGTCATAAAAAATAGAAGAACAAATAAAAAATCACAAAAAATAGAAGATAATAATAAATATAATATTAAAAATTATCTGAGGTCATTCCCAATGCAAATTATCTTTGTAAAAAGAAGTGAGATCCCTATAAAAAAACTTCAAAAAAGTAAAAAAATTACGCCAAGTACATGAAATCAAATAAATCACAAAAAATAGAAGATAATAATAAATCACAAAAAATAGAAGATAATAATAAATCACAAAATAAAAACAAGATGTGAAATCAAAATAAGCTGCAAGTACATAAAGGTGCTTTCCAACTGTGCTTAAGATGACACAACTACATATACACAGCTAAAATGCTGTGTTCATACATTCCATTACTCATATCGCGGACATTTTAATTAACCCATCAAAGAGAAAAATGTATTAAATAATATTAAGCAGATATATCTTTATACAAATAAATATTTTAATACGAATAAATATTTTATTCAAAATACTTGGCGCTGCGCCCAGAATTGGTGTTGCTAAACTGAATAAATATGTATAAATTGCATTAATCTTTTTCTTTCTTTCTTGTGCGTGCGTTCGTGAATGTGTGTATGTGCATATGCTACGTATGATATTAGAATTATATATATGATGTAGAATAAATCTGACTGCGTTTCTAATGTATATGTTTATGTATTTTAGATTGTAAGGGAGTTATTGTAAATTATTAATACTAAGACAATTAACATTTTTTCAGTTTCGCAGCGCCAAGTATTTTGAATAAAATATTTATTTGTATAAAGATATATCTGCTTAATATTATTTAATACATTTTTCTCTTTGATGGGTTAATTAAAATGTACGCGATATGAGTAATGGAATGTATGAACACAGCATTTTAGCTGTGTATATGTAGTTGTGTCATCTTAAGCACAGTTGGAAAGCACCTTTATGTACTTGCAGCTCATTTTGATTTCACATCTTTTTTTTATTTTGTAATTATTATTATCTTCCATTTTTTGTGATTTATTTGATTTCATGTACTTGGCGTAATTTTTTTACTTTTTTGAAGTTTTTTTATGGGGTCACTATTACTTTTCACTACTTTTTTTAAATGTGTTATTTTATTAAAAAGGAGCAGCAACATTTGGCCCTCTTGTATTTCAAACGCGCCATTTCAATTATTTTACATTCCTTGCTCTCGGAATGGACTCGTTGGGCAAAGTCTTTTTGCGTGCAATTAGCTAGGATGCTTATCCTTCCAAAATTGCACGCACAAAGATTGCTATCCAGGAATACAAGGTACTCGTGTCTACTATCGCATGCAAGTACAAAATATGACTCACCGGTCAGCGAATACGGTCCACCCAGTCATCATCGCTATCTTCCAAGCTAGCATGGTGACCCTAGACCCTCTCTAGGGCCTATGCTGCAGGTCTTCTCTAAGGCCCATGCTTTGGGCCCAATCCCTAGGGCCCCCCGTTTGGACCCTCTCTAGAGCCCACGCGCTAGGCTCTCTCTAGGGCCCATGTCTTGGGTCTTCTTCAGAGCCCACAACAGGCCCTCTCTAGGGCCTAGAATCTCATTGGTAAGTCTACGCTGAAAATTGAAACTAAGCGAAAATTTGACTCTACTTCCGCGATAAAAAAAACAATTAGAGCGCCGGTGCTCTGGACGAACTTTACACGCGCAAAAAAGTGGCTCTACTTTCGCGAAGAAATTTCAACTGGAGTTTCGGTGCTCTGGACAAGTCACAGATACGCAAAAATTTGACTCAAAATTCACGGTAGTACTACTCTAATTAAGAGCCGCGGTGCTCTGCAAAATACGTAGATGGACGCGAAAAAAGCGGGGACTCTACGATCGCATTACGCGCGATCACAAAGGATCTTGCTAGACTGCAAGATTGCTAGGAAGATTGGTTCCACTTGGAACCTTTTCAAATTTTTCAACGTGACTCTACTCGACTCGATCGATTCGATTATTTTGCGAATTATTAATCGGAATTGTAAAAATCGCGAGCAACTGTTGTATTGATTTAATTTTCTGATTTTAAGACAGACACATGCATGTCACTATCTACGAGTACCTTGTATGGTCGGCTCATTGGATACTGCTCTTTCCAACACGTATGTGCAGCGGTTAATGGCTCATTTCATATAATTGGCATTAGCTTTAGGAACATTTCTGCAATATTTCGTGAATGTGGTTTAGAAAAGAGCCACGTCACGAGGCTACTGCCTAGACGCCCTAGACCATATTCGCGAAATATTGCATAAGAGTTCCCGAAACGAATACCGACCATGTGAAATGGGCCCCTGTTTGTCGCGTATTTGTGTTGGAACGGCCAGAATCGAAAGAGCTGGCTACGCTACATTTTCTACAGAAACCATTTTGTTGTATTGCGTGCACGCACGAGCATGCAAAACCATCGTCGAGATACATAAATAATTATAAAGTGACGAACCGTTCGCTGTCATCAAGACTACTGCATCTCTGCAAACTCATAAGCCCTGACCAGCAACACCGAGACCAGCACCCTTCTGACCAGCACCCTTTAGCTCAGCATCCCTCAGCTCAGCACCCCTTTAGCCCTCAGCCCAGCAGCTCTAGTTGGACTCGTGCATGACTCTACTTTCGCGGTGAAAAGGCTATTAGAGCACCGGAGCTCTCGACTAGTTTTACTTGCGCAAAAGCACTGACTCTACGATCGCATTACAGGCGATCACAAACACTATTACTGAAACAAACAATTTGTATTTAAACAAGTTCCAAAAAATTTCCTCTAAATTCCAGGCAGCCGTATGTAGCGCCACGCAATTCAGACATTAAGAAAAATTTTGAGCAGCCACATTGGGCGCTTAATGATTCTCAAGATTGATAGAAAAAGGGAGTGGCCCCTTTGAGCGTCTATCACTATCATTTTTCATTATTAATATTACTTTTCACTAGTTTTTTTTTAAATGTGTTATTTTATTAAGTGTCTTCCCAGCGAAGGGCTGAACCAGGAAAGCTCAAACAATCAACTACGTTATGTTTGTAATGATGTGGTCGGCCTGGAAGAAAATTAAGAAAACACTTAGTGAGTTGGTGCCAATCGAGATAATTTCGACCTATACATAGATGAGCACGCACGAGCATGCAAAACCATCGTCGAGATACATAAATAAGAGCAGGGAATGGAAACAGATCGATGAGATGCATGACACGGGCACCGAGTCATACAAAACCATCGAAGAAATACCTACCCGAAACAGAATAAAATTCTGATTAGCTACCGAGACCGAACCAAAGTCACTGAACGTAAGTTTGGCTCGATCTGGGCCCTTAACCTAGATCGTAGGCTTCAGTCTTTGATTCCGTTTCGCAAGTCGCAATGCTTGGAAAACGTTACCAATTGTCCGAGCACACCAACATGGAGGTACCTACGAAAGTGACCCATTTCTACGAAATATATTTCTGGTCCATGTTCGACCACTGATTTGCGCATTTTTGAAAATTTGGAAAAAGTCTTACGACTAAAGTTCTTAAGCTAAGACTTATTGCTAGAACTATGGCTAGTTGAACCTAAGCACGCGGACATGTTCTTCCGCGATGTATAAAACTTTAGGTTTAGTAGCATAAAGTCATTTTAATGCTTGGGAGAAAGAAAGTTAAGTTTAAACACCAGCCACTTTGGCAGCTGTCATTTATTATTATACTATTATTTTATAAAGGCACCATGTGAGGTCCAGATACGAGGAGGTAATAGTGTCATTTTTTATTTCTCGTAACATTGCCACTAGTGTTTTTAATGTCGGTGCATTATGATTTTAATATTGTACGGAGAGAGAAAAGTAGAAGTAGCGAGCATAGTGACCAAGTAGTACAAATATCAACTGTCAATCTTAGTTATTATTATTTGTATGAGAAAGAACTTTAACTTATATAATTGAAAATCCGTAAAAAAAATAATGCTTTCCATTCACGTTTTATTAAGAGAATCTAATGACTCGAATGTAATTAAACTTGAGAAGTGTAACTTGTAGAAAAAGTGTGTGTCGTGACGTGCTTTACAACACTATATTTTTTAAAATACAGTTTAACAACATTTAATTTTCCATTATTTCTTCGCGTTTGGACAATTCTTTTTCGCATTTTCGAGCGCTAGTCCCCTTATTGCATCCGAGCCCTCAATTCAGCTAACTCCAAGCTTGTCTTATATGGGTACCCGGGTACCCCGATTATCCAACAAGCGTGTATATAAGTTTGAAGTTTTACTATTTAAAATTTTATGAATACATTTTTATTTTCAAAACGTAAATCGACGTAAAAATGTCTACAGAATGGGGAGCCGAAGCGGTTTGTCGATATTTTTACAAGAACATTAAAAATTGTTAAAGGAAACATAGAAATGAGTACCCGGGTATCCGGTTGCGTACATAAGGGTTAAGTATGTATTCGTGGTCACTACGCTCGCTACAGCAATAATTTTGTTCGATGGCATGCAGAAAGATTGAAAGAATGAAAAAGTAGGTATTACTCACCGTTCGTTGCAACAGTCTCACTGCTATCCATGCAGACAAGCATCCCCCTTCAGCAGTAGCTATTCGATCTGCAGGCCAATGTCCCGCAGCTGCAGGGTCAGTACCGACTAGAACGTGTCACACTCACAAATATGTCGCATTAATTTCGCGATGAAGAAGCAATAAGAGCACCGGTGCTCTGAATGAGTTCCAAATGCGTTAAAACACTGATTCTACGGTCGCGTTCACGTTACTAACACGCAGGGCCACTGTGCACTACGAAATACTTTATCGCGAAATAAGCACTGACTCTACAATCGCATTGCACACGATTACAAAAGCACTTCACGCTTTTAAACATCTCTTAACGGTGGAAAGATGTGTTCGGACTCGAGTAAAGTGTTTCCAAAATAGTCCTCTAGACACTGAGTGTAATGTAGTAGAATTTTGTTATTGGGCCTTCCACATAGTCCAGTAATCGATGGAATTGATGCAGCAATCGTGAAATCACGAAATGATATCCACTGTGACTGCACAGATATTTAGTGATCCGATCACCGTCGCGGACAACGTCGAACTGTTAGGGCACACCGTTCGGCGATGTAGTGACTTTGGTAGAGGTTGTCGATGTTTTTGTCGCGCTCGGCCGACTCCCAGCTAACTTGAAATTCGTCAAGGCCAGAAATAATATTATATAGCAATGTCCATTGCAAAATTTTCACTTTTCACAACTACAGTCGTGCACCCCGCACCTTATACACGTATTTTTATCACTGCGAGATGTAATCAAACACTAGGCACCTCTGTCAAAAAGTCTACTAGATGATAGGTATATTCTAGTGAAATCTTGTTAAACGGTCTTCTATTTAGTCCAGTAGTTGAACGAATTGATGTAGGAATCGAGAAATCAGGAAATAATATGCACTGTGACTGCACAGATATTTAATGATCCGATCACCGTCGCGGACAAAGTCGAACTGCTAGGGCACACCGTTCGGCGATGTAGTGACTTTGGTAGAGGTTGTTGATGTTTTTGTCGCGCTCGGCCGACTCCCAGCTAACTTGAAATTCGTCAAGGCCAGAAATAATATTATATAGCAATGTCCATTGCTAGACAAAATTTTATTTCACAATGCGTGTTTGAAAAGTAACTCGATTTGCAGTTGCATCTAAGCACCCCACGACACTCGTGCATTATGCAACTTTCTGCGAGGCTTTTAAGAATTACAAATCGAATCCAATTATTATTACTTCACTAGACTGAGTAAACAGTGCATTAGAAATTTTCGGGAATGTGAGTAACAGCTTCAATTTTTAATACTTTGCGGAGTACGATACGTGAAAGGGTTCTACTACACGCAAAGTGCTAATAAACAATGTCATCTTGCAATTTATAGCTCGCACGAGCTTTGAAGAAATATCATTTTTGAGCGCCATAGTGTCTTGATCCCCGAAATGGATTTTCGGAGAGACATCCGCGTGAGTCGTTGACAAACCGAGATAAAGTATAGCGTAACAAAAGCCTGTCTTCTATGTCAAACTCTCTCACTCTAAACAAGTCACACGTATACAAGCACACACACACCTTTCAGCATTTCAACACATTTCAAAGTAGTTGCTGAGTTGGACGCTGTTCATGAGCAGATGCCACTACATTCAGTCCTCAAATTATGGGTCGGTAACACAGTTTGGGTGGCGACACGATCATCCATAAGGTGATAGGTCTATCCTATACCTCGTCTGTGATCCGTGAACACAAGTTTTAGTTCTCTTCTTACTACTCTTAGCGTTGTAACCCTATTCTAAATCGATATAGTTGGATGTGACAGAAAAATGGTAAGGAGGCTCGTTCGTGAGGCCTCCGAGTTGCGTGATTTTACATTAGATGTTAATTCTGGCTTATATTTTGTTTGTGATTATACTCTGCAGAACCAAATATCTATAATGTTTCTACTGTTTAGAATTCTACAATAATCTAAAGCATACTTCTACACACGTAAAATTTAAATATGCTCGTAAAAATTTATAAACAGTACTTTGAAGTTACCCCTGCAGCACCGCAACCACGGACGAGTTATATCTGGTCTGTGCCGCAACGTTCCTGCAACGTCCCTGCAACGAAGTGTGCTGTATGGGTATAGATAAATTATAAATAGATGTATTTATCAACGTAAAGTAATAAATCTCGATCATAAATGAACCACGAGTATGTCAGGACTGGCAACGTATTACATTAAATTCAAACTTGCAACTAAAAAGCCATGTGTTCATGCTATCATTCGACATGCTTTCTTCAAAATCTTCGAATAATTAATCCTTAGGAAGTAATTTTTGTATTTTATT
This sequence comes from Andrena camellia, assembly GCA_029448645.1. NCBI lineage: Eukaryota > Metazoa > Arthropoda > Insecta > Hymenoptera > Andrenidae > Andrena > Andrena camellia. Next base: position 5,810,328 of record CM055682.1, on the reverse strand, counting down.
ATAGATAGCAATTGAATATCTCTTACAATATTTTTAATACATTTTACGGTCGTCAATATTAAAAATTTAATGTAAAATTAATGTTGCTCGCAAGAATTTTGCAATCAATAAGAAAATTTGCACAACTGGAGCTATTAATAATAACTAGTGGCATAAATATTGCGAGGGCAGTACACCGGTCAGTTTTATCTATCGCAAACTGGAAATAATCCTGACCAGTCCCACCTCTCAAAGGTTGCATCAAATGCGGAAAGGCGACTCGCTGCCATTTTCACTTGACATACTCCGTGCGCTCCAGTGCGCTCTGAGGTTTCCAAGATGGCGAAGAAAACGGTGGCGGATAAAACGCCTCAAAACGAAGATTCTGTTAAAAATAATGACGATATATTAAACGACGATGAAGAACCGAATTTCAGCGATCCCGAAGGTTTCGTCGACGATATCAGCGACGAAGGTAAACGCAATCTCTCGCGAGTGACAGTCGAAAGAGGCTACAGTGTGTCGATTAAAAGCATGGCTACGTATAATCGCAAATGTGGCACGCGGACCTAACCTCGAAAATCACGAACTTTTATATCTCGTACAATTGAAAGACATCGAACTTCGGAATAAACAACGCGCAGAAGCATCTTACAATACACTGCCGGGAATAAGGAATGTATACTTACGATTTTCACGTTTACAGAACTTCTTGGCGATATCCTGAAGCAAAAGCCATCCGAGACAGATGGAGTAGAGTCAGTGATTGTCATCGATGGAGTTCCCCAGGTCGAGCCGGAAAGATTGGAGAAGCTCCAGTCCGTCATCAGCAAAGTTTTAGGAAAGTTTGGTACAATAGTGAACCAATATTATCCCAAAAACGAGAATGGATACACGAAAGGGTAGGCTTGATCTTTTTGTGCTCGAAGATAATTCCTTAACTATGGTAAAACTTAATTCGTTTTATTATAGATACATATTCCTGGAGTACAATAACCCTATCAATGCCTTAGCAGCTGCTCAAAATGTAAATAATTATAAAATCGACAAGCAGCACACGTTCAAAGTGAACTTATTCACGGACTTCAAGAAGTTCGAAGATATTCCAGACGAGTGGGAGCCACCGAAGCCACAACCGTTCAAAGCCGCGACAGATTTACATTATTATCTTTTAGAGCCGGACGCTTACGACCAATTCTGCGTACTCTGCGGAAATGGTCCCTGTGTTACCGTTCAGGTTTGGCAGAATTCTGCTCCCGAGACAACGCTGCTCGAAGAACGTTCTGTAAGTTGTCGCTGCCTTTAAACAGTGTAAACCTCTCCGCTCATTTTTCATAGAAATTGTACATTTTTCACAGCGCTGGACTGAGACATACGTTAAATGGTCTCCTCTGGGAACATACTTGTCGACTTTTCACAAACCAGGAGTTGCATTATGGGGTGGACCCCAATTTTTGCAACAAGCAAAGTTTGGTCAGAAAGGCGTCGAGTGTATTGATTTCTCGCCTTGCGAACGTTACTTAGTAACATATACACCTCGAACCGATCTCGGTTCTGACCAGAAGCGCCTTGTAATTTGGGACATTCTCACTGTCCAAGAGAAGCGCTCCTTTTACGCAGACGGCTCTTCGGTGTGGCCCATCTTCCGTTGGTCGCACGACGATAAATATCTTGCTCGTATGGGAGAAGATGTTCTGAGTGTGTACGAAACACCTGTAGGTCTCTCCCTTTCAACATTGCGCGTGGCTTGATACAGATATTTAGATCTCGATAAACTAATTCAGTGTAAATGTTACAGTCGTTTGGATTGTTGGACAAGAAGAGCATAAAAATCCCTGGCATCAGAGATTTCAGTTGGTCTCCGACAGACAATATCCTTGCTTACTGGGTGCCCGAAGATAAGGACGTTCCAGCTAGAGTCACCCTTCTTGAAATTCCAAAGTAACTAGCTCAACTTCTTTATCGTGTATTCGCTTCGTTGCAAGATTCATAATTATAAACTTCTGATTCCAGTCGCAATGAAATACGTAATAAGAACTTGTTTAACGTAGCCGACTGTAAGGTCTATTGGCAAAAGTCGGGAGATTATCTCTGCGTGAAGGTTGATCGTTTCGCCAAGCGCAAGGAAAAGACGGAGCAGAAGTATACGGTATACATTAAACTCATTTTTAAACACGGAAAAATACACTCGCGCTTCTGCTAATCTGTGATTTTCTTACCAGGGTATGTCGTATAACTTCGAAATCTTTCATATGAGGGAGAAACAAATTCCAGTTGATAGCGTAGAAATAAAGGAACCAATCCACGCGTTTGCCTGGGAGCCTATTGGCAGCAAATTCGCTATTATTCATGGAGAGATTCCAAGTGTTAACGTTAGCTTTTACGAAGTACGATTTGGTCACCAGCCTGCACTTCTCAGTAAGTCTTAATAATTGTTTCGCAAGTGATATCGCCGATAATCTGTATTTTAATACTCGTACCTAACAGAAAAATTGGAGAAGAAGGCGTGCAATCACTTATTCTGGTCACCATCGGGACAATTCATTGTCCTCGCTGGATTGACAACCATGGCAGGAGCTTTGGAGTTTATCGACACTAATGATTTTACCATCATGAATTCAACTGATCATTATCAGACTTCGGACGTCGAATGGGATCCTACCGGACGGTGGGTGTAGATTCATTCTTCCGTTTGGATAAATTGTATTACGAAACGTTGCGTAAACACGCGTTTTGTTGCAGATATGTTGTAACAGCCGTTTCTAGTTGGAAAACTAGCGTCGACAATGGATATTGGATATGGACGTTCCAAGGTCGTATCTTAAAGAGAGTTAATCTTAACCAATTCAATCAGCTACTGTGGCGGCCAAGACCGCCGACATTATTGACGCCAGAGCAAATCAAGGAGATCAAGAAGAACTTGAAGAAATATTCTGCGCAATTCGAGAGCAAGGATCGTATGCGACTAACGCGTGCTTCGAAGGTACTTGAATTCTTTATTTGTCAACGCATTTAATATAGCGCAGCTGTTTAACGAAAGAAAATCTTCTAGGAATTAATCGAGAAACGTTGCGCGGCGATGAAATCGTTTGACGAATATCGTTCCAAACGTATCGAGGAGTGGAATAATCAGAAGAAGCGGCGTTTAGAATTACGTAACAGTACGTATCCGAATGACTAACTTGTTTGCTGTGCTTCTCAGACGCAATATCGAGACTATTTTTCTTTTCCCAGATATCGATACCGATGAATTGGATTCCGACGCGAAGAACGTTGAGGAGGAAGTAATCGAATTTTTCGTCAAAGAAGAAACGTTCATAATCGACGACAAATAAAAGTCTGTGGGAGAAATTGTCCTGCCTGCCGTTTTTGGAAATCTCTAGTGCAAAACCGATTCAATCATTTGTGCAAAGTGTCATCGAAATAATTATCTTCCGGAGTCACATTAAATCGTGACTCTCAATAGTGAGCAATGACTATTCTAAGTGGTTACGAACAGTTTCTCGTATATTATTTCTGCACGCTAATTGGAATTGCTTCCACCATCCCGGCGTTTCGTATAAAACGTCGCAATCATAGTACCATAAAGTTTTATCACGTCCCGTACAGGATAGTATGTCAATCAACAAATAATTATTATCAGTATAACCACATGCAGCGCACTTTTTATTTATCAAACCTACAAATAGCTCGGTCTATTAGATAAAACGTATATTTATTTACGTTAAAGGATACTTAGATTTTTTTATTTATATTTTTTCACGAATTTTAAAACACTGTACATGGATAAATGAAGAAACTTTAAATTAATCACGTAACCGATTACTCTTATTTACAGTTTTATTTCATACATCAAGGAAACTTATTTTTTACGCGATGCGTCGTTATAAACTTAGTATAAATTAATTCATTTGGTGTATAAATTAAGTATGACTTAGATTGTGTGCTATACATTCCGCGGGTATGTCGTTTAAAAATAATATCGAAATATAATGACCGCAGCGCATACCCAAGCCGGTGGGATTCTATCTTGTTCGAAGAATGTCCTGTTTGTTACTGGCTTCGCGCACAAAAATAAGCGTTCGTGTTCTTTTTGCAATTCGTTCTGTAACTTCCGATTCCTCGTCACTAGAGCGATCTGAGTCTCTAAATCTTTCTTTACCGATCTGTAGCCTGGAATGAATATTTTCTTTATTACATGATAATTATTTGTTTTTCATACTCAATAGCTTACCAAAATTCGGCGATCCGATAAGTGTGAGACAAGGTTGTACTTGGCCCGGTAAAGAGTACCATAATCCCTTCGCATGGTACGTCCATCCCGGTCTAATAAATTCCCACAAAGTCACTCGTTTCTGTTGCCCCATGTTGTTACAGTATTTGATAAACGATTCCTCTATTTTTGTGTACGCAGCTGGAATACCGCCGGCTATACCTTTTGCAGCTAAATACAAAACGTTCCGTAAGCTGTGCTAGTTAAAAAAATAATAAATCCCTTATCTATTCTCACAACTTTTACGTACAAAAGAAACCATTAGCAGTTGGATGCGCCGTTAGGAGGTGACACGTTCCTTGGCAATCTCTAAGCAATGCGTCGCAGTATTCCGAAGTTAAGTTAAAGTAGCCAGTTGCTAGTCTAAGTGTTGCACCAGGTGGTGCAGTCTTTAAGAGTTTCAACGTTATCTGACTATCGTGATAAATATTTAATTGACCCATTTGTATCAAAGGGAAGACCCAAGTGTCTATATCCGAGTTTTGTCCTATAAAAATTTAAATTCTTTCAATGCGTTCGCTCATAGGCGTATCTGTAAACTTTATACCAGAAAGTTGGGGTGGGTTCAAAGATAATTTTGAAATTCTCGAAACACGAATTCGAAATTTTGTAAAACTTCGAAACTCGAGACTCTCGAAACTTGAAGTGCTGATTCTGTTTTGTAAGTGGAACATCTTGCTTTACGAACTGAAGTCAACAAAACTTTTGCATAAATCTCTATTGACCATAGTTAAAGAGAATACAAACAAAAGTAAAACAGTATACAAATTCTCGTACGCTGCGAACGATTCTTTATTCATTGATTTATACTTTTTCTGAGAGTTTCGAATCACGAGAAAAGTTTCGAGAATTCGAAACTTTCTTGGATTTCGACGCTTCGAGAAACCTATCCCGACCAAAAAGACGCATCTAAAGTAAAGATATACATGCCCGTCTTTCCAACTTCGGAGCATTCTTCTAATTCCATCTGGAAAAGAGTTTTCACGCCAGAGGCAGCTTTCTCAATGAATTTTTTCGTAGAGCCTTTCAAAGGATGTATATCCGTGTTAGAATTTAATCTTGTGGTTCCATCTGGTTGGAGCAGAAAGCTAAATTTTCCTACATTCTCGACTAACTCGTCATAAAAGTCACAAAGCTGTTTGCAATCTTCGATAACAAAGTAACGGTCTTGCCGATTTGTGAAGTAATCATTGCTGAGATTGGCGCTAAAAGAATTCAACTTATCTTTTTAATTTTATACACACATAATCGCGTGCTCAAATAATTCTGCGTTGGGTTTAAATGTTCGGACACATACCCGCTTATTATTATATCATCGTCTACCATGTAAAATTTCATGTGCTGTAGTCCCACCAATTCATTGAATCGATCCGGTATCGCCATCTTCAAAAACCCACGAAGCTTGGGAGTATGATACAAGAAAACCTGACAACAGTCACCGTATTGTCCAGTCAGCAAAGGTTCCAACATTTTGCGCGAGTTCAATTCACCTCTTGAACCTCTCATGAAGTCCAATAAAACTTTAACTTCGATATTTCCATTATTTGCATGTACAGCTTCGCCTATAGCCTTTACCTACACATAAAAAGGCATTGATAATTATATTTTTAAGTCACCGTTGATATAAACTGTTTATTTACGTGGATACTTACTAAATCAGATTCTAATTTCCCCGTGCCTAGATACAGGGATGCAAATGTTATTCTCTTCCTTGCATTTTTACATTTTTCTAGCAGCGTAGAATAAAATACGTCTGGTTCGTGAATTATCCTAATCTGAAAAAAGAACAAACATTGTAACGATCTGTTTCTCGTTAATTAAGAAGCTTTTACATGTACCTTAGATCCATTTACGGGGAAACAAGGCGCAGCTTTGTGCAACCAAGACAGTGCTTGCAACTCGGACTGCACCGCGTTGACATCGAGAACCTTCTCTTCGTTTAACATAGCAATCTGCACGATGTTTCTTATTACAGATGGACCTATGTACAAGGACTTTAATTCTGTTTGACTACTCATAAACAGCTTCCTTGCACGAAACCTAAAATTTCATATTAAAATGAATTTTTATGACAAAGTACTTTATAAAACCCGATAATCCGTTTTATGAAATATTATAAATATGATGCTGAAATATTCGTGGAGTGGTTATCGAAATTACGTGAGTTTCATTCATAAAACGTCAAATGAACGCACGCGAAGCAAACTTATCGGAAACTCTGATGTCACGTGCGCAAGTAAAATTTACGTGACGGGAAGTTATATTGTTGTTAGTGTGTACTTATATGTATTGCTTTTCATTCGAATATTCGTTGACAGCTTCTAAAATTGAAGGGATATTCGAGAAACGCGTGCTACGTTTTCTTACGTCAAACTTACGCGTTAAGGTTAACGCGTCTGTAACTGTCTTTAAACTAGGAAAATCTGATAGGACACGAGTGGCGTTAGGCTCTCTCGTATTCTACTCACCGTTTTAATGTTTTCAAGATCACACTGTGCATGAGTAATTGCTCAAATAACAAAGCATTAATAAATATTTCTAAACACAAACTGAACGCTCCCCCCCCCCGGAATGCGAAACCATGCGAAACTGCACGCGCGCAATCTTTTGGAATTTTTATATATCACATGAAATTGAATGAAATTGTGAGAGGAAAAACTATGATTAGAAGTCAGAACGAATTTTTCTTTGCACTCATCTGTAATATTTCGAATCGGGTTCCATTTCAAAAGCGCTTGTCCCGATTACAGTCTCCACTCGTCAATACTAAAAACAAGTTTATTAAAAATGTATACGAACGATTTAAATATTTCGTGTATTCACGTTTGACGATTTTTAAATCTTAAATAGGTATTTATAAATTAGAGTTTTGAAGTTTGAAAAGAAACGAAAATTTGAAACTTTTGAAAGATTCTCCCGTCAACATCGAATTGATTTTTATTTACTTCCATTGCTGGAAGTAATAATAAGTACGTTTCAAAGTTAAATATTTATAAGAGTTTATAATTTATATTGCCGACGGCTGTAAATCGTTTCCAATATAACGTCATTTATAGGAAAAAGTATATATAATTCGAAGCGTTGAATGTGATTTTAAATAAATTTGCAAATTCTGTCCGCAAAGAGTCGCGAAGCGCCTCTTCACGGAGGCAGTGAGAGTTAGTGGTCGATAGAAAATAAAGAGTGTCAGGGGGTGATCGCAGGAGATTTGTATCGAAATAGACGTAAAAGATGGATTTCAACGTGAAGAAACTAGTGAAAGATGCTGGTGCTGTGCTTAGTAGGGTCGTGCAGGTAAAAAGCGCTAATTACGACGATTCAACAGATTTCCGCTGACACGAAAGTATTCCCGTTAAGCCAGTCGTAGCTGAACGTTGTCATTTCTGACATTTTGTACTCTTTTTCAGCGAGGAAAAAATTTTAAACGCAATAATCGCGGCGTGACAGTTGCCCTCGACGTTTGTTTCAATAAAATTACGCATCGCACTGCTTCCCTTATTGATTAAATATAACGGCCACGCTTTTGTTCGCGATTTCTGTTTGTAGTTCGCACGTAATTATCGAGCGCGCTGAGGTTAGCAAATGTATCGAATTTCGTTGATTGTTTATGCTGCATACTGTGCCATTTATCGACTCTCTTGTTTTTGAGAGTATCACTTAAGATTAATAAGCTTCGCTTTTTTCTGGACTCTTGAACAATAACGGAACGCAGATGCGTGATGTCTGTGAGCTACATAATTAATCATTCGATGACTCAGAACATATCAAATAAGTTGGAACGATCGAGGCTGTTGTCCCCTTTAATTCTCAACCCAATATGGCAATATTTTACGAAAAATTTAAAAGATCTAATCCAAGCTTGAAAATTTGAAGGAAAAAATTATTAAAAAAAAATTACATTCCCACTAATAGTTAGTCGTTTTTAGCTGACCGAGGAAACGCTAGGAACATCAGAGAAAACAGAATTGGATGCTCATTTCGAGCATCTCGCGGAAAGGGCAAATGCGACTAAAACGTGGACTGAAAAGATCCTTAGGAATATGGAGGCAGTACTTACTCCAAATCCAGGTAATGCGATAAAAATGGGCACACACGAATTTAAGATACTACGATGGATTTAAAGAATAACTTATGCGAGTCTATTGAATAATGCGTCGCATTGCAGGCAATAGAATCGAAGATTTCTTTTATGAGAAGATTGATAAGAAGAAACCAAACAGGTTGACCAATCTAGAATATGTGGGCTTAGATATGATGGAAGCTGGAAATGTTTTTGGTCCAGGAGTCGCTTACGGTACAAATATTACAAATTATAAACTAAACGACACTGTAAAAAGCGATACGTTTCTTTATTTCTTGCGTTATAGAATGAATTTCAGTTACCCGTTAATGTTAACAAGTTTTTATATTTTGTTTCTTAGGTAGCGCACTGATAAAAGTTGGTCAATGCGAGCAAAAGTTAGGGCAGATAGAAAGAGATTTTATTGGAATCGCTGCTAACTGCTACATACAACCTTTGAGAAAGTTTCTGGAAGGTGAAATGAAGACTGTCAGCAAGGAAATGGCAATACTGGAGAATAAGCGGTACGTATTTTATTTCCCCCTTTGAATTTAACTATTTACTTATCGGTGAATGAAATTTATTTACAGACTGGATCTAGATGCATGTAAAAACAGAGTCAGGAAAGCGAGAAGCATGCTGGGTCAGCAGAGTGTAAGTTCTAAAATTTATCGTTTTATTTTTATTATGTGCTCTGTATGTTTACTATGTGCTTTGTCCTGTATATTGCTGCATTTGATAGGAGTCTGGCGTATCACCCGAAGTGTCACTTGACCAGGTATTAATGAAGCTGATACCTTTCACAGCTCAAAAGTTGTAGCTAATTTTTTCTTTTATTTGTACCTAGAGGTAACAATGTATATTTGTATATTGCTGTGAACGATATAGTTGTTTTAAAAAATTGATTGGCTGAAGCAAACTTTTGATAATACAGGGTGTTTATAAATATGTGGGACAATTTTTCAGAATCGGTTCTACCCGTTAAGATAATAAGACAAGATGGTATACGCAAATATATACACGATAAGGCTGAGTTTTAAAGTTATAAGCATTTTTATATTTCGTGAAACACGGGTCCGAAACGGCTATTAAAGTGGCATGTGACGGAGCCCAGCTGTGTTTCTGCAGATCGATATATTGATTATCAATTTGCCTTTGTTTATTTAAAGGCGCGAAGGAAATGATATGAATGAAAATATAGTATGTTAGGCCAACTGACGAACGCGCCAGGCTGGTTGCCGGTTGCTTTTAATAGGGCGAATTCCACTTACGCCTAAGTCGCCCGTGATTTTCATTAAGGTAGGTTTTCCTGTACGCGACTGGACGCAACGTCAGGAATTTCAAAGTTGATTTTCTCAAGAATGAAGCGCGATATTAAAAAAAGTTATTCTTTCTTTTCGACTTATAACAAGTGAATAAGTTCATAAAAAGGAATAAAATTTTTTGATATTACGCTTCATTTTCGAGATAATCGACTTTGGAATTCCTGACGTTACGTCCAGTCGCGTATATTACCGAATATAAAAATTGTTATAACTGCAAAACTAAGCATTATCGAACATATGCGTATACCAACTTTACTTATTATCTTGATGAGTAGAACTGACCCTGAAATATTGTTCCACATATTTATAAACACCCTATATATAGCATGGATTATTATGCATAGTAATAATCAGGGCCGGTGTGAACTTTTGCGGGGCCAAAGGAAAAGCATTTATATGCATGTCTAAATTTTATAATAATAAATATCTGTTAATAGGGCCCCGCAAAGTTTACGATGAGCTTTTCGTGGACCGCGGGGCCTTTTAAAGCGCGGGGCCGGCCCTGGTAATAATCACGGTTAAAGAAAATAAATTTCCAAATTCCTTTCATTCATTACACGATTCCTTCGTACCTCAAATTAAACGTAGTCAATAATATTAAGGAATAAAATTGTTCGTTGCTCTACTCAGGCAGAGAGGGAGTTGAGGGTAGCACAGTCCGAGTTCGACCGTCAAGCAGAAATAGTGAAACTACTGCTGGAAGGGGTCTCGAGCTCTCAAGCTGGCCACCTGCGTTGCCTGCACGAGTTCGTCGAAGCACAGGCGCGTTACCACGCTCAGTGCCATGCTGCGATGCAAGACTTGCAGCGCGAATTAGCCGGGTAAGATAACAGACTCTCTTTCCAAGGTCCATTCTTTTTGAAAGTATTCTTTAATCGTCCTGCACTACCCTTGTACAGCTATCCCACTCTCTGGTGATCCGAGTGAGTAATGTTTAACAGTTATTGGATGCTATGTCGTCTACGACATATCAATGTATTTAGAAGAAGCTTATAGAACCATTACTCATTCGTAGAGACCATCATGTTTTATAGATACTTATAAGTACCATTTTCTAGAACTCTGCTTACTTCTGCAAAGGTGTACGTAGCATCGACTCTTTACTTACATTTTTTCTCAAGTAGCAATCGTATACTCTCTCGCAATTACCAAGCTTCACTATGGATATGGTGTCTTTGTTTATCCTCGTCTTTGCCACAGCCTGCCGCTTATTATTCTTATTTATTCCTCCGATGTATTCTTTCCATTCTCTATCTTTGCTTGCATGATTGGGATTGCAGGGCGCGTCAGCCGAGTCCTTTGCTGCGAGTCAACAGCGAAGATGTGATCGAGCTAACCCCCTCATCCACACAATCCCAAAATTCACCTGTACATCCGCCACTCGCTGGTTCTACTTATGTTACTGCTACCTTTGATACTGATATTTCGAAAATCTAGTTCTAGAAAAACTATTAATCACGTCCGATGGCAATAATTGACTAATGTATTTATGGTACAAGTAACACAACCGACACTTAGGACACAGAAATTTTTCTCTCTATATATGTATAGGTGCTTGTTAATTAATTCAATAATTCTATAGACACGTTGAACGATTCGCAGTCTATTGTATCACTGTCAAACTTGTAATTACTAGCAGTCAGTCAATAAATCACGCTTATGAAATGTTCAATAACGGTTGTTACGTTCTGTGAGAGGGAAAACTTCTAGTCCCAATACAACGCAAATATTCCGATTGAGTAGTTAATCAATGTTTATTTCCAATGCATGCTAATAAACCTCTTGGGTATTGAAGAATTATATATTAAAAGACAGTACGTAGAGTATGTTGATTTTCGTTTCTATAAGAACATGAGGTATTTGTTCGTAATTGTTTAATGTGTGCATCTTCGGAAACCATTTTATTCTAACACGTTTCCTTTACTTGTTTTATAAATGTATACTCAATGTCTTTCACGTTTTCCTGCTTACGCCTCTATACTTCTGTCGATATAATTTCCAATTAATTTCAGTCATTTTTAGCATGCGGATCATATACACCATGTACACTTATGTTATAAATAACGAGAATTCCCGAGAAACCTTTAGAGTTCTTTCGAAAAATAAAGGTCCCAATGCTCTCAATTATAATGCCCCCGTAATAGTTTCTCAAGTTGACAGATATCGAATTGTGTTCAGTAGAATCGAAAGATCACAGAAAAGCCGACTAAACTTGGAAAGCATTCGTCGAACTTATCCAAATTGTAATTTATCCCACCCAGCTTATCTGGGGGTCCTTATCACCCCACTACCCCACCAACCTCCAATGTATCAGCGGAAAATGGCCAAGAACGTGCAAGGGTACTATATGATTATGATGCGAGGGATTCTAGTGAATTAAGCGTCGTGCAAGATGAGGTAACGAAATTTGTGATTTAGACGAACAGAAGCATGCTTGCAACATACGCAGATCAATGGCATGAATCGTTACTGAGCGTAAGTTTCATTTGTAAGCGCCTTCGATCGTAACATCTGATAACTTCACTCGAGAAATTCGTTTCGTAACTTGGCTGACTTGATTCTAAATACGTAAGATTTATTCCGCTTAATTCGAAGCCGTAATAGAAAGTTCCATTAATGAGCAGTGCATTTTGTAGAAACACACGAGCACGTGTAATTAAAATAATAGTGCATTTTATGATTGTTGAGTTCAGTGCAATCTTTTAATCTCTTGCAAATATAATTGAAAGTGTGTAGAGGAGATCGGCACTAGCGTAAGAACTTTGTCTAGTTTAAAATCTAATTTCCACATATATCTGTAGCGTCAGAGTAGAATATTGGCTTCGTAGTATATGAAAAATAGAAATAGATTTTTTAAAGGAGTAGTGTAAATAAATTACCGTAGACGTACACGCCAGAAAATTGTTGCAAGATCTTGTAAAGTAAACGAAACTATAGATACGTCGGGATTATATATAATACTCAGATGAAATAGCTTAAGTCTCTAATATCTCGGAATCTATGTTTTTATAAATTGGCATTTTATTTCTGCGAATAACTATGCATGATACCTGTATTTTAGTGGTAAGTTTTATGTATGTATATCTTTTCTATTTTTGTTAAATTCAGCCTTGATGTTTAGTATACACATTCGTTCTGATATGTCTGTATATTTGTTTGGTATCTAAAATTGTTAAAATAAACGCGTTTGTACATTTATCGAAATGCTGCATGTATCAAATAAATATGGCATTTCATTCCGTGTTAGATCGATTTTATTTGTTTACGACCTTAAATGTGTCTCCAGCTTTCCTACCTGTTTTAATTCAGCTAAAATTACCAATTACTTTCAGCTCCTCCTCAATTACACACTGAAAGGTTACTGTATACCATTTATTTAACTGTTTTAAAATTTAACAAACTTTAAATCTATCTTTTAGGTAATCACTATATTTGAAATACCTGGCGACGAAGACTACGTTAATGGTGTAAGAGGAAATCAACGAGGAAAAGTACCCAAAGCATATTTGGAAATGCTTGTTGTTTGTCAATAAAATTAATTAGCTACCGTTAATGCACATTCCATCGCACTTGAACGTTTCATTCTATCTCTCACGTAAAATGAAACTGCCTTATGCACTGTAGATAGAGTGTTCCATATTGTGCAATAAGTTGCAGGAACACCTAAATTCCTGCAACGCGAATTTCACGAAATAATACCTCCTTAAAAAATGTATTCCTATTCTCCAAAGTATATATATACATAAATTATACAAAATGTACAAAAAAAAAAGAAAACTGAATTCACGAATTGCATATCGCGCAACCAGCAGTCAATTTTAGAAAATTTACTATTAAGGACTATTAAGGATCCTAAATTTTCGTTGTATGTTGGCATATTCTATATCATTAATAAAGTTAATATTTCGTCTTAAGTAAATGTGATTTGTGGAACGGAATAAACACATCGAAGAATTCTGTTTTATGAATTTATTGATTATCAAATTAATATAAAATTACTTCTTCTTCGATACACCCACTGTACGCCCACGACGGCCAGTGGTCTTTGTATGCTGACCACGCACACGGAGACCCCAGTAGTGACGCAAACCTCTGTGCGCGCGGATCTTCTTCATACGTTCCAAGTCTTCGCGAAGTTTGGAATCCAGGTAAGAGCTGGTCAGCTATGGAGCATGATAAAATTCTTTTTACAATTTGAAAGTATTTTATAAAAATTAGTCGCGCAGTATCGAAAGATCTCGTGTTGCACGTTATTATCAGAATTTCGGACTGCTAGTTAACTCAGCGTCGTTAACAAGCAATCCGACGTGCGGTTCCTCTTGCATGAACTACCAACTGATCGGTATAATAATCTTATACGAATCAGTCGTGAAGTCATGCTGTGTGTAATATATCCTTTTTTTCTGAATCGAGATTCAGCTTCAAAGTAACTGAACAATTAAGCGTACCTGTGAATATTTGCCATCGACAATATCCTTTTGCCTGTTCAAAAACCAGTCAGGGATTTTGTACTGCCTAGGATTCGCCATTATAGTGACGATTTTCTCGACCTTGAATAAAAGTTTGTGTGAAACGTAAAGCCTAAAGGATCGCTAAGGAATTAAAGCAATAATTTCGAAGGAAATATCGTTACGGTAGTGGAATTTTTGAGATTAGTATTATTCTCGTAAATTTTATATAAATGGATTCGTACTTCTTCTTCCGAACATTCTCCGGCGCGTTTGTCCAAGTCGATATCAGCCTTCTTCAAAACAATGTTGGCGTAACGACGACCGACACCCTTAATTGCTGTCATGGCGAACATAACTTTTCTGTTACCGTCGATATTCGTGCCCATGACACGAAGAATGTGCTGGAATTTCTCTGGAATTACGAGCGACTGCAACAGATAATAAAAGCATTAATTGGGAATGTTAAGTATCGCACTTGTAGACATTTAGGTTAACACATGAGTTAACCTATAATCGTGTATCAACGTTAAGCGAGCTTTTAAACTGTTTCTTTCATATAATGTACATAGGAGAAGATTCGAAATAAAGAGGACTTGATGAAGATTTATAATAAAACTACGTGTTCTGTTATAGTAGCGTGAAAACTATGGGAGCAGGTGATTCGTTACACTGACGAACTTGAGTTATACCATTTTTTTCGTAAAAGTTTGAAATATTAGGGGAACTTAGTGCGGAAACAGCTGCTTTATAATTCTTGATTAAAATCTTGCGTAGTTTGTGCAAGATTCGTGTTAAAAATACAGATTTTAAAGCTAAGTGAAGAAAACTCACCATCTTGCCAATCTGTCAGGCACTAAAAGAGACACAACCGGAACCGGAATTTCCCTCCTAGAGAGGGCACTGCTGATCGATTATTGAAAATCAAAAGTGGCTTTGAGAAAGTATTTTTTTAATTCTGTCACAAATTTATTTGACCTTTTATAAGGCAAATGAATCTTTTATGTTAGTCGAGGTTGCATTTTTTTCGATAGATATTGCACGGAATTCTACCATAATTTTATTCTTTATATTTTACATATTTAGTTGCTATTAAAATATACAGGAAACGAAATTTAATTCAATGTAGCTGTTTTCATAGAATAACAATAAGGTAATTTCTAATAACATTCCCGCCAAACGTAGAAAGGCTATTAAAATAGTTCTTCATTACCATGGAAGTAATGCTAAAAATAAATCTAAATGGCAATAATAATCTTGCCTAATACTTTTGATACTAAATATTATTAACAAATTCATGCTAAAAAAGTAAAATAAAATTTGTCTAACGGATGTACTTCAGAACTCTGACGGCAGATGGCACTTCCAGTACCGTGTTTGAAAATCGCATGTGCATCGCCATCAATGTGCAATTAACTAAAGAATGCGGTAAACAGTTTAAAAGAGTGTTCTTGTGAATAAGAAATGAGTGTATATTATTATATGCAAGAGAAACCTGAGACAGCTATTGCAATTGGGAAGGTAAGCACTCGTCAATGCTAATATAGTTTAAGCAACCTTAAATTCCTAATTTCTACCTATACAAAATATTTAAATTCACGGCGTTCGTTTTACACAACCAATGAATCCAAGAAGTAAAAGAAGCATGAATACATTCCGAAAACATAGACTTTAATTTATCAAGTTCGGAAAGCTGTGCCGAAAGGTGGCGACCTTTTTTAATCGAATTTTCTGCACTACCATTTTAACCTACTAACTTAAGTGGGAGAATGTACTCGTGATCTCTGCGCACAATCGTAAAGCATGCAACAGCGTCCTTAAAATCGTAAAAATCCTCTGTCATTGTCATCGTGGCGTAGCGTCGGTGATGGCACGAATGGCGGAGGAATAAAAACCTTCGGAGATATTAAAGTGCGCGGTATGAAGTATCGCGCTACTGAATAATAGAACGTTATATCGTTCGATAAAAACGGCTGTTTTCACCTGACGCAGTACAGTGTGACACAAAAGTTGGAAAGCTCCTAGCAGATATCTAGAATAGAGCTCTTACTTTTTTACCCGTCGGGTACCCGTCTACCCGAAACAACTTCATGCCATTGAGTGTTGTATTGTTCGATCATTTTTGGCTAACATCAAACAATACCACAGACAATACAACATTCAATAGCTTGAAGTTGTTCCGGGTAGCCGGGTACCCGACGGGTCAAAAAGTAAGAGCTCTAATCTAGAAGCTCCAATTTTTTTTCAAACAGTTGTTTCAATGACTGAGCTTTTTACGACTTTTCTTAACAAAACTGTCTATAAATTTCCGCTCACCACACTGCTTCGGAAAACGCGCGGCAATTTCAATACGTAAAATTTAAAATCAGGTCGTTAAAATGTTATCGAATAGGGCGCTCTGGCGCGTTTTAGAAAAATTTTCCAGCCAGATGTAAAATCTGTCTCGCGGGTACAGTTTCCGATAACTCAATAAGCAGCGTAAGGCTGACAAGTAATTGCGTGTGTAGGTGGAGGGCTGTTTTCCATGGGATACGATTCGCTGTTTGGTTTTCCGAGAGAGCCCTCCTTTCATCCCCGGATCAAAGAGGGTGGAGCAAAAACGAGCGTCCAGAGAGTAATCGGGAGAAGGAATTCCGAGGTATGATACCCCTCTGATTCGTTTTACGACGGTCGTTTCCTCGAATTAGGACGGAATAAGAAAGAATTCGTGAATCCGTTGATTTCGACCAGTTCCCCTTCACCCTGCTCGTACAGAGTAGTATATGTAGAACGCAGATAGGTACATAGAGGGCTGAGAATCATAGTGGTGTAAGTGCAAATTTTGATAATTTGAGTTAATAACATTTTTTAAGTCTTAAAGCGCCCCAACTGTTTACTTTCATAGTGAAGTAAGTTATAGCTTCATTCTTGGTTGAGAAATAAGAACATTTCTCTTTAGCACTTAACTAATCAGAGCAGAGCGTTTCGAAAGGTGTAAGTCCGACTAAGAATAAGTGTCGTCGCTCTTAGCAGCACAACGCACGAACAGTATGAATTAATATAACGAATGTACTGATGCTGGTTGGATGTTGTTCATGCGTTGTGCTGATAAGTGAAAATTTTTTTTTTTAATTTTTAAGTATATAGGTACATATTTATTGTGTTAATTTTTTGAGCCGTTAGATGTGTTCCTACAACTGCAGAATATATAGGGTAAATCCGGGAGACGCGGTCGGGCCGGAGAGTTGGTCGAGTCACTATATTTCAGACTCTATACGTAAAAATGCGTTAAAGTGCAGACAAATTACTTCTCTAGAAGCCAAACAATTGAATGAATAGCGTCATTTCGCTTCCTTCTGTGTTTTTCTGGATTTATAGGTTATAAAAGGTAAATTGAGGTTACATTTAACCTGTTTTTTCAAACAGCGGTGTACAGAATCGTATTTAAAATATACTTCTAAGTTTATTTTCGTTTAATGTTTGGGATAATAAGATAGTAGAGATATTGAGGGACAATGCAGCCAAAGTATTTGGCCATATTAACTCTTCCTCTCAAAGCTAACGAGAAGACCATCTCTCGCTGCAGAAAGGTGAGACGGTCGAGTTATGATTTTTGTTTATTTTTTTATTTTTTATTATTTTATTATTATTTTTGTTTATTTAGTTTATTTATTCACTTTTGTGTTCATTTGCCTTGCTAATCGCCAGTAGGTAGTTCACTTTTTCTTTGATGTGTTCTTTACTTTTTTAGCGTAAACAAATTAAATATCAATGAATCTGTAGTTGTATTCACTCATAAATAATTTTGTTTTATCCTTTGTTAATTTTCCATGATTAATTATGTGAGTGGTCTCTGCCAACTACGAAAACCATTTCTCCCGGCACCTCGGGAGAGGTGGTCAGATGTCATGACTTCAGTTTTCAACCCGATTTACATTAAATAATGTGTTAAAGTAAATATCGACCAGTTTTCCTGAATCAGCATAAAATTCTGAACATGCAGGTTTGTTCTGATAAAATAAGTAATGTCTATATTAGTTTTAATAGCCATTTTATATTAGGTCGTCCGCGTCTCCCGGATTTACCCTATGCAGAGTTTTTTATAACCAGGGGCGGATTTGAAACTGCGGGATATCATTAAATATTTTAATTAAATATGGCAACTCACATCTGAATCATTGCTAATTCGCTACATGGAAAAAAGTGAATTGTTTGTAAAGTTGACTCAAGCCTCTGTGTTCAAACCTTTTCCAATATCTTTCGCTCAAAGTTTGCCACCCTCACAAATTTGGCGCCCCACATAATTCGCCGCTTCCCAAAATTTCTCCGGCCTCAAAATTTGCTGCTCCTCAAAATTTGTCACCCTCAAAAATTTGCCGCTCCCCAAAATTTTTCGCTCCCCAAAATTTGCCGCTCTCCAAAATCTGCCGCTTTCCCAAATTTGATGCCCTCTAAAATTTGTTGCTCCCCAAAATTTGCCGCTCCCCAAAATTTGCCGCTCCCTAAAATTTTCCGCCCTACGCTGCAGCCTACTTAGCCTATACACAAATCCACCCCTGTTTATAACAGTAAACGCAAAACATTATGTGACGATAAGCATCATGCGAGTGACTTATACCACTATGAATCTCGGCCCCCCATATGTAGCTGATATGAATATGGAAAAGTACAGGTATTGACCATCAGGTATTGATGGTCATTTATGAATTAAAAGTCGTAAGAGACTGTATAGTTTTGAAGATACTTTGAGGGTTAAGGATTCCATTAAGAGGAATTAAAATATTAGTAGCATTAAATGCCGCATATTTACTACCCACTACTAAGAAGGCACGAAAGACAATGGGGTAATACGAAAATAAAAACCAATTAAGAAACCGTGTAATGGGCGTGGTTCAGACAAACGGAGGTGCAGTGCTGTTAAATCCAGGTCCGATATTAAATTATTAGGGAAGGGGTGAATTCTCGCCCTTTCGTCGCGCCGTGATACGTGACACAGTGACGTTTGGGACGAATAAGCGGGAAGCTGACCATCCGCCGTTCTAACACCATGGACATTTAACGATACAGAGCACCTATGGTCACTGGCACGTGCTGACATATGGGCTTTAGGGCTTTGCCGGTATCCAGCGGTCTCTTTGCGGGGGTGGTAAATGGGGTGTCATCGTGTTAAATGGCCCTGATGCCCGTGGATCCATTCAGGGCATGTCTTTGCCGAGACTCGAAACCAATTCTTGCGGCTAATTTCCACCGTTTATACGTTTAATTGCCCTTCCCAAGCCACCTGGCCTACCCACAACCGCAGAATGTTAAAGGCGGCTGTAGGCGATAGAATTTAGAATTGTCGCGCTTATTGATTCCCGAAATTTATTGGCCCTCTTGGCGTCATCCAGCAAAGAAGCCAAAGATTTTGTAAACATCGAATAGGTCACTTCTTGAATTGGATGGCACGGATTTTTGTGAGCTTTAAGTGTAATATAGTTCATGTGAAATTAAGGGAGGTTTAAGTCATCACTTGCTGGTATTGAATTTATTTAGGGACTACAGACCGTCAATGTTTCCCATTTTTGCCAATTTTATTTTCGCGAGAACAGGTCCTGCAAATGAATTTTTATGTCTAAAACTCTGATCCCTACGGGGTTCACCCTTCTTTTGTTTTCATCGAGAAGGGTGAGGTCACTTTGATAAACTTTTTTAAAGCAAAAAGGTGATTTTGCAATATGAATATCACAAAGAAATTCTTCTTTGCAAATTGCAAACGGAGTCTTTTTCTTTGAAATTATATATTATTTATCTTCGCGCGATCAATTGACAAAAAATAGTGACCTGCAATATACCTCAAGCTAGTACAATTGGTATTTTCATTAATATTTATTCCACAAGTACAATCAGTGTTTCTAACCGATAACAAAATTCAGATGTCGAAATTAGAGATTCTGTCATGCTGCTATTGCCACTGCACAGTTGTCATGGCCATTGCCCGCAATTATAGCGAGCACAGCCTAAGCTGCCGTTTTATGGCCAGTAGCTGGGAAAACGTGGCATTGCTTCCGGAGGTGAAAAAGGGAAGTTTGAGGAACCGAAATGCGTTGCGATGCGGTTTTATGACGGTGAATGAGAGAAGTCGTTTCTCCGTTGAACAGAGAGCTCAGCATAGATCATCTTCCTGTACCTGCATCTCTGTCGCCAAGGTCGCTTCCCTTCTCGAACATCCACTTTCGAATCGGCTACTGAACGCCCCATTACCTGACGTTACTCTTCCTTCAGGTAACAGTTGCGCATAAATCATGCTCGGCTGATCGACGATTATTGTTTATCATAACTCTCCTCTACGAGCATCTTAGTCGCTATCAAATTTAATGTCTTCATCGATTCTCCACCTTCGAATCATTTCATTCCTCGTGTCGTGTTCTGGCTAATTCGATGGCTATGTTCCGTTTTTGGTAGGCTTCTAAAAATTTACTTTTTAGTGAATTTAACGAATAATATTCTCTTTTTTTATTTATCTGGGACGATAAAATTTATTTAATTTAAAAGAAAGAGATTATTCGTTAAATCTACTAAAACATACATTTTTGAAGCTGAATAAGCTTGATTAAGTTGATAGGTGTGGTGCATAGATATTGTTTTATTTTAGATTAATGTTGCTTGTACTTAAATTTTGAAGTTTTAAGTATTTTTATGACCAAACTGAACTATTCTTTTATAAATTTTTATTGATTCTGTTTGAAACTAATAAGTTTATGCAGAGAGATAGGGGCGATTATTTTGATCCATAGAATACAGATTTTTAAACTCATAACTATATTTAATTATATATAAGTATAATTGCCTCAATACCCATTTGAAAATTCCCAATTTCAAATTTGAAAATTCTAGAAAAAGCTATTATCTTCTTCGTTTCAAGAACCTAAATATTATTAATTAACCTTATCCCTGAAAGACTAGAAAACTAGATGAAAATTTTATAAATGAAAAACTATTATAATTCGAGCAATCTGAGCAGAATGAAGATTCTCCACCAAAACTTATTACAGTTGCAAACGGAGTCTACACAAGTTTTAAAACGCTTCCCAAATTTTCATTAGTTTCACAAATTTTCATCCGCGTATCTAGTCTCTTATTAATGTTCAATAACTTTCTCCACAATATTCTCATTTTTCACCGCGACACCGACAAATTGTGAGATAGAGATGGACACAGCTGCAGCGTAGTCTCTCGACCAACTTTCTACTCCTCATTGGTAGTATGATCGGCAATAATGCACAGCACGATCGTTTTCGAAAGGTGACCGTGACGAAAGCCGATTTCCCAGCACGGGCACCATTTTCCGGCAGCCTCGTCGGCTTCGCGAGAGCCACCCGCAATCTTTGTCGGCAAACAGGGGCTCGTAAATTACAGTAGGAACGTCTCAATGTTGGCAGGACCCTCGGCTGGCATTGTCTACGAGGTACCGACGTGTTAGACACGCACCCTGAATCTCAGTTAGCTTGGAATAGCTCTTTCGAGCGTTCCACTGCCACCCATGCAGGAGCTGCATCCCCAATATCGAGCATTTATCAAACCTACTACATATTTAAAGAGATAGCTTCGGATATCGATGAATTTGGTGTCGTTATCGAGGCATGTGATTTTATTTGACAGTCAAAGTCTCGGAGGAATTATAGTTTTGCTCTCACGCTTAATAAGGGATTAGGATTCCGGGTGCTGAATATGAAATGTGGTTTAATTAATACTATCTTACAAGGGAAGATCGCTAACCTGCAAATTTAAAAAATTAGGAAACTGTGGGGAGATGTAGAAGATATAGCAATTTTTTTTTCGTGTCCAAATTCACTCTATGAGGGTGAAAGGAACCCCTAAAAATCCAGCTACATATTTTCCGATTTTCTGTTATCACTCGTGAACTATAAGAATCGCAAGTTTTCTAAAAATGATAGTCCTAATTAAAAGAAGTAACTTTTGTCTGAAAACGTTTTCTCTATTTCTTATAGTTCGTGAGTTATAAGACAAAATCGAAAATAAACGGATTCTGAGGGGTCAATTTCACCTCCTTAGAGTGAATTTGGGCAGCAAAAAAATTACGTCATACACACGTATATATACTCTACATATTCCCAAAGTTTCATAATTTTTTGAATTTTTTAGAAGAGAGATTTCCGTAGATTTGATGCAAACTGTAGGTACTAAACGGATTTGACATTGCTGAATTGTAATTCTCACGTGTACTAATTTCATTTAAAATATTAATCTAATTCGAGGATATGTCGTCGTTCTAATGGCAAAGTTGCGATAACTGCAAAAACTTAATTAACTTTCACCACAGTATACGTTGACGAGAAACAAATAAAATCGTGCATTTAGCTTAGATTCGCAACAATTGCAATTTCACAACTTTACCATTGGGACTACGATATATGAAAGCATAACAGCTGTTTTTTCAAAGCTGCATACTACCCTTCTGAAACAAAGATCTCAGAGACATCGTCTGCAATCATTGATCCATAAATTTGTAGTTAAATCATAACTGAAATCAGAACAAGCTAAAGTCAGCCATCTTCACACTGTGACTTAACATCTTTTGGAACGAACTTACACACACTGTCGATCGTCCTCTTTCCCAAATATTCAGTAGTTGCGAGGGAAGTTATGCAACTTTGTGTGCAAGTAGAGTAGTTCATCCGTAAGACAAACTCACTTAATTACCTCTTGAAAAATTGCGGAATATTCTTTTTCGTGGAATATCTCGAGAACGGTGAGAGATATCGAAGAGAAGTTTAAACAAAAGTTGCATCGTTTTTTTATATCTACAAAACTGTGTAAAAATAATTATCGAATTAAGGATTGGTGGTGGGGGTAACTTGAAAAGCATAGATTTTTCGATAATCATTTTACACAGTTTTGTAGATATATAAAAAAGATGCAACTTTTGCTTAAACTTCTCTTTGATATCTCTCACCGTTCTCAAGATATTCCAAAAGTAAATTCCGCATTCTTTTAAGGGCTGATTTCACCCCCTAAACCCGCACTATGGCACCAAAAAAAAACATATTTCTCTTACTCTATTTGCACAACAAAGTTGCATAAGTTTCTGAATTTTCGGGTTGCCTAGCATCCTCGTTAGTCTCGTGGAAAGTACTAAATCAGAATCGTCGAGTCAATTAATACTCGACAGTGTCAGAAGCCATTGGATTTTCTCATAAGAAACAGCTTTCAAACGCGTCGCCTAAAAATCCCCGCCTTCAGCTGATTCTCTGGCTGAGAAGATTCATATCGTTCCCTTATCCTCCCCCACGGTAGATACGTTTCCACGCACACAGTGATAACATTCACGAGTATATACCTCGGCCATAGGAGGACGTAAGGCTGTGGCGTCGGGGCGCAGGTGGCGGCGTTCAAAGCCAATTATGCGAACGCGCCCCGACGTCGACGTCGTTCTCGCAGATCCCTATCCTCGCATTTAAACCACCCCCGTGCGGGCTGAGGGGGGGGGGGTGGCGTTGGCAGGGGCAGAGATCCGGGGAGTGGGAGCGAGAAAGAGGTGTGCAGGGGGGAAGTTTAACTTGTCTGCGCTATAACGGATTAACGGCTGCGATTTATTCGCAAGTAATTGCTTCCGCCCTTTAATTAACTCGCATTTATTTCACGTAATGGCGACCGCTTGCCACCCGTACACGGACTTTTCAGCGAAAGAGCTTGGCGAAAGAAACCATCCCTCCCCTGCGAAACACGCCCCAGCCATTTTGCCTGGAAGCGTCGCGAACTTTTACAAGTACACATTGCATCGCTCGATCTTTTTCGGGGTTGCAGGGGAAAGCTTAGTACCGGCGGTTATTAATCAGTTGCAGTTATTAATCTGAAGATCTCCTTGCTTCAGATGTGGTTTATCAGTGGAAAGGTGCTTTGTCTGCTTGGGCATTACCTATTGGAGCAAAGTGGGAGCTTCTATTTTTTATTTTGAGTAACAAAGGAAGATCTCGGACACCCAAATTCCAAAAATTTTAAAACTTTGGGGATATGTAGAGTTCAAATAATGCAGTTTTTTTTTGCTGTCAAAATTCACTCTAAGGGGGTGAAATTGACCCCTGAAAATTCGGTTATTTTCCAATTTTGTGTTGTCACCCGCGAACTGTAGATAGAAAAAAAGTTTTCAGGCGAAAGTTGCTTCTTTTATTTAGATCTATCATTTGGTAATTTACAGGTCTTACAATATCCCCCCTTAAGTTGCGGCAATATCCCCAAAGTTTCATAATTTTTTGAATTTCTGGTTTAGAGATCTTCCCTTGTAAAATAGTTTAAATATGTTTGGAAAAGAGTAGGTACACGTGTAACTGCAAAATTGAAGCAATCGAATTGTATAATAATAGATTCAGTAGTCACTTCTTCAGGATGTTCTGGCGGAAGGTACGACGAAAAGTTGTTCTTCAATTTTCTAATGCAGTTCTACTGGAGCTACAATTTCTACTTTTATTCCTATTGCATATCCATTCATAGAAATCGTGTTCTACCAATTAATACCGAATACTTTTCAAGGCACTACTCCCGCAAGCAGAGATGGGCAAAAAATTATTTGAAATAAAAATTTTGTACACAAATTTTTATTTCAAATAATTTTTTGCTCATCTCTGCCTACAAGCTCCTACAAAAATATAGTAGGTACCTATCTATTTCAAAATAATCAGCCTATCGAAAAATCAGACCAAAATCACTGGATCTAATATTTCAACTTGCTCTAAATATGCACAAGCTTCATTAAAGGCCACTCTTCCTTCCCCAGATCCTAGAATATTCTCAAAATGAACTTCGTATTCGACAGATGTATCGCGGACGATTTATACCGAGTTCCCTGAATCGCTGCGTAGCCGTGACGCGAAAATGTATTACAGGAGCGGCATTATCGATGAACGACAATCTGGATTCGATCGTGGACGTGGTATCGTTGAGGGGGTTGCGAGGAGCGCGAGATCCACGGGAAACTGGAACTGCGCTGGTACGCCGAGAGACTCACGGTCGCCATTTCGAGAGCGATAAAATATCCCAGGGGTTGACTCTTATCTTTCCTATTATCGATAGTTGGCCGTGGACCAATATGGCCACAGCACGGTCGCCATGGTTACTTCGAATGTGACTGCTTCGAGAATAGGGGGGTTGGTCCCATCATCCGTGCTATTATCATGCTTTGCCATAAATAAGGAGAGGCCACTCTCTCATCTCGCTATAAAACGTCCAGGTCCTTCCCACCCTGAATGGAACTTTCACTGAGAATTATGTTTCACTGTGATCGTACAGGTGTTGGAGCCCTCCACTGTTTCAAACATTTTAATTATGTTTGTACATCCGATTTTAGCAGTAAGACGTTTCTTTAAGCCAGTAAGGGCTGCTCGATTGTCCTTCGTGAGATATTGCTGCTTGGCATTGATAGGGGGTAACTAAAAAAATGTCAATTTGTATTCACACACAGTGTGAGTATTGCAAAATTTACACTTCTTTTCCTGTAAAATGTACATTTCTTTAATTATGCCCACTACCATGGCAATGTGGGTAAAATATTGTAGGACCGTTGCCACTGGAACATTGCACGTCGATGTGCGCGCAATATTGCAGAAATATTGTAGAACCGTTGCCACTGGAACATTGCACGGCGATGTGCGCGCAATATTACAGAATATTGTAGGATCGTTGCCACTGCAATGTTGCTGCAATATTGCTGCAATATTGCAGGAACGTTGCCACTCCAATATTGCACGGCAATATTGCGGCAACGATGCTGCAACGAAGCGTGCTTTATGGGCAATGGCATGCATTTGATTAATAGTGGACATTTCTGAAGTTATGCCACTATCAATGCCAAGCAGCGATATATTGTATATAGATGAATATTAATACATTAACTGCGGTGCATTTTGAAGATTGAAGTAAGAGAAAAATAAAAATAAAGAAGAAAGCAAAAGGAATTGGCACCCAGGATTTTATATAATATTACCTATATGTATACAACAATCGATCGATTGAACAATTAAGAACAAATACCGCGATGTTTATAAATTAAGACATTTTTCCAAAACGTCATGGTCGATGTCCGGAAGGATCGCGGCAGCGTTAACAGTAAACGACTAGGTGACATCCTTGGAAGTGTTAATTAAAAATTGCGGGAAGAAGGGAGGGGAGAGGTGGAACGGAGCAAATGAAGTTGGAGCGATGTTTACGCGCCTGCCAGACGATTCGGCCATCGCTGTAGTAGATCGATTGCCGGAATCTCTTCCGGGGGTGCTCTTTCAGAAAATGGAAAGGCCGGAGGGCGATGATATCGCTGACGAGAGCCGCCGTATTGGCTGCCACCCAATCCAATTGGGTTGGCATACACCCTCTGAACGAGTGATAACAGTGCGTGCCGCCATCTTGGCTATTATGTGCCCGCGAACGTACAGACCTTCGTTTCATCCCCTACTAGGGGTTCGCTGAGAGATAAGGAGGCCGCAGTGCCGTAATCGACCGTCCCTGTTCCCAGAATATTCCTCCAATTAAATCTTCAAAAACAGCTTCCCTCAGAATTCTCCAAATTCAATGAACGTAAATAAATGAAATGTTCTGGTTTCAAGGCTTCCAGCCTAGTCCAAGTTTTTTAGAATCGTCTTAAGGCAAATTAAGTTAATTCAACTTTCCAAAATATTTTATTCCAGAAAAGAATCTTTAGGTTTCCCTACTATAGGTCCCACGCGCCATGTAATCTTTTCTTGTCACTTGTTTAATTTTTAAACGATTCTTTGTCACTGCGAAGTATAAACAAGGGAGGTAAATAAAGACACATGGCAGCCGTGACTCGATAAAGCCAATCCTGGAGGAATCGAAAATCGCGGAGCAGAAGGGTGGACACTAGACAGCAGATTTATCGTTTTCCACGTTTCCCTTCGTGCATCAGACCAGAGGCATGATAACTCGGAATTGCTTCGTCTCCCGTTGCCCCGGCCAACGCGAAAAATAATCTTGCGACCGAGGAGCTTAAGCGTCCACGATTTCACGATGCTGTAAAAGCTGTCGCGAAAGTCCCTTCTCAAGTTTACATCTCGCGTCCGTTCGATTTACGTCCCTCTCGACTGTTTCTGCTCCTTTCGGACGTATCCAGCTCGCTGGACACTTTTATAGTCGAGCCATTTTCCCTCCGAAAGCATTGAATTCGATGAAAAATATTTTCTTCGATTTATTCCACCAAGAAAATTCGAGAAAAATTCTAATTCAATCATAGCTTCTTTAACAGTCCATTTCGTTAAAAGTTAACCATACCTAAGTACTTGCTTTCATTAATAGCTAATGCACTTTCAAGTGGTCAATCTAATTTATTTTTTCAAAGAAAAAAAAGAAGAAGAATACTTTTCCTTGGAAGCTTCGTTATGCATTTTAAAATAATTTTCACTCGACGAAATTTCCTACTTTTTCGAAAAGTTGTTTAAGGAGAAGTCGACAGATAAGACGCAACTTGAAAGCTTCTAATCGTTGCCCATCGAAGGCTAACGTTCGTGCACCACGTGTCTGCCTGAGAAGCCTGGCTTTGGCTGCGACAATGGTTCAGGTGCCCTTGACACAATATTTTGACGTGCCGGCCCTTACAGGATAACAAGTATCCTCGCGCAGGAGGTGGGCCACGGCTAATCCTGAAACGAGAAAATCTCGACGGCGTGACACTCGCCCCGGTGAAAGGCCTCCTGGGAATCGCCTCCGACCTCTTTCCGATTTGGCAGATTATTCCATGTCTCCTGGGGGGTTTGTTGTGACTCCCAGACACGGTGTTTTGTCAAAGAATATCCTCCCACTTTTGGCAGATCCGCTTAAGCAGCTCCTCGTCGCTTTCTTCTCGACTAATTCTATTCTCGTACCTTAATAAGTCATTATGATCAAGGTTACTGAAACTCTGAGGGACAGATCATCTTCTATTTCTCTCACTTTGGTATTATCTCAAAACTATCTCTTTCCCATTTTCCTGGGTGCTAGGGTTTCTATATTCTTAAGCATTCCTGTAAATGGGATTGGAAAGCTCTTGAATCAAAGTCCAAGTATAGATAGGAAAAGTGTTGTTAGGACAAAGTTTTAGATTTCTTAATACTAATTCAAAGTTGCAAGACAGCTTTCTATGAGAATAAAAAATGGTACTTTCTGGCTTCGTGAAAAATTTAAAATAAATTTTCGAAGCAGCGTAAGGAAATTAGACGAACCAACTTTATTTATAAAAGAGAGAATTAACACATCGAGTTTGATATCAAGGGGTAGAGGAAATTTTAATTTAAAACTTGATATCAGAAAACATTTCTTCTAAGAAACTAATAATGCTAATTATAAGTAGGTATGTATAGTGTACCTATACATTGAAGGTTCACGTGCATTTTCACTCTCCAAGCAAGCCTTACTTTCCAAGCTGAACAGTGGTCCTAGGGAAAGGAGGAGGAAAAGAGCACTGTGCATGGAGTTCGTCCTTCAGCCATTCGTAGTTTTCGCTGCTTGAGAAGGAGAAGTCAGTTAGAGAAACTGGGTTGGTGTGTCGAGAGAGCCCAGCATAAATCTTCTTTTCGTCTACCGATTTAGGGGACTCGGTCAATATTTCCAAAATATTTAACAGGCGCCCCGCGGCGCAGGCACGCGCCACTTTTCGATCCAGCATCCACCCTTCTTTCTCTTTCTCGAGTGTCGACGAAGAATTTCAACTTCGGAGCCCTCGGCGACGGCCTTGACCGAAAGCGGGAAGAAGAAAGTTTTATTGGGGCATAAATACGTCGTTGGAGACTCCAAGGAACATTTACGACCCTTTCACGTTTCCCTTTGTCCTGCCCTGCTTGCTACTTACTGGGCTTCCGAATTTTTATTGGCACGTGGTGCTTCCGTCTGTTATCAAGCGCGACTTCTATCGCCGCCCAACACTTGCAACTCCCTTTAATCATTTAGCAGTACGATGCTTCTGGAATCATAATTGATTGGTCCTAAATCATCAACGATTCACAATCAATTGTTTTTTTTTTTGTTCGTAATAAGATTCAACGAGAAACATTTTACGTCTGCATTTTGTCTCTCCACGGTTCTATTGAATACTATATTCTTCTGATATTCTCTTACTCGTTTCATTGAAGCTTTGACGTTTTATTTGTTATTGTTGATTGAGTTAAAATGTGGGGGAATAGTTCAGTTTTGAATAGAGATTTTACACGAGTTTTTGAACGAATTCTTTGGAATGCTAGGGGAATTAGGATCACGGAGATTTATTCGTTGGAGTACGAAGGCACTTTTACAGAACGGGTGACTATAAAGCATACGCAACTTCCCAGGGTATCGACTCATAAATCTTGGAGCTGCACTTTCGATTTTAGTGTTTGCTCATTGGGTCACTGTCGCTGGGACTTTCGTCTTTCGCTGGGGTAGCGTGAAAGAATTCTTAGGTAACAGGTAGTCGACATTGCGCAACGCGAATATTTAAACAGTAAGACAATACTGTAGCATTATTTTATGGTTGATAAATACTCTATTCATCTTATGCAAATATTTTATACTCTCTGTTCAAATTTCTTGCTTACTTGCTTCGTTTAAGAATGAATTTCAGTGACAATCTTACCCAAAAGTTAATCAATTTCCAAGATATTAATAAAGCTTTTTCCTGTGACGAGAACCACTTTCCGTGTCATTTTTTTTCACTTAAAAAAAAAACTATCGAATCAAATGTCCGGAATTGCTGTAACAATTTTGTTCAATGCTTGATCTTTCTGTACACAATATTTTAAACACTTTGGCTTATTATTTCACTTTTAATTTTGTAGTTATATTTCTCAATTGTATTGCATTTTCCCTTAAGTTAAATAATTTAAAAACTACCGAATTAATTTTTCTAAAATTTCGCAGGGGTTTTACTATTGCACAAACATTCATTCCTCCATTTTCAAAAAGTTTCGCTTATTTTTAATTAGTGTTGTAAAAATGAGCTTCGAGCCGTGAGCTTCAAGAGCTCGAGTCGCGGTTCAAACCCTAAAGGCTCGAACCCTTAAGGCTCGAACCTTGTAGCCGTGAGAGCTCGAGCCTTTAAAGTTCGAGTCTTCAAGCTCGAAGGCTCGAGTCGTATAAATTGTATGTAGCGAAGTGATGTACAAAGCTCGAGTTTTGGAAGCCTTCACTTAAAACTTAATGTAGACAGTAGAAGTTCTAAGTCTTACACTCCAATATTATATAAAACTCAAGCTTTTAAAGCTTTAAGGCAGAATAATATAGTTAGGTCCAGGAAAGTGGGTTTTTTTGTGAATTATTTCTCTGACGCTCAAACTTCGTTAAACTATTACTGATAGGATATATTTTAAGCAGTGTGTGAAACTTTCCTTTATTACAAAATATTGTGTTATTCCCCCTTACGGCTGAAGCTTTAAAGCTGAACCCTCGAAACCCTTAAGGAGGTATTATCCTTTTCAAGGTAAAATAATCAATTGTTTTGCATGGTTTTATTCCTTAGGTTATGTACTTCGGTTAGTTCTGTTTCCTTGACGATTGAAACAAAATCGGTTAAATCTTGAATCGCCTTTATGATCTGCTCGGTTAGCTCAGTCGGTACACTGATGTTGTACGACAATGATCCATTAGTTTTATGTTGAGAAACGTTCGAACCAAGAGTGCAGTGAGCAGGAACACTATAAAAGTTATAAGAAGACCAGATAATATACTGAAATTTATATTACAGTGATTGTGTTGTTGTTTTTGTGTTTTATCATAATTTTATCAAAGAGTTTTGTTACAAATGACTACAATTACAAAAGAATACTATTGTATATTTTTGTACTTTTATTGTATTATTAAAACACGGATCCAACCAATTGGTGGAACCATCAAAAAGCATCTTTCTATGTGTTTAAGTTTAACGTTTTACAATAGTGGTTGCACAAAATAAGATATAATATCAAGGACTTGGAGTTAACTTCATTACTTTTAAACACAGGAGCCTCCAGCTTCGAGAGCTCGAGCTTCATATGACATTAGCCTTAAAGGCTGAGTCTTTAAGGTTAAGGTTTAAAGCTTTGAAGACTCGAGTTTTATACAACACTATTTTTAATATTACTGAAGTTGATCCTTAATTCGAATAAGAACGTTAATATAATAACTACTAATTATTAAATTATAATAAGTACTGAAATAAATAACTGATAATGAAACATTATTCGACTATTTTGGAGCACCCACACAAATTAAAAATGCCTTCCAGAGTGTATGTTTGTTTGCCATATGAATTGACAAAAGTAAACCAGATTGAAAGAGTCAGAACCTACGTTAATTTGTTTTCCCATCAAAAGAAGAAATGACTCTTAAATAAAATTTTCACCAAATACAAGAAATTTATTTTCTACAGCAATCTTACGCGAAAGAAGAATTGCTTGTTTAAAAAAGAGTGCTTCGACAATAGCGAAACCTACTGTATACCAAAACAAAATTACCAATAGGTATTGGACTACAGGAAGAATTTATTTCAAACTCTTAAAATCGGATGAAACGATAAAACCCTGCCGTAGAAAACTACTTAGTTTAAACGAGGCATTATATTTGAAGAGATACAAATTAAACACAAATTACAACACGCGAGAAGAATTAAAAGGGTTGCAGCAGAAGATTTTTCTTCGCCCTCTACATTTTCTCATTTTCTGCATTCTTCACAAAATTATTTAAATGGCACAAAAATTAAACGGTTTTGAGAAGGTCAACAGGGGCGTTGTAGACTTCTTCCAGTGATAACTCGTGTCATTTTATGCATTTGCCACAAACAAGCTTATACAATGATGAACCACAGTTCATAGCAGTGGAAGTTATAACCAGGCCCGCATTAAAGGGTCGGCTAGGGGGGGGGGGGCGCTGCAGTCCCGGGCCCCACTTTCCGGGGGAGGGGGGGCTGCAGCCCCGGGCCCCACTTTCCGGGGGGGGGGGGGGCCGTTCTAAGCGATTAGCTCACTCTGTCTTCATTGGAAATTTTGTATCAAATAAATTATTTGAGTTCCACAACATCCTTAGCACGTTTAACGATTGAATCTGAATTATTAAGATCTATCGATTGTGAAGACTTGATACAAGAATTTGCAAAATTAAAGATAAGAAAAAACATTTTAACTAAAAGTTAATTGTACAATATCTTTTCACGGGGGACCCTGGAAGGATTGATAGCCCCGGGCCCCAAAAATCTTAATCCGGGCCTGGTTATAACATGAATTACATAAAGTTTATATTTAAATTACTTTTGCTCTCCGCCTAGGAAACGAACAGTACTTTCCCAGCAACCCGACGAAAGTGTATGCTAATATTTTCTGCGTTCATTTTCCTTCAATTGCCAGGTGCCTCTAAAAATGATTAAAGCGTAAATGAATTTATTTCCTTTAGGAAATGCTTCTCATTAGTCTCTTTATTACCTAACGCGAAACCACCGTTAGCGATTGTCTTGGAATAATAGTTCTTCGAAACGTCGACGATTCAGAGGCATACAGTTTTGATTGTACAGTGAATATTGCACGCCGACAGTTCCTTCCTTGGACTTTTCATTTCCCTCGGAGGGTAGCAAAGGCTTATTGAAATTGTTGGCAATAGGTCATTCGGGTAATAAATCGTACAATTTTACTGTACCTTCGAAACTCTCGGTATACCAAACGGTTTACCTATCTGTATTTTCTTTTATTAATTCTGCTTACATGTATAATATCTTGCAAGTGGGAAATTTGTATATTCTTCAATTGCGATTCACATAGTGATTGGTTCGGGAGGAAAACTAAAAAAGTAAACGTGGCTAATAATTTTCAGAGCCACCGTGAAGGATTTACTTTTGATACGAGCGCCTCTTCTCTATAATTTCCAATCAGCCTATTATTAATTATTATAGGTCTGTAGAAAAGTCCTGTTAGGTGTAGGTACGGAAGTCTTTTTTAAAAAAGTTTCTTTACTACATCTACTTGTAATTTTACCAGAGAAATAACCAAAGGTCATAGATGGCCAAGGAAAATACTTCGATTGAAAAAATATTGTAATATATATAAGCTTTATTTTCAGCCTCAAGGGATTTGAAAATTTTTCATTCGTCCTTCCACTCTGACACTCGTTCCATCTTATAAAACTAAGAATCTTAACTCATTTTTCTAAAATATTTTTCTTTCAATAAAGACTTTGCACCGATCTAACATTAAGATCTTCAATAAATTCTGAAACTAACAAGTGTTTGAATTTCAGTCATGACAGACGCGTTTGACGAAGCGACAGTAACAAATCCTCGACTTCCGCTGCGTACACAGGTTTTTCAATAAATCAAACAAACTTTTGTACCGATCTAATACTGATACTAACTCACTACCTCGTTACATTCGTTATTTATTTTCTCAAATTCCATCGCAATCACTCAGCATCCCCATACATTCCCGACTCAAACCCTATCCAATTTACATTCATTAACAATCCTCCCCACTTCAGCGTATCAAACCATCCCCATCATGTATCAAACAAATCAAAGTCTCTAAAACTACTAAAGTACCTGTCCTAACATTAAGAGGGTAAAGGACTATTGAACGACTGAAATGGACGGTTTCTTGTCGGTTGGATTGCTTAGATAGCACATAATCACCATACCGGCACTTTTCACAGTTTTTTATGTACGCTTTTACAAGTAATGTAAAATAAAAAAGTTGTCAGAATGTTGAAAATTATTCAAGTTATTTGACGCTAAAGATAGTCCCGCGTAGCGTGCAGTTGTAATTGGTGTACATAGTCCCAGGTGAACCAATCATCTAAAAGCAAAATGCTTTGTGATGATTAGTTTCTGCACTAATACTTATCGCGTGGAACTTTGCTGACGAATTTAAACAAAAATTGTAAGAGTTACACACGAATCAATCTTTTCCCTAATTTTTGTGGAATAAAATCGTCTTTAATCAGTTATAAAATGTTTTACAATCATCCAATGTCGATGCGGAAATTCCACACTATAGAGAAAGGAATTCTACAGCTGCAGTTGAAATTTTAAGTGAAAATATTCATTCGTTCAAGAGTTATGATGTACACCGTGTCTGAAAATGTAGTTTCGAGATAAACGGCTTGAAAGTTAAGTCCCGCACGCCAATACCGCTCTGCGAGGCCGTTACTCGACGGCGCACTCAATTACGTTCAACGCTATAACTTCCGTAATTATTCGAATTTCCTCAGGATACATTGTTGTAAATGTTCACAAAGCATGGCACTTTCAGAATTAATAATAATAAAAAAATCGATTTTTCCAGATTTCAATAGTCCTATACCCCCTTAATTCCCAGCAACCTCTTCCAGAGACTTCCTCCCGGCTACCAAAGCAGCGTTTGCCGCGAGTGCCCGCAATCCCTTCGGGAAGTAAATAATAATCCCCGATGTCGGCCGTTCAGTCATGGAATTCGTCTCGACCCTGGGGCCCCGGGTCCCTCTTCTTGCATCATATTGCACCTCCAATCGACTTCCCTCGGGGCCCCCGTATCGGTTCGCGTTAACTTCCCGTAATTTCCTCAAGGCTGGCCCGCCGGCGAAAGAGTGGGGTGAAGGCCCGGGAGGGGGAGGGCGGGGGCAGGAGCGAGGGAGGACAGTGCCCAGACGGGGTTGGTTTGCGTGAGAGCTACCGTGCGTCCAACTTTTCGATGATTTACGGAAGCTCGGCACAAAGCACGGGGTAGCCTCATAAAATAATAAACCTTCTATTAGGGACTTGCCTAGTTTCCTCCTCGCCGTCTCTGGGAGAGCAGCGCCCTGTTACGGTTATATGCACGGTGCGGCCCTGCACGGATGCGACAGCCTCGCCGGCTTTTCCTGTTATTTATAACGGCTGGAACGAATCCGCCCCGATTCCCCGGACGATCGAGGTGCTACCGGACGCCTCGGAATAGTGAGCGTTTTGTGGATTCCGGACAACGGGGGTACAATGTATATTATATTCCATGTTGGTTCGGTAATTGGAGGAAGCAAGGGTTGAGGTGAAGTCTGCGATCGTACGGATCTGTGGTTCTTGGGAGCGCACGGAATTCTGTTTTTAATTTTTATATGATTTTGATTTAACACG
The DNA here is from genome assembly GCA_029448645.1 of Andrena camellia. NCBI lineage: Eukaryota > Metazoa > Arthropoda > Insecta > Hymenoptera > Andrenidae > Andrena > Andrena camellia. The sequence continues at coordinate 5,775,209 of CM055682.1, read as the reverse complement.
CTTTAGAAAACTGTAGTTGGTATGTTGAGAAGTTCTGCAGATCTGCGCACTCGAGGGTCTTCGTCTTCGAAGCATTAATATATTAAAGAAAATTAAATTTTTTGGAATCTGTTTGCACTTAGGGCTGTAACGAATATTCGAATACCATAGAATTCGAATAATTTCTTCGAATATTCGAACATTCGAACCTTCGAATATTCGAACATTCGAACCTTCGAATATTCGAACTTCGAACTTCGAATATTCGAACGTTCGAACATTCGGATCTATTGAATTTCTGATTGTACCGAATAGGAATCTGAACATGAAATATTTGTTCACAGTTTATCGCGAAATTCTTTTCATATTGGCCTTTACAATTATTTGTTTTTCAAACTGTAAATTTGGAATTTTATTAATCTTTGGTTCTATGAATTTTGCAACGAAAAGTATAAATTCTATTTAAATTTAGGGACCTAGTATATTTAAAAAATGTAATGTTGAATCATAATGCTCATTAATAGCAATAGCAGTAATTTTATTCTTTGCTTCCCTTTACGGGATAACATTGTATCATTCATACATTTTATCCTTATTCGAAAACACAGTCGTGTTCGTTCATCGTCAACGCATTATTCTCGTTAAAATCACCATACGGACAACAACGTTTTTTCCTTGTTTGGTTGTCCATCGGGCCAATGAGATTTTTTTCATCATGATATTTTCAATCATTCACTTACAATTAATTTGTCGAGTGACAAAGTCACTTACATCGCGTACCACGAGAGATAATCGGGCCTTACAACCCTGAGAGAAGGGAGAGACATTCGCGCGTGTGGGAGTAGGTTACAGAAACAAAGAATAAAAATTTAAAAAAAAATTAAAACCGACTTCAAAAAAATAAAATTGCACTAAAAAGTAAAAAATAATTTTTTCCCTTATTTAATCTACGACTCTCATATTTTTAAGTCGGCGCCGCATCATTTGCACTGTGTAAATCTGGCACCGACTTAAAAAAAAATGAGAGTCGTAGATTAAATAAGGGAAAAAATTAATTTTTACTTTTTAATGCAATTTTATTTTTTTGAAGTCGGTTTCAATTTTTTTTAAATTTTTTTATTTTTAACTTTTTAGTTTTATATATATTGATACAACATGCTGAGGAGATATGCGCGTACGTACATAAAATAATAATAATTAGGTGACAATAGTCTTTATTATTAACCAGAACTGGCAAAATATTAGGTTAATGTTGATGCAGTGTAGGATGGGCCCAACGGGGCACCATCCTCTTTCGAATAAAAAAAAGATCATCAAAATCGGTCCATATGCTGAGGAGTTATGAGGGGACAAACATAAAAAAAAAATAAAAAAACATACATACGGGTCGAATACATTACCTCCTCCTTTTTGAAGTCGGTTAAAAATTACTATTAATGAGTAAGATGGTGTCTATAAAGCGAATAATACCTACTCTATAAATTTAGAAAAATAACGTTATACTAACGAGGGAAAAATAAAAATATTATAGTTCCTCTATGGGGTTTTAGCTTCCTACAAAAAAGTCTGCTTATACTGTTTGTCATCCGCTTATGATGGGACACGGGTGGGCCTAGAGGAAGGGGCCCTTGGCCGATTCCGTCGGGATTGTTCACTCATTATTATAAAAATAATAATAATAATAACTGATGGTTGTTTTCGTTTCAAAATGTATAAATTTACCAAAGATTAATAAAGTTAAAAAATTATCATTTGAAAAACAAATACTTGTAAAGGCCAATATGAAAAGAATTTCACGATAAACTGTGAACAAATATTTCACGTTCAGATTCCTATTCGGTACAATCAGAAATTCAATAGATCCGAATGTTCGAACGTTCGAATATTCGAAGTTCGAAGTTCGAATATTCGAATATTCGAAGGTTCGAAGTTCGAATATTCGGAGGTTCGAAGAAATTATTCGTATTCGAAATTATTCGAATTATTCGAATATTCGAATATTCGAATAATTACAGCTCTAGTTCGCACAGCTACATTCCTTATTAGAAATTACACAGTTTTGACATTTAGGGGAAACCTGTATACTCCAAGTCATTTTAGAAGGAACCCGTTTCGCGCATGTAGAATGAGCTCATTGGCTCCGAGGAGCGTTGGTTGGGTTATAGCCAATAGTAACTTGTTTCGGCACCAATGAGCGCCAACATGCGCAGAACAGGTCTGAACTTGTCTGTCGGTGGGTTCCTTCTTAAATGACTTGTACAATACAAAACCGTATACCATACTTATTTCTGAAAATAAATGAAAGAAGCCCACGCGCATTGGGCAACTGTTTTCCGCCATATTGAACTATTAGTCAACAGAGATTTGTGACAAAATACGTTTTACGCTCCAGCGAATTATTCAATTTATTCTGTTTCTAAGTGCTCTGGTCTTACTTTCGACTGACTTTAAGTGGACTATATAGTGTTCTGGTAATTAGAATGTAAGTTACATGAAGATACCTATTAACAGTATCTATTTCTATTATATTTTGAAGATCGTGGCCAATTGTTGTTATTTTCATATTTAGCTGTAACCAGAAGTGTAGGTGCTTACGTTTTGGGCACAACCGTACGGGGTAAAACTGCACCCCGCTATTTCAAGCAACAACAAGAAGAAAACACCTACTCTGAATATAGAACAATCCATAACAGCTAAAAACAAAAAATGCAAACCAAAGAAACGTAGACAAAATAACGTTGAAAATAATTTTTGTGTATACATGATGAGCCACCTCAGACAAGCCACCTGAATTACTTCTATAATTTTTGACTTAGGAAGAAATGTTTGAGGCAAAAGTTGTTTGGTTCCGAGGGGCTCATTACGTCGTTGATAGAACCTAATACTATTGTTGTTACTTTAGATCGGGGCAAAATCGTATAGTGCATATGGTGGTTTTGCTCACCCTATGGGGCAAAATCGGAAAAAGAACAGGTTTTGTTTTATTGTTAAATTAAGTAGCCTGTTTGGATTTTTCAATTATATTTTTGTTATTTTGTGTTGTTTATGAAAACATTTAATAAATACCGTTTTCATTACCCAATTTGTTTTATAATTTAAAAAGTTATGGACCTAGAACCTTAAGTATACGGTTTTGGACAGGTTTCCCCTACACCGTTCTCCTAGCTCTAGTAGTTTTCAAGATATTCGACCAAACATGTTTCTCATCCTCAAATTTGAGGGCTGTTTTTACCCCTTCAATATGAATGTCAGCGGATAAAAAAAATACGTGTCAAATATTTTTGTAAGAACTACTTTCTAACATCAAAATCGGCCCCTATCTACCATAAAAGTCGCATCAAAATCGGCGTCAAAATCTTGTAAGTGATATTGTATCGGTAAAATGTAAATTTGAAGGTGCAGTAGCTCTTGGTCTCAATTTTCTTCGAATTTATATAAGAATATCTGTTCTCGGCCTAGGGATGGGCAAAAAATTATTTGAAATAATTTTTGGTCCATCTCTGTCTCAGTCAAACGTGAGAAAATACACAGAATTCTTAAGATGTAAATCCGCAATGAGACACCGTGTCTCACAAGAGACTGTAATCTCGTGAGACAATTATTTCATAATTTTTTAATTATTTTGTCATTAGTTTCATGAAATTAGACACTTACGACACAAGTTTCATGATATATTTTGAAAAACCTTATCTCTCTTCGACTATTTCCATTATTAACATTTAGTTTTCGCTGAGATTTTTGTCTGTAAAATCTCATTATGGATTCGCACCTTATACTTGCACTGACGCTGAGTTCCATAAGCTGCATCTTCGCACAGTAATGTATGTATGTATGTATGTATATTGTTTTTTCCTGTGTTTTTGCACAGGATGGCGTTTCAAGCTTATATTGCCCAACGAACTATAGTCCACATTTTTTTTACCCTCCTCTTTCTCTCCTTCGGGTCCCAGTAGCAGCAGGCGCACCGGGAGAAAGGTGGTCTCCCATCTTTCCCCAGTAGGGGGAGGTGGGGCAATTTGATGCAAGGAGCACATTGATGCACCAACCATATTTAACAATCGAAAAACGTTATTCATGCTGCGACATCACTAAAACGTGCCTAGACATGTGTGAACAAAACAGTTGCGACCGCGCTGTCCGCCATTTGACCTTTGGCGTTTGACGAGAATAGGTGTGTTTTTAGCACGACCAACTAAAAAATTACGTGAAGTGTGAAAGTGTTCCAACGTTGTTTTACGTCATTTAGTTAATATTTAAAAATACCAAAGGTAAGTTATTCTATTTAGTAATCAGAATTGCACGTGACTTTTAAATAAGTTCAGTGGTTTTATAAATAATTGTCAGTTTCTTGAAAATGTTCGCTGGGGTACTTTGATACACTAAGACAGGGGGCACGTTGATATGCATCAAAGTGCCCCGCTAGTATACAATAGTGTCCCAATATACAAGTTTGCATGAAATCTGTAAACTAGTTATTCTGTTTTCCAGAAAATGGTGCGAACGTACAAACCTAAGACTGATAGAGGAAGTATTAACGAGGAGAATGTAAAGACTGCTATATCCAAAGTTGTATCGAAAAGATTGGAGGGCAGCTGACAAATACAAGATCAAAGCTGCAACTTTGCAACATCGCATTGAAAAATTTCGAAAAACTTTTGAAGAAAATGAAGCGTCATCTTCTAGTAAATGTGGGTCCAAGTACACTGTTGCACAGGTTTTCTCAACTGAACAAGAGAAGGCGTTTACTGAATATTTACTGAACTGTAGTAAAATGCACTACGGGCTGTCTTTGCAGCAAGTCTTGGTTTTGGCTTATGAATATGCAGAATTCTTGGGATGTAAATATCCGGAATCTTGGAAAGAAAATCGATGTGCTGGAAAAGATTGGGCGGCAGGATTTAGAAAGAGGAATCAGGATGTAAGCCTCAGGAAGCCAGAAAATACGAGCGCAGCAAGAAGTTTTGTATTTAATAAAACCGTAGTCACTGAATTTTTTGACAATTATGAACGTGTAATAACGCGCTATAAATTTACACCTGATCGTATAATAAATTTGGACGAAACTGGGATTAATACAGTCTTATCTACACCTAAAGTTTTGGCTGACAAAAAACAGAGACAAATAGGACAAATAGTATCAGGTGAACGAGGAGAACTGGTAACATTCTGTGGTATAGTTACTGCAACAGGCACTGCTCTTCCTCCTGTGTATGTCTTCCCACGTGTCCACTTCAAAGAGCATTTTTTAAATGGTGCTCCGGAAGGAAGTCTAGGTTTGGCAAACAGAAGCGGCTGGATGACTGCAGAATTGCACACTCAAGTTCTAAGACATATTCAGCGCCATACTTTATGCACCAAGGATAATCCCATTCTAATCATATGTGACAACCATGAGTCTCATATTTCAATCGAAGCGGTCAACTATTGTCGTGACAATGGTATTGTCTACTTGTCTCTACCACCACACACGTCACACAAATTACAACCTTTGGACGTCAGCGTTTTTGGACCTTTTAAAGGCAAACTTAAAATCGCTTTTAACGATTGGCACATTCGAAATGTAGGAAAAACTTTGTCCATATATAACATTGCCGAACTAACAAAATTAGCTTTTCTGGAATCTTTTAACCCAAAGAATATTACAAGTGGGTTTTTAAAACTAGGCATTTGGCCATTTAATAGATTTGCGTTTGGAGATCATGATTTCGCACCAATAGAAATATTTGATACGAGTTCTCAAGATATTGCTGACGTTACGGATGTGACAAATGAAGAAAATACACAAGAGCTAGGTTTTGTGGACGTGGACATTAGCCAAAATGATGAGTTTACCGAAAACTGTGAAGAAGACAAGATACCAGTTTTTGAAGCTGACTCCCTTGGAAACCGATTGGAAGAGGATGTAACATTATTTCCTAATGTCGTTTCACCAGCCTCTACGCCAATATTGTCCCCTGAAGTAGTTAGACTATATCCAAAAAAGGTCATTGGTAAAAACACTTCTTCATCGAAGAAAGGAAGAGAGAAAGGGAAATCGAGTGTCTTCACTGATTCCCCCGAAAAAGATAGATTACAGAGATTGCGCGAAGAGAAGGAAAGGAAACAGCAAATTAAAATGATAAAGCAGAAAGCAAAAGAGTTGAAAACGGCAAAAAATTTATTGGGTTTAACGGAAACTAAAAAAATTAAGAAGAAAAGATGTCGTCGTTCACAATCTGACTCCGATACCAGTCGGAATGAATCTGTGAAATTGAGTGATGATGACGACGAAGATTTTGAAATTGCATCTGATCCAGAAGATGAGGATATAAATTTTGATGTTTCCAATCCTACAAATATAAATGTTGGAGATTTCCTACTCATTAAATTTGAAAAGACAAAAACTGTTGTTTATTACGTGGCCAAAGTCGTTTCTAAATATATGACTGATTATCAAGTATCATATCTCAGGAAAAAACCAGGATCTTATATGTTTGTTTTCCCTATTGTAGAAGATAAGGCAAGCGTTGATATCAAGGATGTTGTTTTGCAGTTGCTAAAACCAAATTTCTCAAACAGCACATCTCGAACATCATCTCTTTATACTTTTTCTATCGACTTAAGTGGATTTAATGTGCAATAGAAGCTAAATAGTATTTTGTTTATATTTTTATTTTTTGACTACTTAATGTGCGTTCCTATCTTTTAAAGTTTTCCTAAAGTTCATTTTTAAATAGATAGGTGTTTGAGGAAAGATTAATATAAGTTTTGATGTTTTGTTAAAAAAACCTGCCATAAAGTCTCTGATAAGTGTGAGACATTGTTAGTTTTGATACGTAATTTAGATTTTAAGTAACAAATTCTAAGACTGATTATGATCTCTCACAATAAAAACGGTGTTTTTCATTAAATTTTTGTAAATAATTACCATTCTCATACAATTTACGCTTTGTATCAAAGTGCCCCATCCAATGTATCTAAGTGCCCCGTAGGTGGGGTAGAATGATACAAAACCCATTTTTTACTCAAGTCATTATATTCTCATTATCTTCTAACTTTAATGATTCCTTTGATTGCTATTATAATATTGATTAGTTATGACATGCATAAAGCAAAAATTTTTTTATTTTACTCATTTTTGTTGCATAACATATGAGATTCAGTTTTTCTGCATCAATCTACCCCACTTCCCCCTACACCGCCCCGTGATGCTTAACTTCGGTGATCTAACGAGAATCGGTGTTTTCCATCACGACCACGGCCGCTGCACAGTGGTCTGGGGATATCTACATTTAGCGGCCAAAATTCTGATCATTCTGAAACTTGGTGATTAAGGGTTTTTGCGGTCGCTGATAACGAATTTGGCACCAAAAATTTAAAATCAAAATGGCGGATTCAATATGGTGCGCATTGTGATCTGGAAAGCGGTATTTTATAGCCAAAATTAAAAATCATAGCCGTACTAGAGAAAGAAAGAGAAAAAAGAATCAGACCTAACATTATCTTTGACTTAAAAAAAATATATTAAAAATTATTATACATATAAAATATATACAATACCTCGAGCGTCATTTCTAAAAGTCTGCATAAAATTGAAGATTGCAGGAGATTGCACTTGAAATTTACATGCTCTTGTTAACAATTGTGTAAGCTTTCATGTAAAAAAAGTCCGATGTTAATCTGGCTTAATCCTTTTTTTATAAGCCTTCTCAAACTTTAAATTCATATAAACATTGCACTATTTGTTCATGGACTAAAAAATGCCTATGACACATATAAATAACTGAAATATACTTCCTTACTTATATACCTGTATGATATAAACACGTATTTTGATGTTCTATAATGAGTAATTAAAACAATTAGATTCACATAAAATTTGACGATTTTGTCTTTGTAATATTATATCTAATCAAAGAGTCATCTGAAAAGAGAAAGCTATGCGGATTTAGAAGCTCTGGAGGGTTGTCAATTCATAAAAAAAAATGACATTGTAAAGTTGAAGTTGAGAAATTGAATTTTGGCCACCATCCAGACCACTGTGCGCTGGTTCGCACTGAAATTATTGGGTATATTGAAAACGGGGTATGAGATAATTCGAGAATGGTACCTGCCATTACTGTATCCCCATTTCTTCTCGAAAATCATTTTCCTGTGGGTATGTCTATAAATTATAAATCCATGGAGCGTCACCAAAGCTATCAGCGCCTAAACTTAATCGTTTCCCAATCGCCGACGCTAACGAGTCGACAAAGCGTGTACAAGGAGGTAAATTAATTTCGATAGAGTGTCCCATCAATTTTGAACGATCCACGAAACGAAGGTTAGCAACCGCAATTAGTGTCTATCGCGAGATATAAGAGCCGAACGCGCGTCGTTCCGACGACATATAAAGAGGTGAAGTTACATAAAGCCGCAGATCTCATCAGGACGTGGGTCGATCGTAAAACGTGGCAAAGGGCTTCCTCGTGTTCCCCGTGGGAGCTAATAAAGGTTAGAGGAGAGAGCGAGAGGGAGAGAGAGACAGCAGCGTCACGGGGCTATAGGTGAGTTAATTCCATCAAGGGAGACCTGATTCATTATCCAATATCGGACCTCGTAAATCCCGGCTAGGCCAAATAAATTATCGCCCTGAAACCGTCGCGCTGACCTCTCTCACTTTCGAGGATTTCCGGCAGACATCTGCGGACACCTTCGAAGCCCTGGCTCCAGCACGATCTCTGCGTTTTCAACACATGTAGGCACCAAGCGAGATTTCATTTCTGCTTTTATCACGTGTATCCTGTGCCGGGCTTCCTTTTCTACCCGACCTGTCGGTGCCATTTTATTTGGCGAGAATGAAACTGTTTTACAGGATTATTAGGTGTTCAATATTAGGATCTGGGTTATTGGATTGTGACGTCTGGATAATTTCCTTTTTTTATCAAAATTCAAATTTTGTTAGTGGAGCAAGTGGCTATTTGAATAACTAAGTTTGTCTCAATCAACTGCAAAGCTTGGATTTCCATTTTTAATATTATGAAAAAGAATTTTCTTTAGCTTTTCGATTGCAAAAGTGACGTTTTTTTTTTACAAAATTCTTTTATTTTGGTACGTCGTAGTATGATGGATACGATGGAACTTGGTGACTAATGTTATCCAATTTTTTTAATGTCAAACCTTAGATATACTACTGTCCAGTTAGACAAATGACCTTCCATCGAAAAACAGTCCAAAATTTAAGGAATACTTCTAATTTTTTCGAGAAGTGACAGATTGAATCATATCTACCGTTATTTTGAATTTGAACCAAATTATAAGAATAGAGGATTGACAAGGAAATGCTCCCACTTCGAAAATAGGTATCTGCCTGATTTTAATGAAACTTTGTGCGAAGGTAGAGCATAGGTATTCACTCTGAAGGGGATGAAAACATCCCTTGAAGTAATCGCGTTTTTTCTTTTAATATAACTTTATAACGGTGCGAGATAGAATAAAACTTTAAATATAAGAATTGTTAAGTTTTTACGAAAGTCTTGAAAGAAAAATAAACTTATATTAAAAAACGAAAGCACGTGATAATTTTAAGGGCTGATTTAACCCTCTCAGAGTGATTTGCTTCAGAAAAAAATTACTTCTTACATATTCCAATATTTTCCAAATTCACATAAAGTTTCATTAAAATCAAAATTTTCGGGTTGGGAATGTTTGCTTTTGATTTGCATTTGAAGGTGCTTTGAAACCAACTGACCACTTAAAACTGTATCAAAGATGGACCATTCCTATTGATGACCCCCGAATGGTCTTACAGAAAGCATAGAAAACACGAATCCGTGATAAGAGGACAGACAAATGGGCGGAATCTGAGAATACGGCGATTTGGGTCTACCGCATTGGCCAGAGCGGTATACCTCCGTTCGTCCTTGCGTGTTTGCAGATTCGAGCGTTGCGCCCAGAAATTAAGAGAAAATGTGGCTCCTCTACGCGAGGCTGCCGAAGTTGCGGGCTGCAGGCACAATCGGGGTCGTAAATTTTTTCGAGAAATCTTGCCTGCGCATCGGGTTTATGCGTTTATGCATTTATGCTTGCGCCGTTTACCAGGTCCTTCCTCCTTTATTTTGTGCCGCCTAATCGGTGTTCAGGGACGCGCTTCTCCTCGTCCGAAGGCATTGAAATTTTCGACCCTCAATCACCCACTGTGCCTTCAAATATTATCAACGAAACACGTGTTCAATCTCAACGGATAATACATACCGATCTCGAAGAAGTTAGTTTGGTGCTCTGAAGTTTACATTCGAAAAATAAACACTGCGGTTGATTTCGAAGGTTTCCTCTACTCGTGTAAAATTTATTGAGACCGCTGCGTCCCTGTCGCATTTCTGACCATATGACAATGGACTTTCGAGGCTGGGTTTCGGTAGACGTTACCGCGTTTTGCAGTCAACCGGTGGAGGTCTGCGGGACTGGCCGTAGGGTGACGAAGAGACTTCGGTGCAGTAAATCTTCGAATGGTTTTATTTTGGTTTATTATCTCTTGTACCTTCTCCGCCACTCTGCGCGTCTCTATCTGCCGGTTCTCCTAGGACTAGTGACACCGTAATATTGCCCACGCCTCGTAAGAGGTAAACGAAAACAGCAACGGCTTATCACAGTCACTCCTTCGACTTCATTCTCCCCCCTTTATGCGTGTATACCGGGTCCTGTACTCCGTTTCTCAGCACTGAACAGCCGGTTTCCAAGTTTTGGGTAGGTACATCTTCATTGCTTTATAGCGTCCCCCTCTGCTCCTCGAACGTCTGTTTCGATAGACTTCGTTAAAAGTGGAGCACCGAGTTATTCAGAACTTAATATAGAACATTAATTGTAATTAACCCTTTTAATAGAATAGAATAGATGTGCTGGGTATTTACGAATTCATTGTGTGAATTTCAAAGATTTACATTTTATGGCGAGTACTCATTGAAGTGAGTATTCCTTTGGGATGAAAGTTGGGATCCAATGGGATGAAAGAAGGGTTGGTGGCTTCAGCGATCATCCGGCTTTTAATTGTAATGGATTATTTGTTTTATTTATTTGAAGATGAAATTTAGAGTAAATAGATGTCTGGATTCACAACAGAATGTGGAAAATAAAGAGGTTGAGGGATGTTATAAACTGTTTTTGTAATCAATATTGCTACTCATCTAACATCGCCAAATTTTAAGAGATGGTTCACCGTTTTATTATAAAATTTAATTTATGTCCTTAATATTATGTTTCAAATATAAAATGTCATCAACATGATTCGAAGCTAACAGTAATGCACATTTATTGCACCAAAATTGTTTATAAAAGAGGACTTTAGTGCCACAGGCTTGCCACATCATTTCTTGCCTTTCTGTATCATAATTCTCAAATTTGACACAAAACACATCTTCAAAACACCTCTCCACAGTAAACTAATAATTTGGTAGCTACTAACTAGGGATGGGACTATTCGAATAATTGAATATTCGAATATTTTACAAGTATTCGAATGCTACAAATAAACTTCAAATATTTGAGTATTCGAATGCTACGAATAAACTTCGAGTATTTGAGTATTCGAATGTTACGAATAAACTTCGAATATTTGAGTATTCGAATGCTACGAATAAATTGTTACTACGAATAAATGTTATTATTCGAATACTTAAATATACGAATAATAACATTCGAATACTCAAATATTTGAAGTTTATTCGTAGCATTCGAATACTCAAATATTCGAATACGTGTGAATTATAAATCAAGTTCTTTAAGTTCATTTTTTTACAAGCTTTTGTTTAGTTTCAGTTGTGAGTTCGTTAGTTTATCAGGGTGAAATCTTGTAAGCGAATTTTCACCCACTTCAACATATCCGATCGGCTTGAAACTTTGCACACATACGCAGTTCCGATGACAATACAATATTTTCACTAAAAAGCATGAAATACTTTCTAGTAAAAAAGTATTTCGAATAGTATTCGAATACTAAAATATTCGAATAGTATTCGCATAGTGAAATATTCGAATATTATTCGAATAGTATTTGGATATTTAGATATTCGAATTATATTCGCCAAATAACTGGGTAACTGAAGTATTCGAATATTCGAATACCGAAAAATTCGACAAATAGTCCCAGCCCTACTACTAACCCATCAACTATTAATTTTCCACCAAATACATGCATCTATTACAGACTAAAACTTGAACACACACCATTTCCAGCAAAATGTCCACCGTGGTTCTTTCGAAATCAAATCAGTTCAACTGGCCTTTCAGACATATTGCGTAGATTTGATACAGCCCAAGTAAACATTCCATGAATATCGAGAGAGAGAGAGAGAATTTCTCCAAACTTTCGATTACTCTCCAACCCTCACTTTTGCGCGCAGACGTTAAGATAAAGCGCGCATCGGTGGCAGAGCAAGCGATAAATAATGCTAACAGATAGAATGGGACCTGCGTCAATCGACGAATCAATTTGACGCGGTCGAATCCTGATTTCAATCGGCAGTTCGATCTATCGAGGGACAATATTTCCCTCATAAACGGCAAGCATGGCGAATCGTGATTCGGCGGGTGCCAATAAATAACAGCGCCCTATTAGCTTCGAAGTGATTCCTGATGCAAACCGTGACCGATCTTTTCGAGTTCCTCGCTCCAAATTCGGCTACTAGGCTCCGATGTACCGCGGTCCTTTTGTCGATCGATTATCGATGCTGGCGAAAGCTACTGTGGGAATTAATTCGAGGCAACTAATCGATGCCATTTTGGTGCCCTGTGGGAACCGCGCGCTAACGCCTTGTCTCAGAAAAATACTCATTATTTGTAGACGTATTAATAATGGTACTATTTTGGAACTATTTAGTGACTAATATTTTAATTTGCATTACTGTAGAGATAGGTATCTATCTATGTTTTTGTAGAAATCTTTATTGTACAGAGTCTCTGGGTATTTTTAATATAATATTGACAGAGCTATGTCGAATTATCTGTTTTTATGAATTTTGTTGAGTGAAATAGTTCTTATTATAGGACTGAAATTTTAATACAAGTTTTATAGGTTTATGGAGCATTGTATCGTCGTTTATTGTTTTTTGATTCAATATCTATTATCAAAGCACTTGCTTTCTTCACTGAACTACATCAGTAATTTATGAATGCGTTAACTGGTTGTACATTGTATCTTTCATACCTTCTGTTTCACCTCAAAGCTTTTACTCCACGTAACAGGCTTTCCACAGATACTTACACCGTTCCTATCTTTCTTCTCTATCAATCACAACACCAAGAATGGCACTACAAATAATCCGCCTCTGTTAAATCTATTGTATTTTAATGCTCCTTTGCCACTTCTTTATTCAAACCAACGGCCTACAACTATAATCTGCAATCTGCAACCTTGTAAACGCATAGGTACTGTACAAAACTAAATAGACTTCTTTTTGGGATCAACATCCAGCTTGATTACTAGTATTGACAAAATATGTACCTACTCTCGGACAGTGACTGGTAATCCGAGTGTTGTAAAAATGAGCTTCGAGCCGTGAGCTTCAAGAGCTCGAGTCGCGGTTCAAACCCTAAAGGCTCGAACCCTTAAGACTCGAACCTTGTAGCCGTGAGAGCTCGAGCCTTTAAAGTTCGAGTCTTCAAGCTCGAAGGCTCGAGTCGTATAAATTGTATGTAGCGAAGTGATGTACAAAGCTCGAGTTGTGGAAGCCTTCACTTAAAACTTAATGTAGACAGTAGAAGTTCTAAGTCTTACACTCCAATATTATATAAAACTCAAGCTTTTAAAGCTTTAAGGCAGAATAATATAGTTAGGTCCAGGAAAGTGGGTTTTTTTGTGAATTATTTCTCTGACGCTCAAACTTCGTTAAACTATTACTGATAGGATATATTTTAAGCAGTGTGTGAAACTTTCCTTTATTACAAAATATTGTGTTATTCCCCCTTACGGCTGAAGCTTTAAAGCTGAACCCTCGAAACCCTTAAGGAGGTATTATCCTTTTCAAGGTAAAATAATCAATTGTTTTGCATGTTTTTATTCCTTAGGTTATGTACTTCGGTTAGTTCTGTTTCCTTGACGATTGAAACAAAATCGGTTAAATCTTGAATCGCCTTTATGATCTGCTCGGTTAGCTCAGTCGGTACACTGATGTTGTACCACAATGATCCATTAGTTTTATGTTGAGAAACGTTCGAACCAAGAGTGTAGTGAGCAGGAACACTATAAAAGTTATAAGAAGACCAGATAATATACTGAAATTTATATTACAGTGATTGTGTTGTTGTTTTTGTGTTTTATCATAATTTTATCAAAGAGTTTTGTTACAAATGACTACAATTACAAAAGAATACTATTGTATATTTTTGTACTTTTATTGTATTATTAAAACACGGATCCAACCAATTGGTGGAACCATCAAAAAAGCATCTTTCTATGTGTTTAAGTTTAACGTTTTACAATAGTGGTTGCACAAAATAAGATATAATATCAAGGACTTGGAGTTAACTTCATTACTATTAAACACAGTAGCCTCCAGCTCCGAGGCTTGGGCCTCGAAGCTTGAACCTCGAGCTTCGAGAGCTCGAGCTTCATATGACATTAGCCTTAAAGGCTGAGTCTTTAATGTTAAGGTTTAAAGCTTTGAAGACTCGAGCTTTATATAACACTATATAGTTAATCGTCACTATGCATTGTTTCCTATTCAGGGCTTAGGGTTCATGTATTTAGGTAAATATTTGTTCTATTTCATGTACTTTCTACTCACAAGAAGAGTATCCCAGGTGTCCGCCTCCGATTGCTTTGATTTTTGGATATATTTTAGAGGACCGAAAAATAAGATATACGTGTTTTTTTATAGCGGCCCGTTTTCATATTTAGGGGGTGAAACCACCCCTCAAAGTTATAAGATCTTCAGGCGTTCGTCTTCGATTGCTTTGGTTTTTGAATATGTTTTAGAGGACAGAAAAATAAGAAAAAGGTGTCCTTTTATTTTGGCCTGTTTGCATGTTTAGGGGGTGAAACCACCAGTCAAAGTTATATGATTTTCAGGTGTTCGTCTCCGATTGCTTTAGTTTTTGGATATGTTTTAGAGGCCAGAAAAATAAGAAACAGGTGTCTTTTTATTTTGGTCCGTTTGCATGTTCAGGGGGTGAAACCACCCCTCAAATTTCAGGAGAATAGGCGGTGCCATCCTCCGATTGCTTTTGTCTTTGGCCAAATCGGAGACGAACACCTGAAAATCTCATAACTTTGAGGGGTGATTCCACCCCATAAACATGCAAACAGGTCAAAATAAAAAGACACCTGTTTCTTACTTTTCGGTCCTCTAAAACATATCCAAAAACCAAAGCAATCGGATACGATCACCTGAAATCTTATAACTTTGAGGGGTGGTTTCACCCCCTAAATATGAAAAAGGGCAGCTATAAAAAAACACGTATATCTTATTTTTCGGTCCTCTAAAACGTATCCAAAAATCAAAGCAATCGGAGGCGAACGCCTGGGATACTCTCCTTGTCAGTGACGGATTCAAGGAAAATTTTTTTCGGAAAAATGAAGACGTAGTTTATCAAAAACGGGCTAAGTGTAGTAGTACAGAAAAAGAATATAGTCTTTGGATAAAATCATCTTTTTTTTGAAGATCGGGCCCTAGGGCAAGTGCTCATCGGCCACCCGTTAAATCCGCCACTGTGTTTTCTAGTTTTCTTTTTTTAGCGCCTTTACTTTATCTAATTTTACATTTGAACAATTTTCCTACCGCTTCCTTACACTTGTATTCCAAAAGGATCATATCAAACGAAATTATATTTCAAATAATAAATAAGATCGTAGCTTCCAGCTCCTCGAGCCTCTTGTTACAGCGTTCCCAAATACTTTTTGCATCCACAAAACTGCCTTCCTATGATCGAGCCCCATGATTTCTCAGCCAAACAGAGTCGCAAAAAGGTCGCTGTTTTCGTGGGAGGCAGAGTTTTTTTGGGAAAAAAGGGAACGCAAAAAGGAGAAAAATACCACGGGGAAAAAGTAGGATCTTGAAGAACGCGTTATAAAATCGTACAGAGGCATTTAGCTCGTGCTACGAAACCATGGGACAACCCGAGTAGAGTCCCTTCGTTGTCGAAATCCTCGCGACCCGCAGCGGTACATTTTTTTCTGGGTCAAAAAACTGTGCATCGCGGCTGCCCTGTTAGGAAAAAAAACGGTACAAAAACCGGGGCAAAAACTGGGTCCTCCGCAGAAATGCCGGGAACTATGTAGCTTCCGAAAGTATTCGCGGCCGTGTGAAAAAAAATAGTATCCACGGCTGAAAGGGTTAACTTGCTCGAACGAGCGCTAACTGGACACTTCACGGGCCTTGTAAACGCGCCCCGTTTCTTTTTCCTCCGTCCAAAAAAAAAGCGACGGTACAGCCAAATCTTCGGGTTTGTACCATTTATGGCTGTTGCCGGCTGTATAACGCGCCGAATGCCTCCTGTTGCCTAACAGACTTCTATGGGGGTCCTGGACCCCCAGTCGAACAGTCACAACCATCTTCAAATTCCTTGCCCCTTTGGAATTTTTTTTATTCTGAATATAAAGCTGATAGCGGTTGCGCGAGGATTTTGGATTTACGAAAATTTATTTAGGTACCTTGATTTTTTAACAATAGAGATGGAGAAGGAAGAAAAGTTGGAGTTTTAGAGGATGGAAACATTGCGACTTTAAGAATTAAAGATTCAGGCTATAGGGGAGGGAAAGTGAGAAGTGGAGGATGATGGACCAATACACTACATTAATTATATTTTCAGTAAAATTCAAATTTTGACCCCCCCACTTAAGCATTACCAATTCAAATTAAATCAATTTTCATTCTATCCAATTTTCTTCATCCTCCAATAAACAAAATTAATTATATTTTCAGTTAAATTCAAATTTTGAGGGGTGAGACTAAAAATTGCGATTGTTTGTGGGAAGAATAATTGGATAAATTTGCGAGTGAAAATTGCTGGAAACCGAGGCTGCAGGGAAAGGTGCGCGGCTCGTCATGGTTCGATCACTGCCGGGGGTCAAACATCCCCCTTTTTGTGAGACGCGCCACAGGACGTCCTGTGGGGTGCTACGCCTCCACGCTTTCACGGCTAACAGGGAGCTCCTTTCAGCAGTTTTGACTTTTCAATTAGCCACAGGTTCGCCTTCACCCAAATATTGTGCCTAATGTCCCTTCGACACGCACCTCTCCAATCGTTTCGAAAAACCTCGGGGCCCGAGTCGAACGAGTTCCAACGCTTCGAAGCGATACACTCCAGCGCGCTGATTCGCACAACTTTCCAGGCTTGCAGTATCTCTTCAGCGTGGAGATACTTTAATGTGGTGTCCATTAAAATTTAACTTTGGGAGGTTAAAATGACGCCGAAGAATTCTTTTAAGGGTTGCTATTGAATCTTCCAAATGAAATGAGATGAAGAATCTCACACAAATAATGCAAGATAATTTGACAGCACATGAACTTCAAATAACCAGAAATATATATATATGTGATACCTAACTATGTGGGCGTTAAATTTTTTTGTTTAAAGAAGGCCCTCATTCCCATTTTTATGACTACTTTCCCCCCATTTTTTTTTTAAATTCCAACGCTCCACATAGTGATCGCATATCGCATACGTACATGGCAAAGGAACTCGAAATTTGAACAACTCTCTGTGCAACGCGGACAATGTCCTTTGTGTCCGTGCCTTCCTTTCTCCGCTCGCATCCCGTGTGTTTGGCAAACAGCGGCTTGCAGCGTTTCAAGCGGACTTTGTTAAACACTTTTTCCCGCCGGACGTGTCTGGCGGGGCGCGTGAAATTCCGAATCGGATTCGCCAGAGATACGATCGCTGAGGGGTTCCCGTTCTCCGGGGGTGTAGCTCGTGCGGACATGTATAGAGGTGTAGTTCGCAGCCGCGGGCGGTCTATGGAGACGTGACCAAAAGCTGTCAACATTTCTTTACGTCGGCGAGACAAACTCGATCACGGTTTAAGCACGCCTCAGAAATCCCGCTTCAACTTCCCCCCTCGCGGGGACAAAAACGAAAGGATCCCGCCGTGAAGCGCTTCCTGCGGTCGTCGCCAGACCCATCGCAGCCACTTACGACTATCGATAAGGAAAAAAATTCGTGACACTGAGGACCATTTTCTCCCAGCGTTCATGTGCCTCGGGGTTTCCAAACTCCCGCGCTCGACCGTGGTTTAATTTTGTGCAGGGTGTTTCGTGATAGGTGCAGCTGAGAGGGTAGTGATACAGTATGCAAAAATAAGTGAAAAATGTGGAATGGAATTTGTTGAAATTCTTCTGTTACGCGAGCATTTTTAAGCCTTCATGGTCACATTTTCTTATAATCACAAATTTGTCACATGGGGTTCACTGCGCCCCAGCGTCATTTTTGAGTTGTCATTTTCGTATTTTTTAATCTTTTCACTTTTGAGTGATAATTGTACATTCGTAATACTCTAATAGTCTTTTTCTAGAAACGTAAATTTTGATATGTTGTATTTGAAAAAATAGTTGTGGATTAAAGCAATTATTTTGTCAAAATTCACTAAATTTTTAAATTTTATTATTAATGTCTAAAAGTTTACAAAAATATTGGCAAAGACGTCGTGGGGTGCGATACACCTCGTGTGAAACTGTGAATACGATGGTTTAATCAGTAAATGTAGACTTCTCTGTCGTTTGAAATGTCTTTCTGTGGATGTGCTGTGCCTTGCAGAGGTGTAGTGACTGATCAGAGATCCATTCACAGGACGTGTAGGTATAGCAATATTGTTCAAAATACATAAAATCGGTTCTTGGTGACTCCTTACAGGGCTATAGGTAGGTACTTTACAAGAGGATTTCAAGTGTCCGGCTCCGATTGCTTTGGTTTTTAGATATGTTTTAGAGGACCGAAAAATAACAAATACATGTTTCTTTATTTTGGTCCGTTTGCATATTTAGGGGGTGAAACCACCCCTCAAAGTTCATAACAAGATGTACAAAAGTTGCTATTGTTATTGTTGTCCTACGCAACAAGTTATGACGCAAATTAAATTTATATCAAATTTTATTCAACACAATGTTATAATGTTCTTTAAACTAATAATAGGAACTTTTGTACCTCTCCTTATGAATTTTGAGGGGTGGTCCATCCCCTAAATATTCAAATGGGCCAAAATAAAAAGGCACGTATTTGTTATTTTTCGGTCCTCTAAAACCAAAGCAAAGAAAACCTTTCCTTGTTACCTCGTGATTTGTCTGCAAGACGTTTAATGGCGCGACCAACTTCGTCCCTAATTACTTTTGCATCTCTGCAAGATATAATACAGTGAAACTTATTCGAATTAAGTAGTTACCAACTCAGAATAGACAAATAGAAACACCGAAGTTTTGCCAATAAATTCGAAGGTAATTCTGAGTGAAAAATATTACCTACATCAATATCATGTCCAATTCGTAATAGTTGCCAAAATACAAATTTCAACATCTCCACGTAGAAATTAGATACCTACAAGTGTTCTTAAATTACCTACTACTCAACCTTGCAGAGCAAGATTTATAGAGGTGTGCGGGTACCCGAAAATACGAGACCTGATTTACGCTTCGGGAACCGATATTCTTGTATAAAAATTCATAAAATCACAACTCAAACGTTTTCGGGTTTACGGGTACCCTTTAAGTTGTGATTTTGCAGTGTGATCAGATGTATGAATTTTTAAGCAAGAAAATCGGCTCCCGAGTTGCATTCGGGTCCCATAATTTCGGGTACCCGCACACCCCTAAAGATTTGTATATACTAGATTTCAATATTTTCTGCATTATCTCTATGTGTGTACATCCCCACATCTCCTTCAGTATTTCTGCACATCCCCATAAATAAAGTGTCATTGTCGCTATCTCCAGCAGGGAACTATCGTATGCTTATTATCTTGACGCAAGGAGGCTGCTCGCAATCTACCCTCCGAACAATACTGCAAATAGATTGTTAGGAAGTAGTCGTTTAAACGACACTTAATGGCCCGTCAGATAAGATAATGCATCCCATGGTCGACTGTGATTCTTCCAGAGACGGCCACCGTATAAATAGGGGGGTGACGATCTGCTCGATCCGGGGGATCTCGGCGTAATTTCAGAGGGAGGGGCACGTATGTTTGGGGGATGATTCCTGTATCGAAGGTATAAATTGGATATTAATATTTGATGAGCTCGCTGGATCGTAGCTGGCTGAATAGCAGTGGAAGAGAATGATCGATCTTGTGATAGGGACTGATCTTTATTCACGAACCCCAGATAAGGGTTTAAGATTCGATTCCTCTTCTTCCTTCGTTATGTATTAGGTATCACTCAAGTATCATATGGTAAAATAGGCTTTGGTCTGTTATATGTATAATTCAAGACACTTATAGAAACGAAGTTTAGCATAATAGAAAATAAAAACATTTTTAATTGGATCTCATATTGATATACTGTGGAACTATTTAGATGGTAAATAAAGAAGTAAAAGAAGCTACTATTTAATTCTATAATATCTCTGACAGCTTTTCAACTATATAATGGCTGACCTGCTTCTAATATTTGTTAGGAGCAAAATTTTTCGTAAATTTAGTTGAAAGTAACTTCTATTTAAATTGATTACGTTAAAAGTTCTAGTTGGAGGAGCAAAATTTTTCGTAAATTTAGTTGAAACTAACGTCTATTTTATTTCCTATCTATTATATTAACACATTACCTATAGCACTTTAATCAAAATTAGTGTATTTATTAACCACATCATCTTTGATTGCCCTAAATTTTCAAAAATCTTCTAAGCTTATCAGTTACAGTTAAATTTAAAGTGTCATTTCATCAACACCCAGAGAATCTTCAGTCTTTTAACTTTTCTAAAGGAAATAAAACTGTTAGTGACATTGCGCTAAAATCGAATCATAGAAACTGCTTGAGTGTCGAGAATAAAACATTAAGAAATACCAAAATTATCTCCATTACGCCCGTTTGGAAACGACCCAGCTGAAATATTATTGCACTGTCGAGGTGGGAGGTAAAAGAAGGAGGGCGAGAAAATCCAACGCGGTAACAGCCACCCCTGTGACTAACTTGGCCGTTGAGAAAGGCTAAACGCTTTACGACGATAGGTTTTCGTCCAGATAATATAACGCTTAAATATTTTATAAGTTCCCGACGGACCCCTCGTACCTTGACTCGGCTGATAGTCTCTTTCCAAAATTTTTTCGATGATTTTTTTACGAGCCACCAACAAAACACCTCGTTTTATATTTATGACGGTAGATCAGCGCGGCGATTTTTTTTCATCCTCCTCTTTACCCTGGCCCCGTGTTTTTATGATTTTACGAGTGGCAGGTATGTTGTCTCCTCATTGCAGCTGCCAATAGAGGATCCGATTTTGTCTTGTAATTACAACAATTGTTGTTTATCAACGAGGTTCAGCAAGATTTTGGCACCATTTTTGGGGAATGCTTGTCTGCGAGTTTTAGTTCGCACTGTGTGTTAAAGATGCCATGAATTTGATTTAATTACTAGAGTCAGAGAGTATTGATTACTCCCCAGCAAAGTCTTCTTTGCCAGGTATATTGGTTAAAGAGCAGTTATATTTGAAAGAGATCCTAAATGTTCGAACGTAATGTTAGGGTCTGAGCCAGGATTAGTTGTAAATGTCAATAAGTTCTAGGTTTATCTCTGCAAGACATTCTATCTTAATCGCATTATTCCCAGGCACGTGATTATTTTCATTTATTCATTATATTTAAAGAATTATTATTTAAAACTTATATTTATAAATCAATTAATTTAATTAATTATTACCTGAAATTAAATTAATCAATATATTTGTAATAAACCATTAAATCACAAGTTTAATATTCAAATCATATTAAATACATTTTCACGAATTCAATTACCCTCCAAAAATTCAATTAATCAAAATATTTTTAATAAACCATTAAATCACAAATTTAAAAATCGGCAATTGAGATTGCAAATAGAATCACTGTGATAGTACAAAGTAGCGATAGCTTAATAGCTAGAAAGGGTGTCTAAAATGAGAAACGAAATTGTAGAAAATGGCAAATTCTGCGTATGTAAAATACAGTATATTGATTTTTATTTCAAGTAGTTAAAACCAGGGGATTGGAGCAGACCAATTTTTTATGTGCTCCGCTCCTGCTCCGCTCCAGCTGATTTTTTTAAATAAAAACTCTTTCAATACTTTCAAATAGCGATCTGTCATTTGCAACAAACCCCAGCTAGAAAGCTTTTTATTTTCATATAGAAAAAAATCATCAAGAATGCTTAATTTTCGGGCAAAGAAAGCTGCTATGCTTCCTGAACACCGCCTCCTTAATTAATATTATATTATTAAATAAATTCAGCAGAAAATATTTAAATAAATTCACTATTGCCACTTCTCCTTTTTCAAATAAAACCAGGCCTCAAGATGTCGTGTACTGGTCCATACATCTTTGCTAATTAGCTGTCCACCTCATACTATTAACCAATTTGCACACAATTGGAAGAAAACAATTCTACAGAGTCTTATAGATTGAGGAAGATCGTTTGCCTACTCGAGAATGTATTTGCGCATCCCATTTCCCCACAGCGCATACAATTCGTCGATCTGGAATAAATGGAAATGGGTGAGACGCGGGTGGCGGTGGATTCATAGTTAAACCTCAATGGGTTGTTAAGCCAGTGGCGTTTATGCTGAATTATCTCGTTTCCCCGGTGGAATCGTTCGAAGAGTTAATTGCTCCCTGGCACCCCCAATTCGTTGGTCCAGCTATTTATATCTACTCAACGCATCCCCCTGCATTCGTGGATGTCTTGTAAAAGCCACCCTCCTCACGAGCCATTCTTCTCCTGAGGGGGGGGGGGGGGGGTTGGTACATCAACTGAATAGCCAGCTACAGCCACAGTTTACGTGTTTCATCGCAATGATATAATTCGATTGGCAAAGCTTCGTAAAGAATATAGTAGTAATTTGTAGAGCTTAGTTTACTGCTTCGTTAATTCGCGTGAATGGCATACAATAAGGTAAATAAAGTTTTATGCGTAGCAAGCTAAGTAAACGGATGTGATGCTCGACTATATATATATGTATAATTCTGATTGGGAAACGAAGTAGAATTTTTGGAAATTTTGAAATCTTGGTAATCACAAGAATTAACAAACTTGTGAATTTTTTGAAGTTGTTTGATGTTGAAAGTTAGATTCATTAGATTTAAGAGAATACTGGGTTTAATAAAAGACGAATTCTCTGATCTGAAGAAATCTATTTATGCCAGGGGGGCATTTACGTGTAGATGCGTGAGAATGGAGGAAAGGGCCGAAGCTATTACCACTGTCGACGGGAAAGGGGAAATAAATGCGCTGATTGCTTTGAAACTGGCGCAATAAAGCTCAGTTTGATGGATATCGTGTCTTGGAGGAACCACTAAGGATTTATCTAAGTCCTGCAAATGAAAATAGACTGATTATCACATAGATCTTCCTATGCCACAGTAAATCTAAGCATAAATTAAATATATCTTGAAAATAATAAGACGAAAACAATGAATCGTGTTATAAAATTATTAAATTGATGATCTGAGATTTTAAAATTTGTAGTAGTAATAAAAGAAATAATAACTCACCATAAAAATAAGTACTAGAAACGAATTTTTATGTCAGACATTAAAAAACAATTTCTAATTAAAAAATTGGAAGAATAGATAATGTTTAAACTAATTAAATAATCGTAAAGAAAGGAATGGTTAGAAAACATAGTCAAATTTATAGCTTGTATATATAATATTTATATATATATATATAATATTTATTCTGTCTCTCTCTCATTCTTTCCCTCCCTCTCTCCCCATTAATACATATAATTGCATCTCTTTACGTAGACATATAAGTATTTAAGCATAAATATCAACAGTTTAACTGAAGTAGTCATGGCCACGGGCCACAGATCGCAAGATCGTTCTGGGAAACCAATGTATTTCTTGCGACACTACAAATCCTTGTAGACAATGGTTATAATAAATTACTTAACACCTAAGACTGTACATGCTAGAGCTTCAGCCACACCAAAGCATCCAATGTCAACGTATCCGTACGCTATTCTATTCAATGATCGCACAGCGATTTGTTATTCATAAACAGGTACGAGATCTCTACAATCGACCGGTGCGATCGCATCGCGGAACCCTATCCCCGTTTCGCTTCGATTGCCAATTCAACCGAGTCTGTGCATACTAACCAGCGAAACTTTTTCTACACCTCCTTAGTCGAGAATCCTTGACCATCCAGGACACGAGCCTGTCGCAATCGAGCCTCGACACCTTCCCATCTACGCTATATACATTTACCGAGAATAGGACTAATTAATTTACACGGAGTACTCGTCGATATGTATAACACATCTCGTCTGCCTCTGATTCCATCAGCGGCCGTCCGTCGCGGTGAGCCGGGCCCAGACACATACAACCTGACCGAAGTCGGTCCCTCGCGAGCCGAAGGATCCAAGTAGCCAAAGAACCCACCGGGGGCATTTTACGCCCTTTCGGGGATGTCGTTCTTGTATGGCTGGAAGAGCTTCGGCGGCTCGATCTTGATGGACTGCACCATGCTGGGCGTCGACAGGAGGCCGGCGTAGGAGTTCTTCCCCTCGAAGCCGCTGATTGCGTGGAGGTTGCTCTGGAGACCGGCGATGCTGATCCCCGACGGCAGCTTGATCTGCGCGGATGTGTGCGTGGGTGGCGGCGGCGTGGTCTTCTCGTGCATCTGCTGGCGGTTGACGGTGTGGTGCGGAGGATGCGGCTGCTGGGCGCCGACGCAGTCGCAGTCGCTGGACGCGTCCGAGTGTACGGGACTGAGCTCGGGCAGCAGGGTCGGCCTGTAGGTTGTGGCCGCGCTGGTGGGTGGGTTGTTCACCTGGAAGGCGGTGTTGCCGACTGTAGGAACGCCCAGGCCTGCTAAGTGCAGGGGTGGTAGCGATGGGTGAGTTTGAAGGAGGTGTGGGTGCGCTGGATACGCGGCCGCTGTGCGCGGATGAGGGCGATGAAGGGCTGATGCGGTTGAGGTGGGTACCGCACCAGGATACGGTGTGTACCTGGCGGCGTAGTACGCTGCGGCTGCAGCTGCTGGGTAGCTGGGGCCCAGGTGGGAAGGCGGTAGACCTGGAGCGCCATGGTACGGGGGTGGCGGTAGTGTTGCCGTCGCCGCGGCGAGCAGGGTGGCTGCTAGGGTAGGATCCGTGTACATGGCGTACGGCCACGCCATGGCCATTCGCTGACGCTTGTCCTTCATGCGACGGTTTTGAAACCAGACCTGGAAATTTAATAAAAATACGCTTGTTAGATTGGGGTGCTTTGAGATGAAATGATGCGGCGGGTTGGGTTTATTAGGTAGGGAGGATTTAAGAGTTTTGATGTATATAGTCTTGATCTTCTTCCTCTGGTATGACAGGCCTTGGGATCGCAAGGGATTCAGAGGGGCTGAACGGAGACTAACGTTTCTACTATTTAACACCTCGATCATTTCCATCGGTTGGCCGTTTTATAGCCACTGTGCGGCCCAAGTGTTCCGAGATGAGAAATTAAGGGATCCATTAAAGTCAAAGGTAACACGGGAAAACCGCTAATTAAAGTGATTAACACCTCGGACCGGATCGACCGGTCGTGGCCGAAAGAAATTAAGAAGTCAGAGAAAAAGGATCAAGGGGATCGAGGCGAAACGGAAAGACCAAGGAGTTTGTGTTTGACTTTCGTGATTGACTGTTTGCTCGGTCCGGAGAGAAAAAAGAAGCAGAAGAATCGCCAACCGACTCTGGCAACCGTCCTCTCTCTCTATCCCCGAGCTACAATCGCCAATCAAACATGGCGGTTCGCGCAAAAACGGTCTGCACTCTCACTCGCGCTTTAATTGCCTCGATTAAGCATTCAACGTTCTAGGTACCTAGTCGTTTGAAACGAACAGACCCAGAGGAATTATATCCGGTAAATTGAGAAGAGATTTTTATCCTAGAAACTTATTCGAAATTGCGTACCGAGGAGCGAAAGAGCCTTCAAGGCTTCTCCATTTATTCCTCCGTGACTGTCGATTACGGGCATTAATTAAACAGGCCGAGGTGTTAACAGAACACTTTTCTATGCGTAGGCCGAGCAGCGCGGTCACTATTTACCGAACTTCACCGCAGCCGTGTTTGCGTATCCTCGATAAATGCTCTGTCGTAACGGCGCCGGGGTGCGGAGGGGATGAAATGATTTTTCTAATTGACCCAGCGATCGGAATCGTTATACACCTTGATCGTGGATTCCGGCAGGTGTAGCTGGGCAGCCAGTTCGCATCTCCTTGGTCTGCTCACGTAATTCTCCCTATGGAACTCTTTCTCCAATCGGGATAGCTGCTCCCTGGTGAAAGCCGTCCTGTATCTCCTAATGTTCGGGTCCATCGAGGACAAAGGCTGCTGCTGTTGCTGCTGATGCGACGGCGAGGATTCTGCAAACCCGAAGGAACGGTCTCTGTTAGCCATGAAGAAGAACGTTCGATTAGAATACTCCGCAGAGGGTGAATTTTACAATTGTGCCGGCGGTTGGGGACCACAATTTGTCTCGACAAACTGCCTTCGGGAAGTGACCGGCCATTTCTTGTTTTCTTAACGCGGTTACACATTGTCGCCCCGCAGAACCAGCGGGCGATCGAATTTAGGAGCGTGTAAACGAGACGGGGCGGCGGAAACAGGCTGAAAGGAGCTCGGAGGGTCGCTGGACCTCACCTGGGCCTTCTTTCGGAACTTGAGGTTTCTTTTTAAGATAATTTTCTTTGGTCTACCGACGGGAGCTTCGAGCTCGACTAATCTGATTCTTCTAGCCAAATTGTTGTACAATTATTGTAGGGAAACTTGAAGGGTGTACAATAATTTCTACCCTCGCGATACAAGTCTGATATTAACGGCTTAAAAAAAAGGGTGGGATAAAACGCGAACTTTTATTTCAAGGGATATGCGCAATGAAATGAACCGTTAACTTCTTTTCGAGGAAATGACAAAAGCAAGGGGTGCCGAGCAAAAATTCGCGATTATGGTCAAGCAATTTCAAATCCTTGAGCAATAAACAGTTCTCCGGGGACGAGTTTCCAAGAATTAGGAAAGAGTCATAAAATAATTACCGCAATAAACCGCGTGGCTGCGTTTCCACGAAGGACTTGGTCGATTTTCTCGAGCCTTATTTATTTTCACGGCCGTTGCTATTCTACTTAAATAAGCTTCGCACCGCTCAGGTCCCGAAAACTACCCTTAATGCACGTCGCTCAGAACAACAACGAGCCATCAATTGGATTAACCTTTCGAGTGATTAACCCTCTAAGTAACCTTCAACTCCCTTTAATTGTTTGCTTATTGTACAGGGACGCGAAAGCGTACTCTAATTTTCATATAGGCGTTGCGACGAACCTACGAAATTCTTTCTTTCACGGTAATTATTTATTCGGAGGCGGATTAGACCGAACGCCCCAAAAATTACAAGCTAGCATTCATTATAGCTGAGCTTCCAAGGGGAATTAGAATCAGGAAAGGCAAACATTCTCATTTATACGTTTCACCAAATAACTTTAAAAATAATTTTATTATCTCTTCACAAACTTTACATTTTTGCCTTACATATCGTTCTGAGATTAATCTAACCACAATGGTACTTTTTTATTAACGATTTCGAGACCCCGAGCATAAAATTTCCAACGCAAAATAAACCAAAACATTTCGGCATCGAGGTGACTAAGAGTTGAAGCAGATCTTCGAGATCTATAGAGTTATTAAAATTCATAGAATTTCGACTCGCATTCGGGAGATCAGTTAGGGTAATTCCGGGAGACGCGGCCGAGCTGGAGAGTTGGTCGAAACAGTTGATTTCTAGAGAATTAATTGTTCTGAACCTTAACACATTTTTACATATACACAGATGTAGAGTCTGAATATAGCAACTCGACCAACTCTCCAGCCCGGCCGCGTCTCCCGGAATTACCCTAGATAGAAATTTACCTTTCTCTGGTGTCTTTGGCATATTTCCCGGCGGCGGACTATGCGGCGGGCTAAGCTGATACTGGGGTGGCACGAGGTCCACGACTATCGTCTCCTCCTCCCTCTGATCCTTCTGCTGATCCTCAAAGTTCCTCTGATAGCCCTGCATCCTGCGCACTGGTTTTCGCGGCTCAGAGAGTGTACACTTAATTTATCACTGTTCACTAAGATTCTCGAGTCCCCCCCCCCTCGTAGCCTAACAACTAAATCTTTGGTATAAGTTCATAAGGGGGAAAGTGCGACTCCTTTTCACTGTACACTTTGTCGCAAACGATGCTTCGCGCTGTATCTCGCAACGCTAAACCTCCGAGAAGTGCCAAAGTGTGACTGCCAGGGGTACTCATTGTACCAGGAATTTATACGCCCTTGCCTATCTATGGAGGAGCCATAGTTCAGTCACGGTCTGGGATTGGCCACCGGCTGGTGCATCGCCTTTCCATTGGCCCGCGGAGCCCACGGTCCTTCCCACCACGACCCCTTCCACGCGGGAACTAGCATCTCTCCGGGGAAGATACATTTTTTACAAGATGCACCGACAGCATCAGCTTATGCATCGAGCCAGCGGGAATTATCTGTCGTTATTTCCTGGCGCCACGATGAGCTTCGCGTCCCACCGGCAAGGGCTTCGCCACGTTACCACCCCTTCGATCCAGGGTTTTCCTTCTCCGATGCAATTTACCTAAACGGTTGCTGTTAATCAGCGGTCGCGTTGAGATTCCGTCAACGGGGGCTGTGCTCCATGGGACCTGGGTTTCCAAAAATCGCTAGGGCATCTTATTTCCCCAGCCTTTAGTACCCTTGTTAGTTTTTTAGTGAACTAAGGGTAAATGAAACTTCAGCTGAAAAGGCTTAATATTTTTGAGCTCAGACAGAAAATTCTGATTTTATTGAAATATGTAGGAAGTAATTTCTTTTCCTGCGGAAATTCATTCTAAAGGGGCGAAATCAGCCCTTAAAATTATCACGTGTTTTCGTGTTTTCGTGTTTTCGATATAATTTTAATTTTCTTTCCATAGTGGAATAAAACATAAAAAACTGAAGAATTCTTATTTTGAAAGTTTTGCTCTATCTCGCACCGTTACAAAGTTATATTTAAAAAACGAAAAATTGTTTTTCAGCCCTTCGGAGTGAATTTTTACATAAAAGAAATTGCTGCTTGTATATCCCCGCGAAGTTTCATTGAAATCAAAATTTTCGGGTTGATAACATTTCCTTGTAAATCTATTAACATTCGTGAAACGATATATTCAGTTTAATAATGTTGTGGTTTCAAATATGAATTGCTTTGATTTTTATTAAAAAACAGAGGAGACTGTTTCAAGATATGTATCAGGGGTTGACATACTTGTGTTCGGTGGGTGTACGACAGTTTTAAAGAAATCTGTGGAGTATTCACCCCTTATGTACTATAAATGCAACTATACGGTGCACCGCGTGCGGAGAACGCTCATGGGCGTGAAGCGAGCGTGCTTAAGGAATATAGCTAGAGGGCTTTCGCACGCGGTGTCCGCTAATCGTTTGAATTTCAGAACCGAAAGAATTATGAGATATCCTTACACGTGGCAATATTCAGGTAGATCGGCGCAGCGGTTCAATGGGGGTAAATCCTCTTGTTCACTGCCGTACTCGGCTCTTATTGTTACCGTAAACACCATTGTCCCTTAATCAACCGTAGAAGTTTATCTTGTAACAAAAGGGAAATGAAAACTGCCCACTCTAAAAGGCATACGGTTTACCCATCACTGCAAATCGGTTACCTTTATACATAAATCTGTGGTTGTAAGGAAAAACGACCCATGTCACATGTTTTCACTTTCGAGATATTGTCGTTGAAAGTTCTAAACACCAATTCTTATTAGCAATGTTTCCTTGTTTCCTTCTTACGATATAAACGTATATTTCCTTCACTTTGCATAATATTCAATATCCGTATAATTAACGTAAATAATAATAAACGAAATAGTAACAATTTACATACACTTTAAGCAGAATGACACAAGTCCACTGGACTTGTGTTGTTCTGCTTGACCGTGTCGCAGTTAACGGGTCATTCCTGTAATCACGCCGCAAAATTTGGCAGCATTCAGGTTTTTTCTCAGCGAATACAATGGATAACAATGTCAACCTTTTTTTTCATTTATTAATCTACTTATTAAGTATACGAAACAATTTTTTAAATACACTTTTAATTATGTTTTTCCAATGTTATCTTACACAAAACACGTTATAGTATATGCAGATATATAAAAATAGAAAATAAAAAACGATCACAAAGGAAAGATACGTCGTATTCTCCAAATTTTGTGGACTTACGTTGTTTTGCCAAATGCGTATTAATTGAATCTGGACTTCGGTTAAATTGCATTATTTTTTCAACGTATAAAATTCGTTTTCATGCATTTTTTCTGATAAATACATACATCCGATATTCTACAGTTGAATTAATGCATAAACTCAAATTTTTTGAAATTGTGACATGGGTCGTTTTTCCTTACAACCACAGAAATACGAGAACGGGTGACTCCTTATTGTGCAACCGCGATCGAGTTTCAACTGTTTTTTTTTTAAGTGAAACAAATATTTTTGAATTTATAGAAGCTTGGAAATACGCGGGACTTGTCGCGGAAAGCAATCATTTCTTCCGTAAAATATACCTACTTAGTTATTGCCAAGCGTTACGGGCCCACGGTAAACCGAGGCTGTTAGAAAAGCATCTTTAACGGCTGCAGCCATTGTGCGCAGCGGCCGAAGACGGAAAATTCCTCTGCGAAAGACCCGGACGCGCAATAACGTCGTAAAAAGCAAGGGACTCCGCTCCCACCGCTATTATAATGTTTCCTTAAAGCGCGACTGTCCTCGTAAAAACTTTGCTCCATTTTAAACGACCCTACGATTGTAAAAATTGCATCTTCGCGTGCCCCATTTCTCACTTTCTCCTAGCTTGGACACCCTCGCCGACAACGCGCGAGCGGAAGAGAGAACTCGGCGACACTTACTTTTCGGCGAGCGGAAATATTCATGGGGATAATAGGAGCGTCTGTTTTCGTAAGGCCGTCGTGCAATTTTGGCGAAGCGTGGCGAAACGAATTGAAGAAATTAATGGGGATTAATTAATTGTCGCTGCGCTTCGGTCGTCAATTGTTTAGAAACTTTTCTCTTCGTATCGCTGCGCTTCGCCAAAATGCGCGAAGGCCTCGAAACGAAAAATTTCCATCTATTAAAATTATTCTAAACTGAATAGGTACTTCAGTAAGATAAGTGAAGCATTGAGAACGAAAATGGAGTAACCCACATCTTTTGCGAAATTGAATGTGATTAATAGTAATGTATTTGTAATAATCATATAAAATAGGAAAAATTATTTCTTTTCAATTTAAAATCATATCGCGTAACAAAATTATTTGTTGCATTGGAATTTTGTGATGACATCTGCGAGCAATATTTATTAAAATTAATTGGAAAATTAATTATGTCTTCATTAGGAAGCATTTCGAATAGTATCAAAGCTAAAAATTATGAATGCTGTTGAAAGCGTATTTTTTAGGTCGCCTATTTCTCCGTCCACCTATTATTAGGGTTAACCCTAGAGTGCGCATTGTAGACAATGCATTATCTTGCATAATCTTTTCTGCATTAACTCTTTTAAACATATTACTACATATCATAGTACACTATGTACTCTCTAAATAAGTATCTACTGTTATTTCCTGCAGTTAGGCATTCAAGCGAATTTGTGGTTAGTTGTAAAAGCAATATAAAGTTTGTTGATCAACGCGGACGGTAATTATTCAGAAGTTTTCCGTCCTCACCGATTTCAATGATTTTTGGATATGTTGTCGGGGACACGATTCTGAACAACTTTTTCCTATACATGTTACCGCCGCTCGACCTTCGTTTCCGAGATATTCGCGAAAAACTGCTGCTACTACTGCAATGTATTCTGCCGTATACAGACCTAGAGTAAGCACCCGTGGCAGCATATGGACAAAACAAATGACGAAGCTGACCTTTGTTTCCGAGATATTTGCGAAAAACTTCTTTTGACTTATTCCAACGCAACGAATTTCACTTACCAACTTGTCCCAGGTATTAGTATTGGTTGGGGCTAGATAAGTGCGGGGGGGCGTAAGGAACCGATGTGAGTCGGGGTGTTTACGGTCATCCGCAAGTTTCCGGTTCAAATCTCTAAACTCACATCAGTTCGCTACCATGCTTTACGCGCCCGCAAGCGGGCGCGCGCCCCCCGCGCTAATCTAGCCCTAACCAATACTAATACCCGGGACAAGTTGGAAAGTGGAATGCGTTGCGTCGGAATAAATCCACAGAGGTTTTTCGCAAATATCTCGGCAACGAAGGTCGACATTGTATTCTACCAATACGTACGCGTACGTAGCAGCACAGCGTTCGACGATTCGATTTTGTTCAATGAAGTGGTAGCCACAGTTCTTTGCGAATATCTCGGAAACTATTGCCGTGCGGCGGTAACATGTATAGGAAAAAGTTGTTCAGAATCTTGATCTTGATAACATATCCAAAAATCATTGAAATCGGCGAGGACGGAAAACTTCTAAATAATTACCAAAATAATAATTGTTGTGTATAATTTCATCTTAATATATAAAGCAGAAAGCTTCTATATGTTTGTGTGTTTATGTGTCGCCAGAAAACTTTCGAACGATAAACTCTGTGATCACGAAATGTGCCTCAGCTCATTATGCCTGACTAATCCAAATGAATGTGACTATTTTCACAAAAGAAAATAATTTTTTTTTATAAAATCAGAATCTAAATTTCGGACGAAGCCGAGTAGTAAAGCTAGTAACGAATAAAGCACTTACATTAAATGTACTCCCACTGCACATTGTACTTTGTAGATATGATATTATGTACATTAATTTTAATTAAAACTAGGGCTGGGACTATTTGTCGAATTTTTCGGTATTCGAATACTTCCAGTTGCTTACAAGGGAAGATCCCGAACCCGAAAATTCAAAAAATTCTGAAACTTTGTGGATATGTAGGGGATTTCTTTCTGATTACAACGCAATTTTTTTGGTGCTCAAAATCACTGTAAGGGGGTGAAATTAACCCCTGAAGATTCGGCTATTTTGCGATTTTATTTTCTAACACACAATCTGTAAGAGATAGAAAAAAAGTTTCAGGACAAAAGTTACTTCTTTTATTTAGATCTATCAAATCGTAAAGGTTTTATCAATTGTTTAAACAATTAGAAAAAAGTTATAAACAAAAATATGAATGTTTTCTAAAATTCGGGTTTTCACGTGAAATCTGAACTGGATGTTTAAATAATTATGAAACAGCATAATCCATATTTTTTTCTATACAATTTCAACTATTGTTGTATCGCGGAACTGTGCTCCGCGACAATTGAAAAACCTTTGGATCCCATTGTAAGGTACCTTAAGCTGCACGACGAGCAATGTTTTTCTAACTTTTATTAGGAAATAATACGCGACGCGTAGTAAGAAAGTAAGATAATTTATATACTTTTGTCTCTAATTACACATGGGGAAATTATATCAGGTGGAAATACAGGAGAAGAAGGGAACTGTTAGATATAACTTATCCTTATTAGAACTTTTTATTTTTAACATAATTATCGAACTTTTCTCTTATTTGTTCACCAAACAAGCGAGACAATGCAGGCGTTTAATAAACAATTTAAGTATAGTTATCTAACTTTGAAAACACTTGTGTGATTATGAATTATTCTTCATGGTGATGAAACTCTTCAAAAAAATGTTGAAAACATAAATATTGCTTACACCACGCACATCGTACGATAGCATAATTGCCGCATATGGAACAACGAAGTGGATGCATGAAATCTTGTTGTGAAAAAGCGAAATCTACTGGATTTTCAAACTGATTTGGTTTCTCAACAATATATCCACTTTTATACCATGCGTAGGCAAACACATCGTGATACTTTGGTGATGAAAGTTGATTATGAATAAGAGACTGTAATCTAATGACATTATTCCTTGCATTTAGCTGCACATCGTAATTAAACAATAATACAAGGTCGGAAAATTTTCGTACAAAGCTTTTCCATATCCGGAAACCATATACATCAAGCGGTTGTATCATTCCTGTACTTTTTTTTCGGTATTGTGAATATTTCCACATGTTGATTAGCTGGTATACCGTTTCGTAATGTAGATGGACAGTGACCAGTCCACGAATCCAATAACAAAATGCTTCGAGATCCCGCATGTGGTAGATATACGTTTGTTAACCATTCCATAACCAGTTCACCTGTTAACTTTCCAGATGTGGACGCGTGTATATAAACATTCCACGGTCGAAACAAAGATTGTTGTACACGTGGACCAAAATTATCATCCTTTTCCTGCAGAACAGCGGAGAGAGTAGTTTCCCAGAAGCTGATATTGTGGGGAATATAGAATAGCTATGTGTAGTAGCGGATTATAGATTGTACGACTGCTGTAACACTTTTGGTTCCTTGTTCAGCTGAAGTACGGCCCGAATGTAATTCTAGATTGAATCCGCTTTCATCAGCATTGAATGTATTGTTTGTTCCGATATCTCTAATTCGAGGTTTTACATTATTCACAAAAGTCGAAGCAATTTCATTTAATTGCGTGGTATCTGTACCGTATGATCTGGTAATAAATTTGTTCACTTTTCTTGAAACTATTTTATACGTTCTCTTAAAATTCCAGATCCAATGTCGAGATGCTTTAAAATTTTCCAACCCTGTCTCTTCATTAGCTTGTAAGGCCCATCTTCGAAGGTCCAAATCATGAATAATGGCATGAGTTTCATTCCCGTCAACAAACTTATTATACACATATTCAGAAATTTGTAACAATTTTTCCTGACGTGTCCCTCCCCTGTTCACCGTATCTTCCCATCTAATGAAAACAAGGCAATTTTGCATAGATATAAAACAAATAGATACGAAGCACCTTAAAATAACAGTACATCCTTTACTACTTACCTATACAATTGATATACGGATGAAACTTTTCGAAATTTATGTTGGACAGATTGTAAAGAAAGCCGTCTCTTCTTACCACTTTTCCAAAATGCAACAGCCTCTGTTTTATATTCTAAAGTCACAATACCTCCTTCTTCTGGTATACACTGCTCTTCTTCGAACTCTATCGGTTCTAAAAGTTCTTCGCGTGTAGGTACATATATATCATCCACAAATTCTACAGAATGTGGTCTAAACGGTTCCAAAAATTCTAATGTAACATCAGCTTCCATTGAAAATGATGTGTCTTCTTGCGATTTAATAAGCATGTCTTTTATTATGTCGTGTAACTCCATTTCTCTATTATTAATAGGCGTCTCATTATTATTCTCAATTAGGAATGTTGTCATAAGTAAACGAATTACATTTGCAGGATGTATGGGAACCATTTTCAACACTACGCGTTTGTTACACAGAATCAACGTACATTTACTGTTAACATCTATACTTAAACTACAATTAACTAGTATTTCTTATTGTTAATGAGTCTTTACTCTTCAAATGCCTTCGATACTACTGACAACAATAACGTGTCGAAGCATTTGTTACTTTTGTCGTCAGGACAAACCTATGGATAATACCTATCTTATACGTATACATATGGCATATGTGTATGAATCTTACTTTATCACGTCTGAAGAAAACATGTTTGGACAGTGAAATGTCTTATTAAAATTGATCATCTTTATTTTCCTTGCAAATAATGTATCATCCGATAAGAATACTAATATATGTATTCTCATTATTAATGCTCGAGAAAACAATAGACATGAGATAATACTTTGATGGGAGACAAAAGTAGGTATATATTCACATCACACAAGTGTTTTCAAAGTTATCTAACTATACTTAAATCGCTTATTAAACATTGTCTCGCTTGTTTGGTGAGCAAATAAGAGAAAAGTTTAATAATTATGTTAGAAATAAAAAGTTCTAATAAGGATAAGTTATATCTAACAGTTCCCTTCTTCTCCTCTATTTCCACCTGATATAATTTCCCCATGTGTAATTGGAGACAAAAGTATATAAATTATATTACTTTCTTACTACGCGTCGCGTATTATTTCCTAATAAAAGTTAGAAAAACATTGCTCGTCGTGCAGCTTAAGGTACGTTACAATGGGATCCAAAAGTTCTTCGATTAACAACAATAGTTGAAATTGTATAGAAAAAAAATATGGATTATGCTGTTTCATAATTATTTAAACATCCAGTTCAGATTTCACGTGAAAACTCGAATTTTAGAAAACATTATTCATATTTTTGTTTATAACTTTTTCTAATTGTTTAAACAATTGATAAAACCTTTACGATTTGATAGATCTAAATAAAAGAAGTAACTTTTGTCCTGAAACTTTTTTTCTATCTCTTACAGATTGTGTGTTAGAAAATAAAATCGAAAAATAGCCGAATCTTCAGGGATTAATTTCACCCCCTTACAGTGATTTTGGGCACCAAAAAAAATTGCGTTGTAATCAGAAGGAAATCCCCTACATATCCACAAAGTTTCAGAATTTTTTGAATTTTCGGGTTCGGGATCTTTCCTTGTTAGTTATTTGGCGAGTTCAAATATTTAAGTATCCAAATACTATTCGAATATTTAAGTATTCGAATACTATTCGAATATTTCAGTATTCGAATACTGATGAAATACTTTTTTACTGTAAAGCATTTCATGCTTTTTAGTGAAAATATTGTATTGTCATCGGAACGACGTTTGTGTGCAAAGTTTCAAGCCGATCGAATATGTTGAAGTGGGTCAAAATTAGCTTACAAGATTTCACCCTGATAAACTAACGAACTCACAACTGAAACTAAATAAAAGCTAATAAAAAAAATGAACCTAAAGAACTTGGTTTATAATTTACACCATACTATTTGAATACATCAGTATTCGAATAGTATTCGAATACTCAAATATTCGAAGTTTATTCGTATCATTCGAATACTTGTAAAATATTCAAATATTAAATTATTCGAATAGTCCCAGCCCTAATTAAAACACACACACGTAACCTAGAATTTTTCATTATTTTTCCCGGATTCACGGGAAAAATCTATGTTAAAAGCTATTTCGCTTTGCGCAAAAAAAAATATGCAGTGTAGGGTTAATCCGTTGTTGCTCTCAATGCCTCAAATAAAACTTGCTTCATTTTTACCACGACATAATAGTAAGTATAATATCCCGATTATTTATCATCCGTTTGAAGAAGGAAATTAATATTACTCGCCCTTTCTTGAAGCTCCCACAACGTTAAATCTTATATCTTAATTTCAAAACTTGTATCTCCTCCCATAATTTTAAGGAACTGTATTACATTTTGGGAGTGGCGTGCAAGCCACTTCAACTGTCTTTCGTGCGTCTCATTAGCATTGTATATTGCACTATATACCTGCGTGCCCGTAATATTACCATTTATTGCGGGATAATAGCTTCGGTTGGGGGAAATTAGTAACGAATTATGGCGCTGACAAAGCTACTTTTTTTAACGACTTCCCGAGAATTCCGTGCGTCTTTCGCGGGCCGTGGGCATAGTTTGGGCAGGTACGGCTATTCCGCGCAGTATGTCGGGCATTGTCAGGCGCGATCAGATTAAACTTAATCATTTATTTCCCCGTTTAGTTTCCGCGCGCCGCGAATACGTTAATCCGGGCGCGACCAATAAATTATTGGACGAAAAGTCCGGCGAGTTCGGCAATCTCCGCGGGGCGATGCTCGCCGAAAATTGCATCAGAGATTGCTAATAATTTTTGCACGCCGCGGGCCGTTCGACGTTTACGACGACACCGAAAGTCGCGCTTAAGGTTAATCTTTAATGAGGCTCTCCCGCCGATGAACAAACCCCGCAGCACGCTTTGATTCGCCTTTAATTCATCCAACAGTGAACCCGCGAAAAAAATGCTGCTTTCCGCTGCGCAGTCCAGCGAAATTGCATATCTTTCGTAATTAAATATTCATGGGACGGTGGCATACCGTGAACACGATAATTCTCGCTTCAATTTCTTATTCGGCTATCAAAACTGACAACGCATCCGCGCAGGATTTTATATTGTTGGTGCAAAGTTTTTCTTTTTCTAGCGTTTTGGATCTCTTATTTATTTTAAATGTTTGTTATACAAGGCGGACTCCAAATTTGGTTTGTTTTTGAAGTAAATATTTGGGGATTCTTAGACAATACTTTGGATGCTTTTTAGAAAATATCGCACGTGAAAACATTACCTCTAGATTAACCTCTGTAACTAATTGTAAGAAAGGGTATATTGTGTGATGAGAAAGTTAAGGTGAGGTTGGGATCAAAAGATAGCTTCATTTTGAAAAAACTTTATAGTATACTACTTAGCTGATGTCGTAAATTTTAATTTTTAATTTTAATTTTAATTACAATAGACGGATTAGGCAAGCCTTTGGTATAATTAATTACAAAATGAGGTAGAAACACGGACGCACATTAAGGAAGAAGGACAGAGAGAAAAAGAAATGGAATAAAGAAAAGCATGAATATACAATATGAGACATTCAACGCAACAGACGTAAAAGCTTTGTACGGATCTTATCTATTGAATCGGAAAGAAGAGGTCAAATTGGTCGTGATAAGAATTAGCAATGCTACATATGCGATCGATGCAATTATGTTTGCCAAAGAGGGTTCGATGAGTTTTTACGCTAAAAAGATTACCATGCCTTAGGCTCTTAAATTAAATTTTAGTTTGTACATAAAGACACATTGGTTATAATATATAGCGAATAAATACGCAGCATAGGGTGTTGAATTGGTAAAACAATTAAAAAGTACAGCAGGCAAAGCTGCAACACAACTGCAACCATCGTTTGTAAAAGTAAAACAATTGACAACTATGCATACAGTCAGGGATCATCTTTGATCCTTGTTTCTGTCCCTAGAAACACCCTCGCTGGCAAAACGAGAAAGTTGAATAGCCTAAAATCTTCCCCGAGAATTGTTCGGCATATAAAAAAAAATAAAATCGAAATTGATCTATTGGAAATGTTTATTGCATCACTTTGAAATTTACGTAGTGGGCTTTTCATAGCAACATGATTGATAAAACGGTTCGTATCCAACTTAGGTATTTTAGCGTCGATAGTGGGCTACACATTTTTGCAATAAATAAATTTCGCAATAATATTTTTCTGGTGGTGTATAAGTGATAGCGTGTTTATTCGAGTGATACAATAAATATTTTCGGTAGTGTATTAGTTCCTGAGTTATAAGGTAACAAGCAAAGAGGCGGACATTAATTTATTTCTTAAATGTAGAGAATAAGAAGAAGAATAATTAGAAGAAAAGGAGAGATGTAAATAAATTTCCCGATATTATTACTAATTGTTAAATTAATACCTCTTAACAGGCAAAGCGTTTGTGGAAACAGAGAGAGCTCTATATTCTATTTACAACAAAACGTCAACAAACCTATTATTTTTAATTAAGCAATATCACCTAATTCAATCATTAATTTCAACCCTCTCATAGGAGGAAACAGTAGATTCGCGTGCGGAGTCCGCTCGACTCCGAATCGACGGGACTTAATTTCTCGCTGATCTCCTTTAGTTGTGAAGAAAGTCGAGCGGAACTAAGGCAAACTCGGGGTGTAGCCGAGGTACCTGGTGGTGTAACGAGGTGTAAAACTTTATTTCGTATAATTTCGACCTCAAGCCGAAACTGGAGCAACGGTACCATTCGGGGCCGTATTTCATCCCCCGGGTCAGCAAACTTATCGGTCTTTATTGCGATCCAACGACAACGGAAACGGTATCGATCTTTTTCCCGAACTTTCCTTTTTTCCACCCCGCCCCGTTCCCTCAAAAACGGAGCACAATTTTCGCGCGTCTTTTACGGCG
This sequence comes from Andrena camellia, assembly GCA_029448645.1. Classification (NCBI taxonomy): domain Eukaryota; kingdom Metazoa; phylum Arthropoda; class Insecta; order Hymenoptera; family Andrenidae; genus Andrena; species Andrena camellia. The sequence continues at coordinate 5,735,304 of CM055682.1, read as the reverse complement.
GTGCAGTAACGACGTTGCCGTTGAAATACAACTGGCTGTTAAATCTGGAGCACTTTTTTCTCCATTTCGACCCGTACCCTCTGAGCGCTCCAAAAGAAACTGGGGCCCTTGATGGTATTTAAAATACCCGACGCCCCGTTATACGGCCGGCAAACCGAATAGAGAACGGTCCCCAAAGAAGTCGCAAAAGTGGAACTGTGGGCATTGTTTCCCTGGGTGTTTCGAGCAACCGTTGCGCTAATTCTTACGGGGAAAATCGGTGATACTTTTTGTAAACAAATTTTCTTTCGAACTATTTTTTTTAACCCTTACCCCGTGCGGGGATCGCCGATGGGCGTTCAGTGAGTACTATGAATAAATGGGACTGAAGGAGTTCCGCACACGGCGTACGCATAGTGTTCCAACCTCTGTAATCAAAGGGCTAAAACAGAGATTTTATTTAGAGGAACAGAATGTACAAGGACAAGGTTGGAGAATTTGTTTAATTGCATCTAGATTTCAATTTAATTCTTGTTACTCGCGACAGGAACTTCGTAGTTGTGTACTTAATTTTTTTAACGGTATAATTATATTTTATAGCTGAAGTACGAGTATTGGTCATGAGAAACGAAGGGTTCCCCCCGAGCGTAAAGGGTCACAGATTAAAGCAAGCAAGTCTAGTGCCTTAAAAAAGGCACTAAACTGCTTAATCTGGCGAATCACTTACCTGCAGCAGCAACTAGATTTTTTCCCAGCTGGCGGGGGAGGAAGGTGTTGAAGGGGTTAATTCGAGGATTCCGAAGCCGAACGCTCGCGCGAGGCAACGCCGGGCACGGTTGCTCGCGCGCGGACAGATTTCCACCGATATAAAAATTGATGATACCGTAAAAGCGCAACCCTTCTGCCGGGACCCTTTGAAATCTCCTTCTTTTTTCTAATCTGTAATCCGCTTACGCGAGAGCCGTGGAACGTTTGCCAGCCTGCAGGTTTTGTTATGACCCTGGAAAAAAGTACGTAAACTTTCAACCCCGAGATTTGTTTCTCGTCTTTCGTCGTAATTAAGGCCATTTTGGAAACCCGTTAATGGTTATTTTGATCGACGCGGAGGTATACGCCACCGTCTTTCTTGTGAAAGCAAACGTGACTGTTGATTGTCGACGAAATAGTTAGTTACTTAGTCAATTTTTAAGCTTGGTTTCGAATTATTTTATTTTTGCACTTAGATACTCCTAATAATTATTTTCAGAACACTTTTCCTATTCACAGTATTACTAACTGTCTGATATTACAATAGTAAATCACTTAAAAAAATTTTATCCGAATTATGCTCTCCTCACTTTGTCTCCCATAACACAAAATCTAAGATCCAGAATCTAAAATTCAAAATTTTAAAAATTCGTACTAATTCTAAATTTAATCCGATTTATTCTAAATGTGAAAATTGAGAAACTAGCAGGATATATTTTTTAAGAAGTTATAGAGAATTTGATTTGAGTTTTGTGAAAATCATTTGTAAAATGCAACGTAATTTTTGATCAATGAAAAATGCATAAAGAAAGAGGAGGAAGGGAAGTTTTGGGAAGAACGTGAAAGGTGATAGTATTTTTTCAAAGCTTTTCATTTGCACGCGAGTTCTAGCGAAACTGTGAAACGATTGGTTTGCGAAATTTGTGACACAGCCAGCGTGCATTTTAGAGCACTTTACGAGTCGCGTAGTCTGCAGATGAATCTCGTCTCCTATGGATATCGTGGTCGTTCGATATCGATGATAAAGCACGTTTTTGGGGAGGAGATTAATATGATGTAACGCGTGGAGGATTTGATCAGCGAGTTACAATGGAAGCGGAGTAACTGCAGTAATGATAGCAATGTCGATCAATTCTGATACAGTGTTTATCGTGTGTTTACGCGTTGGTAACTGGGGGAGATTTGAACGAAACGCATAAGTAATTTCGGTATGTTAATTTTCTTCAAAATTCAGGTGGTTTAAGTGAACCATCACATTATGTACTCATTTGTTATTTTATTATTTCGAGAGTTGCGCTTATACTCTTTACTCGAAAATTTAAAAATGCTTAACGATTCTTTTCTTTAGTCGATAAATAGACTAAGCGTGAAATTAGAAGGTGGAAGTTTATTGAAAATTTTGGAACTCTGCAAAATTGCCGTGTCTCCAACGATTTTCCAATTTCAATGTCTCTGAGATTTAGAATTTAAATTGCATTGCAACTGGAAAACTTTTTTTTATAACTTCATATTGCTCTGAAAAGGGGATTGACTAATAAGGAGAGGTTTTTAGGTGTCCGCCTCCGATTGCTTTGGCTTTTGGATATGCTTTAGAGGACTGAAAAATAACGAATAGGTACGTGTTTTTTTTTTATTTTGGCCCGTTTGCATATTTAGCGGGTTAAAAACTTCTCATTGCAAGGGAAAGGACACGATTAACTTTTGAACGACGGACAGTTTCACCACGCGTCGGATGTAGCCTCCACTTTGCCCCATAATCTCATTCACACACAGCTTGAAATAAGCTTTTATATTAAATTCTAATCATATAATATAAAATTCTTATCTTCTTCAAGAAGTAATGCAGTAGAACTTCTATTACCTGAAAGAATTTGCGAAGTTTCATACTATGATGCATATTGGCGAAACCGCGAATGATATGGAAAATAAGTTAGAAACAAAATTTTATGATTCTCGATGATCTACAACACTGAATTTCTAAAAAATAATTTTTTTCGCAAATTCTTTACTACCGTGTTATGTATCATCGAGAACCATCAAACTTTGAATCTAACTTCCTTTCGATATCTTTCGATATTTCACAGATATGCACAATAATATGAAAACGCAAGCATTCTTTAGGGATGAGAGAGTTTCATACCGAAACGAAAAGTATTTAGGTAAATTTTTTTAGGGGAAAATGGCCTTCTAAGTTGAGGGTTGATGTAGGGAATATAAATCACACACGTGTTTCTTATTTAACATAAAAATATACTAATAGATACCTATGTGAGAATTATAAAGTTTACATTTTTCCGCGATAAAACACATGGCGACCACACCAAGCGATCGAGAAGAACAGTAAACATAATATGTAATAGTACTTAAGTAGATGGCATTCCACCTCATACAATGGAAAGAAATATCTCGAGCCGGATGCCGCCATCTCTTTACTCAATAATGAAAAATAATTATAAAAACAACTCCACAATTGAAGATATATTTTGCTCAATATCTCGGAAACCATTGAGTGTAGATAATAAATTGAAATTGCAAAATTGTGTGGTTTTAACGACGAATTTAGCTACATAGCCAGTTTCAAGAAATACCAATTTGTTTAAAACGAAATTGTTTGTACCAATTTATTGATATTAATACAATATTTTCAACCACCAACTTTGAGGGTTATTTTCACCCCCTAGATGTGGACGATGGTCGATAAAAAAAAGCGTGTCGAATATTTTTGACAATTCTACAAATTTTCAGAGTAGGTATCATCCAAATCGCCGTGTGACACTTAAGTGATGTCCCTTGCGAGACTGCCTGACTTACTGTATAGAAATCTGTGAGCACATATTTGACAAAGAAACGACCACAGAAAAATGGTACCTACCTACTCAATCGGTGCGTGGCAGAAAATATCTTTAAAGTGGTGAAAATTTCTAAAATTTGAAAGCGACTGTACAGAAGCAAGTCGAAGGGAGATAATTGGCGCGAACAGCCGGTGCAGATGCGGTCGCAATCATGCCGCTGATTAAACGGTTTGATTAAGCGCCTAATTTACTTGCGTGTACGATGTAACGTTGCTTTATGCGAAATCTATAAAGCCCCTGGTCACCCTAGCGCCCATGAAAATTACGTCCGCGTAGACCGTCGGCGGCGTGATCAGCCCGTATACGTATTTTACGCTCAACCGAATAATGTTAGGCGACCCGTTTGGTGTTCTATTCTAATCACCGCATGCGACGAGCAATTAGCTACCTCATTCAAAAGGACATACATAGGTACGGTGTGTAGATGAATTTTGGTTGCAAATATTAGTGACTCCTACGATTTATTGAAGCCTTAAAACGTTATGAGGATTTAGCTTTTCAATTTGCTAGTGAATAGTTGCACGTCTACACGTGCAGTTGAATGACTGATATAATTATGAAGAATCCAGGATATTAAAGAGGAACAGCTCCCATTATATAATAATATTAGCTTTACTCTTCGGCTTCGCCCGAAATTTAGATTCTGATTTTATAAAAAAGATTTTTTTTTATTTTTTTTTGTGCAGATAGTCACATTCATATGAATTAGCCAAGCATAATCAGCTGAGGCACATTTCGTGATCCAAAGGTTTACCGTTTGAACACAAATTCACCCATTAAGTTCCGGCTATTTTTCGATTTTGTGTTATAACTCGTGAACTGTAAGAACTGGGTAAGGTACCAAATGATAGTCCTAATTAAAAGAAGTAACTTTTGTCTTGAAACTTTGTTTCTATCTCTAACAGATTGCGAGTTACAAAATAAAATCGGAAAATAGCCGAATTTTCGGGGGTTAATTTCACTCCCTTAGAGTGAATTTGAGCAGCAAACAAGATTTGCGTTGTAATCAGGAGGAAATCCCCTACATATTCACAAAGTTTCATAATTTTTGGAATTTCTGGGCTCGGGATCTTCCCTTGTTAGTAGCATTTATTGTTGGCATTTGGATGGTCAACAAATTCCCAACTTGGGGATACTGTGGGCCAACCAAAAATGTTACTAGATCGATGGCTTAGTACACAAATATTGTATGTCCACTTTTTGCGAAATTTGAGTTTTTATATGCAACAAATAGTTCCTGACTGTTTCTTAATGCTGTATAAAAATCACGTTTATATGTACTTCATGAATTTGTCAAACATAATATTTTTATTCATTGTATGCCCCTGAATCGTATGTACCATTGCATATTCAAACCTGTTTTTCTCGAAAATGTCAAAGTGGACATACAATATTTCGATCTTTATATGGTAAAAAAATATTAAAAATTGATAATTAAAAAGAATGGCCCTTAGAGAATGTCTAAGTAATAACTTCTACAATTCTTCGCTTTTTTTTAACGATTCTTGAACAGTTATAATAGTGATGGTGCGCACGTTCTTTGACTTTGTAGAATATTATATGTATACATGAGTTATATTGTTAAACAAACTCCTCCAGCGAACGTGTTAACACTCTGACGGCCGCTGCCACGCATGCGTGATTCCACGATATCGATCTACTACTCTCCGCGAGCCTACGAAATCAATTTTAATTCATACTTATCACCAATAAAACTGTACCATTTAAAGATTCACACTGCAATTCATAAGTAGGGTAGACCGGGGGCGATAGTAACAGGAGGACGATTGTAACACGTTAAATATCTCAGAACATATGATAGATATTAACACAAATTTTTTGATATATGATGAAGAATGACATTTGGAGTACACACATCCATATCCTAGCAGTATAGATACACAATAGACATGTACAGTGAAGAAAATAACTTTTCGATACCCTAAAGTAACTTTTTCTTACTGATTTAAAATTGTAATATAAATACTCCCTTTGCAAGTACGTGTTTTTTCTTTTTTTAATATTTAATCTGGTCATTTTTAAAGTAATACTGATCGTTAGTTAATACTTTTAAGTGTCTCGTTAATCAAAATTTATAATTTAAGTTCAAAAGCCTGGCTGGGGTCGATTGTAACATCGGCAGTCGGGGTCGGTTGTACCGCGACAGAACCGAATAGTGACAAAGAAGATGAACACTATTGTCTTGTTTGCATGGAATAATATAGCACAACACAAGCAAACAAATGAAAAATGGGTGCAATATACTGAATGTAAGGATTGATCACATGAAGAATGTACCAGCCAAAACGTTTTCTATTTCTGCCACAATTGCGATACCGCATAATTGGTTATAAATTTTACTTTTTTCATTTACTATTATAATTAATATTAATAAATATTTTAATTTTGTAAAGTTAAATTTGTGCTACTATCGACTCCATGCAATGTTACAACCGACCCAGGGTCAGGGACGGTTGTAACACTTTGTCCGCTTCTAATTTTTTATTAATAACTTGGATATTACTTAACCAACAGCGAAGCTGTTGTGGCTCAATAAGTGTCAGATAAGTAAGTAACATTTTCGTATAAAAACTTTTGTTGTAACTTTAATAGTTTTTGCATAATCGTATTCCAAAGTCAAAGTGTTACTGCCGCCCCCGGTCTACCCTACAATTATTTACTACACATGCTGTATTTGCACAGATATTTGGTACAGATCGAATATATTTCCCTGCATTTAATTTAAAATACCAAATAAAGTAACATTTCTTAGAGTTTCTCAATAAATTTGCAACGTTCTTTACAATTACTTCGCACAGAGTAAATGTCCTAATGCTTACGAACAGCAGTGCATATCTCATCTACAATCTGCTGTTCCAATGCTTTCATAAACCAAGAAATAATTAAAGAGTCCTTGTAGAAAACATCGTTAGTGACAAAAATCAAATTCTATACTATATTATTACCATCGGCGCGTAGAACATTTTCCGCTAAAAAATATATTTCCTACAAGGACCTTTCAATTGAGAAATTTGAAAAATGTGGACAGGGAGCGTCCTCCGAAGAGGTGCGACTGCCAAAGTGTCACGATAACCCCCACGCATATTTCCCCACTATGAATCCTGTTCCCTAGGTTTCTTATAATCAACTGAGGGATGACGAAAGTGGTTTTACCTGCCACCGCAGTGGACCGTGTTCTATTAGGTCAAGCAGGGTCTACTATTAGGGTGACTGTACCTAATATCGCCAGGCAAAAGTTAAATCGCTGTCAATTGAATAATAATTGATATTTTTGCATGGAGTTAATTTCAAAGTAAATAGAAATTATTCATCTTTCATGTAGCATAAGTTAGAATCGTTGAAGCCTACAAATTTTTAATTAGGACTCAAAAAACGTAAGACATGCAAATATCGGGTCCTGAAAAAAAGTGTACCTAATATCGCCAACGGCGGGGTGCGTCACCGGCACGACAAAACATTCTAACATGCGTTTTAAATGAGACTGTTCACACTATTCGGTACCGACCTGCAACGTTGCGTCTACGGCACGAACCGACGCCGGTCGACATGGTCGCGAAGAATGTTTTGCCGGTTCGTGACGGTCCGTGTCGAGACGTGTCGTCTCTGGTCTGTCAGTGTAAATCACTAACCGGCAGAGACCGCATGCAGCAGAGAATGGATTGCGAAAAATTGATAGAGCATGTGAAGGTGTGTGTGCCGTTGTATGCAACGGACAGCGATTCAAAAAATTTGCATTGCGACATTCTAAAGTACAGTAATTCGTCGTTAGTGTCCCGTTTTTACCATGCGTTATAATCCCGCTCACTATCCCCACCATTTCTTGGAATCCTTCGGTCGAGAGTGAGAGAACGAAAGAGACGACAGCAACTTCGTGTCAACTGTTTCGTTCCCTCTCGCTCAGCTCTGGGGTTTTCTCACTCGCGGCATCGGCTGCACGGAATAGCCTTAGAGCATATACGTACTACTCTAAGGGAATAGTGTCCGCATCGCGTTAGTGTCCCGCCGCCAGCCCCGTTCGTCGGGACTATAACGAGGCATTACTGTACTGGTAAAACTTATCGTATTTGAATAACTCTGAATAAAGTCCAATACTCCCCTTCGACTTTTCTTTTTTTTTAATATTGGATGTACCCAAATTCTATCTCGCTTTTTTGCTCTTTTTGCTGCGGCATCCTCTTCGTCTAAAAGTAAGGCCAAAAGAACCAATTCCTCGTCACTGTCTGATCCGCTCATTTCGACTGCGAAACGTGAACTGCCGGACTGTTGCCGGCGCAGTGTAGACCAGGGGTTTAAAACAGTTATGATATCGGTTTCGGTTCTTGAAACAGTTATGAAGAACCGATATTCTGGATAACTGTTATAAGGAACCGAAATTTCTGAGTATATCGATTTCGGTTACGGTTCTATAACCGATATTATATCGGTTATAACGGTTCTAGAACCATTATTTTTTCGGTTCTATATCGGTTCTAAAACGGTTCTGGAGTCGGTTTATTTCCGTTCGTAAATTGATTCTTATATTGCTCCTACGAAATTGTTATATATGTTAACTCTCCGATGGCTGTGCATGGATTTATTTTGTCAATGCAATTCGAACGCAGACGTCTATTCTTGCTTTAACCATCATCTCAGTAACGTATCTACGTCAATGTTTTGATGTGTAGCTGTTAATTACTCCGTGGCGGAATCCGCTTGACTGTGAAAGTGTGAAAACTTGCGTTTGTTTCAAAGTAATAATGTGGCGCGGATGCGGACGAATGCTTCAATACAATGTATAGGTAATTTGCTCCGCACGCGTAGCGCGGACGCTCCGCTGAACTCTGAAACGGGCCTAACGTAAACAATTTTTAGCTTAAGCCAATCATCGCGAGTTGAGATGTTTCGAAAAGCTCTTGACAAAAGAAACCCATGCACGGCCATCCGAAAGTTGAAACAGTGCGATGAAATAGAAACATCATTTCCGATTTGGTTGTCGCAGGATACACAAGTTCCATTTAGTTCCAATTAGAAATTCTAATAATAATTATAAAATTAGTAGTCGGTAGTAATTATTTTATTAATATTAGTAATAATAACTATAAATATATTATATCATAAAATTAATAAATAGTTAGTGTTAGTAAACACTAACACTAGTGCTAGTGTTAGTAAATACAAACGAATTAGGGTGTATTTTAGTGTTAAGAGTAATTATAATCCAATAAAAATTAAAAACAAAACAATTATTATAATGGGTAGAAAGAAGTGCGACATCGTTCGAAAATATTTTAAAATCTCTGATGACGGAAAGAAACTACAATGTGTAATTGAAGACTGCTCTTCAACAATTTCGGTGTGTATAATTAACGTGTATATTTTCAACACGTAGTTATATTTTTGTTTATGTCGCAAACAATTGTAAAATCTCAGCCTTTGTGCAAAATTTCTAGCCCTTTTACAAAAAGCTTTTGTAACGAGACCCATTTTATCTGAATTAGACTGACAATGGGTAATCATAGAATTTTTGTAATACAGCTGGATGCTTTCAGCCTTAATGTAATGGAAATATTTGACTACAAAAAGGCTATCTACAAAGAGTCTAGATTTCAGCCGCTTTTTCAAAATGCTAGAAATACAAAATGGCTGATTTTACCATTTTCCTACGACATCTATATCTTTATGTTTTTATTTTATTATTTTAAATGAAAAATACATATTTTTAGGACCATTCCACAAATTTGCAAAAACATTTAGAACTTAACCATCCAAACGAATTTACCATGGTTATGTTTGAAAAAGAAGGATATAAGAGAAGTGCCACTAATGTTCAGAATACTGCGAACAAAAATATTAAAAAACCAAAATTTGACTTAATGGATGCTTGTGTTAGATTGATAACTATCCATGGCAGACCATTTTCCTTAATAGATGACGCCGCATTTCAAGATATTATTAATACGATACCTTCACAAAAAGAAACAATTAATTCACACAAAGTACATGACGCAATTGCTGAAGAAGCAATTAATGTAAAAAGGAAAATTAAAGGAGAAATAAAAGGCAAGTTGATATCTCTGAAAGTGGATGGTGCTACGTGCTTGGGCAGATCTTTTCTTGGCATCAACATTCAATTCATGAAAGATGGCAAAATACATATTCGTACGTTAGGAGTTGTTGAACTTTTTGAAAGACATAGTGCCGAATATTTAAAAAATGTTATTACGCATACATGTAGTACATATGGAATTACAACGAAACAGATATACACGGTGACTGTAGACAACGCAGCAAATATGCTAAAAACTGTAAAAATTTTAAATGAAGAAGACGATGAGTGCGATAATGTTGATGATGAAAATAATGCAGATGAAATTACAGGATCGGAAATAACAGATGTTTTAATCAATTCCGAGCATTGCGATTATAATAACGACTCTACTGAAATAATTGATAACGAATTTCTAATAACACCTGATTTTACAATTAAGACAATTAGATGTGCAGCTCATACGCTACAATTAGCTGTTAGCGATTTGTTAAAAAAACAAGAAGTTTTGGAAATTGTGGAAAAATTTAGGAAAGTGGTAAAAAAATTACGCACACCTCTTTTAAAGTCCACATTATTGGCAGTGCGTGCAAAAAGTGCAATGCTTGATTGTGTAACAAGGTGGCATTCAACGTTTGATATGCTTCAAAGATTATTAGAATTAAAAGAATATTGTGAACAAATCAAGGACAATGATTTAAAACTATCAGAATCAGTATGGGCTAAGATGATTGATTTAATTAATGTACTCAAACCCGCACGAATCGCAACGAAGCGTTTACAAAGCGAGTTATTATTACTCGGTGATTTATACGAAATTTGGCAACGATGCCTTATGGAAGTCAAAAAAAAAAAATACCGAATTTGCAACTGAATTTGTTAATAACATAAAGAGGCGAGAATCCGCATTATTTGAAAGCGAAATTGTTTTAGCTGCAATATACATGGACCCTCGATACAATGTCATTTTAACAGATGCACAAATTCGTGCTGCTAAAGATTGTCTATTAAACACATACACCAGAATAGAGCAACTATGTATAGAAACGGAAAAAGCATCGAATGAAGGCAACAGTTGTATAATTCAGGATACATCTCATATAGTAGAAAAAGATGAATTTGAAAGTTTGTTAAAGAATGCAGAAGCAGTCCGTGGACAAACTAAATCTAGAAATAGTACGTCGCACTGTTCGGTTGAAAATAAGTTAGACGACTTCCTGAAAGAACCGCGATTAAAATCGTCCACTGATATTTTGTCGTACTGGAATAATAAAAATACATCCGAATTATACAAATTAGCGGAAGTACTTTTAGCTGTACCACAATACACGAAAAATATATTCTTAATATCTACTTATATATCTACTTAATATCGAAAATAAATTCTTAATATCTACTTATAATATCTATGTAATATCTACTTATTTCAATTCCTATAAAACCGATGCGAGAATCAATTCCAGAACCGTTTTAGAACCGATATAGAACCGAAAAAATAACGGTTCTAGAACCGTTATAACCGATATAATATCGGTTATATGTAGAACCGTAACCGAAATCGATATACTCAGAAATTTCGGTTCCTTATAACAGTTATTCAGAATATCGGTTCTTCATAACTGTTTCAGTCAGAACCGATATATAACTGTTTGAAACAGTTATTTTCGGAACCGTTTCAAAATATTACGTATCGGTGACGGACCGCGCCGTTGTCGGTACGTGTCGGTCCGTGCTGTATAGTGTAAATCGACCTTAATAGTGACGAGTCGATAGTGTCAATAAAATTGGGTCGAGCCCCCTTGGCGGACCTTATACTGCTTTGTCCAGTAAATCGGATTAGCCAGTGTCCAGTTTATAAATACGGTGCGGAGGACTTGGTTGAAAGAGCGCGGCCACATGCGTTCCGTATTTGCTTGGCTTTTCAATGTTCAACAGGATTAACGGTGCCATAATTAGAGTAAATCCGGGAGACGCGGACGACCTAATATAAAATGGCTATTAAAACTAATATAGACATTACTTATTTTATCAGAACAAACCTGCATGCTCAGAATTTTATGCTGATTCAGAAAAACTGGTCGATATTTGCTTTAACACAATATTTAATGTAAATCGGGTTGAAAACTGAAGTCATGACATCTGACCACCTCTCCCGAGGTGCCGGGAGAAATGGTTTTCGTAGTTGGCAGAGACCACTCACATAATTAATCATGGAAAATTAACAAAGGATAAAACAAAATTATTTATGAGTGAATACAATTACAGATTCATTGATATTCAATTTGTTTACGCTAAAAAAGTAAAGAACACATCAAAGAAAAAGTGAACTACCTACTGGCGATTAGCAAGGCAAATGAACACAAAAGTGAATAAATAAACTAAATAAACAAAAATAATAATAAAATAATAAAAAATAAAAAAATAAACAAAAATAATACAAAAATCATAACTCGACCGTCTCACCTTTCTGCAGCGAGAGATGGTCTTCTCGTTAGCTTTGAGAGGAAGAGTTAATATGGCCAAATACTTTGGCTGCATTGTCCCTCGATATTTCTACTATCTTATTATCCCAAACATTAAACGAAAATTAACTTAGAAGTATATTTTAAATACGATTCTGTACACCGCTGTTTGACAAAACAGGTTAAATGTAACCTCCATTTACCTTTTATAGCCTATAAATCCAGAAAAACACAGAAGGAAGCGAAATGACGCTATTCATTCAATTGTTTGGCTTCTAGGGAAGTAATTGGTCTGCACTTTAACGCATTTTTACGTATAGAGTCTGAAATATAGTGACTCGACCAACTCTCCGGCCCGACCGCGTCTCCCGGATTTACCCTATAGACCAAGATCAGCCGGTGACTTTCTTTGGCAGCCGCGCGCACAATGCACGTAAATTAGGACAATTCTCCCCAATCATTTTCTCGCCCCTTAGACCGTCAGGGTGGCTTAGCGCTTATCGCACCTTCGGCGTACAATGACAACACATAAATTTCTTTTTTTTATTCTGGATGTGATTATGAGTAGGTATATTGATTTACCTTTCAACGTCGTGCCTGCTCCAAATATTGCGCTGAGTTAATTACCTTCCTTCTCCTCGAGGGGTTTCCTGGTCCTCGCCCGCCTCCTTTGTCACTGAACAATGTGCACAAGCTTATACCTTGATTAATATTGTTACAGTTCTTCCGTCGGGTTGATTCGCAAAGGAAAGTACCTATATAGGCGATGCAGATGATTCGTGAGGAATAGTGTAGCGTAATAGTGTTTGGTTCCATGTTTGTCTAAATTTTTAACCATTTCACGACGGCGAAATATATACATATTACATATATATATGTATATATATATATATATTTTGCAATCGTTTCGTGTACGTCGAATATATATCCGACGCTACCCTAGTAGCATTTATTTGCTGGGAGTTTGTTGGGCCAATGACGTGTTATCCGTTGGCCAACTGTTGAAGTGTCGCGCTAATTTTAAATGGGCCAGCGATTGTAACCAATGCAGGCCCAACTGAAGGTTTCTTTCCATAGGCCCAATTGAAGGTTTTTTTCTATAAGCCCAACAGTTTCTTTCCAAAAGACGTTTTACAGACGTCCAGAAGGTGTCATGAAGAACTTCAAAAGACGTCTTAAACACATCTTTTTCAGGCCTGGTTTAGGAAAAAAAAATTCGCGATGAGGAGAGAATCGAACCCAAACTTTCCGCTTACGAAGCAACCGCTGTTCGCACTTACCCAACACATTTCCTTGTAAACACTTCTAAATTCTAGTTACATAACTAGTATTAATTGTTTATAAAAACTGCGCAGTGACGCGAAATATTCTACAAAATATCATCATTCGACCTTTAGACCCATTCCTTAAAATTTCACATTCGTCTCAAGACAGACGTCCTCATTACGTATTTATAAATAAGAAAAGAAAAATCACAACTTGGAATATAATAACAGGTTTTTGGATGTAGCAAATTTTCTGATGTTTGTAAGACGACATTTAATCATCGTTGTAATTTTTTTGTTAATTAACCAACCATAGTAATTGTAGGCCCAACATTGAATATTCGTAGGCAAACTGTCGTAACTTTTTGTTAATTAACCAACCATAATAATTATAGGCCCAACATTGAATATTCGTTGGCTAACTGTCGTAATTTTTTGTTATATAATCAACCATAATAATTGTAGGCCCAACATTGAATATTCGTTGGCAAACTGTCGTAAGTTTTTTGCCGTAGGCCCTATGGTGGGAATTTGTAGGCAAAACGCTAACTATATCCCAACTAATTCCCAACTGTTGGCTACCGTTGGCCAACCAAAAATGCTACTAGGGTAGGCATTTTGGATCGTTTTGCGGACGTCGGATATATCTGACGCTAGGCTATTTTGGATCGTTCCACGGACGTCGGATACAGCGGCGGATGAAAGAAAGTTTACAACTTTTAAAATCGCATAACTTTTTTAGAGTTGGTCCAAACGACATGAGCTTTTTTGAGAAGCTAGAAGGATTAGTTTGCTAAGTGACGAATTTCGTCGTTTTGCAAAAAAAAAATGCAATTGGTCGGAATAGCAACAAAAATAGTAAAAGTTGTTTTTTAAACTTTTTTTTGAGCCTGTAATGAAAATTCAAAAATCCCGTTTGTAGATTGAAGTAAGTTGTATACGTGCCTAAAATTTCATTAAAATCGGTTAACGTTGCTCTGAGCTACAAACCTTTAAAGATCGCAGAATAAGGTAGAGAATCGCGGAAATTCCCGAAATCAGCGATTTTCGACCTTATTCTACGATCTTTAAGCATTACAGGATCAATAAAAAGTTTAAGAACAACCTTTGCTATTTTTTTTTTGCTATTCCGACCAATTGCATTTTTTTCAAAACGACGAAACATGTCTCTTAGCAAACTAATCCTTCTAGTTTCTAAAAAAAAACTCATGTCATTTGGACCAATTCTAAAAAAGTTATGTGATTTTAAAAGTTGTAAACTTTCTTTCGGCCGCCACTGTATATCTAGCGCTAGACGCGAAATGGTTAAATATAAATTATTTGTTTCTTCTTTAGATTGATGAATGAATTTGGTCATGGCACTTGTAGAACTTTATCGTAATGGTTAGAAACTGTGGGTTTCGGGATTTCAAGTTAACAGAAAATTTATTTCGTGATGATCATTTTTATATTCCCATGTATTTTATTTAATAGGAATATCGAAAAATTGAAAGGGAACTGTATACTGCAGGGGAGGATTTGTGTATGGCTAAGTAGGTTTTAGCCTAGAGCGGCAAGTTTTTGAGGCGGGAAATTTGGGAGAGCAACAAATTTTTAAGCCGAGCTGCCCTTAGCACCGGGCAGACGGGACTTCATTTTGTAAAAATTAAATGAGTTAAGCATAATTGTCAAGGTATCAATTTTTTTAGAATAAATTTTCGGCAAGCCTAAGTGACGCATGTAGTAGAGACGTAATGTATGTAGCGAATTAGCAATGACTCAGATGTGAGTTCTCATATTGAATTCATTTTGAAATTGTCTTGATTGTTTTAAATTAAAATATTTTATGACATTTCGCGGAAAGGACGACAGACGATTGTTAGACTAGGGGCGCTAAATCTTCAAATTCGCCCCTGATATACTGCAAATAAACTTTAAACTGCACTGCTCTTTTACAAAATAACTACCTATCAAACTTCCCACCACCTCAAGTAGATTACACATTTGACAAACAAAAATTTCGTCCTCGAATCTCAAACTTAACACGAATTTGCGACAGATCTCCTTACCCTTATGGCGGGATCTCCAGGCAGCGACAGGTCGCTACCAGTCGCTGCGACCGACGACGGTCCCACTAGTACAGGGGTCTCGAACTTTCCCACTCCAAAAGCCGCACGAGTCGGGCCCCCGGTCAGCTGGTTCCCCCACTTATTTTTCTTCAGGCGTTACACGAGACCCGGCAGGGAAAGAGGGGAAGAAGCCACTGCGGCTCGCGAGCCGCTAGTTCGACACCCCTGCAGTCACTAGTGCAAGGGAGAAGTATGCATCTGTTTCTCTCTTGCACTAGTGGGACTCTAGCATCCGATGTTAACGTTGACAAATTACTTTTTGATATTCCTCGATAGTAAGATAAAAATATAGGAAATGATTACCTAAATCTCTTCATGAAATTCAGCCATGTCCTTAAAAAAAATCAATTCCTCAATAACCTGCAGAAACCAGCAAAAGTTGTCCTTAAATTCTATTAATGTATTTATCAAAGTACAAGAAAAACTAAATATTACAGCAATTCCTAATGCATCGCACTACTTTTATTCTATATACATTATATGCATCTTTTTATTTTTGCTGAAATACTTTCTGTCTATTTATAAATTTACAATAAACTAATTGATGTATAATCTGGAAATATTAGCTCTTATCAAGAACACCCATATTTTTACATTACTAAATAGAAATAACGTTAAAAATAATAAATGAGTAATAATAAAAAAATGGCAAAAATAATTTTGTTTACCTAGAATCGCATTTTAAACCACTGTGCGCTGTACAATCGAAGTCTAGCAAACTGAAATCGTATGCGGCATATTGAAACATTCGAAACTCTTCAAATGACGTCCAATCGAATATCTGTCGAGCATTATGCGCTTATTTAGCCGAAAAAACGTTTCAGCGCTCGCGCGAATGAAACAGCTCGGCCAGGTTGGAAAAAGTCGATAGCACTCTCGCGGTGGGATGTTTTCGAATTAGCCAGGCAACGGGGCTGGACGTGCATGTACATACGGATATCACGGATAGCCAATGGGACGTCGGTTGTTCCAGATTATTGGCGGGGCACGGCGGCGCACGGTTGAATTAAGTCAATTATCGGCGAATATCTGGAAATTAGTGTATCACAACGGCAGATAAGGTTTATTGGCCCAACGAAATGCGGCTTTATGAGCGCGCTAATGGGTTTGTAACTGTCGGATGGACGAAACGCATCGGCGCGGGTCAGCTTTTTCCCAGTAAACGTTCGAATTAACAGTTTTCAACGCGCATTCAAGTGGTGCTGCGGCGTGAGACTCTTTTCCATTCAATTGTTTGCCTATTCACACGTCCGCCTCGGTATTTGTTATTGCCCGTGGCATTATTTCGTTCAGCTTTACACGAAATGGAATAATACGCTGGCTCGAGTGTCTAATGAAATTCAGACTTCAATATGAGACTTAAAATAGCAAACGATTATCTTCAAAGTAAGTGTGGGCACAATATGTATTCTTTTATTTGTGTAAAACTTCTTTAAGATTTTTTTTATCGATATAATCATTTAAATGGTATATTTGAGGGGTAATGGGAAAAACCGAAGAATGTCTATTTTTCGTGATTTTGCGATTTATAGCATATTTTGTTGGGGCAACTGGGACTACAGAACTGTTGAATCACAAAGGGTTATGAAGTTCAAATGCCCCCGTAAGATAACGTTGAAGTTTTGGTATACCTACTGGTTAAAAGAAGTGAATGTCCACTCAGCACTGGAACAAAACCAGAGATGGGCATTATCTAGATACAAAATTATTTAAATAACGTGTCGAATAAAAGATACTTTATCTTTGTTCGTTATTCGAATCTTCGAATAACACGGTTTACGTTTATTCGTTATTCGCAGCTTCGAATAACACGATTTACCTTTATTCGAAACATCACGGATAAATAAATTTATTCGAAGTGAATTTATTCGACAGCGGAGGATAATTTTTTTATTCGAAATGAATTTATTCGACGGTGAATGATAATTTTTTTATTCGAAGTGAATTTAGTGGAATGATAGATCTTTATTCGAGGAACTTTTATTTGAACCGTCGAATAAGGTTTTCATCTTTATCCGTAGTTTATTCGACATTTATCCGAAGGCTTCGAATAACTTTCGACGCGCCAACTCGCCTCGAGCTGAGGACTTGGGCTGTTCGGTGGCGGCTTCTGATCTTGGTTCGAGCCTCGGCTGGAGAGCCATACATTGTTGCTTGCGGTGGATTATACTTATATGAATAGAATGTATGTAAAACTCCACATTTTCTATCGTATCGGCATGACCGTTTCAGTAACATACTGTTGAGATTTTTTAGATGAAAATGAATTTAAACACGATATAAATTAGATTATTTTTAGCATTATTTCATTAGAAATGTTACATTCATATTTAATTATCTATAGTTCTTGAAATAATCCAATTTATACCGTGTTTGAACTCATTTCAATCGAATGGATCTCGCAAATTTATTAACAATCCATAAATTCTAAAAGTCGGAAAAGTCTTCGTACAAATATAACTGACAAATTTCGAATACTATAAAAAAAAACTAGGGTTTTGGAGGTTTTATGGATATTAATTTATTTATTGGTTAACTTTAGATAGATTGTGAAAAAATGACGATGTTTCTTACTTTTGTTTACTAGAAAATGCAAATAAACGGGGTAATGGTATAGAGGGCAACCTCACGGATTTTGACGACCTTGAAATATGTTGTCAAGGACGTCATTCTGAACAACTTTTTCGTCTGAACTTTTTGGCGGTCGACCTTGGTTTCCGAGATATTTGCGAAAAACTTCTATTCATTTATTCCGACGCAACGGACACAGCGATCAACTTGAGGTGGTTGATCATCTGGGGGATGTGTTTATATTTGTCTCTAGCACGTGGAAAGGTGATTGAAAAAAAGAAAGTAATTTTTTTCAAAAAGAATATAATTTTTTTCAATCACATTACCACGTGTCTAGAGACAGAGATAAACACATCCCCCAGATGACCAACCACCTTAAGTTGATCGCTGTGTCCGTTGCGTCGGAATAAATCAACCGAAAGGTCGACATTGTATTCTACCTATACGTACGCGTTCGTAGCAGCACAGCGTTCGGCGATGTTCTGTGCGAATATCTCGGAAACTACTGTCATGCGACGGTAACATGTACAGCAAAAAGTTGTTCAGAATCTTGATCTTGATAACATATCCAAAAATCATTGAAATCGGTGAGGATGGAAAACTTCTAAATAATTACCAAAGATTTTTGCAATTATCTCGGAAACTAAGGTCGACCGCCAAAAAGTTTAGAGGAAAAAGTTGTTCAGAAGGACGTCCTTGACAACATGTTTCAAGGTCGTCAAAATCCGTGAGGTTGCCCTCTATCTATACCATTACCATAAACGGGAACACAAAATCACAATATCTTTTGTAAAACAAAATTTGTTCTTATGATTCTTGTAATTATTATCATAACAAATTCTATTCAGTTTAATATACCCATGCTAACTGTATGCGGATTTTCGTAAATGTAAAATCGTAGGTACTATCTGTTTATTTATATTTTCGTGTAAAAGAATGTAAAACACATCGTCATTTTTACATAATTTGTTTAATTTTAACTAATAAATTAGGTAATGTCCGAAATATGCTCCAACCCTTGTTTCTTTTGCGTTTTTGCTTTAAATGTTTTAAATTTTGCAAATGTGCGAAGACTTTCGTGACTGATTGTATACTGTATGTATACCGTTACATTCAATTAATTCTATCTAAAGTTAACCAATAAATAAATTAATGTCCATAAAACTTCCAAAACCCTAGTTTTTTTTATAGTATTCGAAATTTGTCAGTTATATTTGTACGAAGACTTTTCCGACTTTTATAATTTATGGATTGTTAATAAAGTTGCGAAATCCATTCGATTGAAATGAGTTCAAACACGGTATAAATTGGATTATTTCAAGAACTATAGATAATTAAATATGAATGTGACATTTCTAATGTAATAATGCTAAAAATAATCTGATTTATATCTTGTTTAAATTCATTTTCATCTAAAAAATCTCAACAGTATGTTACTGAAACTTTCATGCCGATACGATAGAAAATGTGGAGTTTTACATACATTCTATTAATATAAGTATAATCCACCGCAAGCAACAATGTATGGCTCTCCAGCCGAGGCTCGAACCACGATCAGAAGCTGCCACCGAACAGCCCAAGTCCTCAGCCAGAGTTGGGCATTATCTAGATAATAAAATTATTTAAATCACAAATCGAATAAAAGATAGTATATCTTTATCCGTTATTCGAAGCTCGAATGACCTCAAAGTATCTTATTCGAAGCGCCAACGGATGAAACGTTTATTCGACGGGAATTCCCCCTACGAGGTCAAGGTACTTTTTTTATTTGAAGGTCTTCCACTCTGAGGTTCGAATACCTTTTTCTACTGTACTTGTATCTATATTCGAAGACTTCGAATAATTTCGGCAGGCGCCTGGGTCGTTCAAGGGCTGAGGCGAGCGAGGCAGCGGTCCCCTGCTACGGTCGCTCCGCCACGTGTCACCAATTTTACAGAAATTAATGTTCTTTAGTTTTCGTCGTATCGATCTGAAAGTAACATCAATAGATTCCTGGCATTCTCCCGATTAAAAGGACAAAATATCATGCAAATCGGACAATTTTTAACGAAGTAAGCTTTAAATTCTGCAAACCAATTTTTCGTGTAACTTCGTTAATTATAGCCCGAATTATGTCGGGTTTGGTACCATTTTCATGGGGAATACATTAAAACACAAGGAGTCAATTCATGACACTTTCGGAAAAATACAAAGGGTACATGGTGACTTCGCACCCGTACTTACCGTTGCCTACCGTCGAAGTGCGGGACAATACGATCATAAACCGCAACTCTGATGAGACGCTTCGGCCGAACAACCTGACTAGTTTTTCGGAAACAACTGGTTCCATTAGGCCCGAAATGTAATAAAATTTTACATCCTTTACGATAATGTATACCCGAGGTTCCTGTTCCTTACGCCTAGTGAGTTCAATATAGTGTATTTACTTTTTCCTAAAAAAGTCGAAATTGAAGAATTCTAAGAAAATATCCGTATTTCACAGTTTGGTCTGTATTTTACGTTGACAAATTTCTGCCAAAATGGATCTATTATCTGTAAGAAAAACGAGTAAAAAATAACTCCTTTATAAAATATTGTTTAAAAAAAATTGACGTATTATTCGTAATCTGATTACGCTTGACTGAATTTGTTGTAAAAAAATACATCAGTTTCGCCTAAATGATTTTTCTCTATGGTGTCTACTTTCCGAGATATTGGGGCAAACGTGTTTTTCACCGGCAGATATGGATGATTGCCAATAAAAGAAAATACGTGTCAAACATTTTTTCGAGGTCTAGGTGGCGAACCGCATCAAAGTCGGCAATAATTATCTTGTTATTGTTTGTTTTAATATAAAAAGTAATATCTATTGTTCGACAATAAGTACACATATGCAGGTGATATGTATATGTAAAGAGAACAGTTGCGAGGTCGTACAGTAAAGTACCGAGCAGTAGTGCCAATAATGAATCGTGCCGCCTGATACCCCGTGGCAAGGACAACACTCCCCAGTGCCTCACCAAATTTTATGGCTTTCGATCCTCGAAGAGGTTTGAATACCATTAAAAAGTGAGAAATGTCTAGAATTTCCGAATTTCTCATCAGATCTTTGCGAAAACGACGCCAAACGATTCCTTATGTTTCGTCAATGAAACTAACACCAAGAAGGACGTAATTCGCACCATAATGAAGGAAATTCCATGAAAAATCGATTTATAGAATTTCCAGCTGACTTCGTTAAAAATTGTCCGATTTGCATGATATTTTGTCCTTTTAATCGGGGGAATGCCAGGAATATATTGATGTTACTTTCAGATCGATACGACGAAAACTAAAGAACTTTAATTTCTGTAAAATTGGTGACACGTGGCGGAGCGACCGTAGCAGGGGACCGCTGCCTCGCTCGCCTCAGCCCTTGAACGACCCAGGCGCCTGCCGAAATTATTCGAAGCCTTCGAATATAGATTCAGGTACAGTAGAAAAAGGTATTCGAACCTCAGAGTGGAAGACCTTCGAATGAAAAAAGTACCTTGACCTCGTCGGGTGAATTCCCGTCGAAGAAACTGGCGTTCGATGTACGAACTTCTATGCCAGTCTGATAATTTAAACAATTATTTCCAGGGGTTTTGCTGACCGCTAACAACGAATTTTAACTTAGAATTTCAAAATTCACGGGAAAAAAAAAAAAAAAATATAAATATCTGTGTAATGGGTGTTTTTTTTTTAATATATCGTCCACCATGTTGAATCGACCATTGTGAATTTTGAAAATCTAAGTTCAAATTCGTTGTTAGCAGTCAGCAAAACTCACACTGGCCGATTCAATATGGTGGACGATATATTAAAAAAAGCACCCACTACACAGTCATTTATATTTCTAGATTTTTTCGTGAATTTTGAAAATCTAAGTTCAAATTCGTTGTTAGCAGTCAGCAAAACTCCTGGAAATAATTGTTTAAATTATCGGACTGACATAAAAGTTTGTACATCGAAGCGTATGGGCTAACGCGTTAACGAATTTTCACTTCTTTGACCTCCCATATCTCAGAAACTAATTGTCACCTCAACTTGAAAATTTCGTGTGATTAATGTCTCATCATAAGGTATCGTTTCGCATAAAATTCAGTTCCAAAATCGTAGGACCAAAAAGAGGCTATTTCTTGGGTCACTCTTTGCCGCTTCCCAAAATTTGCCACTCCCCAAAATTTTCCGCTCCTCAAAATCTGCCGTTTCTCAAAATTTGATGCTCCCCAAAATTTGCCACTCTCCAAATTTTCCGCTCCCCAACATTGCATGCTCCCCAAAATGTGCCGCTTTCCAAAATTGATCGCTGCCCAAAAGTTGCCGCTCCCCAAAATTTTCTGCTCTGCCAAAATCTGCCGCTTCCCAAAATTTGCTGCTCCCAAAAATTTGCCATTCCCCAAAATTTTCCGCTTCCCCAAATTTGCCACTCCCCATAATTTATCGCTTCCCAAAATTTGCCGCTCCACAAAATCTGCCGTTTCTCAAAATTGGATGCTCCCCAAAATTTTCCGTTTCCCCAAAATTTGCCTCTCCTCAACATTGGATGCTCCCCAAAATTTGCCGCTTCCCAAAATTGATCGCTCCCCAAAATTTACCGCTCTCCAAAATTTGTCATTCCCCAAGATTTGCCGCCTCTCTACTGCTACAGGAAAAAGCAGTGAATTGTTCCAAGCCTCTGCATTTAAATCTTTTTCAATTTCTTTCACCTATATAAATCCACCCCTGAGTGCGCCACTGGTCCACTGTGTATGTACAGGTACCTATGTATACAAATATAGCAGAGCACAAGAAAGCTCGATCCTTTCGAACACTGTGAATAATCCATAACCAAAATAAAACAGAATATGAAAACTGGCAAACTGAGAACACTTCCAACGCGTGCCCCCTGCAACGAAGGATTAACCACAGTCCCACGCGCGGTCAGGGGCTACCTACGCTCGTGGGTCTCAAGGCCCGAGCATTGCGAGACCAACAATGGAGATTAAACACTGAGGTTATAGAACATTCAATAATATTTTAATTGAACTGTCAAACTAATTTACTGGGGATTTACTAGAGTTAAGTCCGAGTCGGAAACTAGGCCTGGAAGTATATGGCTCTGTTATTAAGGCGACCCATGAAGCATGGAAGCTACGTATCAGCCACTTTTTCCAATCGAAAACCTTGAATGAACGCTGTCACGAGTACGGGGCTATCCATTCTTTCGCTATTAATTCACGAGATTTCTATTTAAAAAGTCGACGAACCGTAATCGCTGGATGCCGGAGGAGGCTCGCCCTTCGCGCTGCAGGTTTTGATTTACAACTCGTTTGACAATAATAATCGTGTTTTTATGGTTGCGCGTTTGCTAGGGCGAGGTGACCCGGCATCCGTCGGATGCTTGACTCGCCGTAACTCGGGGGTTGCGCCGTTTACGAGATCCAGGACCAACCCTGGTCTCGATGGTCCCGGTGTCCCGGATGAGCTCGGGAAGGACATTAGGAATTGCCCAAATTTCGAGTGTCTCTTTGTGCCGCTGGCCAGGGTACTTAACGATACGACAACAGCTTTAATGGCTTTATGCGTATATTGCTGGCGACTAATAATAAAGGTTGCCTCGGGAACAGTCCTTGGACCTTTCCTGCTTCCCGCGTGCATCTGGGATCCGGTGAAATACGATTTCCACCACTTCCTTTGCAACGAACCCTTCGGTGCCCCGAGAATTCGAGGACCTCGACGAAAAATATGGAATTGGGTCATTTCACTGGGGTGCGATGCATTTTGGTTTAGGAATCATTCCTCAGAGGCTTCAGGAAGTAATATTTATTGATTATATAGAGTGGGGAACGCTGAGGGGCATTTTAACTCGTAATGATTGGTGTAGGTGCCATTTTAATGACGTGTAAATTGTGTGAAATTGAATTGAAAATTCGTAATGATAGCGAGGGCGGATGGTGGTGTGGTAAAATTTGAAGAAGACCCAGCACTTG
This sequence comes from Andrena camellia, assembly GCA_029448645.1. NCBI lineage: Eukaryota > Metazoa > Arthropoda > Insecta > Hymenoptera > Andrenidae > Andrena > Andrena camellia. The sequence goes on along the minus strand of CM055682.1, from coordinate 5,711,302 downwards.
TTCCCAAGCTTAGCCTTTGACGCGAAGAAATAAAAAGGTGTCGATCTAACATTTGGGCGCCACTTACCGTTCGCCGGCTTATCGCGTTGATAAAGAAAAAAATTGGAGGAAATACTCGCATGTGGATATACTTGAAAAGAGTTGTGACTTCTTCGTATTCACTTTCCGTACTCTGCGCCGTCGCCTTTTGTGCCTGTCTCTCACGGTTCACCACTACTCGAAACCCTCGAGATGGTGAAGAAAAAAGTGGGGGGGGGGAAGGGCGAAACGAAACGAAAAGCTTAATTTCGTGGGCTCGAGGAGGTGTCAGAATTCTCAGTCACGTTCTCCATACAACTCGCAACAATAGATAGTACTAGCTTCGATAAAGGCAACTCCATTCAAGGTTATAGTTTAATGAGGAAATTAAATAAGTCCAAGAATTGTAATTATCACCAACGCTGAATACTTGTCGCAGAGAAATCTTAAATTTTCTTCTTAAAAATGATGATGATCTTTCTTCTGCGATGTGGGCTCGATTAATATTACTTAGAATACAATGCGATGCCTGCAAAATTATTATCCTAGTAGCATTTTTGGTTGGCCAACGGTAGCCAACAGTTGGGAATTAGTTGGGATATAGTTAGCGTTTTGCCTACAAATTCCCAACATAGGGCCTACGGCAAAAAACTTACGACAGTTTGCCAACGAATATTCAATGTTGGGCCTACAATTATTTTGGTTGGTTAATTAACAAAAAGTTACGACAGTTTGCCTACGAATATGATTGGTTAATTAACAAAAAAATTATAACGATGATTAAATGTCGTCTTACAAACGTCAGAAAATTTGCTACATCCAAAAACCTGTTATTATATCCCAAGTTGTGATTTTTCTTTTCTTACTTATAAATACGTAATGAGGACGTCTGTCTTGAGACGAATGTGAAATTTTAAGGAATGGGTCTAAAGGTCGAATGATGATATTTTGTAGAATATTTCGCGTCACTGCGCAGTTTTTATAAACAATTAATACTAGTTATGTAACTAGAAATTAGAAGTGTTTACAAGGAAATGTGTTGGGTAAGTGCGAACAGCGGTTGCTTCGTAAGCGGAAAGTTTGGGTTCGATTCTCTCCTCATCGCGAATTTTTTTTTTCCTAAACCATACCTGAAAAATACGTGTTTAAGACGTCTTTTGAAGTTCTTCATGACGCCTTCTGGACGTCTGTAAAACGTCTTTTGGAAAGAAATTGTTGGGCTTATAGAAAAAAACCTTCAGTTGGGCTTATGGAAAGAAACCTTCAGTTGGGCCTGCGTTGGTTACAATCGCTGGCCCATTTAAAATTAGCGCGACACTTCAACAGTTGGCCAACGGATAACACGTCATTGGCCCAACAAACTCCCAGCAAATAAATGCTACTAGGGTAAGAGGTTACATATGTTTCTATTAAAAAAATAAAAGAAGATACTTATTACACATGATTTATTAGTCCATAAAGTGCACGAAAAAAATTATTTACAAGAATTTTTGTATTAAATTATTTGTGATTTTTTAGGTTTTGTAAACATCGATGAATCTGAGAAATAAAATGATATTCTTGTAAAATAATGTTGCCATTACGGGCTGACGAGCCAAAGTTTGTAATTTCAAGAAAATAAACAATTTATGGCACTTTAAAATTAAACGAATTTTTTTCATGAAAAATTCTGCTCTGTAATTGTGCATAAAATTGGACGAAACAAAATATAAAACAAATGGCCGGTCAGCCCATAATGGCAACATTATTTTACAAGAATATCATTTTCTTTTTCCGATCCATCGATGTTTAAAGGAGATATCATGCGGACCATAGTTAAAGAACCTCAGAAATCATAAATAACTTAATACAAAAATATTCTAAATGAATTTCTTTCGTGCAGTTTATGGACTAATAATAAATCTTGTGTAATATTTTGTTTTATTTTTTATAATAAAACCCCTAAGAACAAATCCAAGAATCATTCATTTCCCTGCGGCTAAACGTTTGTAACCCCTTAAACCACGAAATAGCTATTGGAATGGTACCAGAATGAAGTGGCCAGTCAGTCATAAACGCATGACGTACTTGTTCTCGAGGAAACAGCGAAGGAAGGTGGCAGAGTGTAAGCGGCGAGATGAAAGGAACCACTCATTCTACGTTTTTCAGCCGCACGCTTACGAGGCCTCATCTGTGACTTACTTGCTCACCGACACACCCTCGAATCCGTCCATGTGTCACGTACCACGCGAAGGTTGGACGTATTTAGTGCATCGACGCTAATTGGAAAACGCCACAAGGGCCCGAAACTGGGGAACACCCGGTAGCGAACCTATATAACATTTGAATCTCCCGTTTTATTGACGCCTAGAATCCGGATGTCCGTTCCACACTTCGCTCCATTACTGAGATTCAATCCCATCGTTACCGTTGATTTTTCAACGATTTTATTTAGCTTCACTCCTCTGTCCGTTTGTTTGCTTGGTGTAAATCTTGTAACTCAATTTTAAGTTAAAATTTTAACCCACTTCCACAAATCCAATAGACTTGAAACTTTGCAGACGTACGTAGTTATGATGACAATACAAATTTTTAAAAAAAAATCTACCCCCGAGGGGGTGAAAAAATTGCATCCCCTACAATTTTAACCCATAACCACAAATCCAATCGACTTGAAATCAGCCTCTCGGGTTCTCGAAAACAACAAAAAGGCAATGCGTTACCCTTATGTAGCATCGCGATTTCCTTAAATGCACAATTTATCGAGAAATGATCTGTCACGTACAAATAGTTCCATTTTTCAAGTTTTTTTTTTAGTTGTAAACCTCAAACACTAAAAAGAAAATAATAAAAAAAAATCAAGTTAAACGGTTTTATTTAATTCGATAAAATCTGCACTAAAAACTAAAATATAATTCTTTTCTTGTCCTACCATTACGATAGTGATATATCAGTTTGAATAAAACCGTGGGTTTAATACAGACTCAAGCGTCGAAATGAGCGATGAAAAGCGATGAAATATCCTGCCCCACGATTTTATTTAAAGGGACATATCAGCATTGTAATTGTAGTACAAGAAAAGAATTTAGTGCATTTTTTAGCAAATTAACTAAAATCGTAACTTAAAATTTTTTTTTATATACTTTTTATCACAAAAGATTCTTGTGCTCTTGCAATTAATACCTTCGAATATGATATTCCTCAAATTTTGAAGTAACTCCAATTTACTAACTCTCAATCAGTGAGTGCTACGTGCCACGTGGCAATTATATTCGTCGTAACAGAAACCTTCGTTCAAAGGAAAAAGGTATTTCCCAATTCAGTGTGGAAATCAAAATAGACCAAAAAAAATCTCCTATAACAGGAGCTTTTAACTATTTTTCTGTAGGTAACTGAATATCGCAATCTACTTTCCTCCTCACTTTTTATAGACACACCAAATATCTAAATTTAAATCATGCCACGGATCGTGTTAATATATACAATTTTTCATGTTCCCTGGAATTTTCGAAAAACCCTAGCCCATTCAACAAGTTCCTCTAGCAAATTATCAAAAGTATCAAAGTACTATTCGCTTCCGACTGCAGTGAACATAAACAAAAAGGACACCAGTCTGGTTAAAAAAAAAAGCAGGACGAAATCCAAATTGGTGAGATACAGGAAGACAGAGGCGCCGGAATTAGAACGAAATTAGGCGAGCTACTTAAGCACCGGTAGTCAATTGGAAAGCACTCGAGGATCAAGGACCGAATATCCTGCTTCCCTACTTCCTGCTCTTTTCATTTTTTCCTCCCTCGAGCGCCAAGTCGGGGAAAAAATTTGTCCCCGACCGGGCCGCGGGCTCGGGCTGCTGTCGTCGTGTGAGGAATCCTCGGCTCGCTTATCGAGACGAGCAGATGCATCGGAGTGCATCCGCGCCGCGCATCATGGAGGAAACGACTTCCCGAATTTACACGGGACTTCACTTACGACGCTCCCACGAACGACACCGCGCTTAATTTCCCCGGGCAGGAGGATTGTCATCCTTTCACTCTTTTAAGAGCGCACCAGATGAAGTCGTGTCCGACCATTACTCGTGACACCTTCACTTCGCTCCTCTAACTTCGTTCTTGCCTTGCTCCTCTCAATAGCTGTCGGTTACTCGTCCTTTGACTTTCTGTTTCTATTATACAGTATGCCCGGTTTGTCTGTATACACGCTATTATTCTTCTATTTGTGTTTAAGAGGGTAGGTTACCCTCAACAGCCCAAAATCAGGCCCTTCTTCAAACGCATATTCTGAAGTAATAAATCAATGTACAGATAATTTTTTATTCAATTTATTAAACGTCATTTCGTTGACTTTAATGCGCAAAAAGAAAATTCTAAGTATATTTATAGAAAAAAAAGTTATAAATATAAATGTGAGAGCGTGTACGCGATGCAACGGTTTGATGGTGAACACGATTCCGGACAGTTGAATTACGTAAAACACAAAGTAAAGGCATATTTATAATCTGTAAGACAGTCTCCATCTTGTGCAGGAAGCACAATTTTGATAAACAAATTAATACAATTTTTAGGTTGATGTTCCTGATCTTTATTCTTTTTTGTATGAAAAATATTTTTTATCTTTTTTTTAAGAATTTATATTGAAAATGTGCTCCCAATACATGGAGGGGAATAGTTTCCTGCAGCTTTCTGTAAATTTTCATTCAAATCGTTGGAGCGGTTTTCGAGATTTTATGTTCACCGATTGGGAAAACGTAGTTTCTGGGAAATCGCGTTTCAAGTTGGACATCGTTATCCGATCTCATGTGCAGGCTCGTACATTTTTCACTGTAATTCCATCAATTTTTGGGATTTCGGGGCCCGGTTGCGCTTAAAATACGTAGAAAAGATGTAGCTAGCGGAATATGCAAACATCCTAAAAACCAATTTTCGAAAATTTTGAGGGTAACCTACCCCCTCAAGCCAGTGTTCCCAAATCAATTTTCAATTTTTCAGCCAAAAAAAGACATAACAAACATCTAGAGAGACATAGATTTTCCAGACACATTTAAAACATAATCTAAAAAATATATTATGTGTTACTAATCCCCCACACAGTTTATTAAAATATAAATAATAACACATTAATTCAATGAAATAATAAAGACTAATATTGCTACTTAATAAATCTACATTAAGCAAAACAAAAAATTGGTTGAGAAGAAAGTTTAGGATCTTTTTGTATGCAGCAATTTTTCCAATCTCATTCAACACCTTGGAGGGAAGTTCGTAAGAACTCCAACATTTCTTTAGTCTGGATAAACTGAATTTAATCATCAAATGGCATTTAGCAGTTCTAATTGCATTTTATTTCTCAGTTTGAATTTTATGTAATTCATTAAACTGAATACTCTTTTTAGCATTTGAATGCGGTAATATTAATGCAGTAATCGCACATTTACTAATTTCTTCAAATGGATTTGAACCGGAGGCATCTTTAACCCTTAGTATCATAGTGTAACACCCGTGTTACACGAATTGAAAAAATCGTGCTCGCCATTTGGAGGCTTTTTCATGAAGTTTAAAGCGTTACTTTACTATTACCATGTGTAACAAGTGTGCCTTAGGGCAGAAACACATCCTTAGAAATTCTACTGCGATCACTGTCTCGTATTATTGATTACAACTCTTAGTTTCGCGAGGACCACTGAAAGTACCAGGTAAATGCTATGTTTTCCTCTCAGTTATTTCGGTTTTCCTTTTTGATAATAATATATGTAACACTAGTGTAACAATCTCCAAAACCATGCATTGGCTTATTATTATAATATATAGATACCTTTATGCCTGGTGTAACACTGGTCTTATATCCATATTTTTTCATTTACATAAAAAATTGTTACACTAGGAATTTTTTGCTTATTTCTACGATGAACCCGTGGACAAAAATGCACCGATAAGAATTTTTCTGAGAAAAATAAAAAAATCATAATACTAAGGGTTAAATTGAAAAACTTCTTTCCAGGAGGAGTCTGTATCTGCTCTATTATTCCAATCATTTAAATATATCCCTGATAATTGGCATTCAACCTTAGCTAAAAACGTCCATGATTCTATTAAAACCATCTAGATTTACGTCTAACACCTGAATAGCATCTTCCGACATCCAAACGTATCTAAAATCATCCAGACCTGGATGTGCAACATCCAAATTGGCAACCCTCCAAAGAACCCTTCAACATCCTCTTCCACATATTCAACAGAAACAATCCTTAAACTTACCGAATTCAATTGCCCCAGACAGCAAACAAAGCACTCCTTGAGCATCCACAATCCCATCTTCTCACCAACCCTTGGCAACACCTCGCTACTTCGCCCAAAACATCCCCCCATAAAATCACCAATACTCAACAAACATCCCTCCCCTTCCACATCGTGTGCGCCACTCGCGCACCCGAATTCATCGAACCGCCGACCGAATTCCTCCGGTTCCTTGGACAGAATTCCTCCAGCCATAACTCGAAGCTAACGCCGTATCTCCTCATGGCGGCCATCATAACCGGCCATGGTGAGGCGCGAGGCTGGGCGGTGGCACAGCGAGAAGGGGGAATTTATTCCCGTGCATAATACCGAGTTTATAACCGAGTTAGCGAAATCGGCTCCTCTCCCCGCTTATTCCGCAGCTGGAAATAACGACGGGTCTGGGACCGAGGCTCCGGGGTGCAAGCGGGAGGGGAAGGGGGGGGGCGAGGGTGGCTTGATTAAATTAGGGGATGATCGCGCGAAATTAGAGACATTAAATTCTATACAGGCCAGGTCGCTCGCGAGCTCGTTCCACGGTGCTTCGAGACTTGCCCTCGGATTTTCTGCCGTCGTGGCACGGGGCTCGCGGGAAACACGGGCAACCTTCGAGATTCCTAGAGGGGCACGCCACCTTTTGATTGGATTCGAACAGATAGAAATCGCGAAATTATTGCTGCCGGGTTAAGAAGCGTGACGATAGTTGCGGCTCGTTTAGTCGCGGTGGATCGCCCGTGTGCTCGATTCAGTCATATTTCTGTAATGGAGTATTATTAGGACAGCGAGTTTGGATTTTGGGGCATCCATTTAAATTGGGAAGACCCATTTAGTAACAGGGAGAAGGGAAAACGACACAGAGTAAAGGCAACGCGTTACAACTAAAAACGAAACAGGAATAATTGGAGGGGTAGGGTAAATCCGGGAGATGCGGTCGGGTCGGAGAGTTGGTCGAGTCGCTATATTTCAGACTCTGTACGTAAAAATGCGTTAAAGTGCAGATAAATTCCTTCTCTAGAAGCCAAACAGTTGAATGAATATCGTGATTTCGCTTCCTTCTGTGTTTTTCTGGATTTATAGGCTTTAAAATGTAAATTGGGGTTACATTTAACCTCTTTTGTCAAACAGCGGTTGTACAGAATCGTATTTAAAATATACTTCTAAGTATATTTTCGTTTAATATTTGGGATAATAAGATAGTCGAGACATTGAGGGACAATGCAGCTAAAGTATTTGGCCATATTAACTCATCCTTTCAAAGCTAACGAGAAGACCATCTCTCGCTGTAAAAAGGAGAGATGGTCGAGTTATGATTTTTTTATTAATTTTTTTTATTTTTTATTTTTTATTATTATTTTATTATTATTTTCGTTTATTTAGTTTATTTATTCACTTTTGTGTTCATTTGCCTTGCTAATCGCCAGTAGGTAGTTCACTTTTTGATTGATGTGTTCTTTACTTGTTTAGCGTAAACAAATTAAATATCAATAAATCTGTCGTTGTATTCACTCATAAATAATTTTGGTTTATCCTTTATTAATTTTCCATGGATAATTATGTCAGTGGTCTCTGCCAACGACGAAAACCGTTTCTCCCGGCACCTCGGGAGAGGTGGTCAGATGTCATGACTTCAGTTTTCAACCCGATTTACAGTAAGTATTGTCTTAAAGCAAATATCGACCAGTTTTTCTGAATGAGCATAAAATTCTGAACATATAGGTTTGTCCTAATAAAATAAGTTATGTCTATATTAGTTCTAATAGCCATTTTATATTAGGTCGACCGCGTCACCCGGGTTTACCCTACGTTACTTGAGGGAATGGTCATTTTACGTAAGGCATAATTGTTTTTTTATTGGTACCTGCATGTGATAATTGTGATTCTGTACAACCTGTTCTGCTGTTTGACAAAAGAGGTTAAATGTAACCCCAATTTACATTTTAAAGCCTATAAATCCAGAAAAACACAGAAGGAAGCGAAATCACGATATTCATTCAACTGTTTGGCTTCTAGAGAAGGAATTTATCTGCACTTTAACGCATTACTCACAATTATCTTTTTTTTTAGTGCCTGAATCTAATTTATTCTTTACTGTTTTGGATTTCAAATTTTGTAGCACTTATTTATTTTACCACTCCGTTATTGTGTTTGTTTAATATGTTTTTCTTATTAATTTTGATATTATATAAAAGCAATGTTCTTGTGTCAATGAATAACATCCTAACTGCCTATTCAGTGTAACTCTTAACGAATTTCACAATACCGTGAATCCTAAATGAGTTAATATGTAAAGTAGGGCTGGGACTATTTGTCGAATTTTCCGGTATTCGAATATTCGAATACTTCAGTTGCTCAGTTATTTGGCGAATATAATTCGAACATCTAAGTATCCAAATACTATTCGAATATTTAAGTATTCGAATACTATTCGAATATTTAAGTATTCGAATACTATTCGAATATTTAAGTATTCGAATTTCCGTACAAGCTTTTATTTAGTTTCAGTTGTGAGTTCATTAGTTTGCCAGGGTGAAATCTTGTAACCTAATTTTGACCCACTTCAACATATTCGATCGGCTTGAAACTTTGCACACATACGTAATTCCGATCACAATACAATATTTTCACTAAATAGCATGAAATACTTTTTTACTATAAAGTATTTCATGGTTTTTAGTGAAAATATTATATTCGAATACCTACTGATGAATTACTTTTTTACTATTAAGTATTTCATGCTTTTTACTGAAAATATTGTATTTTCATCGGAACTACGTATGTGTGCAAAGTTTCAAGCCGATCGGATATGTTGAAGTGGGTCAGAATTAGCTTACAAGATTTCACGCTGACAAACTAACGAACTCACAACTGAAACTAAATAAATGCTTGTAAAAAAATGAACCTAAAGAACTTGATTTATAATTCACGCCATACTATTCGAATACACCAGTATTCGAATATAATAACATTCGTATACTCAAATATTCGAAGTTTATTCGTAGCATTCGAATAATTGTAAAATATTCGAATATTAAATTATTCGAATAGTCCCAGCCCTAGTGTAAAGTACTATGAATCTTAATGATCAGCCATGTTGCTGAATACGTGTCTATATTTATGACTTTCAATAGGCAAATAAAAGTGACTGGTTAGTAAGGAAAACATAATCATTAATGGGGACGTGTAGAAATTCTTATATAAAATAATAAATTTATTTCTATTTAATTAAGGGGTCTCCCTAGTTTAACGCTCCGAAAATAAGGCAAATTTTGGGGATTTTTTTAAAAGAAACGTATTGAGTATTATAATTCCAAACTTTGTACGTTTATTAATTGACATTCGAAGAATGTGCTCAAAGTTTCTTATGCAATAATAATGATTTTGATCAAAGTTACAGTGAATCATGTTTGCCAGCAGCAAACTTTTTCTCAAATCCCTCTAACTACTACCACTGTAACTTTGAACAAAATTATTATTATTGCATAAAAAAATTTGAGAACATTCTTCGAATGTCAATTAATAAACGTACAAAGTGTGGAATTATAATACTCACTGCTTTTCTTTTAAAAAATTTTTTAATCACATCATTGTACGCGCGTGTTTTGTACGCTATACAGAATTGCTCTAACATGTCTTCGTCGCCTTTACTTTTGTTTAAAACTCTCATACACTACGAAGCAGATCGTAATCACTAATCACTGTCGACAGTGTCATCTGAGAAATAAATATTGTTGGACATTGCCATACTATAGCGATTTTCAACCAGTATGCCAAAGCACACTAAATAATACACTGCGAGAAGTCCACAGGTGTGTCCAAGATTTTTTAATGCAATTTAATACAAAGTGCGTTAATTTGCGTGTGAGTTTTGGTGAATATAAAATAATGCGATGCCTAGATCGAGTCGAGCGAGAAAAGAAGTGCCGGAGAGAGCGTATCCGGCGAAGAAAAATAACATATTTTTTGGTGTGCCATAGAATTTTATTTCCGTATTTACTTTAAAAAAAGTTTGAGAATCGCTGCCATAGCGTAACAAATCTACTCATCAACACCCCCAAATAATTGTGCCATTTGGACAAGCCTTCCTCAAATAGAAATCACAGAAATCTCGTACGATAAAGCGAAGCTCCACAATATGGAAGATAACGTTCCCCTGATGAAGACGCTCTGAGCGACGATGCCGCAACATTTGCGCGGTAGACGTGGCGATTATGAAAATAAATCGTATCGATGTAAAAAGTTGATCGCGCGAGGGGAGGCTGCGTCTGGCTGGAACGGATAATGCGATTCTCGGGACTCGAGATACGTCAGGTCGTGTCGACACATGAAAGCGGGTGAAGAGGCTGCGATTGGCTGCTGAAATTGTGAAAGGTTTACGACACGCCGACAGAGAGGCTGACAGACTGTTCACTGTGAGACAGACCTACGACACGAACAAATAGCCTCGTTAATGGTACTTCATCCCTCATTTGGCGCTCGACTTTCGATTCGAACGACTGGGAAGTCCGATAACCCTACGACCATCCTGGGAACCTCAATTTCACATAGAGATACATTAAAAGAAAACTAAACGCATATTCCTTAAAACCACTATTCAAGATTGAAGATAAAAAAGTTCTGCGATTTGAACAATTCCCTGAATTCAATTCTTTAATATTATTATTATCCTCCCCTTTGCTGTTAAGAGAACTCTATTCCTGAGTAATTCTGTCTGAGGGTCCTGATTTTTAGGACTCTCAGGCAGAATTAGGCATTAACTGAATAAAAATGATTTAACTTTAGATTACTTTAACTTTAGATTATTCGACGAATAGAGTTAATTTTTTTATTCGACGAATAAAATTAACCCGGGTCAACTTTATTCCACACATGACGAGTAATATTTTTTATTCGTCATTCGAAATTTATTTAAATAAAAATGTTGGCCATCTCTAGTCTCAGAGCTATCGAACGAAGCCGAAAATTAAGAAGAATTATTTAAAAAAACGGGGAGAGAATGTTCCTTCGCCAGTCACACATCTTTCCCTGCCAGCCCCTCGAATATTCCATTTTAATTAGGGGCGGGGAAAAACGTGGTGATGAATAAAGAAGGAGGAGGGAAACGAGGCCAGGATATCTAGACGAAAGCGTGGCTCTGGATTAAGTTACTCCCGGCTTCGGGGATATAGGTAACAGATCGTTAAGGCGGAAGATCGAGGAGCTCTGGTGGTGAAATTATATTTTTTAATTATGGCTGTAGCAAGTTCATAATTGGTGCTCACTACGCGGGGGATGAAACTTATTAGTCGGCAAGGCTTTACCGCCCTGGGGGATGTAACATGGCCGGCTTGTGGAAGGATACCGTCTCCCTGCTCTCAGGGACGCATCGGGATACTCGAAGGGGTGCGAACACTCGCGAAATTAATTCATTTCCTTCGATCGTCTTTTCGTTTATTACTTTCACTAAAAATTTGGAAATTTTAATCTACGAACATAGAATTTTCTATACATATATAGATTTTAATCGTGGGCGTCCGGAGGGGGGTGCAAAAGGGGCAGTTGCCCCCCTGGCTTTTGAGAAAAAATCGCTTATTTTTCAAAACTGATAATTATTAAGTTTATACTACAAAGGGAATGTTTTTAAATTTTTAATTAAATTGACACTACAAAATGGGTTAAAAAAAGCAAGAGGGGTATATTTTTCTTTACCATCATCCCAAAGTTGCCCCCCCCCCCCCCTGGAAAAATCTCCGGACGCCCTTGATTTTAATATCTACAGACATCTGCATTCCAAAGTAGAGCTTCAAGATTTCAATAATTAATTTCTTTACCCTCTTAAACTTTAGTGTAATTTTCCTCTCATTTTATTTTAATCTCTTTCCTCTCTCATCCCTCTTATATTACCTATATAGTTTCCATTCTGTTTTTTAATACTAGGTATATACCTATTTTCCTAATTTTGTTTTACCACTAGAATTTCATAGTTTGAATGCCTCGAAATTAAAATTGAAACAATTAGATTTGGAAATCCTCCTTAGTAGCCAGTGTATCGAAATATTTTTACGGCCAAACGCGAAAGAAGGCACTTAATAAAACGTCACTGCAAAGTACCTACCTGTAGGCGCCAAGGAAACTTACAATTTTACGGAGTTTATGTGTCCAGGGTTGAATCGGTGCAAATATCCTGGTCGCTTGAACAGCCACGTCCGTCTTTTTAGCGCTAATAAAGGCTCCGAGATATTTTGAAAAATGGCGACGGACAGTGGGGAGACAGATAGGGCGAGAAGAAGGGTAGCAGCGGCCCTGACACTAATCTCGAGTTAGGTGGCAACATTTTCTCGTAGACAGGGAATATACGGGGCTGGGTAGTTGTTGCACGGTTATCCAACCACATGTATACGCACACGTGAGCCTGCATGTACGTTCCTGTGCGTGTATAGTTTAGTTACAAACACGTATCGGACGAGGTACGCGTTAAAGTTTGTAAAGCGAGTTTCGTTTCCGCGGCTTTCGTTTTGCACTTGGAATTCACGAAAAGGGACCATTATTTAGAAAAATTAGAGACAGATGATTAGGGATTTTAAATTGTCTTTTTCGTTTGCAAACAGCTGCATCGAGGTACGTTGCATTATTGTACTTAAAAGGGGTTTCCATTCCTCATCTGGAAATCACTGCTTTTGGAACATTTTGCTATATAATATAAAAATTAACATTTTTACATTTGGCTTAAGTATCCTATCGTAACATTACGTCTTTTGTGATTGTGCTACAAGTGTCAAAATGCAACTAAGTGATATCTTCTTCCTTCTTTAATACCGAGGTAAAATTGGCACATCATATCAGTGCCGTCTTAACCTGGAGGCAAAAGAGGCAGCCGCCTCAGGGCCCCGAAGTTCAGGGACCCCCGAAAAATTGGAAAATTATAAAAAAAATAGGGTTGTGAAAGCTAGAAAAAAAAATGGAAATGGGCCCTCCAACTGTGACGGAAAGAAAATATCGAATACATAAAAATTTAGATTTTAAAATGAGGCCCTTTTTTTCGTGAAAGGGACCCCACGTTTAATCTTATTTATTTAATTGCTTTAAGACTTATTCACTTCACGTGTTAGCGCGGTATTTTTGATTTTATTTAATTTAGAATAATTTAGAGGGCCACATATGGAGCTCACCTCAGGGCCCCCGAAAACGATAAGACGGCACTGCATCATATAGTAAATATACTGCATCCATCCTAAGAAAAAACGAACGCCCATACCGTTTTGCGACCGATCTGCGCAGCCCCCACTACTACCTACGGGCCCGATGCAGGCGATTGCTCGTAGCGTTTTACCTGCCGGTTTCCCTGCCCGTCCAACGGCGGGACGTGACCGATGTCAATGTAAACACTGCAGGTTGCGGAACGGTTGACAGAGAGGTAACAGGCGATAAAACGGAGAAAAACGTAGGCGGTAAAGTGGGGAGTCGGACCAATCAGCGCCTCCTCAGAATCATCCCTGCGCGGAAAAAGTTTTTCTTAGGATGGATTCAGTATAGCACTAACAGCTAAAGTTTTACAAAACTGAACTTACATTGACAATTGAATTTCTTTCTGTTTATGTTCAATGCACACTTTCTTTTTTTTTTTTAGTAACATTTTTAAATTTGCTTGTATCCTATTATGAGGTATCCTATTATGAGTAGGGCTGGGACTATTTGTCAATTTTTTCGGTATTCGAATATTCGAATACTTCAGTTGCTCAGTTATTTGGCGAATATAATTCGAATATTTAAGTATTCGAATACCATTCGAATATTTCAGTATTCGAATACTATTCGAATACTGATGAAATACTTTTTTTACTATAAAGTATTTCATGCATGTATGTGTGCAAAGTTTCAAGCCGATCGGATATGTCGAAGTGGGTTAAAATTAGCTTACAAGATTTCACCCTGACAAACTAACGAACTCACAACTGAAACTAAATAAAAGCTTGTAAAAAAATGAACCTAAAAAACTTGATTTATAATTCACATCATACATACTATTTGAATACATCAGTATGAATACTCAAATATTCAAAGTTTATTCGTAGCATTCGAATACTTGTAAAATATTCGAATATTAAATTATTCGAATAGTCCCAGTCCTAATTATGACATAGCATCACTTGTGAAAATGCATAAAATTTTTTTCCTTTTCCTTCTTTAATATATTTTGCGTAACCTTAATTAATATAATTGTAATTATTTTTTTAGTAATCGACACTATTCGATTTGTTGGTATAGAAATTTTCATTCTAATTATTTTGGTTTAAAAATTTCAGAACACTTTGACCATCTGAAAATTTTTTTATCGTTCCGAAAGCTTGCACACCGATTAATTAAAAGCTACCACCTATTTAATAGAGACACCGAAGAGTAATTTTATTACGATATCATATTTTATTATGTTAGAGTGAATACAGGAATCACGACTACGAAAGTACGTTTATAAATCATTTCTTTCTCCATCCTTCTCTTCGTTTCTTTCTCAATGTTGTTGCTGCTTCTATCTCTGCGATTGCCAGGGGGTAAGATGGGGTTGAGTCTCGTTACGGCAGCGCGGGCCGTGTGTTAGTGGAGATACATGAACAAGTAAATAGACAAGCGCTGCACGGTGCACGTACACAGGGGTATCGTTGGCGAGAGGTCGATGTGCGTGGTGAGAGATTCACGGGGGTGGAAGGGATGGCAAGGTGGTAGATAGCAATAAGGTGCTGGGCACCGCGCTGTTACGACCCCTGATCTAGTGATGTCGTGTATGAGGGAGCTTCTCCGTGTACTATCGCGCTGAAAATTATAGGAAACCCTTGCAACATGTTTCATCCGACTTGTCATCATTCTGGATGTTTCTAAATAATTTAATATGTCGACGCAACGTCCCTTCTCTCTGTTTCGGGCAGCTTAAAAACGGGAACAAAATTGAAACAATACCGTCGACGATATTTGATTGATCTTTGAATGTGGAATGGTAGCTATTTGACGTTTTTACTGATTGAATTTTCAATATTTGAAAAAAAAAGTTCCATGAAAAATAGTTCCCACCAAAGGGGTTTCAAAGGTGTATTCTCTAATCGGAATTTCACAGTTTGTCAAAAAGTGTTATTATATTTTATGAAAAAACATTTTTCTGGCTTTTGACGTAGAATAGGTGTAGCTTAAGTGAAACGGACCAGAACATTGCCTGGATTATTAAGCTGCAGGTGGAATGTTTCTCTATATTCACAAAGATATGTATGACCTATTTGTGCTTTGCACCTTAGAGTTATAAATTTCAAGGACAGTGTCATTATTTCACCTAAATTTTTTGAATCAGAATACCCAAGAGAGTTGCACAATTATTGCCAGTAATTGTTCCCTTTGCTTCGCTTTTACTAAATATAATTCAAAATGAACGATTAAAATTTACTGACCGAATTCGTAACGTATATTTCATAAAATACCAAAGAATCAGCTAGCTGTATAAGAATATACAAAGGAATTCACATCCAAAAAAATCTGAAAATTAGTTTAAGAGCTTCCATTCGATTTTCTCTAAAACTGAAATCAAATGGCAAAGCAGTGGCGCACCCAGGCTGGCCAAGGGACCCTGACACCCCCCAAAGAAAAAGGAAAAAGGAGATTAATGTAACCACGGCTGAAGTAATTCAAGAGCTTTATAAAAAGAACAAAAATGGATTTTATTCTTTAAATAAATTTGTATAATTACCTAACGAAGTTTATTGAATTTGCATTAAAAATATTTTTATTCGTTCGACTCAGCTCCCCTTAAGATTAAATCCTAAAAGAGATGCGTAGATAGATCTATCAAACAGATGTGCTCACTAATGGAAACAGAATTCGCAAGAGAGGGCAAGGAAGCTCGACGAATTGCTAGCGAGCAATCAAGCAACCGTGCGATTTGCATCAGGCGACGGGGGTGTTTGGCAGGTGTTGCTGGAAGTCGCAGGACGGTCCTCGAGGTGTAAAATCTTGAAAGGAGCGTCAGGTAAAAAGAACAGCCGCCGGGGGCCATGATGGCTCTGACCTTTCTCGCTTATCTGCGGGGCGAGAGAGAGATACCGGGTCAATACTTCTCGGGAGGGTTTCCACGAGGAAAGAGGGGATCGCTTCGCCACCCCCTCGTTTCTCTGCTCGCCGACGATTGGCGGTGGCAGGAGGCTGGGTGGTGGTCCTGCGAGGGTGGAAACACGAGATAGATATTTGATTGTACGAAACAGGTTCGCCAGGCGACCGGGGTATGCTTATATTATATTTCTATTTGGGGCTGCCTGGTAAATAATACCATTCCCGAGAAAGCGAGTGTGTAACGTTGTCCACGGTGATTTTGGGGACTTTGCGAAGTGGGGGATTCGAAGACGGTGGTAAATTATTTGGCCTGGTTTGCCGAACTATTGTAAGAAAGCTAGATAACTAGGGTAAACCGTACAATGATCGGCACCCTAAGCGGAAACCCCATTGTAATGTCTATATTTTTTTTGTGACGTTTTTATATGGTCTTAATTTTCAGTTATTATCACGAATTATGCATTTCTCATTAAAATAAAACATCTTGTGTACCTATTAAGTCTTTCATTTTAAAAATATTCAATAAAAAAGAAAAACAGGCATAAAAGGATAATCATTGGCACCCTAAAATTTGATTTGTTAAAAACAAAGTTTAAACAGACTATTTCATTCACTATTAAATATCTATAACACTTAATAAATCTGTATTTCAATCTATTACTTAGTTATAAAGCGACAAAATATATTTACAATTAGGTAGTCCTTATCGAAATTTTAAGAAAACACTTAAAACACAGTTCTTTGTCCCGCCGCTACCTTTAAGATCCTTTTTGTGGCGTTGCCAGATGTAAAATGTGTAATGTTCAACTACTGGACTTTGCAGTGTTGCAGTGAAAGAAAAATAAGAAATTGTAGAAAGGTACTTTCTAAGCTCGTACTTCTTAATATTTGGCTTTTTTACTCAGGAGTGTCGATGCTTAGTGCAGTGCCAGCATTAGTGCAGTTAACCCTAGGTGAAATTATGAGAAGTGAAAAGACATTGGGGGACTTCGCATTCTGCTTGTGATAATCTTGAAAATGGTAATAATTATATAGCAATATGAGCAGTAGATGGTTGTCTACTTCACTTAGAGGAATAATTGGTGCTGTATAAATGAAATCTTTTAAGACCCTGAGATATTAAATATAGGATGCCTTTTCCACCCTAATATTTGATTGATTCTCCAGACATAATATTTTCTAATTACTTCTTGTACAGTACTTTGGATTTCAGAATAATAATTGGACCCCAGAGCCAAAATTTTTACATGTTTCCGAAAAAGTGGAGACCGAGATTTATAATTATTTTTCTACCTGAAAAATAATTTATGTTTAACTCTTTTAATTTCGAGATTAATATAATCTATATTATTTATTTAATATACTGATAAAAAGGATAAAAAAATAATTTACTTCATCATATAGAGATTAAAATTAATCTCTCACAATACTATCAATATATAAATATAAAATTCTAAATAAATACTAAAATAATTCACAATATAAATATTAAATTCAAATTTAAAAAATTGCTTTAATTATTTCAGTGTAAAAAAAAGCTTTACTTAAACTAAATTTTTACTAAATACACTTTCCAGAGAGGTACATTTATTATGAATTTGATACGAGAAACATGTAAAATGTTATTTTTAAAAAAAAGTGGACTTAATACAGTCTGGCTCAAGAGTCCAAATACCTATAAGGAACGAAACTTATTTAACCATCATTACACAATAAATTCGTTGATAACAAAATGACGCAGAGTTTTCCCATAATAATCAAGAAACAAGTTGATCCAAGCCTTCCTCGACCCCTGAAGATTTTCCAAGAAAATGAACTAAAAATCGGCTACTCTCCGGTTTGAAACCCCAATGAAACCCTCTAATTAGTCAAACTCTAGAAATCCTTAATCCAAAAGCTCTTCAACAGTGCGCATAGAAATTCGAAATTCGTAAGCGGAGTAATTAAAAGAACCGACGGAATCTGTACTTTCAGGGTGAAATGTCCGTCAGTAAACGTGAAATCTAATTTCAATGATTATGATTTATCCTTTCTCGGTTAAACTCGCGGATGCTGGCAGACTAGAGCGAGCGGAGGACTCACCACACCTCGTTTCAGCGCTCGACGACGATTGGCCGTGGCAGAACTCGGCGGATGGGGATAGGGAAGGCAACAGGGGGATGAAAACGGTGGAGAACGTTGTGGGGTGCCTTGGTGGAGCCGTAAGGAGAGAAAGGAGGAGGCTGGGGGAGCGACGAGGACGAAGGTTCGCCCTTGAGCTTGGCGGAGAATGAGGCGCCTCGTGAAACGC
This sequence comes from Andrena camellia, assembly GCA_029448645.1. Classification (NCBI taxonomy): domain Eukaryota; kingdom Metazoa; phylum Arthropoda; class Insecta; order Hymenoptera; family Andrenidae; genus Andrena; species Andrena camellia. The sequence continues at coordinate 5,692,684 of CM055682.1, read as the reverse complement.
CATCATCAAGCATTCATAAGGTGTAGCAGCTTGTTTATCAGAGGAATACTTTGCAGTAGATTCCTTGGGAATAACCTGGCGCGCGCTAACCCGCTGCAAAAGCAGCCACATTTTGGAGAAGCCTGAAAAATCGTGGGGAATTAGGTAATTCAAAATCGATTTCACAATTTTGCTTTTTCGTTAAGATTTAGATACCTCTAAGTACTTTAATAGTCTTGGACTTGAATCCTACAAATATTAAATTTTTAATCGTTTTCTGTTTAAAAGAAATACTCATTGTATTATGGATAGGGGCTTAAGCTCCTAAGGTAAAAGTACCAATAACTGGACAATTAAGGATATCAAAGTTGTATATCTTAAAAATGGACTAAAAATAAATGTCCATTTTAACAAAAGTGTCAATATTCAGATAAATGTTACTTCTTTCTATCAATTAAGCTACTAAAACCTGGTTTTCAGTGCGTTATTTTAATTAAATTGAGTAAAAACACAAGTAATTATGTGTACCAGTACATGGACAATAGAATTCTGATTTGTCCCAGCGTCCCATTTTTGGTGTCCCAATACCTGGTCAATGGGGAAGATGACGCAAAGCTTGGCGCAGAGGACGCCACTAGTGTTTGCGTGAATGGTTTGCGGGCGAATTTTTCATTTCTCAATTTGAGGTTATGTTGAAAATGTAGCATGCAATTGATTAAAAATATGACTTGAAAATAAAAAACTGTTAATTTATGTACAGTATACTTGTACTCACACTTTTGATATACAAAAATTTGAGAAAACACAGACACTTTACCGGTTCGACAATGCGGTCAGGTATTGGGACTTCACTTAAGCGTTCAAAATGCTGACGGGCCGACCAACTGTACGGTTGGTCAGTTATTGGGACAGCGTGCAGAGGACAATATTATTATGTACCGGTACTTGAACACGTATATTTTTAATTAAAATCAACATCAACCGATCAATGTTTTGTTTTGTATGTAACAAGAAACTTCTTAAGATTCTGTACATATGTTTTTTTCTCAGAAAAACGTTATATGTATAACGATTATTATCACCTTAACAACTAACTGTATTTTTCCTAAGAATTACTTGAGAAATCTACGCAGAATTCAAGTGCATGCACCTTCGATATTTAAAGACTGTTTTATATATTAAACTTTACATCTAGGGCTTTTTTAATTTTTTATATAAGAGATCAAGTTGCAAAATAACATATATTCCCAACAATATTGTTCTAAAATTTCTATGAAGCTTAGTAAAAATATAAATGTCATTACAGCACAAATTTTGCCGAAACATCATTGCTGTAAAATCTCCGAAACGTTGCGGGACCATTGCTGTAAAATCTCCGAAACGTTGCGTGACCATTGCTATAAAATCTCTGAGACGTTGCGTGACAATTGCTGTAAAATCTCCGAAACGTTGCGTGACCGTTGCCGAAACGTTGCAGGAATATTGCTGGGACGTTATTCCACCGCAACATTGCTGCAACGTTGCAGGAATCCTCCTATGTCCGACCCTGTGCAACATTGCACGGCAACGTACCTGCAACGTTCTTGCAACGTCCGTGCAACAGAGTGTACTGTATGGGTTAACCTGAAGAACTTATTGGGTTTCAGTTTTCTTAGAAAATTAGAGTATTTATAATATAAATATTCACGCGTGTCATCTTACGATTAGTGAGCACAAGGAATTATCTTAAACTAATCTTAATCTTAAATTAGGAAGGAGGGAGGGATAATTATTTTCTACCAATCTCGGTATTATCGATAATATGAGTTATAAAAAGGAGCAACTGTAATTTATAACTCGTTAAACAATGATTACAAAGTCACTCGTTACTTTCAAAAATCTAAATTCTCAAGACCTCAGTTTTTTATAGCATTTTAGTAAACACTTACAGAACCCCAAAACCTGAATCTTTTCTAAAAAATCAGTTTGCAGAACTGCTTTTCATTTCACAAATTCCACTATAACTGCTTAATGCCCGCAGCTCTAAAGCAGCCTCCACCATTCATACTTTAAACGCATCACTCGGTGATTCATATTATTCAATTGCCCAGTTCTCGAATTCCCCGTGTAAATGAGTTTCGTTCGCCTACTGGAAAAAAGGTACCATCAGTGAATGGCCGATTCAGCTGTTACTGTCTATAAAATTGATGGTTTAACGAGATGGCTCTTTTATCCTCTCTTTCAGCAGCTAATGATGTGGGCTGAACGGTGCCCTGCGCTACCGTGCCGCGCGGACCCGAAGAAATCCTAATCATCCATCAAAATCGGATCGACAGCGTGACACCCTCCAATTTTTCTCATTCCAACAGATAATCCCGCTCCATTAAAAAACAATGAACTTCGCTACCTTCCAACGCACACTACTTCCATCCTCAATATTTAATTACAAATACACTTTACCAAATCATCGAGCGAGAACGGGAAACGTAACAGATCGACCTTCTTACTCCATGTAACAGCGCGTTCGACAGCGTTACAATGATCGTAACTCTGCCGTTGCTCGTATTGTCGCCCCGTGGAGCGATTGGCAAATTGTTGGAACGCTGGTGGAATGATTGATCCCGGAGATGGACGATGATCTCGATCGAATTTAATCGCGTTTTCACTTTCAGCGCACCGCTGCCCCCGTCGCCTATGTGTCACGGCAATTTTCGAGTCCCCGGCTCGCATAAAACTTGGCTGCGAGTGGCGCGGCATATGCGGACGCAACCCCTCGCCCGGAGGGGCGTGTTGTCACCAGCCGTGGCCGTGTACGTTTTGTCATTGGAATTTGATGATCCACCGTCCCGTGGGGACCGGCTACATAAATATTTGCCCTGTAATCCCTTCATGGGATCCACTTGCCTCCTCGACACCCTAATCCCCTTTGTTCCAACTTACACCCTTTCGTTTCATCGCGGTGCCCGCTCAGCGACGCTTTACGACCTGCGTTTTTCGAAGACGTATTCTCCCTGATAGCGCGCAATAACGATGACAGTAGGTAGTTACAAACACGAGTCATCCTTTCATTGGTATCGTTATATTTTGGTTGACGATATTTCTGGCTGATTTGGGAAATGAGATCGCTTGGAAAATGGGTTGAAAGTTGAGGTAGTGGGGTAATGTATCTTCGCGAGAAAATTATTGGAAGTTTATTTGTTGTGTTTGATATATAATTGGATCCACCTGGAAGCTAAGAAACGTAGCACAACTTAACTTAGCTTTTGTTGGAAACCAGCGGCGGATTTCAAGGAAAAGGCCTAAGTGAAAAACGTTCTGAGGAGCCCATTTTTCGGGGAAATGAAGAGGTAGTTTACTAAAAACCGGCTAATAAGGGGATCTTCAGGTTTGGAAATTTCAGAATATTTTTATACTTAGCGTACCTGAAGGTCTTCACTCGGACATTAATTTCCCGCGTAAGCGCGTGCCCTTGAAGCGCCTACGATGCACGCGTATTTAGATGAAATTCAAAGTTAATTTTCTCGAAAACTAAACCTTTACCGCAATTTCGTCACTCTTGATTTTCGTCTTATTTTTGCCTGTATAATTACCCCCTTAAAAATACCCTGTATATAAGGGAACTGAGAATTGTTTAAAGTCGATTTTCTCGAATTTGTCTGAAAAGCGCGTCTTACTGTTTCGGGATATTAATGTCCGAGCGAAGACCTTCAGGTACACTAACAAGGGAACATCCCGAAACCGGAAATTCAAAAAATTCTGAAACTTTGTGAATATGTAGGGAATTTCCTCCTGATTACAACGCAATTCTTGTTTGCTGCCCAAAATCACTCGAAGGGGGTGTAATTGACCCCTAAAAATCCGGTTATTTTCCGCATTTGTGTTATAACTCGTGAACTGTAAAATAATTTTTCCGCCAAATGATAAATCTAATTAAAAAATAGTAACTTTTGTCTTGAAACTTTTTTTCTATCTCTTACAGTTCGTGCGTTATAACACAAAATCGGAAAATAGCCGAATTTTCAGGGGTTAATTCCACCTCCTTCGAGTGAATTTGGGCAGCAAACAAAAATTGCGTTGTAATCAGGAGGAAATCCCCTGCATACTCACAAAGTTTCAGAATTTTTTGAATTTTTGGGTTCGAGATCTTCTCTTGTAAGTATCAAATTTTTCTGAAATTGCCAAACCTGAAGGTCCCTTCAATCTGTATGCGGGCTGTAGTATTACAGACAAAAAATGGTGTTTGGATAAAATCATAATTGAAGCTAATGTTTTAAAACTTAGCATAGCTTAGCTTAGCTTTCAGGAGGAATCTCGGCTTGATTGTATTCATTTCTGTGAAGTAGTCAGTTTCAGCTGTTTCGAGATAGAAGTTTGTGTAATTTAGGTTGTAATTTAGGAAGGAAAGAAAATTTCTGTGCTGTTTTTGGGAGTCCGTTCAGACGTAGGTTGGCTTAAAAGTAGAAGACAGGCAATTTTACAGCTGAGAATTTTGTGTAGGAAATTAAATAATGCTACTTGAATCACTTGAAGGGCAAGGGGCAAAACTAGGAATGTCCATTTTTCGTGATTTTGCGAGTTACAGCATATTTTGTTGGTGGCAACTGGAATTACAGAACTGTCGAATCACAAAGGGTTATAAATTGCAAATCCCCCCGTAAGATAACGTTAAAGATTTGGTATACTGGTTAAAAACACTGGAACAAAATACGGAATTTCCCCACTCTTTGCTTAAGCATAAGATTCTGTCGTCAAGGTAAAACAAGAAATTATTTATGAAAATTAAATTCATCGAACCTTGTTTCTTCAATGGTGGACTAAAATATTGAAACTTAATTTTCTCGATGAAGCTGTTTTGTGACATTCCCTGTTTTTAGCATTCACTTGTGCTATATTCTCTCTAAATTGTGACAATGTGAAAGACAGTTTCTACTGAATCGTTTTACAAGACAAATATAATATTGGCAGTGATTTCTTTTAAAAATTTTGTAATGCATGTTTTTATGTTCATCAGAAACATCAGTGCCACTCGTGACTTTTTTAAGCCTCGAATAGGAATCGTCACGCATAATAAAGTTCGGGTTATAGGCGCGGGCATTTTACGCACGATTAATTTCATTAGCAAGGCTGAACCCTTTGGAACACAGATTCCATTCGTTCCCCTTGTTTCCTCAGTGACAGTAGGTGAGGATTACCCTTTCGGCAAGTGCAGGGGATCCCCACAAAATAATAAACTGGATCGTTACCATATGTAAAGGATATACATGACGGTGCGATGGCAATTGGGGCGATTCCATGCTACCATATATGTTGATCAATTTGTCAGTGCACCATCTACCCCTGAAATTATAAATCTGTAACTTCTAGACCTCTAGTTGATTCAAATTTACACTGTTATCTTTCAGAAGAGATATTGAGGAATAGTTCATCCCCTCTTCCTTTAAAAAAACACTCCACGTGCATGTTAATATATATTGTTTTTCCCTCAAAAAAATAGAAGTGGTTTCCTGTTAGTTTTAGGCTTAAGTGAAAATTTTATTAACGTCGTGTATTAATATTTTGCAAAGTAGAAGTATCGTATTTTCGGGATCTAGGGGGCAGCATATGTCCTACAAATCCCGTGTTAATCCCATTTAAAGCGGTGATCATGTATAATGCAGTGACTTCGTCTGTCGCAACACGAAGTCATCGAGAAATGATTAATCGCTTTCGTGTTCCTCTGTAGCCTCCTGCTGTCACGATCACTGCCAGAAATATGTTTCGTTCATCTATTGTGCGAGCTCGGAAAACGCAATAGTGCGTATTACGTAAAAATTGAGTAGAGCTCTTCGCAAGAACAAGCTTTTAGTTGGAATTTATAAGCATTTTGTTGAATAATTGAATTGAAATGATGACTATTTGTGCTGTGCAAAGTGAATACTGTAAATTGAATATCGAGTAATGAATACCTAATATTGATTGTTCAAAACTTGACATGGAACGTGGGATACTTATTACTGAATAACGAGTAGGTATCTCACATTAACTATTGAATATCAAATGCCATGTATCTAATACCAAATATGGCCTATTAAATACGGTATAGGTATCTAGCACATATCGAGAATTAACTATCAAAAACTACTTTAAGGGGATGATAAGTGTTTTAAGAAAGCAAATCCCATTTTTGGTACAATGAACAAATTTCTGTGAATAAGCAATCAACGATATATATTTTACTTTCCCCCATTTTCTACAACCCCCAACATCTTTCTACTATAAGCTCTCTATTCCCATTTTATAAAATTGCTACGACTTTAAACAAACTCTTCAATCCCTTTTGCGATCTCCTCCCTTGATCTCATTTCTTAAACCACATTTAACACTAACTTACACTAACAAATAATCTCCCCATATACCTGACAGATTATTATTACTATTAAACTCGCATAACAATACTATAGACATTTGTAACAAGTGCAATATTCGGTCAAGGCTCATCAAATTTGCAAACACAACATTGTGGAAAGACCCCTACGTAAGCTAGTAGGTATTTATAACAAATGAAAAACACACTTGTCGAGTTATATTGTCACGAACTCAGTTCTCAGAAGAATGAAATTACTCGTGAAATGGCCCAATACCTGATACATCGTAAATCAAATATTTTTAAGATTGTTTGAAGCAGTAGCGGATTTAAGAAAAAAGACCCAGGTGGCAAACGTTCTTAAGGGCCCATTTTTCGAGAAAATGAAGAGGTAGTTTACTAAAAAGAGGTAAATGTATAGAAAAGTATAGAAAAAAGTATAATGCTTAAATAAAATCATAATTTTTTTAAGATAGGGCCTAGGTAGGGTTTATACAAAAACCGACTTTTGAAAAAACCGGTTTTCGAATTCCACTATTTCCAAAAAACCGGTTAACCCTTATGTCAATACCCAGAATGTACGACGTTGTTCAATACCCAGGGTACCCGGGTGCCCACCTACTGAATTCCTTGATTAAATTCTTTGTACCGTAGGGAAATCGTTTCTTTGACATTATATTCGACAAATGCGAGTTAGAAGTACAAACAGGAGACCTATACGTGCTATGTAGCCTATTCTAACTTACACAAAATGAGCCTGGAAACGGATTTACCATATCGCCGCACGGTCGATTTCGGGCCCCAACGAACTGCGGCTGCTTGAAATTTGGAATTCGATAATAATTAGTGGCCATAACGCAACTGTTTCGCTTTCGGTGGGTTTATGGCTGGATCAGGGCCGGAAAAGGGTCCTGACATAAGCCATGCACCGTCGTAGGTGGGCGTCATACGATGGTTGGCGTCCTCAAGAGGTCGCGTAGCTATCGGGTGTGACTTGACGGTGTTTAGAGAGAGAGAGTTTGGGAATGACAAGCGGCCCGTCGCCGTATTGCTAATGAATAAGGACTTTGTTTCTAAAGGATCTGGTCTTTCTGATAAGAGGACTGCGATGAACCTCACGGCACTTACTCTAGAATCGTTGATCTGGAACGTTCGGTTTCCTAAATTTCAAACAAGCGAATTAGCGACGCAGTATTCAAATCACGCGAGGAACGGAGATAATAGTGTGTTTTATACAATAACTGTGAAAATTAAGTGTGTGTGAGAGTAATGGAAGAATTATCACGAGCTGAGTTTGCTAAGTAAGATAAAGAAAACATTTTTATACGTAATTTTGTCAGTATAATTGCTTTCGACAGTGTATAATTTGCAATGTTTGTACTTTGCATTTGTTTCATAGATTGAGTGCGGAGGAAAAAGATCTGTATTTGAAAAATTTATTAGATGAGTCAGATGTAGAGAGTTACCAGCCGTCAGAAAGCGACGATCAGGATTGGGTTCCTGTTCAAAATCGATCCCAAACCGTAGACGATTCTGACAGCGATGAATACGGATACGATGAAACTAGAAGTCAATCTAAAGAAGGAGAGGCAGGCGATAGCGAGATTGTTCAAGAACAATATGAAGGTGGAGAAGCAGAGGAGGACGTACAGACCCAAACCGAGAGCGAAGAGAGCGATGAGAGTGGAAGCGAGGCCCAAGAACAGGACGAAGAAGTACGCGCGGCTGCTGGAGAGGAAACCGAAAGCATTTTTGTAGCAAAAGACAAAACGGTGTGGAGAAGAACACCGTTACCTCAACACCAAGCTGCAGCACACAATATTGTACATCAAAGAAGTGGCCCACATAGAAGCACGGAAACTCTATCCATCTACAATACCTTCAAGACAATTTTGTCAAATGAAATAATAGACATCATAGTTCGTTGTACCAATAAAATGGCAGCAAAAGTGTACCAAGAGTACAATAACAAAAACCCGGAACGATCGCCGCTCGTATGGAAAGATTTAACACCCCAGGAAATGTATGCGTTTTTAGGAATTTTACTTTGTGCGGGGGCAAATAATTCTAATATAGATCACACCACTGAAATGTGGAAACCGTCTTCGTTTCCTGTATCGAGCAACGATGGGTTTGAATCACGTTTCTGGAACATTCTGCGTTTCATCCGATTTGATGATTGGAATACCCAACGTGCGCGTGAAGATAAAGCTGCTCCAATACGTGACATCTGGAACATGCTCAATGCAAATTTATCAAAAATGTACCGGCCAACGGAAAATTTAACCATCGATGAACAACTATATCCTTCCGAGGACGCACCAAGTTCACTCAGTACATTCCATCCAAGCCAGCAAAGTATGGCATAAAAATATGGTGGATTTGTGATGCTGAAAACGCTTATCCGCTAAACGGAATAATTTACACCGGGAAGACTGGAAATGTTCGAGAGACGAACCAAGGAGAAAGAGTTGTGAAGGAGCTTGCGGCGCAGTATAAAGGAAGCGGAAGAAATATATCTATGGACAATTTCTTCACAACGTTACCCCTTGCCAAACATTTATTGTCATGGAGATTAACCATCGTTGGCACTTTGAGGAAAAATAAACCCTATATTCCCAACGCAATGGCTGCAGCAAAAACAAGGGAAGTATGTTCGACGCTATTTGGTTTTCACGAGAAAGCCACTCTATGCTCGTATGTACCCAAGAAAAATAAAGCGGTAATTGTCTTGTCAACAATGCACTCGGATATGGCAGTGGCGAATGATGCAAAGAGAAAGCCAGAGATTATATTATTCTATAATAAGTACAAGACTGGCGTCGATACAATGGACCAAATGGTAGGGAGATATACAACGCACCGCCGTACAAGCAGGTGGCCACTCGCCTTATTTTTCAATATTTTGGACGTTGCCGCCCTTGCTTCGTATATTATCTATTATGAAAATAATAAAATGTTAAAAAAGAAGACGAATCAGCGTCGCTTATTTTTGCGTCAACTGAGCGAAGAGCTCGCCACACCCATTGTTGAAGATCGCTTTGAAAATTCGCAGATCATAAGAAACTATTCAACGAAGTTAGCGATTGAGAGCGTCCTCGGAAAACAGGTGAATCCTCCTGTGATTCCGTCTAGCTCCACACCTGCTACAGACAAGACAGGCAGAAAAGTCATCACAGGTTCGTGTCATTTGTGCTACAGAGATGTCACAAAAAACGTAGGAAGACAAGGAAATCCTGTGTGCAATATAAAAAACCTGTTTGCGATGAACACGCAGTCACGATTACAAAATGTAATGAATGCCATAAATAAATATTTTTCATATTTTTAATTATATAAACAATCGTTTTTATGTATTACACCGTCCCTGTACTCATATTAATTATTTATCAATTAATTTATTCAAAAACTGCAGGTAAAACTCATATTTGTATAGGTGGGTACCCGGGTACCCTGGGTATTGAAATCATGTAGGTGAACTTAAAGATGATAATTTTTTTACTTTCGGGTCTTGAAAAGGAAAGGTCAATGCATATTCTGATACTAAAAGGGTCAAATCGCGACGATCCGGGCGGGTTTAAAGAAATTTTCATGGCAACATATAAAATTTTCACAATACATGCCCAGGTGGGCACTCCGGGTACCCGGGTATTGACATAAGGGTTAAACCGGTCTTCGAATTTTCACAAAAAAGAATTTGTACTTATTTTAAAAACGTTCAGCTTCCTTAATATTTATGGAATCACAAAAATATAACTGAATAAAATATACTGTATCTATACAAACCCAAATAAATAAATAATAATTCAATTAACTAAAATCCGAACAAATTTTGAGTTCATTTAATATTTATGGATCTACAAAAATATAACACAATAAAATAGACTGCATACAAAACCAAATGAAAAAAACAACTAAAATAAATCAAATCCGCACAAAATATAAATCTTTTACAGTGGTACCAATTTAGTATTTTTCTTCAGAAAATATGAACTCATGAAAATTAGTTTTACAGTAATGAGTAAACCTACTACAATATGCTTGTGTCCGAGGCGATTTCAAGTCAGAAGGTTAACGTTTTTAATTAAATAATTTATTCATTTCTGCATATTAATTCTAGTATATAAAACCGGTTTTTTATATTTAAAAACCGATTCTCAAATTTCACAAATTTATAAATAAAAACCGACGAATCCTAGCCCTAGGGGGCCTTCTGAGCAGGGGCCATTTTTCGGGAAAATGAAGAGGTAGTTTACTAAAAACTGGCTCAGTGTAATATTACAGAAAAAGATACAGTTTGAATAAAATCGTAATTTTTTTTTAAGAATAGGGCCCTGAGTGGGCCCTGAGTGGGCCCTTCTGGGCAGGGTCCCAGGCGGCAACTGCTCATCGGCCGTCCTGTTAAATCCGTCACTGGTTCCAAGAACACAGAGACTTAAGGAAAAAGAGATTTAAGAAAAAGGCCCAGGTGGCAAACTTTCTGGGACACCCTGCGCACACAACAGAATTACAAATAAATTTTCCCCCATGTGGTTTGAAAATTATGGGAAACAAAAAAAAATATAGCATTTGGATAAAATCGTAATTTCATCACCATCTCTGAGGGGAGGGGCCAGGCGGCAACTGCTCATTGACCACCCATTAAATCCGCCACAGATCATCATCGTCCTGGAATGATCCCCAGGAGTGGCAGGGCCCAGGTATTCTCCACCCGTATCCCCGACAAATCCAAAGGTCGCGGAATTAATTTGTTCGCGAGGCAGACACAACGACGCCCCGCGTCAAAGTGTCGTCGTTATCAACGTCCTGCTCACCTCTCAGCTGACACCCCATAAATCGCGCATCGACGTGCCCCGGGGCAAAAAAATGTAGCCGGAGCGAGAGAGGCCGGGACCGTCCTCTCCTGCAATCTCCAGGAAAATGAACGCCATAAATAAGCACGGCCGGCCAATAATTCCGTCGCGATCGAGCAACAAGAGTTTTTCATCGGTGCACGCGGAGCGGGGCGGCGGAGCCAGCTGAAAGTAGCGATGGAGCCGACTGCATGCGCACCCTCTATTTCATTTTCCGCCGCGCCGTTGCAGCGGCACGATTCGTTCGGATGGTCGTGGCCTATGCGCGTTGTTCCATATTTACACTGAACAGCAGGAATGCGTTAAATAATTCTGAGGACGGATTGGACCGAGTAGAGTATTGTTTGTGAACGATATCACAGGGGTGTAGTAATGGAGTTAGTAAAGTATAGTAATTTGGTAAGAAGAAGAGGTGTCCGTGTAGGGAAGGTAATAGAGGAATTATGTTACGTGGAAAGAGATGTTCGTAGAACTGAGGAGAATGCCAACGTGACAATTGTAACATCAAATTTATGCACAAGTATGAAGGATGAAAAGGGAGGAAAAGAAGAAGGGAAGGAAAGAGGAAAAGGAGAAGGAAAGGAGGGAGGAAATAGGAAAAGAAGAAGGAAGAGAAGGAGGAAAAATAGAAGAAAAATAAGAAGGAAAAGGCGGAGGAAAAAGGGAAAAGAAAGAGGAAAACGGGAAATGAAGAAAAAGAAGAAGAAAGGGAAGGAGGAAAATAAGAAGGGAAAGGGGAAAAGAAGAAGGAAAAGAACAAGGAAACGAAGAAGGAAAAATAGAAGGAAAATAAGAAAATGAGAAGGAAAAGGCGGAGGAAAAAGGGAAAAGAAGGAAAAGAAGGAGGAAAAGAAGAAGGAAGCGAAGAAGGAAAAGGCGGAGGGCAAGAAGAAGGAAAATATGAAGAAAAAGAAGGAAAAGGCGGAGGAAAAGAAGAAGGAAAAGTAGAACGAAAAGAAGAAGGAAAAGAATGAAATTTAGAGGCTTTTCCTTATTGTACTTACAATTAGTAGATAATTATACTCTAACGAACGGATAAAAAAGAAAACAGGACTGGAGGCAGGAAAGGAAGAGCTGACTTATTCTTTATTATATTTTCCCACGTTCGTTGGCAATGTTAAGGAAAAGGGAAGCGTGGAGATCGCGCAAGAGGGTGTTGGTCCCATCGCTAGCTACAAGGGCGAGAGCACGATCGCAGAGTAGGTGGAGGAGACGGCGCTGTTGGAGGGGAGTGCCAGGGGGGCGCGTTTTGTAATCAAATCTAAAATTCCCAACGCGGAGGAACCCGATGAAAGAGTAACCAACGGACACAATCGAACCGGGCTACGAGCTTGTCACCTGACTTCGAATAAGCGACCACTGTCCTACGATTTCAGCGCGATGCTACCTGCACACCTTTAGCCCCGTCCGCCTGCCCCTGGATCGACCTCAGATTTCCCCTGAGGCTCAGGAAAAAAACACTTTCGCACACCCCTTCCTGCGACGAAAGAGTTAAGACGACGTTCGCCAAGGCAGATCGATAATTTTTAACAAAATTGTTTTTGTTAGAAACAACTGTCGAGAACACAGAGGATCTGGGTAACGTAAGGTATTTTTCTTAACTCTGCTTGCCTTTCTTCTGGGTGATAAGAGAGGGTATAAAAGTGGTTTGTGAGAATTTGTACGCAGGGAATTATTTATTTATCTTACTTCGCGGCACGTCAATTGAAGAGTAATTGTAGAAAACACTGCAAGTGCCAAAAATCAAATTCTATACTATAGTATTACCATTGGCACATAGAAGACTTTCCAATAAATTTTTCTTTATTTTTAATTCTGGCACTTAGTGTTTTCTACAAGGACTCTTCAATTTCATTTACAACATTGTTGAAAAAATTTGTCATTTGAATAACTTACCCGAATACTTACCATATTGTGTACCATTGTAAAAGTGACTAGCCCCTACATTGAAAGCAGTGCATTAGTAAGGCGAAGTGTGATGTGTGAACTATGATGTGTGATGTAGTGCAGAATGTGAGGTACGTATGACTGAGATATGAAGCATAAACTGTGAAGTGTGAATTATACATAAATGACCCAGAGCCACAGTAGGGGTAAGAGAAATGAAATCGAGACGACGGTCATACTACCTCGTAGAATCCCATAAGTAGTCGAGGCGCGTTCAAAGTTCGTGAGCCTATAGTAAACCAAATTCTACACAACTTCCCCGTACGACGTCAGATATCGGAGATATATATGAGCACAGACCAGGTATAGGATAGACCTATCACGCAATGTAATTTTGTGTCACATGCTCGGGGGGCTCGCGAGCCCCCTTACCATTTTCGTGTCACACCCAACGTTATCGATTCAGTCTAAAATAAGATTACAATGCTACGAGTGGTAGGAATTAAAATTAAATCTTATCGGAAACATTTAAAATCTAAAAGGGCCTTAACGTTATGACTAATTTCAAGAAACACATTGTATAATTCCTTTTACTAATACATTTTGATAGAAGCATAATTTGCACTTATTTCCATAAATTTCGATCAGAAATATTATATAAAACAACGCGTAATAAATATTTGTAAAGTCTCTTAGGTTATATTTTCTGTCACTTCGAGGAGCGGATTTTCTATGGCCTCGAAGTGACAGAAAATATACTTAATCTATATGCTACATGATAATAAATGTTTATTGGATATTTCGTTCTTTTACGCTACATTTGTGAACTTTTTATTACTTAAATCCTTTCCAAATATTATTATTACGTCGCAACGGTATATTTATGAAGTCGATGAGCGTAATTATTCGTGGTTAAGAAATCAAAATTTCCATTCATAACGTCATTTTCTGAGTATATTTCATCGAAATAGTAAATTTTAGCTTAATATGTTTATGTTTGCTAAGTTCATGCGTTTTATTAGACTCTAATTGATTTTAGCATCAATTTTCATGTTTACAGATTTCTATGCTTAATGAAGTTTTGGCATCAATGTTCACGTTTGCAGTGTCATGGAATTGTTCGAGATTGTAACTAATTTTAGCTTCTATTCTTAAATTCACATCTCTGTGCACGGAAAAAGGTTAGCACCGTTGGGAACGGTGCTCGAAAAGTTAGCACGTCGGTGAAATGATTGCCGATGAAATGATTGTCGGTGAAGTAAAGGTAACCCCCGAAAACTACGAATATAGATTTTACAAAAACGTTTGGATTCCTTGTTCCCAATGAATTTATACATGCGCGGAGTGCAGAGATTTGCGGAAATGTCAGTAACAGCGTCAATTTTTAATATTTTTTGACATACGACACGCGAAAATGCTAGTTAAGTGTTCAACTACACGTAAAGCACTAACAATCAATGTCATCTTGCAATTTATGGCTTGTATAAGCTTTCAAGAAGAGCCATATTTCGGCGCTATATAGTCTCCAGATCACTGAAATAGATCTTCGGAGAAAAATCTACGCGAATCCACGTGAGTCGCTGAGAAACCGAGCCAAAGCGTAGCGTAACGAAAGCCTGCCCTCTATGTCAAACTCTCGCTCTAAATACAAGTCACACGTATTCAAGGGCGCACGCACCTTTCAGCATTTCAACACATTTCAGAGTAGTTCCGGAATTGGACGCTGTTCATGAACAGAGGCCGCTAAATTCAGTCCTCGAGTTATGGGTCGGTAATACAGTTTGGGTGGTGACACGAAGTCCCATAAGATGATAGGTCTATCCTATACTTCGTCGATGATATGAGTTTGAAAATTATTAGCGCCTTGCCCCTCTGGCTAGGCAATCGACTGACACCACTGGTCACATCGAAAATCCTACCGTTGGTAATGCTGCACTCCTGTTTTATTTTCGGCCGATAACGTTGGACGTAACACGAAAATTTTAATGGACTCATGAGCCCTAAAATCGTGTAACAAAAAATAGCATTGCGTGATCGATATAGGTATTCTGTTTTTGTTATTGAACCGATAATGCAAAGTAATTTTGTGCCGCACGGGGTGGAGGCACAGACCAGGTATAGGATAGACCCATCACACAATGTAATTTTATGTCACACGCTTGAGGGGCTCGCGAGCCCTTTTACCATTTTCATGTCACACCCAACGTTATCGATTGAATCTAAAATAAGATTGTAACGCTATGCGTGGTAGGAATTAGAATTCAACACGGGTAAAATCACAGACGAGGTATAGGATAGACCTATCAACCAATGTACTTTTCTGTCACCGGTTTGGGGGTTCCTAAGACCCCCTTACCATTTTAGTGTCGCATACAACGTTACCGGTCAAGTCTCGAAACAGATTGTAACGCTACGCGTGGTAGGAACTAGAATTCAGCACAGGTAAAAGTAGGTAATTTTTTGAGAGTCGGGGCCCGCGATTTACAAATGTTTCTGTTAGAGTAACAATTTAAAGATCGTCTTATGAACATATTCCGTTCAACGGAAGAGAAAAGAGGATGAAAATAAAACGATGTCACATTCGCCTTTTAACCTTTCTGTCCTATTCCGGTTTATTTATCTATACCTCGTCTGTGACAATAATTACACTACTCACGGAAAAGCGCTTGGCGTCTCCCATACGATTCCTCTAGCTCCGATGCGACTCAACAGGAGCAAACACTTGGCCTGACTCAAGCCGTTTTACGCGGAGATTAGGTAATCGGCCCGGGTGACTTACGCAGGCAGTGTACCAAAAGGTACACCCCCTACGCCCTAAACATTTCCCTTTCGACCAGAACACCAGGGGATCAAAAACTGATCCACCCATACTAATTCCATGCTCAGTCGCTTGCTTCCGGAAACGGAAGCAGCGGTGACTTCCTCATCAGAGATAAGGAGCCAGCCAACGAGCAACAAAGCTAATAAAATTCTGTGACTACTTGGCGATTTTACATGGGGCCTTAAATACTTCAACTATAATAAATTAGCCTAGGCTTCCTTAGATGTCTTCTGTCACTATCACTTTTCACTATCACTATCAATATCACTATTACTTTTCACTAGTTTTTTTTTAAATGTGTTATTTTATTAAAAAGGAGCAGCAACATTTGCCCCTCCTGTATTTTAAACGCGCCATTTCAATTATTTTACATTCCTTGCTCTCGGAATGGACTCGTTGGGCAAAGTCTTTTTGCGTGCCATTAGGTAGGATGCTTACCCTTCCAAAATTGCACGCACAAAGATTGCTATCCAGGAATACAAGGTACTCGTGTCTACTATCGCATGCAAGTACAAAATATGACTCACCGGTCAGCGAATACGGTCCACCCAGTCATCATCGCTATCTTCCAAGCTAGCATGGTGACCCTAGACCCTCTCTAGGGCCTATGCTGCAGGTCTTCTCTAAGGCCCATGCTTTGGGCCCAATCCCTAGGGCCCCCCGTTTGGACCCTCTCTAGAGCCCACGCGCTAGGCTCTCTCTAGGGCCCCCCGTTTGGACCCTCTCTAGAGCCCACGCGCTAGGCTCTCTCTAGGGCCCATGTCTTGGGTCTTCTTCAGGGCCCACGGCAGGCCCTCTCTAGGGCCTAGAATCTCATTGGTAAGTCTACGCTAAAAATTGAAGCTAAGCGAAACTTTGACTCTACTTCCGCGATAAAAAAACAATTAGAGCGCCGGTGCTCTGGACGAACTTTACACGCGCAAAAAAGTGGCTCTACTTTCGCGAATAAATTTCAACTGGAGCTTCGGTGCTCTGGACAAGTCACAGATATGCAAAAATTTGACTCCAAATTCACGGTAGTACTACTCTAATTAAGAGCCGCAGTGCTCTGCAAAATACGTAGATGGACGCGAAAAAAGCGAGGACTCTACGATCGCATTACGCGCGATCACAAAGGATCTTGCTAGACTGCAAGATTGCTAGGAAGATTGGTTCCACTTGGAACCTTTTCAAATTTTTCAACGTGACTCTACTCGACTCGATCGATTCGATTATTTTACGAATTATTAATCGGAATTGTAAAAATCGCGAGCAACTGTTGTATTGATTTAATTTTCTGATTTTAAGACAGACACATGCATGTCACTATCTGCGAGTACCTTGTATGGTCGGCTCATTGGATACTGCTCTTTCCAACACGTATGTGCAGCGGTTAATGGCTCATTTCATATAATTGGCATTCGTTTTAGGAACATTTCTGCAACATTTGGTGAATGTGGTTTAGAAAAGAGCCACGTCATGAGGCTACTGCCTACACGCCCTAGACCATATTCACGAAATATTGCATAAGAGCTCCCGAAACGAATACCGACCATGTGAAATGGGCTCTTGTTTGTCGCGTATTTGTGTTGGAACGGCCAGAATCGAAAGAGCTGGCTACGCTACATTTTCTACAGAAACCATTTTGTTGTATTGCGTGCACCCACATTCAAAGAATTATAAAGTGACGAACCGTTCGCTGTCATCAAGACTACTGCATCTCTGCAAACTCATAAGCCCTGACCAGCAACACCGAGACCAGCACCCTTCTGACCAGCACCCCTTTAGCCCTCAGCCCAGCAGCTCTAGTTGGACTCGTGCATGACTCTACTTTCGCGGTGAAAAGGCTATTAGAGCACCGGAGCTCTCGACTAGTTTTACTTGCGCAAAAGCACTGACTCTACGATCGCATTACAGGCGATCACAAACACTATTACTGAAACAAACAATTTGTATTTAAACAAGTTCCAAAAAATTTCCTCTAAATTCCAGGCAGCCGTATGTAGCGCCACGCAATTCAGACATTAAGAAAAATTTTGAGCAGCCACATTGGGCGCTTAATGATTCTCAAGATTGATAGAAAAAGGGAGTGGCCCCTTTGAGCGTCTATCACTATCATTTTTCATTATTAATATTACTTTTCACTAGTTTTTTTTTAAATGTGTTATTTTATTAAGTGTCTTCCCAGCGAAGGGCTGAACCAGGAAAGCTCAAACAATCAACTACGTTATGTTTGTAATGATGTGGTCGGCCTGGAAGAAAATTAAGAAAACACTTAGTGAGTTGGTGCCAATCGAGATAATTTCGACCTATACATAGATGAGCACGCACGAGCATGCAAAACCATCGTCGAGATACATAAATAAGAGCAGGGAATGGAAACAGATCGATGAGATGCATGACACGGGCACCGAGTCATACAAAACCATCGAAGAAATACCTACCCGAAACAGAATAAAATTCTGATTAGCTACCGAGACCGAACCAAAGTCACTGAACGTAAGTTTGGCTCGATCTGGGCCCTTAACCTAGATCGTAGGCTTCAGTCTTTGATTCCGTTTCGCAAGTCGCAATGCTTGGGAAACGTTACCAATTGTCCGAGCACACCAACACGGAGGTACCTACGAAAGTGACCCATTTCTACGAAATATATTTCTGGTCCATGTTCGACCACTGATTTGCGCATTTTTGAAAATTTGGAAAAAGTCTTACGACTAAAGTTCTTAAGCTAAGACTTATTGCTAGAACTATGGCTAGTTGAACCTAAGCACGCGGACATATTCTTCCGCGATGTATAAAACTTTAGGTTTAGTAGCATAAAGTCATTTTAATGCTTGGGAGAAAGAAAGTTAAGTTTAAACACCAGCCACTTTGGCAGCTGTCATTTATTATTATACTATTATTTTATAAAGGCACCATGTGAGGTCCAGATACGAGGAGGTAATTATTTCTCGTAACATTGCCACTAGTGTTTTTAATCTCGCTGCATTATGATTTTAATATTGTACGGAGAGAGAAAAGTAGAAGTAGCGAGCATAGTGACCAAGTATTACAAATATCAACTGTCAATCTTAGTTATTATTATTTGTATGAAAAAGAACTTTAACTTATATAATTGAAAATCCGTAATAAATTAATGCTTTCCATTCACGTTTTATTAAGAGAATCTAATGACTCGAATGTAATTAAACTTGAGAAGTGTAACTCGTATTCAAAGCATCAAGCTTTAATTAGTAAATTCAAGAAAAATACTTTGGAATATTTAAAACGCGTTATTAGAACTTTGACGTCGAATTGGAAATTTATTTATTGCTTTTGTCTGTATTAAACAATTGGAAGCACGCGCGTTAACGTTACTGTCCATGAGTACCAAGTATGTATTCTTGGTCATTGTGCTCGCTACAGCAATCATTTGTTCAATAGCATGCAGAAAAATTGAAAAAAAAATAAAATGTACCACTCACCGATCGTTGAACACAGTCTCACTGGTATCCATGCAGAGAGGCAACCTCTTCAGCAGGTTCACAAACCAAGGTCAGTAGTACCGAATAGAATGTATCACACTCACAAATATGTCACTTTAATTTCACGATCAAAAAGCAATTTGAGCACCGGTGCTTAGTCTTAAATAGTTCTAGGTGCGTAAAAACACTAACTCTACACTCGTGTTGACAGTACTAACACGCACATCCATCTCATGTTTTTAAACACAAAAGATTGAACGTTTTTAAATATCCCTAAGCAGTCAGGATCCTTGATAGGAGCCGAGAAAAGTATTGCCTCAAGAAGTCTTCTAGATACTGTGTGAATTATAGTAGAATCTTGTTAAACGACCTCCCACACGGTCCAGTAATCAACGAAATTAATCCACGAATCGAGATATCACGAAATAATATGCACACGCGTTTACTGAGATCCGATCACTGTCGGGAGTAAAGTTAAACTGGCATGTTACATCGTTCGGCAATGGTGCGACTTTGGTAGAGGATTGTTGACGTTCTGTCTCGCTCCAACGACTACAAACTAACTTGAAATTCGTCAAGGCCGGAAATAATTTCATCTAGCAACGCTGATTGCACGACTTGCACTTTTTGCAGCTGCAGCTATGCAAACTGCACTTTCCGTATGTCTTCCAATACTGGGGACCCATGATAGAACCCAAGAAAAGTGTTAGAACCCGTTATAGGAGACGAAAAAAGTATTGCCTCAATAAGTCTTCTACATACTGGATGAATTATACTAGAATCTAGTTAAGCGACCTCCCACATGGTCCAGTAATCGACGAAATTAATCCACGAAACGAGATGTCATGAAATAATATGCACTATGACATGCACACCCTTCACTGAACACTGAACAGTTGTATTTCACAGGGCTAGACAAAATTTTTTTTCGCAATGCCGGTGTGAAAGGTAACTCAATTTGCAGTTGGATCCATGCACCCCACGACAGTCATGCATCATGCAACTCTCTGCGAGGCTTTTAAGAATTAGATTTTACTATAAATTTCAATGTCGGCGATAAACTAATACTCGGGGCAAATAGAATCTAATTATTATTACTTCACTAGAATGATTAAACAGTGCATTAGAAACTTGCGGGAATGTCAGTAACAGCGTGAATTTTTTATACCTTTCGGCATACGATACGTGAAAGGGTTCTACTACACGCAAAGTACTAATAAACAATGTCATCTTGCAATATGTAGCTTAAACGGACTTTGATTAAATACCATTTTTGAGCGCCATAGTGTCCTGATCGTCGAAATGGATTTTCGCCTCGGAATGCATCGAAGCTAATTTTGTGCACCAAGTTGACGTTTACGCGAGAAATAGAAGCATTCCATGAAGAAAATCTTCAGCCGAATAAACACTTCGGATTGATACCGTTTTACGAGTCGCAATGCTTGGGAAACGTTACCAATTAACCGAGCACACCAACATGGAGATATCTACCAAAGTGACCCATGTCTACGAAATATTTCTGGTCCATGTTCGACCAATGCTTTGTGCATTTTGAAAAATTTGGAAAAAGTCTTACGACTAAAGTTCTTAAACTATGACTTACTGCTAGGGCTATACCTAGTTAAAACTAAGCACGCGTGCAATTTCTTCTGCGATGTATAAAATTTTAGGTTTAGAAGCTTAAAATTATTTTAATGCAAGGGGGAAAGAAATTTAAGTCTATATAGCAGCCACTTTGGCAGCTGTCATTTATTATTACATGGCAAATGTGGCATTTTTGATTTCTCGTAATATTGCCACTAGTGTCTCTTTATATTTAGCAGATGCAACGGTCAAGCAAAAGTAGCGAGCATACTGAGCAGGTAGTACCAACAATGACTGTCATTATATGTTATTATACCAAATTAATGCTTTCCATTCGCGCCTCATTAAGAGAATCTAATGACTTCAATGTAATTACTGTTAAGAGAGAAGATTTAAAAGATCTCACACGGAAGAGTTCACTTCAGAAATTTAACTCGTATTCGATACATTAAGCATCCCGAATGATTGGGAAATTAAAGAAATCTAAGTAGTTTAGAATGTTTAAAACGCGATATTAAAACTTCTATCGCGAATTTAAAATTTATTTATTGTATGTTTCTACGCGTATTAAACATCTGGAAGCACACGCATTAGTGTTACTATTCACGAGTACCTACTAAGTATGTATTCGTGGTCACTATGCTCGCTACAGCAATCATTTTGTTCGATGGCATGCAGAAAGATTGAAAGAATGAAAAAGTAGGTATTACTCACCGTTCGTTGCAACAGTCTCACTGCTATCCATGCAGACAAGCATCCCCCTTCAGCAGTAGCTATTCGATCTGCAGGCCAATGTCCCGCAGCTGCAGGGTCAGTACCGACTAGAACGTGTCACACTCACAAATATGTCGCATTAATTTCGCGATGAAGAAGCAATAAGAGCACCGGTGCTCTGAATGAGTTCCAAATGCGTTAAAACACTGATTCTACGGTCGCGTTCACGTTACTAACACGCAGGGCCACTGTGCACTACGAAATACTTTATCGCGAAATAAGCACTGACTCTACAATCGCATTGCACACGATTACAAAAGCACTTCACGCTTTTAAACATCTCTTAACGGTGGAAAGATGTGTTCGGACTCGAGTAAAGTGTTTCCAAAATAGTCCTCTAGACACTGAGTGTAATGTAGTAGAATTTTGTTATTGGGCCTTCCACATAGTCCAGTAATCGATGGAATTGATGCAGCAATCGTGAAATCACGAAATGATATCCACTGTGACTGCACAGATATTTAGTGATCCGATCACCGTCGCGGACAACGTCGAACTGTTAGGGCACACCGTTCGGCGATGTAGTGACTTTGGTAGAGGTTGTCGATGTTTTTGTCGCGCTCGGCCGACTCCCAGCTAACTTGAAATTCGTCAAGGCCAGAAATAATATTATATAGCAATGTCCATTGCAAAATTTTCACTTTTCACAACTACAGTCGTGCACCCCGCACCTTATACACGTATTTTTATCACTGCGAGATGTAATCAAACACTAGGCACCTCTGTCAAAAAGTCTACTAGATGATAGGTATATTCTAGTGAAATCTTGTTAAACGGTCTTCTATTTAGTCCAGTAGTTGAACGAATTGATGTAGGAATCGAGAAATCAGGAAATAATATGCACTGTGACTGCACAGATATTTAATGATCCGATCACCGTCGCGGACAAAGTCGAACTGTTAGGGCACACCGTTCGGCGATGTAGTGACTTTGGTAGAGGTTGTTGATGTTTTTGTCGCGCTCGGCCGACTCCCAGCTAACTTGAAATTCGTCAAGGCCAGAAATAATATTATATAGCAATGTCCATTGCTAGACAAAATTTTATTTCACAATGCGTGTTTGAAAAGTAACTGGATTTGCAGTTGCATCAAAGCACCCCACGACACTCATGCATTATGTAACTTTCTGCGAGGCTTTTAAGAATTACAAATAGAATCCAATTATTATTACTTCACTAGACTGATTAAACAGTGCATTAGAAACTTGCGGGAATGTCAGTAACAGCTTCAATTTTTAATACTTTGCGTGGTACGATACGTGAAAGGGTTCTATTACACGCAAAGTGCTAATAAACAATGTCATCTTGCAATTTATAGCTCGCACGAGCTTTGAAGAAATATCATTTTTGAGCGCCATAGTGTCTTGATCCTCGAAATGGATTTTCGGAGAGAAATCCGCGTGAGTCGTTGACAAACCGAGCTAAAGCATAATGTAGCAAAAGCCTGCCTTCTATGTCAAACACTCACTCTAAACAAGTCACACGTATACAAACTGGAACACACCTTTCAGCATTTCACACATTTCAAAGTAGTTGCTGAGTTGGACGCTGTTCATGAGCAGATGCCACTACATTCAGTCCTCAAATTATGGGTCGGTAACACAGTTTGGATGGTGACACGATCATCCATAAGGTGATAGGTCTATCCTATACCTCGTCTGTGGTGGAAGGCTCGCGAGCGCCCTTACCATTTCCGTGTCGCATGCAACGTTATCGCTTCAAAGTGGAATTTGATCGCAATGCTACTAACGGTTAAAATTGAAACTAAATGTGGTGAAAAATGCTACGAAAAACAACAATGTGAATCGATCTGGACAAGGATCGGATCGATCCTACGAATCGATCTTTTATGAAGGATCAGTGATAAGATCGATTAATCAGTGAAACAAGAGATCGATCTTAAAAAGGATGCTTAAATTCACTTTGTCTTCACTCTCATTGGCCACATTCAAACGAGGGTAAGTACTATCAACAGAAATAAAATTATATGAATCATAAAATTATATAGTTTTAAAAGTATAGTACCACCTCGTAGAATTACTTTACTGTTATTTCCATTCCAAAGTTCATATATATATGAACTTCAGAATGCAAATATATATATATTAACTAAGAAATAGATTTTCCAAATATCAAAGAGTTTGTTAATATATATATAATAAATCAAGATCTCTGTTCGATCGTTCAGCCATAATGTTAACCCTTTATCAAATATAATATTACTGTGATAAACTATTATTGTGATAAAGGAACGAATGCGTGCTGAAAAAGGCATTCCATAGCGATATTTATTTATGGTTTATGAATATTGTTCGTAATATTATATTTGATAAAGGGTTAACGTAATGGCTGAACGATCGAACAGATATCTTGATTTATTATATCACACAGAGGTTTCACAATACTTGTACACAGGTTGCTTGCGCAGTCTCAACAACTAGAGTTGACTAGAGTGGTCATCTTTTGCTCCCGAACAATCGGGCGATGCGTTCGGCTCGCCGAAGGAAGGCGGAGATTGCCGAGCGCCGATCGGCCAATCGGCGCCTGACAAACCAAGCCGGTGCCTGATGTGCCTCGAACAAGCGCGGGATCGTTCAAATTTCTTTAACAATATTCGCATTAGTATTATGTTTTAAAACAGAAGTCAGAAATTCAAAGGAGCTGTCGACTACCTTATATGTGAAACGATATGTTCTTTTAGTTTCATTTACTATAATACAGACAGCATTTCCAATAACATAATAATTAAACTTATATTAGTCTGTGTACTACAATATTGTAGGAAAATTAATAACATTATTAAAGATAAACAAATTACTAAATATGAAACACAATTACGTAATACAGTAGAACAAACTATTATTCAAACTAAATGATTCCATTAAGTAAACAAAAGTATAATTAATTTCTTTAATTTTTATTTCATTTAATTTCTTTTTCTTCAAACACAAACGCCTCGGATACAATTCCTGTATAAATATGATTATGTGTGGTCATATAAAAATTGTATTTCAATTGTTTCTGAAGTTCGAAGAATTTAGCTACATAGAGTACATACTTAACTCACCAATAGCAATTTATTTTTAAACCAAACCACTACAGTGTTGCTCTCGCTAACAAAATATTTTACATTGGTGACGGGAGAGCCGGCCACCCGCCCTTACACCGCGACACTCTTGAGAACAGACATCCTGAGGTTGCTAAACTACTTTTAACAAATGGTTGCAAAGTTAACAGCCGAAACAAAAATCCTTCCGATACTCCACTTCATAGTACATTCGGCGATATAGAGATCGTTCACATGCTTCTAAATACAGGGTCGTTATTCACATCGGGACCATGCTTTAAAATATGCTCAATAATTACTGAATCTCCGTTTTCAACAGCACAGTATAATATATAGTATCACCGCCCTTACTTTGAACATCAACGTTAGCTCCACATTCTAAAAGTAGCTTCACAACTTCATTGTGACCTCTATCAACTGCGAGTTGCAGTGGTGCATCGTCCAAATACACAGAGGTACCAGTAGAATTAACATTTTATTTCAATAAAAAAAAATACATTGGGGACCATACCCTGGATTGGGATTAAATAGGCATTATCCGCCTCCCTTACCGTCGCCAAAGACTCGAGCTACTCGGTCCACCCGGTCGCGGAAGCGATGAGGTAGGCGAGGCGGGCCCGACCATTGGTTGGCCTTCTATTTAAAGCAAATAAAATAGCTTCTTTCATAATATTAAAATAAACAATTAATTAAACAATTATCACATTATTAATATCAGTATTAGTACTGCTGATACTAATACAATTGCAAGCGTCCATTAAAGTTCTTAAATCATCATCACTTAGATAATTAAATATTCTTTCAGCACAGATACGTGGTAGCCCAAGAAAATTAAAGAAAGAATGGAAAGTTGTATTACCTTGTTCCAGCAACTTTTTCCTTCTTTCCCCGTCTCTGAAATGAGTATTTATCGTACTAGCATATATTGGAAATTTTATTTCATAATCATCTGATCTTAAGGCCTGCACTACACTTTCATTCCCCGCATATATTGCTAATTGACTTATACCTTTTGTCAAAATATTATAAAATGAGATACTACTATTGCCAACCTTCTCACTCTTCATACTCGCTATTTCTTCCTCACATTCATTCTGAAAATAACTTAACTCTTCATCGTCGCTAATAATCGACAGTAACTTCTGGTTCCTTGCATATAAATTCGCAGTTTTCAACTTAACCATGTGACGTTTAAGAATCTGAGCAATTTTTACATGAGCATAGCCATAACCAGAATTATGATCGTAATGATCAGAATCAGAATCCTCACTGTGACCTCTAGAACGAAATAACCTGATAACAGCCTCGGCCAAATCAAGCGCTGTGTGACTGTTTCTATTCATCATAGTAATATCAGAACCATGGTCTAGAAGAATTATAACAACTTGTATTTTTCCTTCATCGGAAGCAACGTGAAGTGCCGTTTCACCACATTCATCTTTAGAATCAACGTCGGCACCGAATTTCAAGAGAACCTTGACGATATCCGCGCAACCATTTCTAGCAGCACTGTGCAGCGGTGTTGCACGATTTTTAGTCTCAGAATCAACTCTGGCACCATATTTCAACAATAGTTCTACAACTTCTTTATGACCGTGTTGTATCGCAACGTGAAGCGCAGTTCTTCCATCTTTTTGCTTAGCATTTACATTAGCTCCTTTGTCCAAAAGCATTTTGGTGATTACTTTGTTACCTTTCTCAGCAGAATAATAGAGCGGCATTTTTTGGTTCTCATGCGCGCAATTAACATCCGCGTCGTATTCCAAAAGAGCCTCAACGACTCTCATGAATCCTTTACGAGTAGCAGCATGCAGGGTCATTATTCCATTTTGAGCTTGAGCATTTACATTAGCGCCTCTGCTTAAAAGCAACCTGGCAATTTCTCCCTTGGTATCAGGATCTTTATCGAGAAAAGATCTGGAAAGTGTTCCATTTTTGTCTAAAACTGTATAATGCAACGCCGTTACTCCATATTTAGTACTAGCATTAACATCAGCACCGTGTTGTAAAAGAACTTCAACGATGTCTCTGCGATTCTGCTGAACAGCAGTATTCAGTACTTGAGGACTATCTTTTACATTAGCTTTATTAGTTAAAAGTAGTTTCACCATTTCTAAATCTCTATTCTCAGCAGCATAAAGTATTGGAGTGTTCCCAGCTTCGTCTCGAGGATTTAAATCAGCTCCATAGCTTATCAATAGCTTGACTACTTCCGCCTGTTTGTTTTTAGTTGCAATGTGTAACGGTGATGTTGAATAGATTGATATATCAACATCGGTGCCGTATTTTAAGAGTTTTTCAACAATTGTCAAACATCCCTTCTCAACAGCAGCGTGCAGCAAGTTACAATCGTTTTTATCTTCAGGGCCAACGGTAAAGCCATATTCAAGCAAACTTTTAACGATCTTGCTGTACTGTCTTCCACAGCCCAGCACCGCAGCATTAAGAGCGCTTTTGTTGCTTTTGTTATTCACATCAGGGCCATGCTTTAAAATATGCTCAATAATTACTGAATCTCCGTTTTCAACAGCGCAGTATAATATAGTGTCGCCACCCTTACTTTGAACATCAACGTTAGCTCCGCGTTCTAAAAGTAGCTTCACAACTTCGTTGTGTCCTCTTCGAACTGCAAGCTGCAGTGGTGTATCTTCCAAATACACAGAGGTACCGGTCGAGTTAACACGAGCTCCATATGTTATAAGATGCTCAACAATTTTTAAATACCCTCTCTCCGCTGCAAGGTGAAGAGGACTACCATATTGTCCTTCGACATGAACGTTAGCAGATCTTCTTAGAAACAACTCGACAATTTCTTCGGCATCGTTCTCAATAGCAACGTGCAAAGGAATCATATTCTTGCTGTTGCCAGCGTTAATGTCAGCTCCCTGGTTTATAAGTAATTCGATAATCTCAATTTTGTTACTTAGAACTGCGTCGTGAAGCGGAGTATCGCCGTACCGATTTTTAGCATTAATCTTTGCACCTCTGCTTAGAAGCATCTGAACGATCTCTATGTCGCCGTTTATAGCAGCAAAATGAAGCGGAGTATCGGAAGGATTTTTGTTCTTGCTGTTAACTTTACAACCATTTATTAAAAGTACGTTAGCAACCTCTGGGTGTCTGTTCTCAAGAGCCTCGCGGAGTAAAACATATCCATCTGACCATGCTTGCGAGTAGGATAGACTGAATGATCTGAGTAATTCTCTTACTGTTTCTACTCTTCCTTCGCGAACTGCAGAAATTAAACTGTAGTTTGTGCAATGCTGATCTTCTAGCATTTTTCGTTAATAAGTTTATGCCTGACTATATAGCTGACGAACCCACTTGCGGGCGATTTTATATCGTGATGAGTACTTTATATACAGTCAGCCAATCTGCTGTGCCGGTTGCGCGGTTATAGATTTAGTAGACCACGCGACATTGATAATGCGTAAGAGTGCACAAAGAAAACAATAACAACTACTAGGGTCGAATTCCACTTACGCCCAAATCGCCCGCGCCCACGACCGTAGGAATTTTCCGTTTTTGTAATAAAATGAATATCATAAATTATATGTTCCTGTTTTCGAGTGGTAATTTATATTTAAAGACCTGTATTTTCCGATAATGGCCCTTTCACAGATTTCTCTTCTATATGTCGGGAGATTTTCATAAATTTTGAAACGAAAACCACGGGCGTTGCGGGCGATTTGGGCGTAAGTGGAATTCGCCCTAGGTAGATGTACGTGGTCTCGACGGGTCACGCATAGACATATATAGATGGAGCATAAGCTGAGGGGGAGGTGGCAAGGTTCGCGGAAAGGGGAGCGATACGAGTAAAGGTCGATTTACACTATACAGCACGGACCGACACGTACCGGCAACGGCGCGGTGCGTCAGCGGCACGACAAAACATTGTAACATGCGTTTTAAATGAGACTGTTTACACTATCCGGCACCGACCTGCAACGTTGTGTCTACGGCACGAACCGACGCCGGTCGACATGGTCGCGAAGAATGTTTTGCCGGTTCGAGACGGTCCGTGTCGAGATGTGTCGTCGCTGGTCTGTCAGTGTAAATCACTAAACGGCAGAGACCGCATGCAGCAGAGAATGGATTGAGAAAAATTGATAGAGCATGTGAAGGTGTGTGTGCCGTTGTATGCAACGGATCGTCACTATCTGATCCGCTCATTTCGACTGCTAAACGTAAACTGCCGGACTGTTGCCGAAGCAGTGAAGACGCATGCAAAACATTACATGTCGGTGACGGACCGCGCCGTTGCCGGTACGTGTCAGTCCGTGCT
This sequence comes from Andrena camellia, assembly GCA_029448645.1. Classification (NCBI taxonomy): domain Eukaryota; kingdom Metazoa; phylum Arthropoda; class Insecta; order Hymenoptera; family Andrenidae; genus Andrena; species Andrena camellia. The sequence goes on along the minus strand of CM055682.1, from coordinate 5,663,671 downwards.
GCATACTGCATAGTGTAAATCGACCTTAAATCGGGTAACGCAGTGTTATGCGTGCCGAATGCTTCCGAAACTAACCGACGTGCATTTTCCTCTCCAAGCATACCTTCCCCTCGCCGATGGTCGCAGCTTCTGCTCCGTCTATATATGTCTATGGGGTCACAGCGTCACACAGTGAAGGATCATCTTCAATCCTCGTTATTGGCTCTAGAGATCACTTCCGCTGGTAAAAGAGAAAGTTAAATGGCCTGAGACTTAAAATCTTCCTCGAGAATTGCATTAACGTCTAAAAAAACCGCATCGAAATTGATCTATTGGACATTCTATCTCTTATTATTTTCTACATATGCATATAAATAAACGAATGCGTGCTAAAAAATGTATTCTGTGGGGCTATTTATTTGTAGTTTATGATATTCTATTCGCACTCGTATCATTTTTGCATTAGCATTATCGGCGTAAGAGTCGAAGAAATTGTGTTAGAAGAAAAGTCAGAAATTCGGACGAGTCGAATACTGCCCGAACGGCCACCAACTTCCCTTGTCACACGGATTGGGAGCCATTGGGAGTTTTAGAACAGTGATGAGCAACTCAAGGTCCGCAATTGTTGCAATTGTAAATCTATGTCAGAAATAATAAATTCACTCCATAAATTAAAATTCTTTCATTACTATATTTAAGTATTTAATACCAGCTTAAACTACCCGGCATTGCCCGGGTGGAACTTTGATTGTCACAGAGTGTCAAGGGGGTGAATAGGGGGAAGGCTAGATTTCATGGTAGCCTATATTTTTCGCAGGGTTCTGGAGAGTAATTATGCAAAATTTGGTCCAGATCGGTTAAAAAAATCGGGATAGTAATGGTCCTAGACTACGTGTATTCAAATTTTCAGGAAGATCCGTTGCGTAGTTGCGACGTGATTGAGTAACAAACATCCAAACACAGTTTCGCATTTATTATATTAGCAGAGATTGCGGCCCGCGTAGAGCATATTAAGTTTCCACTTTTGACCCACTACAGGCCAAAGGTTGCTCATCACTGCTCTAGAACTCCCTTACCATTTCCGTGTTACATGCAACGTTATCAAGTAACAATAAGTAAACAATAAAAGTGAACACGTAAACGCGGGAATCAGACGAATTATGAACGCATCGTTGTGTATTAACTTTCGAATCAACGAAAGTAGATTAAAACAAGTGGAAATAATATGTATTAAAAGATATACAGCTCTTTTTGCACTACAGAAAATAAAAAATATGTATCAGATTATTGGGATATGGGAAGAATATGATTCGCGCATGGAACAGTACATGATTCTTCAAATATTTAAGAAGGAATCTCTTATTCTTTTATATTTTAAAATATTGTTTTTATGCATATATACGTTTAATACAATTTCTGAATATAAAATTATTTCAATAAAGACCACTTCAATTGCTCCTTCGCAGACTGCAGAACCTAGAAAACAACAGAAATCCAGCATTTAACGATAGATACGAAAGTCGCGCGACAAATTCTTGATAATTCTGCCTCCCAAGATCACAAAAACTTACAATCAGAGACTGTGCGCGCAATGTAGAATGATGCATGAACACAAAATAAAAAAATCAAAAATGTTTCTATGTGACAAACGGACAGAAACTTTACTATGACGATTAAGTTCGTCAAAGTTTATTACTTAACGCTAACTGTTACCTGTGCGACTGTTTGCTCCCCGAGTGGAATATCATCTGTTCGTAACGCTACCCTCTGAACAACACTCGAGGCATCAGCGTCGAGAATAATTCTATATAAACATTATATTATACTATATATTCTGCTTATTGTTATAAGAATATTAGTATTTCATTTAATAATTCTCAATTACCCTCCATCACAAATCTCATCCATCGCTAACATGACTATGTCTAAGCTATCCAGAACAGCTCTTTTCTCAACATTTTTCCTCAGAATTTGGCTAACCGAGTCGTATAAACAATTCAGAACGCTCATAAGAATAAGCTAGAATGAAAAAAAAAACAGTAATTTAATATACTAAAGAAAAAGAAATATCATTTATTAGTAGGGACCTGGAACAAAATATTTTCTTGTTTCGTTTTGGTTCAGCTCTGATAATAATAATTTCGTTTCGGTTAATATCGTTCGCACTGAAAAATATTTCGTTTTCATGGGAACAAAAAATAAATTTTATTCCGAATTTGATAGTTATATTATAAAATATTATACATTATAATTATATATTATAAAAAAATAGAGTTTTGAGGCTTACACCCGAAAACTTCGAACAATATAAACAGTATAAAAAAAATAGATTATACAAAATAAAAATCCGAAATCACAGAATGTATCTACTGGTCATATTCAGGCACAAATGGATTCATGATGAAAATAAGGGGCGCGCTCAGTTTAAATTTTTCAACATAAAGTGTGCATTGGAAACAAAATAATAAGATTAACTGGAATTTTTATTTTGGTTATATCGTTTTCACTGCTGCAATAGGATTAAGAATTTCATTTCTGTTCCGTTCCAGGTCCCTATTTATTAGTAATGTAATTGCTATGTGAACTTTTTCTCTGGGAACCCTTTTTTGGGGTCAAAATTTATATTTATGGAAAGTACTTGATGTATAGAGTTGAATGATACCAATTTAGAGTTTAGGAATGTTATCATTGAAAAGTTATGAAGCGCAAAAGGTTGCGAAATTTTGACATATTTTCTAGCCGATATTGTGGCATTTAAGGTGATCATCTAACAACAAAGTATTTAGCTGAAAATAGGTTCTATAGTTTTCACAACTGGTTCGACGATACAACGCATTCCACTTTCCAACTTGTCCCGAGTATTAGTACAGGTTGGTCAAAATTTCGGTGTCTTTTTAACATAACAAGTTTGCAACGGATAAATTCTTAAACTCAGAAATAATATTTCTGCGTGTTATTTGATACGTGCTTTCGACCAATATAAATTTGCAGTGAAAATAAAAAGGTTTCCCAGAGGAAAAGTTCACCCTAGTTGCTTATTTCCGAATAATACATACCTCGTTCTCGTGAGAGCTTCCCATAACGTAAAAGAACAAGTCTACGTTGCTCCTATAAACGCAGGTTAAACCGTCCAACATAATAATCTCTGTGTTCGCTCTATGCGTTTTGTTGAAGAGATTTTTTTCGAATGCTTTCTGCTCCTTCGACGTCGGGAATACATTCTTATCGTAATACTTTGCTAATATCCTGTTGCCGTCATTGTCAAGGATGACCATACCCTTGACAGTGTAAAGCGTCGGTTCCTACGGTCATACGTGGCGTATATTAGAACAGGGAAGTTCGTTTGAAAATCCTTCCCCGCATATGCACCCATGTAGCGCTCAACTATAATTTTTAATTGATCACACATGCTACTCTGATATTTGCAATGGTTAGACAACACCTTCATATAGTTATAGTATTACTCAAATAAACGATAACAAATGGAACAAGAAAAGCAAACTTAAAATCAATAGAAATCATACGCGCTGTAGGATATCGCGTTCCAGGTCACTCTGAAGCATTGGAGAGAGGTTATGTTGCACGACTTTCGATGATCCGGCACGATTCATGATTACAATTGCACGGGGCAATACTTACATCAAGAACATATAATTACGAGGCGTACATCATTAAGAAATCTCTATTAAATAACATAACGCCTCCATCACAAAAAACCTACCAATAGCTGGCAATCCATGTTTACGTCAAACCTGACGTGTCGGTCTCACGGTACTGCGCGAGTCGAGCTGCTGTCCGCGCACAAAACAATTAAATCTAATTAAATCGTTCGATAAAATGAACCATCGTTGTAGGACTTTAAATCTAAGAAATATCCAATTTGTTATTAAATTAATTCTCTAATGGAAAACTGCTGAATGCAGTTTTACACAATTCGATCGTTTGATAGATTGGATATTGAAATACTGATAAGTTGAATCGGAGTTGGACATTATTCGAATATTCTTTGAATAAAAATTTCGAATCTTCGAATAAAAATTTCGAATAAAATTTTTGAATCTTCGAATAAAAATTTCAAATCTTCGAATAGAAATTTCGAATATTCGAATACAATTTTCGAATCTTCGAATCAAAATTTCGAATCTTCGAATAAAATAAAGTTATTCGAGAATAACGAATAATTTTTTATTCGAATAATGCCCAACTCTGGTTGAAATACTGCATTTACTTCTCACGCTCATTTTCTAAAACAAATGTTTTCAATCACCATTTAAGAATATTCTTTTTACTATATGCAAGAAATTCAAACACGCGTTATGTGTTCACACTGCAGCTGTTGTGCACAGTTGGTGCATTTATTATGCTTCATTCTGTAAATATTAAAAGTTTAACAATATTAAATTTCTGCATGTTGCTTTAAATTAATATACAAATTCACAGGTATCGTCGAAGGAACACTTTATCATAATGCGATGCCATATATTAATCTTTAAACGTATCGTAGGTATTATATACAAGTAAAGATCCTAAACGATTAAAAAGCATTTGAAGTTTAATCTGCTTCAGAGGAGTCTTTCTTCTTTATCAATTTCGAATATTTGCGGAAAAATTCAGGTCCATCCCATAGGCCTCTGAAAATTACGATATGTATTAATAAAAAACAAATCCTCTTCCATTTAACAACAGATATTACAAAGTTTACCGTGTCATCAGGTTCCAATACAAAAATGGAAAGACGTATGCTTTGAGTACAAACATGAAGTAATATTCTCGTCCTTGATTTACTGGGAATGTTTCCAGCGGTTTTAAATTATAATCGAATTCAGCCATAATGCATTTGTTATAACTAGTAACCAAGGGACAAGACGAGTAACCATTGTAAGCCATGGTCATTGGTTTACCATCCAAATAATCGACAATATTTTTGTACACTACTTTGCCTTGAGCAGCTGCAACGAAGTTTCCGTGAAAATTCTAGTACATCGTTATTACCGAATGCTACTCGTTACTACTGTACCTATCGCGGCCATCGTCTTAGAGTTCGGTGTATTCATACAATCCCCGATTCCATATATATTAGAATACTTCGTATGACGCAGGGTTTTCGAATCGACGGACAAGAATCCCACTTCGTTCGTCAATGAGGGGTGATTTTTCAAAACATCGGGTGGGCCCATCGGTGGACACACGTGAAGCAACGAATACTGAAAAACAGTATATTGTAAATCGCGTTTTACATACACGCGTTTGTCTGTAAAGTAAACGGCAAGATACTTTTTGAACGAACGTCTCGTTTGGTTTGTCCAATCTTTGAAACACGGCTTCTTGCGACTCCGAATTTATGTGTATAAGATTCGTCTGGACATTTACAGCAATGTTCCTTCGTTCGCAAACGCCCCGAAGTGCAGCGGCATATTTCTTGACGCCAAATATAACTGGCAAAGCTGTGTTATACACAACCTCTACATTATCACGCACATTGTGCTTCAGAAGAAAAATATTATCACGATTTATGTATTGAACTTTAAGCAGGAAAGAGAGTAGAATATATGAAAGTCGTATTTACTTTACAGAAATATTCCTCCGCAATGTACATAATTTTCTGCGGCGCTCCAGGGCACTTGACTGGGCTATTAGGAAAAGTAAAGACCGCAGGACCATTCTTGGTCCTTGAAAGTTTAGACAGAACGTTTACAACAGTCTCGGGTCCGTAAATAGAGCACACTTGCGACTTATAGTCCCGTAGACTCTCTATTAAACCTGGTATCTATCGAACACACAAAATGGAATTAATTTCTATTCACTAGTCGAAAGATGTAGATTATTTCCTCCAACCTCACTTTTTCCCAATGTAATTGTAGACCCATCGCAACGATCATGATCTCGTATTGCACGGTATCGCCATTACTCATTGTCACTTGATTTTGTTCCGGATCAAAACTCATTACATTCTCCTGAAGCCATGTCGCGTTCTGCGGCAGAACATTTCTCATTGGTCGTTTCGCTTGGTCGAAAGACTTTATACCACCGCCAATTAAAGTAAACAGCGGTTGATAATAGTGGATCTGAAAATGATAATCGCAGCTAGCACGAGTGAATAATTTAAGGTGTTCCATACGACGCTCGATATTTCTGATTCAATGATAAAAGAACATATTACCTCGTTCGGTTCTACTATGATAACTTGATTCGGATCGTTAAACTTTTTTGCAAACTTCGCAGCCATACTGCAACCGCCAGTACCACCGCCGACTACCAATACTTTACATCTGAAGTAATTTGTTTTAAGAATGTCATCGTTAACGTGTTTGCTAAATTTTAGTGGAATGTTAAAATAACACTTACGAATGGTGAACGTTCCTGTATCCATTCTTAATTAATAAGTTCCTCAAAAAGGGTTCAAAATTGCAGGTGGATAAACAAGACACAGGGTGACGTAAACGACCGATGCAACTCATTTCTGAAATCAGTTAAGATAAATAAAGGAGAAAGATACCCACGTTTCAACTACTATTCCTTGAGTACACAGATATGTTTATAGAAATTCGAATCAATGAAGATTGATACATGTATGTTGAAGGTAATTATTTGAGACGAAGTGTTTAAGTAAATAATCGTAATAATAATCGTAAGAATACGAAAATAATCGTAACGCGTTTGTGTTTAATTACAATGAATGTAAAAACTAGCGTGATTAGATACCTGATGTTTCTTTTACACGGCTGTCATGCAATTACGTGTAATACACGTTTCTTATAATTCTTTTTATTCTTATTTCGTTGTATTTTGTTGGATATATGGCAGCACGGTATTGAAATTATACGTTCATTGCATCACGTGAAAGTGACATATAGCCAAAACCTCTGACCGGTGAAGTGAATAGTTCGCAATTACATAGTGCAAAGTATACGGAGTTTACTTGGAACGATACTGCGGCGCAATCGCGCACGCGCAATTTCAAATTTTGCACCAAAGTTAATCTGCTTTCAATTAAGGGCTCGGATGCAATAAGGGGACTAGCGCTCGAAAATGCGAAAAAGTATTGTCCAAACGCTAAGAAATATTGGAAAATTAAATGTTTTTAAACTGTATTTTAAAAAATAGTGTTGTAAAGCTCGTCACACGACACACATTTTATTTATCCAATCATTACTATTCGAGCTAAAAATTATAAACAAAAAATTTTTCATCGCCCAAAATCATTATTTCTTTAAACATAAATTGCGATAACTTGAGTAAATGTTAAGGGATAGTTATGAGACTTAAAACATAACTTCAGAAAACTAGCGAAGCCGTAAAATGTATGCACAAAACCCTTATGTTAAAAAATGTAATAATATTTAATTAAAAAGAAATACTGGACATAACCCATATTTTTCAACGTTCGCCGTTAAAAAGTATCGAGGCAATTTTGAGGTACATATAACTTGCAGCGACAAAGTTTTTCCTTAATATACAAGGAAGTTTTTCACCAATTTTCACACTGATTAATAAATAATTGTAGAAGATATGACGATATATATAATTCTCGCTCGACGCCAACTGTTAACGCGAGTGCTAAAACTACTAAGTAGCGCATTATACGCGGCTGCTGACTGTTGGTGGCGCGCGACATTTATATACATCGTCATATCATTTACAATTATTTATTAATCAGTGTGAAAATTGGTGAAAAACTTCCTTGTATATTAAGGAAAAACTTTGTCGCTGCAAGTTATATGTACCTCAAAATTGCCTCGATACTTTTTAACGGCGAAAGTTGAAAAGCATGGGTTATGTCCAATATTTCTTATTAATTAATTATTAAATTTTTTAACATAATGGTTTTGTGCATACATTTTACGGCTTTGCTAGAGTTTTCTGAAGTTATGTTTTAAGTCTCATAACGATCCCTTAATATTTACTCAAGTTATCGCAATTTATGTTTAAAGAAATAATGATTTTGGACGATGAAAAATTTTTTGTTTATAATTTTTAGCTCGAATAGTAATGATTGGATAAATAAACTGTAAATAGAAAAAATGTGTGTCGTGACGAGCTTTACAACACTATATTTTTTAAAATACAGTTTAACAACATTTAATTTTCCAATATTTCTTCGCGTTTGGACAATTCTTTTTCGCATTTTCTAGCGCTAGTCCCCTTATTGCATCCGAGCCCTCAATTGTTTTGGAACGTTCTCCGATTTAAATAGTTGTTCGAATACACATTGTTTTTAAGTAATTTCTTTTTCATGGCATGCGTGTAGCTCGAGTAATAATTAATAAACCATAATGTTACAAACTGTATTATACATCGTTGCTTGAAGATAAGAGATTCCTCTAAAAAATGATTGGTTACTATCGAATTACTAAACTCACGATATAAATTTATTTTTAACCCGGTATCGTGAATGATAAAAATCCAACGGAAGTACATTTGACAGACACGTGGTGTGCAAATACATGCGCGAGTAATGTCAATGTCTATTTTCACTTAGGTGTGAAAATAAGAACACACTTGTGTAGATACCCCTACAGCACACTTCGTTGCAGCAATATTGCTGCAACGAAGTGTGCTGTAGGGGTATATATATATAGATAGATAGATAGAAATACTACGAACTAAAGAACAGGAATTATATTAGCAATATTTACACATATGTTGTTCCAGTAATTTTCCTTAAACAAACAAAGAAATAAATATTTCTAAACATTCTGAAGATAAATTTTTTATTCATGCCTATAACTTAAAATACTCGTTGCTACAGGTATAGACGTCATTTGGAATTCAAAATTCGCGGCATCGTAACGCAGGTTAAACGAAACTTGATTGCCAATTGCCATACACCCAATCTCGTATAAGAAAATTGTATGTAAACGTGCAAAACTGTAAATTTATATGGGCTGTACGATAAATAAACACCTTCCTCCTCTTCCCTACTCATCTAGATAATCTTTTGGGAAGTAATTTACTTTAAACAACAAGATCTATGAATACTACCCTCACCAAGCTGAAAATTGACGCGATCAAATAAATAAAGCTGTGAAAAGAATTGTACATCTTTGGCGTCGCAAAACTGGAGAATACCGCGCGGGCGCAGAGGGTGTGAGATTAATAACGAAGACCGTGAGATGCTTGTTTAGTCATTCTTTTGCTTCTCTCTTTATTGAGGATAACTTCTTTTTCAACGCCGCCTGAACCTAGGCAAGCTCAGCTCGATCCCGAAGATCGTCAGTCGTGAATAAACAAAGAAAGGTTTTGCGCGTTTCCTTTAAATATCTCTCTCTCTCTCTAAAAATCTAAATACGCACGCCAGGAGCGATACCCTCATCAATGTTAATAACAATTGCACTCGTGACTGGATTAAAGTAGCTGCACCGATTCCCGTGAAAGGGGACGTGCACTGCCTCCCAGTAAAATAATGCGTCCAATCCGAAGGAACACTGGAAACGTGTCCCGCTTCGAAATGGACCTCGCAATGGTCCGAGCCACTTTCGCCTTTCAAGTGATATTTACCTTTTCTTTTCTATTTTTTTTTTACCTGCGCAAATAACTCTCTCGAGCAACCCCCTTCTCGCGACTGAGGGCCTTCGGATCGAGCCTGTATCCACGATACGCAGCTTCATCGACATGCGCGTGAAATACAAATGCACGACTTGCAAACGATAATAATAATTAATAATAATAATAAGTATACACTCTTCACGAATCGTCGCTTCTGTTTAAGTCCTTAAGAATAAATTTATTTACATCGCGGACACGGTTCTTTCGGTCAGCTCCTGTCCGTGCCTCTTTAAAAAGAAAAGAAAAAAAATCTCTCTCGATCTTGATCGAGCTGGTGTACATTTTCTGTTTCTCTTATTCGTCTCGCGAAGAACGAAACGGAAACGGCTCTTTCTTAAACACCCCCTTCTCTCTTCCCCTGTTCCGCCTTTGTTCTCGGGAATACAACTAAATTTCTCTAAAGGCTTCGAGAGCGAGTCCGTTTCGACTATCTTCGGATAGCTCGAGCGACGATTAAACGCACCGCCGCAATCTGACACCGCCTAATCCGATTCCACGTGAAACTCTTGTTCGCCGTGTCGCTCTGAATCGGTAAATGGTGAAACAGTTGTGTAATAGATATACGAATGATCCGCTGATTGAAAACAATTAGCAATAAATGTCGTTTGTGCCGTACAGCCAAGAGAATACTAAAATGAAAACGGTGGTCTCTACGGTTCAGTCGGATGAAGAGAAAGGAAAAAATATGACGAATGACGAAGAAGAGAAAATCGCAACGGGAAGAAGATCGCGATCTAAACGCGGTCTATTCTCTAAGCAGAATTTTCGATTACTCTCGGCCACGGGACATACGAAGGATACGTATGGTCGGCACGATAAAATAGGCTCGTCGTTCTCGCCTATTTCGTAATAAGAATGAAAAATATTCCTGCGGTGCCGATCACGACGACCGAACGATATTTTATCGCGCCGAGGAGGCGCCGGACACATTTATTGCTAACACATCCTTATTTCTCTCTCTCTCTCTCACTCTCATCGAACGAACGCGTCAAAAGGCATTCTGACATTAGTTAAATACGATCATCCCACGATCCTAAGTTTACATTCGTACAGTCGAGCTTATTTAATTAATCAATAAATACATTTCTTCGTGCACGCGTGCCCGAGCTCGGCGCAACTCCTCGATATGCACAGAAAGAAGAATAACGAGAAGAGAATTTATTAACGATGGGTACGCGTGAATTTTGTATATTTCTTTTCTTCCCCTCTTCTTCCTCCTTTTCGAAAGTACGCGAACGTCGGAGGCGTTCTCACTGTTCATTATTCTCTCTCTCTCTCTCTCTCTCTCTCTCTCTCTCTCTCTCTCTCTCTCTCTCTCTCTCTCTCTCTCACTCTCTCTCTCATTTTACCACGTTCTTCCGTTCTTATTGTTACCTATTTTATCGTTTGTTGGTGTTACATCATAAGTATCGTTATTTAACGTTATTGATAGTAATATTAAGATTATTATTATAGAACGGGAGCGCGATACAAACACGTCTGCGCCCCCTTCGCCGGAGATACAACGCAACAAATGCTCGGTACGAAATATTTTGCGTGGAAACAAGGCGATAACATTCTTTTCGTTCCGTTTTCTGTCTTTTACTCTTGTTCTTTTTTTTATCCGCTCCCTTCGGTACAGTACGCACGGCCGTTCGCAACTACAAGATCACTACGATCGATTTCTCTCTCCCTCTCGCTTAACAAAATAATACCTACGGAGAACGGTGTCGCGTATTAACCCGTGGCTCGCTAAATATGCGCGTACTTCGTTAATATAATTATATCGTAGTCTCTCATCCGATGGGCGCGTACTGTAACTTGTACCACATTGTGTCTCTCTCTTTCATATATGTATCATTCTCGTGGCGTGGTGCATACAGTGTGTGTGACGTGTGTGTGTGTGCGGTGGTCTAATGCGATTCTGTGTAACCATTAGCGTGTCGAGTCATTCTCATTTGGTTTATTTTGGCATACAAAATAATTTTATTTACAGTCTGACAATAATATTAATTATTTTATCTAAAGTCCTTTATACTAAATGGCGATAGTATAACTCGTATTACTTACTATTTTATGGAGCTTCCGGCTATTTACATAACAAAAACGGCACGAATAAATATCATTGGACATGGATGAAGTTTGTATGTGGTTCTTTCCCCCCCATCTGTTTCGCTTCGCGCGAAGCGATTCGTTCGGCAGGGACACTCCAGCCTGCGGGAGAATTGCCGGTCGACCGAGAATCTACTCGAGCAGGTCGCTACGTTACTGTGTAAACCGCGGAACCGTGTGTCGCGTGCCTCGATCAGAACGGAGGAGTCGCAAAGTACATGATAAATTTATTCGCGCGAAATCGCCTGATTAAAAAAAGCTGCGTATCAAAACTTGGCATGGAACGGGATGTAATTAAATGCATGACGAAGGCGAGAGGAGCGAAGCGATCCACTAAAATGGCGATAAAAAAGAATGACCGTGTCTACGCTTCGTCGCTAAAAGAAAAAATTAAAGTCGCACGAAGAACTAGCGCTTCGAGCCCAACGGGACTGATCGAGACAAAACGGTCTCGCGATCGAGACACACCGACTCCTTCTACGTTCTACGTTCAAGCACGTCCCTGTCTAACGAATCGACCAACGATCGGTTTACTATTAACAGCAAAAACTGGCGACGCGTTGCCTCGTGTTAAACGGCACGGCAAATGGAAGGAGAAAAAAGAAAGAAAGAGGTAAAGGTGGTGACCCTCGAGACGCGAATTCGGAAGTTCCGCTCGCGGTCCGAGCATCGATTCATAGTTCCAGGCATTGTCCCTTCTAATCAACGACCGATGCTTCAGTATAAAGTGGCTATAAAAAAACGACAGCAACTGCGTGTCAAATAAACATCTAAACGTCGTTCTTAGTAACGTAGATCATCGATGCGAGAAAAACCCCGGGCGACCTTGAGGGCCACGTAAATATAAGGCTTGCTCTTTCGCGAGAGTCGATTGGACGCGGGTTTTCCAAAGGAAATCCCTATACGTTGCCGATAAAAAAGGAACGACATAGGAAATAGAGCGAAGAGCAGCGCGTAATCCAATGACCAAGGACGTCGCGAAGTTTGCATTCCTCTTAACTTACCGCGTACCTAATTTAACCTGAGTAAGAATATTTTGTTCTCAATTTCTTTTCTCCATTCGAGGGCACTGAGTCACCGATTGCTCGACGTTTGGCTAACGCGAGACGCCAGGCCTCCGCGCCTTCCTTCGTTGATCCTCGTCGCGATTCGTACGGAGAACGGGGATGGCCAAAGTGTGACTTTCCCTCGTCGGTGGAAGGGGAGAAGCTCGAAAAATAAATCGGGAAGATTCGTTCTTCTTTTTCTTTCTCTCTGCTGATCATTCGGAACGACTGTGAGAAACGAGGACGATGAAAGCTGCATTCCTTGAAGCCTCCGCGCGCTTTCGATACGGACGAAGAAGCGAAGCGAGAATGATCTCTCCTGTTTCGGGTGGACATCGCGCAGGTCACTTCGGAGGGCTCCCTGAAGATTTCGTTACGTTTTACCGACATCCTCTTCTGCCAGCGTCCGGATACTACGTCGCGTGAGACTGCTGGGACTGCGACAACTTGCTGGAACTTTTGTGGTGGCTAGACGTGTGTTTCTCCTGAAAATACAAACAGAACTGTGGTACCTCCTTAACACTTCTAAATAAGAATTTTTTCAAAGTCAACTCATAATTAGCCTCGCTTGAACGCAACCTGCTACTTTCTTTTCTATTGGCTAAATCGTTGCACGATCGTGAGAAATGAAACTATGGTTGACATGTCATGCTTGTCTTTAAGTCTGTTCGGCAAATTTTTTTGTAATCTGTGAATCTTGATACTGTTCTCTACTCGTTGCAGGCTAATATTAGAGAATTTATAAGTGAATACGCTGATTTTGACTTTATATGAGTATCAATTGAAAATTCATTGTACAGAGTGGTCCACAAAACTTGCACACCTCGAATAACTTCTAAAGTATGCGTTATATGAAATTTCTTTTTATACAAGAGTTGCTTGGTTTGGAGGGGCACATTATGTAGAGGGTGTATTTTTTTTATAGGTGGAGGCGTTGCAAAGATTTCAGGGTCAAGTTTTGTATTCTAAATGGAATGCTATAATTTTTATGCCAAAATGAGTAAAAAAGTATTGACCTTTATTAGTCCTAAACCTAATAGTTAAATTGACTTTGCGTAATATTAAGTTGGAGATTCGATATCACCACAGATGATGCAGAATGGTGCAGAAACAATTCAGAGTGCAGTTTCCTCGTTGGTGAATAGATTGCATTAATAATTAATTATCAGTGGGTACCATTTCCATGGGAAATAGACGATTGCGATGATATTGCATCTCCAACTTGATACAGGCAAAGTAAATTTTTAAGAAACACAGCGGAATTATTAGGTTTACGGCTAATAAAGGTCAATATACAGAACGTACTCGATATAAGCCCGTTCCTACCACGCGTTGTACGCCTGGCGACTATTCCCACCATTTCTTGGAATCCTTCGGACGAGAGTGAGAGAACCCGAGAACGAGCGAGACTCTTTCGTTTCCCCTCGCTCGCTCTTGGGTTTTCTCACTCGCGCCATTGGCTGTGCGGAAGTGTCCACAACGCGCCGTACGCCCGCCGCCAGCCCCGTTCGTCGGGCTTATAACGAGTCCACACTGTATAACATTCCATTTAAAATACCGAAGCCGACCTTGAAATCCCCGAAACGCATCCACCTATAAAAAACACCCAGTACATAATGTGCCCCTCCAAACCATGCAATTCTTGTATAAAAAAAAAATCCATACAACGCATACTTTGGAAGTTATTCGAGGTGTGCCCGTTACGTGGATCACCCTGTATATGAAAGTTTCTAATTAAAAGAAATTTAAAGAAGATATACTACTCCTTAACGCACGTCTAAGACGAATCGCATTTGCGCAGCTGTTTGAATGAATAGTGTGCGTTCGTTCTATATGTTCTTTTAAGAACATTGTTAAGAAACACACACGTAAATGAGCGTGCAAGAGTAAATGAATCGTGATTCAGCTGGGAGTCGGAGCGAATTAAACGAAGTAACGATATGACATCGAAGGTGTCACAAACGAATGTGTATGGTTGAGAAGAAAATCGAGTAAAAAATAAACGACACAGATTTCCAGTACTTGAAAAAAAAACGAACTAACCCACATTTTTTTGCGAAATTGAGTTATTAGCAATAGTGTACAGGCTCTACTAATCATATAAAATAGGAAAAATTATTTTATTCTCAATTTGGGTTTGTCCGTTTTTGCTCTCAATGCCGCAAATGATCCAAGTACCGAAACCGTCGTCCGATCACGTAACCCGGACCAGTTCTCTCCTCCCCCTCGATCGAGCACGCTAAAAGTGCCACCGCTACCGAAGGGAATCAAATGAAACGCAGATTGAAGCGTGTCCTTAAAAACGGTACACATGCACGCAACACAGAGAAAGCTTCCTACCGCGCGCATGCTCATGCAATATTACACGCACACACACGACACATCCATGGCGAACAACAACAACAACAACAATAACAATAGCGTCGATGTTCAACGATTAACAATGGCAAAACGATCGCAGTACCCTCCACCAAGCGAGTAAAATTGAATAACGTGTGTCCGAAAACCCTGCCCCGTGTGCACTGGAAACCGTGCTTGTTCCCGCGTGATGCACAGGAGCGGGAGGCAGACTTCTCGCACATGATATTCCTATTACATACTAATAGCTGTGATATATAATGTTAGTACACAAAAAGATGCGGCGATATGGTGTGCGATATTATAACTAAATGTATATGTAGATACATAAATACGCGCGCATACACGCCACCACTTATCCGCCCACACGTATGCGCATGTATGTATGTATGGTATTGTGTTAAGAAAGAGACAAAATAATCACTAAGGTACTTTTCGTTTCCACAGAACGTTTATTTGCGATGCTTATTTTTTTTTCTTGGTCGAACACGTGACGCGTACGATCCCTGGGCGCGTGTACACGCGGTTCCGTGACGGTCTAATCTCGCCGTAAGCACCTGCGTTCTCTGGCGAACGATATTTCTCCGAAGGAACATAAAATAAATACCAGCGCGACAGGTCGGAATTCGCCCTTGTGTCCTCTAGCACCGTCCCCCGGTCGTGCCGACCTCTCCCCTCGCGCGCCGAGAAACGCGTGCAAGCGAGAGGAAAGATTCTACGGTGTTTTGGGAATCGGTCGAGCCGCTCGAGATTCATTGGAACGTACGAACACGGAGGGGCCTGTGTGTATTCTATAGGCACGTCTTGTGAACGCAGATGTTTATCATACCAGAAACAGGTAACGTACGCGACAGGTGATAGATAATATACATTGTGTACAGTATTGATGCAGTGTTCGCAATGTTACACATTACTTTTATCGTGCCCCTCTTCTGGTTTGCTTAACGTTCGTAAATTTCATATATCACTCATATCAATCGCTGCTCACATGCATGGGGCTTTATCATTAATATTATTATTATATATTTATATATGTGTATATATATATGTATGTGTATATATATCTCTTTTTTTCTTTTTAATTTCTCACTATAGGAGAGTACAAAACCTACGTCGTAATTTACCTTAGCAATTATTTTGTCTTCGTACGACCGCCACAATTGCACAATTTAACTAGGCCGATCCAGTTGATCTCTCTAATGTCTCTGTTCTCTACTTTTACACGAAGGATCCTGCGGCTCCTACACGCGTTCCCCTTCGCTCTACAGCGCTGCTTAAGGCCAAGACAAAGGGTCCCTCGATTCGTTGCTTCGAGCTCGTTCAGGAAGAATCGAGCGTCGTGTAATTCGCTAAAATAAGACACTAGTATTCTGATTAATCGAGGCGGTATCAACGCCTCTTATAGCTCCATGGCCGCTGCCGACGAAAGTGCTCGTCGGCAGTAATTAAAAAAGAAGAACAGCTTTGAAAGGAAATCACACGCATCGACGTTCATCGAGGCGAGTTCTTCCTGAATCGTAAGCGTCACTTTAAACAGTCCGCGTCGTTTTACAATAAACGTTCGCTGCGCTGGGCCGATCCTTCTCCCGGGAAGGGCCCACGGATACGTTTCGAAAAGTGGACGTGCGTCTTTTGAAAATAACTCCTTCTCCCGTGCAAATTTCTACGTTGAACCGGGCGCGAGGCGACTACCGTTTGCCTGCGCGTTATAGGCGAAAGAATCTTTGACTAAAGCTAAATTCCTGCGTTCTTTACTTTACTATATATATGTGTATATATATATATATATATTCTTTTTGTTAATTAAACGACGATACGGAATTACGGCACAGAATTTTGCACTGAGAAGCCCAGGGGGAAAAAGAGGCTCGTCGACCATAACAATCACGCAGGACACATGTAATGGTCTAAGTTCGAAATACTAGTACTAATTGTGACAATAATTATAACAATTAACAACAATGACATCGACGCGCCATTAACGCTAGCGGCGCGATAAATTCTTGTCCGTCACAATGGCAATCACAATAACGCGCGAGCGCGTGCAAATATAAACGCATTCTTATATATCTGTAATATATTAATCACGCTATCTCTCTCTCTCTCTCTCTCTCTCTCTTTCGCTCTCTATCTATTTCTCGCTCTCTTTCGACACGTTCCTGAGATAAGATCCTTTCTACATCAACGTTTATCCTTACGTTGCTTTTGTGTGTGTGTGTGTGTGTGTGTGTGTGTGTGTGTAATATATATATATATATATATATATATATATATATATATATATATATATTGTCAAAGACGTGAATATAACATTGATAAGAATAAAAAAATCTATGCGCGTCGCGGTACTCCGAATAAATAAAAGGGGTGGGAAAAAAATATAGAGAAAACAAACTACGTACACTAAAGAAACGCGCGTTGATCAAGCTCGAAGTATTGTACAAGAGTATGTAAAAAATAAAATCTTCTCGATTTCGAGGCAATAAAGTTGCTCGAAAGTGAAGTGACTCGCTCTAATGGCGGTGCTCGGACCCCGAAGAGAAGCTCTCGTCGGTTCTCGGAGCTTCATACTAAACTTTGGCCGCTCCGCAGAACCATGTTACAGAAACGAAGTAAGAAACTCGAAAGGAAGCTGTTTCCCGCTGTGATCTCCTCTCTTCGCGAGTTTCCTCCCTCGTTCCTTTTCCACTGGTCAACCATCGGCGAGCACCGTTAGTAGCGCGATAAAAACTCGTCGAAAATACGTTCACGCGTAGCCGTGGAAAAATATCTTCGGAACGTTCAACTTCAGTTCCACGAAATGTATAACTATGAGGGTAGGAGAGACAGGAACGCGTCTCCTGTTTCTTTTTCGGTAAGAGGGTCGACAGAAATAACTAATCAGACTGTAGTGGTGGCCCGCGCGCGTGCTAATTCGGAGGCGAAGCGCGGTCGAAGAGGAAAGGTCCTTAAACGAAATTGTTAGTGAGCCTATATCGAATACTAGCATCGATACCTCAGTCGTAAGAGATTTCGTTTACAGCGATCTCGCGATGCTTCTAACGTCATTTAATTGCCTTCCGTAGTTTGCGTCGCGGTTGCGCGAAAATTGATAAAAATGAAGGAGCATCGAAGAATCTAAAAATGATACGTTGCGTACAAAAGCCGCATTCCTTTCAACTGCCTACAGTAAATTCTCGTTATAGGCTCCACGCCTGGGGGGGGGGGGGCGAACTTACAACGTATAGTCGAAGCGAGCTTATGACGAGAACCAACTGTACATCGTTACCGTGCAATCTTGTTTCTTCGCGCGATAAATCACCGCGAGAAGTAACCCTTTGCGTTCACTTTGCGTCGTATGATAATTGAGTCGATATGCCTTACACCCTTTCTTCGAGGCGCTCGGCGTCGTATTAGAGCGCCTTCAACGACAGGGTAAGAGTAAGCATCGAGCGAAATTAACTTGGACCGCAAACAATAAATGGAACCGCAAAGGGTTAATTGGAAAGGATCTCGTTAACGTAACTATCCGCGCATAAAATATTGACAAAGTGATACAACGTGTTAGTCTGAACAAAGTAATTACATACACACCTTTACAGATACGTACACTGCCGAAATCCACATAGATATTACACTTATGCTCTGAGGACACTCTCACTGTTTCACTACATACGGTACACTATGTTTATGCTTCACGCGTGTGTGTGTGTGTGTCATTTGCTTCTGTCTAGTTCACCTTTCTTTTAAGTAACTTTGTAAGTTTTTTTTCTCGTTTAGCCTTCGTAAACGCAACACTCTGCACGCTAGCCTTTCTCCGAAACCCTTCGCCAGCAAAGGAATTTGTTACCCCGGAGCCACCGCGTATATAACAAAGAGAAGAAAGAAAATTTGAAAGTGGCCTATTCTCTCTTGTTCCCGATTCAGCGCTCGTTAAGTGAAATCTATCGACCGCTTGACCCTGAGCGCAGAACAGCTACCTTTTTCCTCTGTTATCTGGCAGTGCTTCGCAGACGGAGAACAACTTTTCCCTTCCTTCCATCCCTCTGCTTCCTTCGTTTGGTGGACGGTTCGTTGTAAGAAGCGTCTACACCTACGAAGTTATGCTTTCGCGTTGCCCAAGTCTGCGGATATGGAGGGAAGGGAGTCGTAGTCGTGAAATCCCAGGACCCACCGTGAAGAGTGTTTCTCGAAACATAATCAAACTAGCCTCACACTTCATTCGACGAGAGAAGAGTGACCGAGGAACTTTTAACGTTCGATCGTGGTGATCTAGCCTGGCTTCCTATAAATCGCACGGCGACTCGCGACGTCGTCTTCTTGGTGCGGTGCTTGCTTCATCGTCCCCAAGGGCCGCGAGAGCCATTGGCGTTTAGTTATCGAAGGTTCACACTCATTAACTACTCTAAAGGAGATGCGCTACAGGTACAAAGGTGGAAAGATCGAAGTGGTAACTTGTAACACTAGGGGATAGAGATCGTACGTCATGCTGCTACTTCTACCATTCACAAACTGGAAGGGACGAGAAGAGAGGATAGAGACAGGGGTGAAAGTGTGTTCAGCCACTTCGCTCTCCCGCTTTCCCCGTTACTGTTTAAAGTGCTTTTAAAGAATCATCGCAAACTCCTCTTTCTCCCATTCTATTGGGGAAGAGAAGCTCTTTGAACAATAGTACTACTTTAACCGTGATGTCACGACAGGTGATCGATCGATGTTAATCAGTAGCAGGACAACTCCTGTTATACACTTCATGCGCCCCAAAGAAAAGAAAAACAATATTGCACAACAATATACAAAGTGGGCAGAAGTCCGCAGTGTGCACAGCTAGGACAGAGCTGATTCTCTGCCTCAAAAGAAATCAA
This sequence comes from Andrena camellia, assembly GCA_029448645.1. Taxonomy (NCBI): domain Eukaryota; kingdom Metazoa; phylum Arthropoda; class Insecta; order Hymenoptera; family Andrenidae; genus Andrena; species Andrena camellia. The sequence continues at coordinate 5,643,810 of CM055682.1, read as the reverse complement.
AGTCATAGAAGTTTTCGAGAACTGCTTTGAAAACAGATTTCGTTACAGACCACTGTCACGACTCCTTCTGCATACAATATGATCTTACAGGCTCTTTCTTACAAGATTAAACTACATTAGCGTTCAAAGAACTAAAATATATCAAAACGACCAGCGTGCCCGACAACAGCTGAACAAAGAATCAGCAACTATTTGAGCCCCCACCAACAGTGGTGGTTCATAGCAAGATCCATTCCACCAAACTTTAGTGTACACTTCGTCTGTTTTCAAAGCAGATATTCCTTCAAACTATTCTCCGCAGCAGTGAAGAAAGCCTCGACTTTCCTCCAAGGCTTGCAATCAAGCCGTTCGCAGCTGTGCCGCGGGCCCTTTTAGTCACAGGTATCAAAAAACTGTAACAAATGCAAACAGAGAGGAGGGAGATCGCTGAGAGGAACGACGACGGGCCGAGAAGTGGCTGCGTTTACTAGCGCTACTTTGGAAACTACCTCTGAAGTCCATTACAAGACAGGATCTCCGTACGAGCAATTACTCCGGTGGCGGAGGCGGGGGCGGTGAGGAACTGGGAGGCGGCCCGCTCGGCAGTGGCGGCGGCGTGTTGGACTCCTGCCGAGCGGATGCCACCGCGATCATGCTCTGGCTTTGCCGCATGTTCGGCGGCAGGGATGGCGGGGGCACAGACGTGTCAATGGCGCCGTCGGGCGTCATGATGACGTTGCCCGTCGGGTACATCGGGTACTGTCGCTGGTACTGCGAGTAGTACATCACGGGGTCGTAGATGTACCCGGTGGGATTGTACATCGAGGGCGGCGGGTAATTGGCGAAGAAGTATGAGTCCGGCTGCGACTGATTCACGTGGCCGGCCCTCGAGTAGCCCGGATCGCCGCGAGCCGTGGGTGGGTGGGGATGATGGGGATTACGGGGATTGTTACTATTGTAGGTGTCTTGCTGGTAGTAGCCGTCGCGCTGGCCGGGAGCACCATAATGGGCCGCCGATCCTGCTGGTGGTGGACCGCGCCCGATATACTGGCGGCCGCCTCTACCGCCTCCACGTACCTTGTTATTGCTGCCCGAGCTATAGTGCCTGCCGTTCTGCCGTTCGCCAGGTCGGTGCTGCCCGTAGCCCGCCGACGACATCTGCGATTGCTTCTTCGTGGCCGGGGCGCTGGTCATCGGGCTCTCCTTCGTGTCCGCGCGCTCGCGCTTCCGGCCCTCGTTCGTGAATTCCGGGACAACGGCGCTCGAGCTATTAGCTGCGAACGGCGCCCCGGAACTCCGCGAGATCCCGTCCGTGCGGATTTTGATCTTCAGTGGCGCCTGCACGACCGACTGCGCCGGTGAGCTGGACACGCTGTCGGCGCCCTTCAGTCGCTCCTTGGGTATAATGATCTTGATGCTGGTGTTCTGGGGGGACTTGGTCTTCTCGGGTGGCTGTGCACCGCCGCCGGCGCTGCCTGTCGACTCCGTGCTCAGGTTCAGCTTGTCTTTAGGGATGGTGATCTTTATGGGCTCGGCGGGCACGGTCTCCTCTGCCTTCTCCTTGTCCCTCTCCCGGTGCTTCTCCTTGTCTTTGTCCTTGTGTTTGTGTTTGTGCTTCTCCTTGGTCTTGTCCTTGTCTTTGTGCTTGTGCTTCTCCTTCTTCTTCTTCTTTTCGCTCTTGTGATGCTCTGATTTCTTTTCCTCCGCGGCGGGAGCGGTCGTCAAGGTCGTTGTGGACGTGGGCACGGAGACTACGGACTCTGTGCTGCTCTGCACGGGGCCAGACAGAGCGCTTATGTCCACGGTCGATGCTATCGCCGGCTCGATCACCATTGGCAGGGACAAGCATTGATTTTGCACGGATACCTGGTGGTCCGTCAGCAGTATCGAGTGAGATATCGAGTGCTGATGATGGTGCAGGTGTTGCTGTTGCTGCTGCAGCTGCTGCTGGAACTGCTCCTGTTGGGTGTGGTGGTGCGTTACTTGATTGAACTGCTGCATGCCTTGTAGCAACGACGGCATCGGTGCTAAAGGCTCCTGGAGCAGGGCACTTATACTTTGAGCGGATTTCAGCGGTGATAAGTACTCCCCTTTAGTCTGCAGGTGTTCAATCTTCATGGACACGTCTGTCTTGTAAGGTTCCTTCTTAATTTGAAACTCCTGCGGCTCTTGCTTCACTCCACTCGCATCCAAGCCATTCGTCAGAGCTTGCTGGTTCGACGAGACCTGTTGCTGCGCCATCGCGCCGAAGCGCGACATCATCGGTTCGGAGTCGAACGGTTTGATGAGCTCTGGCGGTTTCATGTCGTTCGCGATCTGGGTAGCTCTACCATTCGACGATGGATTGTCTCTAATAGGTTGTATCAGCTCAGGCACCCTGCCGAGCATCTTCACGGCCTCGAAACTGGACGTGTCCTCTATCTTTACTTTCGCGGGTTGTCCGCCTTCGCTGACGCTGCCCGCGCGATGCCTCTTGTGAGAGGTCGTGGAAACGTCGCTGGCCGATCGTTTCATCGGTAGCGTCTCCTGTTGCTGCACGACCGGCGGGCTCGCGAAAGGCGACACTAAATTAAAACCTATCGACGTATCTGGTACGCGTTCTTGCTTAGGAACTTTTATAGCCGACGGCGGCGTCTTTTGCTTAGATTTAGGCCTCTGGGAGTGGGATTCCCGGGGCATCGGCACTTTCTCTGGACTGAACAGCGACTTGTGCTTACCAGGGGGCGTTTGCAATACACTTTGCTGAGCGTCGGACGAGACCTTGTCCGTGTCGTCGTGCCGCGGTCGTTTCTCCGTTTTCGGGTCATCCACGTTGTTCAAAGACGCGATACCCGACGCCTGGGAACCACCGTTCTTGATCGTGTCTTTTAATATCTGGGATACACCGTGAGCCGTGTGCTGACTCGACACTGTCTTCGAAGTGAGAGGCTTCTGCACGAGTAACGAGATTGAACTGGAACCGGTCGGCGATTTCTCCTGCGTAAACGAGCTCTGACCGGTCGCAAGCTTCCCGTCGGTCGACACTACACCGGCACCGGCTTGTAACTTCTCTGGCTGATTGTATTTAGCGTGGTGAGGCGGTTTCTGCGTGTTCAAGGGGTACGGCACATCCAGCGTAGGCTTCGGCAGAGGTAGCGGCTTCTCGATGAGCTTCCTCACCTCCTCGCACCTCTGCTCCAATGTGTCGGACTTCCTCTGCCTTTCGACTCTTGACGGGTCTGGATATTTGTATGATTTCTGTTCACTGTCCTTCCTATGCTCCACAGGCTTATGCCTGGGATCGTACATCCTCTTATCGTGGCCCTGATGCTTATTCTCTACTCCGCTTAATCTGTGCACACTATGGTTATTATTACTAAGCTTCTCCTGGATATTCCCGTGGGACACTGGCTCCTGTAGCGCGCCACCGTCCGATCTGTGAGTCGCCGAGTCCGTCATGGAATTGTCCAGGTTCGGTTCCTTCGGCACTGCATGACTATGAGAATGAAGGGTACTACTGCTACTCGTGCCGGTACTCGAGTTGTACTCCCTCTGTAACCTCTGCCTGTTAGGATCGCGATTTGGTTCCCTAGCTTGACTACTGGAGTGCCTCTGCGGTACCGGCTGGCCAACTTTCACGTCCGGTCTGTGGTGATGATTGTGATGGAGCGCCTTCTGCCCGGGCAACGGGTGTTTGTTCATCACGTTCGTGCCGGACACTTGCTTGTGATGGTGCGAATGATGCTTGTTGATGTCTGCTACGTGAGCCGTCGCAGCTGTCGGAGCCGCCGCCTTTTCCCTTTCTAAACGCTCGCGTTCCTTCTTCTCTCGATACTCTCGATAATCGACAGGAGGCCTCGTGGACGCGGCGGCAATTTGTTTCTTCTCTTCTTGTTTCTCCGTGTGATGAGGTCGGCTCGTATGGAATGTAGGTCCACTGTCGGCCGTCGTCGCTGGAGATTGTACTTTACGGGGTTCTGCGTCCTACGGAAGAAAAATGGAACAAGGTCTTCCCGTAATCATCTTCGTTGTAACAAGTCAACTTTTCTACGAATTCAATTTGCTCTTTCGTGCATAACGATTTAACTGTATAAGATTTTGTGTAACAGAGAGGAATACTCACGAAGGGTGAATTCGGTAAACTAGGGTGACTGAGGTTTGGACTTTGATTAGCGGATATGCTCATGATTTTCCTTTTTAATCTTGACGGGCATTTATCAAATATATGAAGGAATTCTGCTGTAAGCTCTTGTAGAAGCTCGGAAGTTACGGTCCTGTCGACATACCAGAACCAATGCTTCCCTTCCGTACTTTGCGGTATCTGTAGGCAAAGGATCGACCGTGCTAGTGTTACTAAATTGCTCCTCTCAATTGGGAGTCGCGTTCAAAGTTCTTGGCTTGTTCCCCTTTCGAATTGAATTTTATACAGACTTATATTTACCTCCCAATTGGACCATTTGCACGCAAGATGTATGCAGAAACAGGCAACTACTGTTGGCTTGTACTGCAGGCACATTGTTGTTAAATGTAAACTGAAAAGGAAAACATCATCCCGTAAATTGACAGGCCAACGACGAAAGCTTTCAATTGGCGACTGTTCGATGAAATATAACCCAGGGCGCAAAAAGAACTGTACTATAAAAAAGAAAGTACAAGTTCCATTAAACATGGGTAACATCGGGATTAAACCAGGACGAATTTCTTACGATTCGTTGGACATAATTAAGCACATTTTCCCAATTACAATTTCCATTTGCAAGTGCAATTCAATTCCAAAGAGTACGTTTCCAAAACAGTTACAAAAAAAACCAGCACAGGTTAATGCAATGATCTTTTTCGCGATGAGCTACGCAAAAATATCTACGCGTACAGCTAAACTCAGCTAAATAAATTTACGCACGGCGGAGTTCTACACAAAAAATTACGAGTATAAGCCCTACAGCACTCTGTTGTATCGTAACAAATTTACCGAAGTTTGCCCCAACATAATCCCATGAGAGTGAATTTTAAGTAATCGTAACGTTAAGTTGTACATAAGGCGAGAAACAGAAAACTAAAATTACTAGAATTGTTACAAAATACTACAACTTCGTGTATCCGAGAGAACGTATCGTTTCAAGTGCAAGAAATCGTCTTGTAAATTTTAGAGAATACGTACGAATCCAGAACTTTTTGAACAACAGAGATAAACTAAGGCTTGATCTACACTAATTACTGGGTCACAATAATGATCCGTTCAAATATTATTCAATGATCATCGAACGAATCAATGCACTTCAATATTTCTCGTTCGCCCGCGTTTCGGATTAGTGAATAAATATTTGAATAGATTACGATTAGATTGTGACCGCTTCGTACCGGATCACTAGTAAAAATGAAGTCTAAATGGTACGTCTATATGTCCTTGTCTTTTAATTATTAAATATCTCATACATTCACGCATCATCCCACTGCTTCCGCATTCATTTCATTCGCGCTCAATTCGTGTTGTGCATCTACAGCTTAAACACAAGTGTATGTAAATTTAAAAATAAAAATTGGACAATATACCGTAATGTAAGAGAAAACGATCAGTCCTTAAGAATATTTCATTTACCTTTAATTAAGCAATCCTCATCGTGAACTTAGTTTATGAAATAAACTTCGTTTCGCTTTGGCATACGTTCTCTTTAGAATCAGACATTACCGCGACTGCAACGCAACATTCCTCCCCAAATGTTACTGTCGACATTTAAACATTTGTATTAGAACTCAGAAGACGTGTGAAATCAAAGTAAACATTCACGTACTAAAGAGAATCTCATTCCTACACCTTCGTGACGTATCGTAACATTTCTCAAAGCTACTCTAACTGAATGAGAGATATTAATCAACTTCGCTCATTTCAACGCAAAAAGACACGTAAATCCTATCTGCAGTTTCATTTCACGTTTACTTTGCTTTCTGAACTGAAAGCAGGTCAGAATGTTGCGCCAGTGGCTATTGCCTGACAGTCTTAGCTTGGAAATATGCTCCAGCTGGCATCTATTTGACCAGAAGACTGCTAAGAGTAAGAGATACTAGGAAATAATGTGTAGCCACCTGTTAGATGCCATGAAGTATGATGTCTGGGCTAAGTCCTTGCTCGCTGTAAAAAAAGTGGTAAAACTTTAATAGAACTCAAGACTTTATAAGGCGACGCGATCTAAACTTCTCTCGCTATTCATATCTTTCAAGTCTCTTTAACGTTCTTGCAATACTTTTGACGAAAGGAAGATTAAGAATATCAGGAAGCGAAGCGTCTTTAAGTACAATCTATATACCTTTAACCAGTTGACAACACCTGACAACATGTGTGTGGGGATGATCAATGGCAACATCAAACCCCAATGTTTGCAGAAGGACGTTTTCATTGAAAACCAGATCCTGAGCTTGTTCAAGGTATTGCTACAAAGAAACACATGTTTAAACGATTATATTTGTCGTTAACAGCCACGGAAGCATTGTCCCCTCATGATTCTCTCCTCGGTCTCACCTCGGATCTGACGTCAGGTGGGGGCTGATCTCTGTGGAGACACATGTGTGCCATTTTGATAACATGTTCTAACTTGCGCGGCTGTTCTTCGACTTTTGCTGCCAAAAACAGTGCTGCCGCTGCGATTGCATTCCTGTGGAAGTGTGACAGCGAGTGGAATACGTAGAACCTGTGCATGTACACTATTGCTGTGTTGATACATAATTGTGATCTGCAGTCAAGTAATTAAGGAAAATGTTGAATAAACGATGCGTTGCTTATTACTAGGTAAATGTCCTTTTTATACATGGACAACTACGTTCTTTCCCTATTAATAATCACGAGGAACTCTTGTGCCATTCGCTTTAAACTGATATCAGTCTCTATTTACTAAAATATACTTAAAACGAGTATATTTGTTTCGTCTACCTGTCTATATCGTACCACGAATGAAATATTACTACAGAACGAGTAAAATAAATACAGAAATACGCAACATGTTTTCTAATGCTAGACCCAACGGTAAAAGTAGAGAATATCAGGAAAGATGATTTACTACATTAAATGCTTTTCACCAAAGTATCATTAGCTACATAAAAAATATCTAGTTCATACTCTTGCAAACCGACCACTTATTCTCAGTTATTTTTCTAATATTTTTTTAAATAGAAATTTTACAAAGTAAACGTGTGTAATTGATTTTAAAAGCTAATATGTTCGATGCAATGAAACGTACATTTTTAAATGCACTAATATGTTAAATGAGAAAGAGAAGGTATGGGAATACCGAATGTAGTTAATACTTAACGATATTATTATTTAACAATTGTTTTTAAATTATTACATTAAGTGGTATGATTAGAAAATAGAGGGAACAATAGATTATATTTAAAAAATTTTATTTAAACTGTAGATTACATTAATATAAAAAGCTTGATCAATTAAGTCACATAATGTTGGTGCATACTCTTGCCTTTCATCTATTCCTTATTCATCTTAAGATCTTCTCTGTTTCTATCTTTTATTATCAACGTTTTATCTTTCCAGATTATTTGTTACCTAACTAAAAAGAAAGTGTGTAACCTAAGATTCTAGAATAGTTACAATGGAAAGAAAATATAAACTGATGTAGGAGAAACTGTGCCAAGCTGTGCGTTGTATATTAGTAATGTACTTTGCTCAGTGCACGGGGATTTAATACATAGTCACACATCACTCGTACGCAATAGAAAGAAATAGAACTGCGATCTCCTAATTAAATTTTGCTCAAGGTACGCTTGTCAATCTCTAATTCAAAGTAATGTGAAGAATATGTCGAAGTTCTCTCAACTGGTAATTAAGATATTTATGACATTCAAACATGTATCTGAAACATAAAAATGTTATAAAAAGTACAGACGGTTTCTACGTTCTATGCTTTGGAAATACCTGCAGGTTAATCCGGAGCAATAGGTACAAATTTAAGCGGCGGATGGAACTCGCGATAAGAAATAAGAAGGTTCTAATAAACGTGAATCTTTTCTAGGTAAGATGGTAAGATGTGTGCAGAATGATTGGTAAAGTGGGATTTCACTGAGGCAATTTTTTGGAAACATCGTCGCACGTGACGGTGGAATCGCACTTTAGCTTGAGAATTCAACAGGTCAACAACTCTGGTACCGACGCCATTGCTATATCTTATTACAAATTAGCTTTATTGATATTATAAGACTCGCTGTAAATAACCAACGTTTTTCTAAACTGAGAATGCATATTTTTTTATCGTTTCTCTCTGACTCATCCTCATTTTTCTTAGTCCCCCTGTTAGCTCAAAATGATACATTACGTTTCTTCCAATACTATCGCAATGAATCGTGCAAAATTGTATCACGAAGCATTTAAAAAATATTGCATATCCGAAGAGCGTTTAATTTATGGATTGCATTTAATAAAATCTTTTTGCTTCCTCTTACAAGCCCTGCTGCCTGGCTAAATTTGTACCTATCGTTCCGAAGCATTCTATACAAAACACTTGTGAAACAAGACTTCTTAAATAATTGCTTATTAGTAAGGATTTTATACCTAGCAAATAAAACAACGATTGCTAAACGTATTATATAAGGTTACACTTTGAAAGTTTGTCGATCAGATATTAATGATATCGAGTTAGTACGTCGCTGTTCGTTTTAATAGTAATTGAACCATTATTAGCGTGAGAGTTTGAGAGTCTAAGATGAAGCTCGGGGCAGGCAAAAGCTGAAGTGAAATTGTGTATCGAATGGGAAGGGACGCCACGACGACAACGTGAATCCTGTTAGCTCGGTAGTTAGCGAACGCTTTCCTTGTTGGACGTAGGATAACATAATCATTGGTAAGCTAGACAGAGTCTTGATGCGATCTCAAGACGTGTTAACAGAGAGAGACTGGAAATACGAAAAAAAGATATACTTGCATAAGGAATATCAGCAGAAACCGTGCGTTTAGTTGGTACTACTGTCAAACTTGGCTTGGCAAACAATGCTGCCTTTCCATGACCCTATTCCCTGTCCTCCTTCCAAGCAACAAAACTCCGCTCGACATCCTCACTCACCCACAACATCTTCCGAGCAACACGCGCGCAACGAATGGCACAAGAATCCCGTAATTCGTCCTCCGCCGGCAGTTTAACGCAAGCAAGTCCAATATGGAGAATCGTAATCATGACGCGTGACCTCCTCCTTCACACGTCACTCGTGTTTACAACACGTTACGTATTTCACGTTTACCCCGGAATCGGAATTATTAGACGATCGTTACGTAAGAGGAGCACAATCGCGCGAGCACCTACGGCCGCCCGAAACCGCTGGAAACTGGGGGCGAAAGCATAGAATGAGCGTGAAACGGCTATGGGGACAAGGGGGAAAAGGGAGGTTGAGAAACACGCAACCGAATATGCACTGGTTAAAAAGGATACACCACGAGCCGCTGTCCCATATCCTGAATGAAATTCGCTGCCTGCTGCCGGTAGCTCAGTTCCTTATCCGCGTCGATGCCGCATCTTCTGCTCGGTGTGTTTATAAGCTGTTCTTTCGTAAAGTACCATTTTTCGTCAGCCGCCATTTATATGTACACACAACTCGGGTACTAACGATGCGCACTTCACGGCGGTCGTGACGGCGGCGGCGGTGGCGGCGAGAACACACAACGCACAACGGGCGACACGTTAGAAACTTCACGTCACTACGCTAACCGGAAACTCCACTCCACGTTCATGTTCGCGGAACTTTTCACAATGAACCATAATCGCACATTAATCAGCAGGAAACGCGACTCCCTTTCCTCTCCTTTTAGATCTTGATATTTCTCCGCGGATAGTTTACTCCGCTTTATATAAAATTATTACTCGCCGCTAGCTGGTGGGCGAGTAACTTGCAAATCACGTTCAGCGCCATTTCGAATTCCGGAAATAGTACTTTTTTATTATTTCCTGGAATCGCGTTCCGGCGTGAAGCCGACTTCACGGCTCTGCTTCGGGACGGTGCGGCAGAAAGATCGACGAGAAGCTTAGGCGTCCTTTTTCATGTTTAAGACACGAGATCATCGGAGTTTAGAGGTTAACGTACGGAACTTCGTGATATCTGTAAAGATCGGTACCGTGGACGTTTTGCTCGGTCGAATATTTTTAAAAAAGTAAGAATTATGAGAAATTAATAAAGCCAACTCTTCGATAGTGCATCACAGTAGCGAGATTTATTTATTCTTTATGATCGTTTTATAAGGAGCGCTGAACTTTTTGCGTGAAGCCAGCGGATCTTTCCTTTACAAATTTAGATGGATTATTTAGAACTCGATATATAAATACGTTAGGTACACAATGTAATCAACGATGCAGGGCGTCAATTATTGCGTGACAAATATTCTCCACATTTCTCTATTGCGTGTTTGTCATGTATCGTGCTGAGAATCTTTGGTTTATCGATATTTGGCAGGCTATGAGGTTGGTTACAAGAAAAAAAAGAAGTTACACCTTTGTTACGACATTGATCCGAAATAATTTCAAAATTTCAGCCACAATAATTAGATAAGAGGCTTGTTCGCGTCTTATGTAACAATGTATCGAGAGTACTTAGCGTGTGACGGTTTTACGCACTCGTAAAATATACCGCATTTCATTTAAGGACTATACAGTATCAATGTTGCAGCAAATGTTGTAATTACGTTGAAATAGGTTATACGATGGATATATACTCTCGAAACGAGCATCCGACAAAGCCCCTTTATCGTGAGCACGTTGCGTCGGTTAACGGTAAACACGCGTGTGTAACGTAAAACCAAAACTTGGCTAATACCTTAGAACCAACGTCATAACCTACCTGAACTTTTTCAGTCCACGATAGGTATGAATCACGTAGTTTATCAATTAATAGTTTTGAGCTTTAAACTCCCGGAAGTGACGCAACCGACGTTGAGCTAGTAGTATGTGCACGCAGTCAATGTTATCCCTGTAGTAGCGTCCCGTTATTTTGGTCCTGTTGAAGGACCTAGCGCCGCCCATCGAGTATGTATTATTTATTAGCGTACAAGCTCAGACTCACGGCACGATCGCCGATAATTTACGTTTCACTGTATAATCGCTCCTTCTCTTGAAGTTTCTAGAAGAACGCTGACGGCGACAAGCGTGAATTGGTTGGGCACTGTCCTCGGGAGATTTTGATGTAAGAGATCGCGGTAAGTTTCTAAAAGGAATTATGCTCCGCGGCTTTCTCCAGTCCTGCTGTCTCGTTCTGTTCCGATTTTTCACAAAAACCAATCACATGTCCGCCTCATTCTTTCGAAATCCGTACATACATACATCAATGAGACTTCATTCAACATTCGACGTACAAAATGGCGGCGATCTACCACTTGTTACAAAATGTGTATTCTGTTTCTATTCTCATCTCGCGAAATAAGTGAAAAGATAAGCAAACGCGCGACGTTTTATGCTCCGTAGAATTTTTCACGTCGGTCGGTGTGGTTTAGCTCGCGTATTATTTTAGTACCGAATGTGATGTAAATTGTGTTGATTTCCGATGTAAATTACGCGCCAAATTTGAAACGATAAGTTTCATACAACGATCTTTTAAACTGTATTATGCATGACTTGTAAAACACAGCTGAAGAAATGATTTTTATTTATCCACAGGTAAGGTATGTTCCGTATCCCAAAAACAACAATGCCTGTGACTACAACGGCCACGAAAAAGCCAAAGCAAACGCAGTCTTGTTTATACGCGTCGTACGAATGCACCCAGCCTTGTCTCGAAGGATACAATTACTGCGGCAAACACATTCTTGAGGATAAAAATGCACCTTTCAAACAATGCGGGTTTATATATAACACTAACGGCAGGAAGTGCCAGCAAGCAGCACCAAAGTTAGACAGACGAGACATTTCGTACGTACCACGATTGAATTCAGTAAATTGTTTTAGTACGGCGATCCTAGGGTTTTACGTAGAAGTGTATTTTCAACAGGTACTGCGCCGAACACACCAGGAAAGCTCAAATAGCACGTATAAAGTCGACGTCTCGACATTCTTTACCACAAACACCTGAAATGCTCCTACTTAATTTAAGCCATTACGTTAAGCCAGCCGACTCGAGTACAGAGGACACCGAGGATGACGATGGTAAAGTCAAAGCATTGGATCCATTCAGTAAGTTTCTAATAAGCAGCAGTCACGCCATAGGTCTTTGAAATTGTGGAAAGTAACGTTGTAATTTCAATTTCAGCTGAAGTCGATGCGTACAGAGTAAACGCAAGCGGATGCGATATTTTAGATTACGCGAGTTCTTCTGACAGCGATGTCGAGCCCACGGTAGTGAGCGACACTTTAAAAGGGAACTTCCTCGACGACAGTGACAATGAAAGTTTATACAGCGCGCAAGACGATCCCTTGAAGTAAGGACAAGCTTGTACACAAGAGCTTATAATACTTTACACGTTAAAAAAGGTTTTTTTTTTGTAGAATATCAGCTAGCATGCTTTGGCTTGAGTAAATCTTTCCGAAATTCTCCATTTTTAACTACGCTATCTTAAAGTAACATTGGATTCTCAGTACTATTAGCTTGTCTTTCGTAGCCGCTTTATGCAAAAGTAAGACACTCATTTCTACTGAATCATTAGTATTAATTTTTTAAGGCACGCTGGGATCTTTACCGCCGAGGAAGTGATATACATCGCGCGAGAGAAATTGATCAGGCTACAGTCGCTCTACATCGATCAGTTCAGAAGACTGCAATATACGCTTAGAGAAAAAAGGCGGAAGTATTTACACGCGCTTAAGAAGGAGAAAGAGACGTTGTGTAGCATACACGATCAACCAAAGGACTCTGCGAAAGAGAAGAAGATTTACGAGAAATTGAAAGCTTTAAATCGGTATCACAGGCGAAGCGGAGTCGAAGCTATACTGTACAGAAAGTCATTGGAGCGCAGAGCACAGGTGTGTGTAACGATCGTGCAAATTTTAGTAACATTCCTTTCGATCAAACAGTGAAATTAATTTAGATTATGTGGCTGCTACAGGCGACTGACGGAACTGCACAAAAAATACCAAGTATATCGAAATGTATCTTTACGGAAGGTGGAGTGAAATGTGGAGAGAGAACTCTTCCTGCAGCGAAACACTGTCGTAAACATATTCTTAAAGTAAGATTTACTGTAAACCGAACCGCAATGCCACGAGGAATGTAAAATAAACGAGTATTACTGTGTCGATAGGATCAGCATCAAGTTTTATTTAAAGCATGCGGGGCAGTACGAGCAGATATTGAATGCCACGAACCAGTACCTGTAATTTTTGATACAAATTGTGTGTTTCATATGAATTTACCAGCTGAATGTAAATTAGAATCTATGAAGGTAAGCTTTTAAGTAATTTCTTTGCGCATTTAAAAAACGAACAATAATAATGTCGTTGTTGTGTAATTATTAGTTTAAAGAACCGAAAGTCGAAGTGCAGCAAGTATCAGTATTAGATAATCAGTCTATGGAGATTGACGTAGTGGGTGAAATTCAAGAGATCGATCCAGACGACGATATGGCTGGATTAATGAGAGAAATGAGCGACGCTGCGCACATAAAGCCAGCGTTTAACGAAAGCCTGAACAGCGAAGCGAGCACGGATACAGCATTTAGTTTATCAGCGCAGATGAGTGACAAAGATGACCTCGTTTCTGTATGACAAGACATCTGTGTGTGATGATATCGAATAAGGAAACGTTTGCGTTCGTTGTCACCTAAGTGTGCCGAGTTTATTTGCGCGAAATTGCACGATTAATACGCACGTTATGTGACAACGAAAGGTATATTTAAACAAAGCGCTGTAGTTTACGGTTTTATGTATTATATATTGAACATAATTTCCATCTGTAAATACGAATCACCTACGTTGTTTCATCATTCAGTTTGAGAAATAAAGAATGTAATGATTTATACTATTCGATTGCTCCCTTACACTCCTCGGCAAAAAGAATTAATTAGGAAATACAGTAAACAGTAAACAGGTTTTCAAAAAACTAACTTTTATACTTAGCATCCGAATGTTTACAAAAAGCACAAATCATTAATTTAAATACATCGGCACTGATACAAGATCCAAGTTAAAACGAAATGTTTGCTTACAAGAATACAACGCTGTTTTTTTTTCAATTTTTACATTTTCTGTAAAAAAATACATCATTATGGATCGTAGTATTCATATTAACGTACAAACAGAATAAGTGTCGTAAGTACCTTACAATAAGTAGATGAGACTTTACCGTGATTTGGTAATTTAAGCGATACATTTTGTTAAGTAATAGAAAAAGTGTATAATATGTATGCGCGACGAATTTGGGAATTCCTTAGTGTAGTATCCACGATAAATGCATTGTTTGAAAAAGATCGTATACAACTCCGAGGAAATGAATCTCGCCGAAAGCATGATTTCCGAAAATTAAAGGAGCTTCCGTGTTTGCTCCGCGGGCATAAATAAACCTTTCATTACTTTAAGTACAGCTAAAATTATTTAGATTTATAGTTACAAACATTTGGATTTTCAAGTTTCATTTTTACGTTATTGTATGACATGCAGATATGTACATAGAATTATAAGTAATTACCGAGAAGAAGAGATTGGTAATTATTACGGCAGTACGAGGATACTTGGAAATCTTAATATATCCGATAATCACGAATGTCGATTTATCGTTCTCGTTTATCTATGTCGATATCTGATAAAATTACTTTGTGCACAAGCGCTTTCGTAGTTAGGTAAAACTAGAACGTACTACAGCGTCGTCAGTAAACATCTTATATTATAGAGTTTGTTTGCATCGATCATTGAAAGGAAAACTTGTATATGCATCTTTCTTTTGGGATCACAATTCAAGACTGCGCGAATGCATAGAAAAGGCAACTGTAATTAAACAGTTTGAAGTAAGTAAGCACCAACGCTTCGAAAGCGTCTGTATTTAATGATAAATGAATACCCACAGCTTTCTATGATTTGGTATCGACGCGAGAGCGTTTTTCGAACCTTACGACAGATCTAGCGTACCTACATAAACTTAAAATGATCATAAAACCTCTCCTTTTTAAATTCATCAATGTGTCAGCTACAGTATTATACGCGATACTGATTCAATTAAGAAGATATTTATTTGAAGCAATATCCAAGCTACCGTACCAAAATAAAGAATACGGCTATTAAATATATCACAATTAAACTTGGGCACCGATAGAGCTTAAAAACACCCATACACAGTGCAAATGCCAGGCAATTGAATACAATGGAACGATATAAATTTGGATTTATTCATCGCATAATTATCATAATTCTCAACATGTATATATAATCTAGATACATAAAATAAAACAAATATTAAAGCTCGCGATCGAAAATATTTTAGTAAAAATGATAGCTGCATTGTTTTCTTCCACAGATCTATATTCGCATTCATTTGATACTAAAGATTCTATCTTTTCATAGCGATCTGCTTAATAATTCATAGGCGACCGAGTTAAAAGAACTGCATGGCATTTTCACAGACTTATGTGGCCTTAGCGTGTAAAAAATAAAAGAGCTATGGCGTAAAAATTAACTATATTTACCTATAATCGTCCGATAAATTGCAAAGTATTCGAAAGTTAGCCCGAATCCTGTTTCTTTAATTACGCCGAAAGTATGTAATGTCTCAACTATGATTTCTAGCAAGTATACCTCAAATATTGTCGTTGTATTTGAATTATTTAAGTCCCTTCGAAATGCCTATTTCACTGTTCCTGCGCACCGAATGCTCGTAATATTATAAATGCTTTAAAACACTTAGCATTTGCTCCTCCGTAGTACCTTCTTAAGTTCTTTAAGAACAGATCGTGTTGCTGCTAACAAGTAATCTTACGCTAGACGTACAAAGAAGGAAAAAGATCGTTTATATATAGCGAATAGTCAATAATATTGGTTTCGGTAAGAATGCACAAATAAAGTTTTATTGACTCAGGTATTCCGACCGTAAGCAGGTCCTTTAGGCAGTATCGCAAGCTTACCATCGTTTAAGAAACTTGTTAGTCTTTGTAAATTTAATTGCCGAACATATTCTTAACGTCGTGTTCATAGAGCGCTATAAGTAACATTATTCCAAGGCCGCATGACAGCCCTAACGCTTGTAAAATACATTGCCAGTGAGAACCACGCTCAGTAGAGTGACTCGAAGATAATTCTGGAATCTGAATAAGACACACTTGTTAATCAATCGTGGCTACGAACGGACGAGTCGATAAAGCTATGTAATCAACGCCGCACACTTACCATGTCTACTAATGCTATGTATATAAACATTCCTGCAGCAGCTGCGAACATCCAACTACTCACAGAAGGAGTGCTACCTAATAATACGCCAAATATCATACCAAATAAACACAGTACAGAAGATAACAGATTATAAAAGACAGCCTGTTTAGCACTCATACCAGCTTTTAACAAAACCGCGAAGTCCCCTATTTAGATGAGAAGGTTTTCGATTAAAACTTCGAGCTGTTTTTAATACTTAAGAGCAAGTTTCTATACCAAGCATAATATACCTATTTCATGAGGTAGTTCGTGGCAAAATACAGCTATTGCCGTTGAGAAGCCACCCGCTATGTTCGCTGAAAATGCAGCACCTATAGCCATGCCATCTGTAAAATTATGCAGGCCATCGCCCATTACCACCATCCAAGCAACGTTTGACATAGATTCCGGCGCAGAGTGAACATGACCTGAAGGGATTAGAGAATTACATCGATTAATCAATACGAATACCGCGAATGGCAAATAATGAAGCGTACCATGGGAATGAGTATGGCCGTGGTGTTTTGTTTCGTGCTCGCGTATAATAACAGTATAACTTTCAGATTCGTCTACTGGCGCCTCAGCACCGTCTGCATTCTTCTTAGTATTTACAATAGATTCGTCTAATTTCCACTCGTCATTCGGCTTCTTTTCCACGTCGTTCGCCATAATTTTCGACACCGAATTGCAATTTGATGTTAAGGGTTTCTCCTCCTCGATGACGGGAGGTCGCTCGTGATTATTATGTTGGCGATTATGATGATTATCTAAAGCATAAATATCCCTTTTATGACAGATTAATTATCCCCCTTAACATATTTAATACCTAGAGTTGAAAGGATTAGTTCTTTTATCGAAGGTTTCGTTATGTCACAGCAGCAATACCTTGAGTATCTGCACTAATTTCGCCGTAACAATATGGATACGACGAGTATTTATGCTTGCAAAGCTTTTCCCCGACAACATTGCTATTTGGTCCGTCCGTCTCTCGCATTACTCTAACACGCGAGGGAAGCTAAAATTATCACCATTTACCTTTTAATTAAAAATACATTTATGGCGTATATTCAAATATTATAGATTCATGCATCGCTCGCGATCACTCCTTCCTTCATCTGAAACGTGACAGTTACCTTATTACGACGTTGTCGAAGTTTCCTCCACTCTGCTAACAGTGTTAGAGCTTTCTCTGTAAAGAAAAATAATACAAGACCCATCATTGCAACTAGCCCTTTTAACATATTAATATTGTGTTGTGCTTTGTGATCGTCATCATTATCATCGCGAATAAGTTCGTGAGTATGTTCATGCGACATCATAGCCTGGAAGAAAAATATGACACTGAGCAAATTAATTGCCGGCTTCAACTAATTATATTATTACTATAAACTCTTACGTGTGGTAACAAATGAATAAGTGCATCGCCGCATAAAGTTCCTACAGCAAGAGCAACTAGAAATTGTAGTAATTGATTGTAGTAAACTTTGCCCATAAAAGGTATGACGACTACACCAAATAAACCGCACAGACTAATTATTAGAATACTGATCGTAGAATAGGCCCATACTAAACAGAAGAATAATACATTTAATATCGCAGAAATTATTCAAATGTAAAACGACGGAAGCGTATTAAATTTCCCTACCTTGAACCATATTACGCGTCACATCTTCATGGTATTTATTAACTATTACTGGTTTATAATTCTCTGGTACACGAATGCAGCCATTTCTCTCTGAACTCGATTCACCTGCTAGTTGGTAAACAAGAGCTGGACACACGCGTTCAAAAAGCCAACTTGGTAATGTTGAATTATTATTAGTGATGGAATTGTAGGGCATATCTCTGGCAACAGTACTTAACAATTCTTTGCTACTTAAGCACTGAAATAGCGGGACAGTCATTTATGAGGAATATTTAGTGATTTCGGGAAAAAACGAATCTATGTAAATCTTCTATAATAACATACGACCACAATTGTAATATTCCCTTACCCGTTCTTTTCTAATCCCATTTTCCGATTCTGGTAGGCCATTGCTTTGCGCATTGCTCATTGATTTGTCTACAACAGAAAATTTAATCTCGATCAATTTCAATTAATTCCATTTATATAATTTAAGAGCTATTATTTAATATAAATACAAAAGCTAAAATTCTGAATATAATTACATTCACTGATATTATAGATTACGTGTGCGTATATAAATATTAAATAAGTACATCGCATAAAATGCTGTCTCTTAAGAAAAATAAATATCAGATTACAGCAATTGTGCTGTACTATACAGTTTGATGTACATACTTCCCACGCTAACAAAAATATTATAATACGAAGATACTGATAACTGGTAGGGAAATGTCTGCTATCTGGTCAGAGGATAAAGTTACAGAAAGTATGACAATTTAATTACTGATATCTCCCACTCTCAACCAGAGCGGTATCAAATTCTGTTTATTCATTTAGAACTATATAAGAAACGTGTAAAGGAATACACTGTTAGATACCCGTATAAGTATATTATTTCCATTTTTATTTCTTGACGAGACATCGCGAAAATATTTTAATAGAGACCCGAATAGCAGCTCAATGAAATCAATAAGTAAGTTAATAGGTCAATTGGACAGGAGTTTGAACCCACAAGTTAAGCTAAATTATTATTATCAAGATGAGTCCCATAGTGAATCAACTCAAAATATTAAGGCTATACATGTGTTGGAGCAGATGTAGCTTAATTTTTTTTGATTATGATTGATAGCTTGATAATTGGTAATTATATCAGATGATCTTAAAATGTATTTTTATTCACGCATGTATGTATATTCGCTGCAGATACATTTGTAGCGCTCGTTAAGATTAAGGATTACATAAGAACTCACCTAATAGATTTTCATGCTGACTAGTAACAATATTACGATCATCCGAACTGGATATATCCGTTAATAACCTCAGTAACCCTAGCTTCCTTAACAGTTTCTCAAAGCCTTCCATTGTTACGCTGGTACCATCTCCGTAAGCCTCAAAAATTTTTTTCATGAAGTACTTTTCATCTATAACATCTACGTTTCTCTTCGCCCTAATCCTGTCAACAGGACTTAGATCTTTAAAGGATCGTACAGAATTCAATTCCCCGCTGCGCAGTATTTCAATTTGGCCTAGTCTCTCTAGTATCTCTAGATCCTTCAATGTAGCAGAATCTTCCTTCATCGCCGGAACATGAACGCCTCCAGTGTGTTCATTAGTTTTTACATTCTCCTGGCTTTTAATATGAGCTTCGTCCACGGCGACTGGTACCACCAAATTCCATTGATTACCATTATTGATATCTAATACGTTAGAAAGTTTGACAGCACCAGTTTTGTAAATGCTTAAATTATTCGAATTCGTCTTTCTCGCATCCCTCTGCTGCACTCCTTTGAGTCTCGTTACTAACCAAGATGGTTGTAATTGCTCATTAGGACCAAGTGGGTTCTTGGGCTTAACAGATCCGGGGACTGTCTGCCCTGCTGATGAAAATTCAGTGTGCGCTGAGCAAGGAGTGTGTGCAGCACATAATACGCATACTACGCAAACTGTGACAAAATGATGCGACATATTGAGTTTCCTATAAGAACACAATAAGAAGCTTTCATTTAAATTTCACATAAGACTTACGTTTCAAAGACTGTTCGGGCAGATTTTTTTCAAATAGCAAATAATGAAAAAATTTTATTTGAAACAACGTTTATTTAATAACGACAAGTACATATTATTTTATTCGTGTTAGGATTTAGTTGAATAAAATTATATACCCTAATTACTTCTTAAGATACTCTTTTCAATAAAGCATTTCAAGGAATGCACACTTCACTGTGGCGTTTCAAATATCTCCTAAAATTGGGGGGCCCAGTGGAAAACAGGCACATGCCACATGTGCCCAAATCTGCGCTTTTTGGTATCATTCCTGCAATGTAATGTAATTCTACCACCTCCTAATATAATAGCATGTACGTTCCTCCGAGCAAAATCATATTAAATTTTCTTCGCGCTGTGAAAAAACAAATGTGTAGTAGGAGATTGTTTTCGAAATGGATATAACTAATAGAGAATTTAATTATTTATACCACAGTCGAACCTCGATAACTCGCATCTCAAGGAAAGGGAAAAATTCTTCGAATTATAGAGGTTTCGGCTTATCGAGTTTTTGAGTTGTAGAGGTGTTTGCAGCGGAGCGGAAGGGAATGAAGAAAATTTTCGACTTGCAGAGGTTTTCGAGTTAATGAGTTATCGAGATTCGACTGTATTATTTCTTAGTTATTTACTAAATACACAACACATATTTAGCAATATAATTATCCAATTTGTACAAAAATATTCAAATTATAGGAGCTAAAAACCAATGATTTATTCAAAGTAAAATGTACTAAAACCTGACCTAATAAAAGTAATTTTTCAGCAAAAATTTGATAATAGTTGTCATTCACTAGTTCAAGTACCGCTTAAAATAATTACAATATCCTACCGCGTTGCTTACGAAAATAATTTTTCCTTCACCTTGCTTTCTTCTAAAATCAGAAAACAGTGGCATGTGCTTGTTTTCCACTGGACCCCTCAATTATGTAATTACAGAAAATGGAATGCTAAAGAACTATTATTACAATAACACCTTTTTTCGATATTAAGCCTTGTTATTAATGATTAATATTAATTTAATTCATAAAAATTATTCCAGTAAATCGATTCAAACAAATTTTATTTCAATAAAAGTGTATTTGACTAATATCCAACTCCACGTGTCCAACCACAATTGCCTATTGTACAATGCTATATGCGTTATTCAAGAATCAAGAGAACTGGTAAGAAAATGTTGTATCAAATAGGAAGTGACTATCTGTGTAACAATTCTAGTGACAATGAATCCAATTATAATTAACAATGTTATTGAGCTATTTCGAAGAGGAAATTACCTATCTCATTCATATATTTTTAATGCAATATAATCTGTTTTTATCGTGGAAGCTTCGTATTACAGTCTTCATTGAGCAGAGACGATGTCTGTGTGAATGATATGATAAAACGAACGTGTCTAATTTTTTAAACACAGGGATGATAGTTATGCTTTGAGATTCCACGTCTTCAGAGTGTGACAAAAAAGCCAACTGCATGTTGCCTCTGATATTAATTTATATAATTTTCCGAAACAAAAACGAGGTACCTATATTTTACAACAATTTAAAAAAGAAAACCAAGCAAGTATGTGCTAGATATTTTTTATCACACTTTTGTTTCAGTAAAATTTTGAAAATATTTACTTTCTATTTATAGAAGGTGGAGGAACAAATTTGTATCAACGCAGATATCAATTGCATAGATAAGATTGATATGAAATAGCTCTGATTCAGCAAGGTAGCGATTAATCTAAATTTAAGTAATGATTAATTCTATTTCCAGGAATGCGAGTATTTTTGTGATAGCAAATATAACGAGCCTTGAAATTAATTTTTCACCTAAGGTTAATTTATATGTAAATTTCAGTCATGGAATTCCTCTAATATCAGCGAATTTAATACAACTAAATCGTACTGTACGAAATAAAATCCGTGAATGGTATTATACCGACATATTTGAAACAGATTATACGATATTCCGTTTCTTTTATTTTAACATAAAAATTGTTAAGTATCTGACATTGGTACTTGTTCCGAAATAATGAGAAAGATGAGATAAATGAAAATGCCCATGAAAATATGTCCGTATTTTTGGAACTTATCTATTGCGCTATATCTATTGCAGTGGTACGAGTGAAAAAATTTGCGGCATCTATTATCATTTGAAATGCATATATATCAATTTCGTCATAATTAAGTACTACGATGTAAGTAGAAAGCAGAGCTGTGCGTAAACAACGTTCGCAGATTATGGCAATTAAAGTCAGCGGTACAAATGCAATTAACGGGTCCCCGAATAGACGGGCAGACCCATGGAAAGATGAGCAACGATCGAACGCGCGTTTCGTAAAGCGAGATGCGGTGTAAACGATTTAAGTAATGTGTGTGCGCGACGTGTCTTATCCGAAATAGTCAAGGTGTTCGATCCTTGCAGCCGCGTACCGTCAAAAACCGTATTTTTAGCTGTCAAAAAGAGAAGGAGACCCGCGGTTATTGCCCTCCTCACCCTACCCCGCTGTTATATTCCATGACAGAATTTAGAATTTAGGTTAGAAAGGCGGTCTCTTGTGTTAATATAAAAAAAGGGACGTGTCAAGTTTTGGCCCGAAATCCGGTCGGTTTTTCGCTCGCGCACAAAGCCCAACGGAGGCCCGCTGGATCGTAAAGTTTTACGCGTGTATGCACACGCACTGCCACATAATTACCTTTATTCGATTGGTGAAACGAAATTCCCGCTAGGAAGTGGCATATGCTAATTGATCGAGACGCGCTCGCCAGGTTGCGGAAAGCTCGCGAAGTCGACACGGAAACGTAAGAGGAAGAACCCTTGGACAGCCGTCACTGTCCTCTTTCTTCCCTCCACACTCCACACCAACCGCCGAAACTAACTCAACCGCGTGCGAGCAACAAGTATAGTCTGAACGTAGCCGACTGTCCGACAGAACGGCAAGCTCTTGAAAAGGAATTGCTTGTGTTACGCTGTTACGCAATCCCCAAGGGGACAGCACCGTCGCCACCTGCTGCATTGCCAACATTCCTACGAATTTATGACTTATGTTGTAACTTTCAATGCAAACATCGAGGAGACTTTATACTCCTAATAAGCAAATACAGTTGTTATTTGCATCCAATTAAGTATGCACGCGTTATCATGTGGTATTACATTTAATTTGCACGATTAATAACGTTGAATGTATTTAGAATGTCCGTCTGCGCATGTTTAGGTTGTTATGTTGGTAACGCGTAATTAATGGAGAAACGAAGCTATTTACTAATTGAATTTCAAAATTGTTCAGATATTTGATTAAAAAATAATTACAAGCTTTTCGAAATTATTATTCTCTTATGATGTATGAATTTATGAAACTCGAAACTGGACCGAAACATGATTTATAAAAAAATTGCACGAGGTCGGTATTTCAGACCGTAACAACATCGACGAAGTATAGGATAGCATAGACCGCTGACCAGTTCGTCGATGGTATCACTATTCAATCACTTTTTAAAATTGTACAGAAGCTATCGACTCCTTATGATAGCCCGTTGGTCGGCACTTGAAAGAAATAAAGGGGGCATTAATACGCAGTATCCATAAATGAAAAAATAATTTTTTTAATATTTTTATCTTTATGCAAACATCTGTATTGTATTGTATAACCACATACGACGCAATTAGATATGAGGAAAGTCCGGCAAAAGATTGTCACACAGAGAGGTAAGATAATAACATATTCTTTTAAAGCCCGGAGTGTCCAACTGTCCAGTGTCCACAAGTGTCCCGGGGTAGTGGATTTATGCAACATGTTTTAGATTTTGAATGTTTTCGATAACATTTAATTTTAATTCCTACCACCCGTAGCATTGTAATCTTATTTTAGACTGAATCGATAACGTTGGGTGTAATACGAAAATAGCAAAGGAGCATGGCAGGGGGTACAAGGGCGTCCGGAGAATCTTTTCCAGGGGAGGGCAACTTTGGGATGATAGTAAAGAAAAAAAACCCCCTCTTACTTTCTAACCCATTTTAAAAATATTCCCTTTTTTAGTATAAACTTAATACAGATCAGTTTTGAAAAATAAGCGAATTTTTCTCAAAAGCTAGGGGGGGGGGCAACTGCCTCTTTTGCACCGCCCTCCGGACGCCCATGAGGGGGTATAGGATATCCTGTGTCTTGTCAGTGGTATCACACCAACTCCCATAAGATGATAAGTCTTATCAGATAAGTCTATCCTATACTTCGTCGATGATATAGCTAATACTTTATGGAAGTTTTTGTCACTTGTTCAGATTTAAACTGAAGTATCGACTATCGTTAACAGAAATGATTTCGTTGTGCACTCTACGTTTATGAATGGTGGCTTTGGGAATCACATTCAACCCAACATCGTAGTCGGCAAATTTAGCAATCCTAGATAAAACGTTCACTGCTAGAAAAAACTCTGCAAACTGAAGCCTGAGAAACTTTGTACGAGTAAATAAAATGAGCAACCAATAAGAATATAGTCGCATTGTTTTCCTGATTCTTAAGCTAGAAAAGAACCGATGTTTTACAATATTTAGTTTTAATTGTTATCGCGAATGGCGTTGTAATCTCATTCCATTTGAATTAGTAATGCCAGACTCGACTCGTTCGGCCCCGAACGTAATCTTCTTTCAGCTTGCCTTTATATTACTTCATCAAATAAAATTTTATCATAACTCGCTTAGTTTTCTAGAAAATTGACTTTGAATCTCGGCCAGGTACGCATGTACCGAAGTACAGTTTAAGCACTTGTGGTAGGGCTGTTCGAGTATTCGAATGACTCGAATATTTGAGCAGCTCAAAATCCGAACCGAGCCGAGCCGAGTACTCGTAAAAACCGAGCGGCTCGAAAAGAACCGAATAACTCGAATGTTTTCGAGCGGCTTGAAAGAACCGAGTAGCTCGAATATACTTCGAGCAGTTTGAAATTTTCGAGCAGACGGACTGTGTCGACTAGCTTAAACGGTTCGGGCAGTATGTAATATGTATACGAATATTTCGAATATTTTAAGAAATATTTATCTACTGGAATGTAAATAATGGTTCTTAATAATGTGAATAATTAAAATGTAAACTGCAAATGAAAATATTCTGTAACTATTGAAAATAAGTACTAAATTCAAATCCCTCCTTTTTCATCTTTTTCATGTATTCATATGCTTCTCTGTATTTTATCTTTCTTTCCTTCGTTTTCTTTTTTTTTTCTTTCTTTTCCAGGGGCTGAAGTAGGGGTCACGTTTCTCCCGTGGCGAGAAGCGCCCCTTACTTCAGCGTGCCCCGCAGGTGCAACTCAATTCGAAGCAGAATCGGAAGATGAGGAAGGTGTATTCTGCACACTTGAGGCAGATTCAGGAACAGTATGTACACCAATTGTATTATGCTCTATTCCTTCATCAGGAGTTCCACTACTCTTACAAGGAATGATCTGTATATTATCAGAACTGGGCAAAAGCATTGGATTTTCAAAACTACAATCTCCCTGCGTCTTCTCATCTTCTACTCTGATATTTGTTAATGCGGCAGAAGAACTGATGTTTAACATCAATTCAGGAATTGCATCTTGTTTTAATGTTTGACGAATAGGTGTACTGTTATAGGAACTTTTCAAAACATGCACTTGGCAAACTTTATATTTGCGTAATTCATTACATGTGAGACCATGCAGGCTTGGATTATTAATACCCTTCACCCATTTCTCACTCCTTTCCACATTGTTGGGAAAGCTGTGCCTATTTACACTGCTGGTTGATCTGCAACCGGGCACTGCACACCTTCAATAAACTTCTTCCCCTTTCCCTGCAAAGCCAAAAAATTCATTTTTGTTTTTTGATAGTACATATTTCGCAATTACAATCCAAAAATAGAAGTTTTATGTTTATGAAAACTGTACGTGAAACTTTCTTACCTGTCACTCTCTTTCCTGGTGCTCCTTTCTTAAGTACATTCATTTTAAAATTATAAAATACTATTATTAAAATTAATTATAAAATACTATTATTTTTATACTTCAGAATATTCTGAACGATAACACTGGATAACACCTAAAAACTGTGAATCACTGGTGAATGCTTGGTGAATGCTTGTTGATGCTTGTTGATGCTTGTTGATACTCGTCAATGGCTGCTAATGGCTGCAAATGGCTGGCGAAGCTTCGTGAAGCGTTGGCAGTAAGTGTACGTAACCCTCAGCCAATCCAACGTGTACGTACAGAAACAGACCCAACTATACCGCGACACTAACGCCATCTAAATTAAGAGAGCCTGCTGCTTCCGGCCTAAAACCCTATTCGGGAAGTTCATATCATAGTTTCTACCCCCTAGTGCAACTGAACAAAGTTAATTTTCTCGAAAACGAAGTGCAGTATCAAAAAATTGAATTCTATATTTACGTCTTATTTTGGCATCTTATTTTGGCGTCTTATTATTTCTAACCACCCCCTAAAAGAATGACCATTAGTAGTAGACCACCCTGTATATGAAAAACAATATACAATAAAATATCTTATACCAGTAAAAAGTTATTACATATACGTTATCAGGAAGCACGGTCTCGAGCAATTTCGTTGGGAAGTAACCTGCTAAAACGTATATATGCTCAACATTAAGGAGACTGTTTAATAAAAGGATCAACATCAGAAGTTTTTAAAAACTTCAGTTACCCACAACACAGTATTGATTTTGTCCTGCTAGATTGTGAAAATCTCACACTGCGCACCGGTTACGGGACAGTCCTGTAGAATAAGATATTGAATATATGTATAATTAACAAAATAATAAACGTTAAATAGCACATTATGCAAATGTAAAAGTGCACAAATGTATTTAAGGAAATGATTAAATCTATTAAGCAATACAAGTATGTTAACGTTTATGTACGAATATTCCTTCTGCCCTGAAATTTGAAAATAAACGCAAGGTCACCTGATCCAAACAACAGCTGACGGTTAACTAAATTTGTTCGCTCTGACGTACACACACATACAAATTAAACGAGCATTTATGCCTGTGTGTCAGCGCCTAGATCACAAACGTGTAGGTAGACTGTAGTAAATAGCAACCAACATGGCTTGTTCCTTCCCTGAAAAGGTAAATTTTTAATGATTCCTTTTCGACTGATAATACGAAATTACATCTGTATATCTTCTAGTTCAAAATGACAAAATTTGCTACAAAGTACCAGCAAAATTTTTATGAACTTCTTCCTGATTGGTTTCAATACAGTCCTAATGAATATCAATATATAAAACAAAATATTGGCTTTGGCCTTTTTGGTCCTAGCCAGGCTGATGAAAATAAGCAAGGCTCTGCTAGTCAAGAAAATTGTCCATTGAACATTAACGATGAAACTGATATATTTAGTAGAGTAGTATACGATAAAAAGTCGTGCAACATTATCAATAAGATATATGAGCAAATAATTAGGCATGGAACGGAGGACAAAAGTAGCCCTATTCGTGTTGGAATAATATATAACGTAACATTAAATCATACTGTGGCAAAGAAATCGCAGAAAAATGATACTAATAGTTGTAACAAAGAGTCCAACGAGGTACATCCAATCGCAGTGTTTAAAATAATGAGACTGAATAGCACATGGTATATTGACAATGATGGTAGGATATACAAAAGTTGGGAAGACTATTTAAAGAATAATAAATTACCTAAGTGTACTATGGTTGTACCAAAAGATGGAGTTTATCAGTGTAACCCATATCATAAGATTACCGAACAATCGTCGACGGTATGGATTGAAGTGATGGACTCTCCAGCTTGCGCAGTTACAAATAGAATTCTCAATGTCTGTGATAATGTTTCTAATGTAGTAACTGTTGGTGCAGTTGTGGGATTAGGTGCCACAAGTTTGGTAACACCAGTTTTACCAGTATTAGCTGCTACAGGTACCACTTCTTTTTTATATACAAACTGAAATAAATCAGGATTCTCTAGTTATACTACCATTTAAAAGGTTCACGAATATTAGATACAAAGTTGCAACTTCGCAGCAATAATGTAGATAAAACATACAACACTTAAATTAAAAATATAAGACTTTCTAACACTTTTTATTTACTAGGTGGGATTACTGTTGGCATAAGTGGATTATATAACATTGGTCGGAAATCTCGCTACTTACTAGATCGTAATAGGCATAAGGAATCTATTAGTCCCTTAGATAAGAATGCGCTGCCAGCGTGGCTTGAAATAGCTGGTACAGCTTTTATGATAGGAGCAAATGGAGGGACTATGCTTTTATCGAGAGCTATTGCACGAGGCAGATGTATTAGCACTGTATCTAAACTAACGTATAATACGCTAATAATAGGAAATTTAACAGTCAATGGAGTTGGTATAGTTTATCAAGGCTGTCGTTTAGTGGGGAAGTACAAAAGTCAGATAGACGTTGATCGATCTGATATATTAATTTTTATCTCGCAAATTTTATTCTTTAGCAATACCCTGTTAAATGTTAAATTAGCTGGTGAGCTTATAAGATCGACTAAAGGTACAATTCTCGAGAAATTTCAGAATACTTTACGTGTTAATCGTCTCCAGAAAGAGTTTGATAGAACGAAAGGAGCGGATAGTAAAACTGCGGGAAACAACTGTAAAGGTATCATATGTCGACTTAAAAGAATTATTAATAAAGAAGATTTTCTGAGTATTATAAATAAAATAAGTCAGAGGGCGAATTGCCAATTGAAATTTGAGAATGGTAAAATCATGATAAACAATATTACATTGCTAGACCCTCTGCCGTTTGCGTGCCATCTGTTAACGATAGGTACTATACGTTTGGACCAAACGAAATCAGACTCATTGTCAGTAGAAAATAATACAGATGATATAACGAATCATTTAAAAGCTTTACTCTCACAATTATTAAACAGTTTCTATGCTGGCGAGCAATCTGCTGTAAAGAAAGAAGTACCTGATATTAGTGACTTTAATAACATACTCGATGAAATAAGACATATGAGAAATGCAACAGATATTTTGATTAAGATTTTTAAGATTAGTGGGACTGTAATACAGCATTGTAATGAACCTGAACAGTTTTTGGTTGAGGCGATTTATTTTGTATGGGAATATTCTAAAGCGAATCTAAAGCAATATGGTATAAATGCATGCTCTTCTTTTAAAGGCAGTAGCAGTTTATATAATGCGCTGACTAAAATCGTTACAGTAATATATGAAATTATTGATAACGTAGCTAGTGAATTATTTTCAGCTTTTTATACATATATGTTAAACACAGAACCTCTGTCCCATGCGTATTAAATAACAATGAATTGCGTGACTGAACTGCTAGTGTAGTACTGCTTCGATGCCTGTAATATTTAGTACTTATACATATACACAAATACATCATTATAATTAAATTGATAGTACAAAGTAGAATTAAGGTATATTTAGAGACTTGTAACCATGCGCAAAAAGCTTTTATATTTTACATTCTAGTATAGTATTATACCGAAGTTTTTTTTATTAAATATGGCCCAAGATGAGATGTAACTGAAATATCAATAATAAATGATAGAGCAAATTTATGTTGCACAGAAGTAAAGGCATTCGTTTATTTTATTTCTCTGAAATATTTAGATACAGTTCACACAAATATATACAGACGATACTGAGCACATTTACAATGTTTTGTTCGATCACTGGTCGCATTATTTATCAATAAGACATCCATAAGCGAATGTTATAATTGTCTTCGATTAAAATACCTTTCATCGATCGCGAATAACGAGGGTCCGTGTAGATCTGTGGACTTTACGGTGCGCGTCAAATAAATTAGACCTAAACTAATTTATCCAAATAAATTACTTAGGTATGGAAAAATATAATTGTCCGGAAAGTATTGATCCATCGTTTAATCGTACCAAACGATGATAATACCGATCCGGTATCAAATGACTCGTGGATCCACGCCATACCATCGAAATAAATTACCACTGACCATAAATACGAAGAAATATTTGTATCTACGAATAAATATTTAATATTTAAATTTTTATCTACAAAAATGTCTCGTTACGCAAGCGTATTATATTTAATCCTGACGTGCATTTGATCGTTCCGGCGCTTTATGTTATTGCGTCCAGAATGTTTAATATAATAGAATATTAATTATTATAACACGTTATAATAATTAACATCAGCTCATATAAATACATCACCGACTAATTGGCTCGTGTACGCTTTCATCTTAACAGTTATGTAATTACTTACAACCTTATATTATATCTTTAATGATCACCCGACTCACTTCTTTCGATTCGAAAAATAACTTCCGACAAATTTTTTGTAATTCACCGATGTCGCCTTGTGAAATCATGCGAAAAATTGTCTTCCTATATGTGCGTGTAGAGAAAAAATATTTCATTCCTATTAGTTGTTGCGCCTCCTCGAATGTGGCGTATGTATGTACAAATTTCAAGAGAATAACGAAACTACATAAATGAAGGAGGTCCTGTGTAGACCGAGCGAGATTACAATTCGTTTACAAAAGATGTAGAATACATCGCTTGCTGTTTAACTTGGTCATTGGCTTCAACCAATTCTACTTTGTCGATGAATAAAATAGGTGTTCGCTCATTCTGTTTTGTGATTAATCTCGAGAAACAGAGACTGGAATGTACGTTGTTTGTTAAAAGTAGTGATGTTTCTTGATCTACGTAGATTTCTCTTTGCGCGTAGAATCAAGTTGGAAGCCCCTGCTTCGTTTTCTCCATTCAACTGATAATCTTCCAATGGATGCATGTTTTAATTAGTGTTGGGACCAAGTCCAATGGGTACTCATGTATAGCAATCAATTTCGTACCTAAGTTTCTTTGCTTCGGAATTAAACATATGTACAGAAACAAATATTTCGCTTCATATACTGGCAAAGTATTTAGTATTATTTAACCGTGTTATTAAAACTTGTAACAAATGCATGCAAGATTCAAGAATGTATTTACAACTGTACTCTGTTCTAATAAGCATTAAATCTCTTTAAAATAATACTCAAATCTTACTGATTGTATTGAAATATATATACATATTTGAACATGTTTAACTAGAGTTTAATTATACTTATATAAATACTGCTTTTGTTTTTCAAAATATTCACATAGAATTTGAACATACTCCATCAGGTCTCAATACTATTTGCAGTGTACTTGGTCCCATCAATAATTCCGATTAATTAAATAGTCAATTGCCTTTTAGTTTTTAAAGTATCCTCTGCGACAGCTTCTTCACATTTTCAAGACTGTGTGTTTGCATGCTATTACACTCGAGTTTAAAATGTAAATATTTTCTAGTCTTTCCTAAGAGATCGTGAGCTTCCAAAAAGTCGGACACGTTTCAAATCCAAATAACAGTCTTATTATTAATTTCTGAATGACGTCAGCTATGTAAGTTTTCAAATACCCAAAAAATAGTTGAATAATTAACGAATGTCCTGTAATGAAACTCCAACCAGAAAGTAATGCAAAATTTCTAGATACATCATTCAAATTCAAGAGTTTCCCTCTCCTAATTGGTCGTAGTCTTTTGTTAACGTTGCGTACACAACAAAGTGATGTCGTCAAATCTCGTATTTGGCAGCCATTTGTAATTACGATAATGTGTATGCAATCTATTCACTGCAACAGTGATCAACATGAGTTTTCCCTCTAAGTAACGCTAACTCATCATATTTAAATACACAGTCGATTATGTGGTACACTTTGTACTCAGTAGTATGATCAGCAGATTTGATTGTACTCTATCAGCTATTTTAGTCGTTGACAAAGAATCACAATGCAACTATAATAACTAAATTTACATGTGACTGGAGTTTTTAAGATTATGTATTCGTGTAGCTACTTCTACATAGTCTCGTGAACATTCTTTATAATCTTCAAACACTATTAAAGATTTGTTCAATGTATGTCGAATTATTGTATATCGTTCTAGATCCTCTTTCGAACTTCAAGCTCTTTTACGCTGCTGATACTACTGATACAAACTGTGAGAATGGTTCTGACTTTTTACTATAATTCATGACACCCTTTAACTGCTAGAAATCTGGTCCTGATATCCGTATTCTGTCCTGCGACTCGTGATTCATAGTTTACAGCGATTCCATTTTACAGAACAGATTTAGGCTACGATTAAATTCGATCAACCAAACGATTCAAGCGTTTGCGACGAAGGAATATTAATCGAGTTTCTAAACGAAGCAATAACTCGTTGTCTGGTCAATACTGTCCTTTGAGAACTTGTATGTTCCATGATATCCGACTTCAATATCCATAGCAAGTCTGAGAAATTTGAATCCATGAAACAGTCCAAAGCCTACGAATTCCTCAACTTCCTATTACCTCTGATGAAAGTTTCTTCTTTCCGAAAGGGGTTCAGTTGTCGATGTCAATCGAGCGTTATAAAAATCATCCCTATACACGCAATACATTCTATACCGTACGCAAGTCTGTCCATTGCGTTAAGATCAGCTCAGCCATGGAATCTTCGAAAAGACCCTGTGTTTACATTCGAACGTCCAGAAAAACCAATACATTTCCCAAATTAAATCACAGTAATCCTCCCAAGCTTCCACAATCCTGACCTCCGAGCAGCCCCCAATGAGAGGACGTAGCGAGCCATTGTTACATCCTCGAGCAGTGGCGATCAATTACGAAACACATCACCGTGGGGACCGTTTTGAGAACAGCTAAGCCAAGTAAGTCCTAGGACTCGTCTTTGGATTCCCAGTGGGATTATCTTTCGTCGTGCACGACCATGCCTCTTCAGCCAAGCTACCGTACCTCTGAACCCCTGGAAATGGTGGGCCCGTGCTCTGGGGCGAATAATAGCCGCCTTTCAGCTGATAGTAGTTGCCAGTCTGCTGGTACTGGTACTGTTCACCAGGCAGAATGTTGCTGTATCCGGAGTACGAGCCGTACTGCGACGGGGAGTACGAGGACGACGAGTATCCTCGCTCGCTCAAGCTTCGGTAAGGCCCCGTATGCTGGGGCCTACCCTCCTGTCAAACGGGAGTGCTTACAGCCGCGGTCGTTATGTAATCGATGTCGCCGATGCTCTTCACTCTGCGGTGCCTTTTGTTGCCGGTGATCGGTCTCGGTGGCAGTTGCGGCGGTGGCGGTGAATTGCTGCGGGCGCTGCTCATGTACTGGCTCGCCAGGCTTCCCGTGTCGGACGACGACGACGGCGAGGCCTTCTCGCTCCTTGGTCGCAGGCCAAATGCTCGACTCAACGATCCCTGTGAAAAGATACGCATGCGTCGGTTAAGGCTGTCGGTTCGAACACGCGCGCCTCTTGACGGGATTCCCCCCCGATTTCTTCGCGGACGCGGCGGCGCCACTGTTCTCAGCAGATGAGCTACCGGGGAACCCCGGATGCCTGACGTGAATGCCTGTGAGCTGCGTGAGACGATGTTTCGAAGTGAGACGTGTGCCTGAGACGGTTAGGAGATTTGCAGTTGTCGAAACGTTTCGAAACTGAAACAACGACGACGCGCCACGCTTTACTAACAAAATCGCTGTGCTCCTAGTATGTGCACGAAGTGGTTGTTTCATTTCTTGTAGGAGGGCCCGACCTGGTCAATTTGATGTTGGTGTATTTGAGTTTCGAAACGGTTTCGTTCGTGATTGACGGAAGCGAGAGGAGTGAGGGTATCTGAGGGGTGTATCCTACGTTGGATACGACAAAGATGGGGCTGCACGTTCCACGACACATCGAGGGCAATACTTCTACGTTTATTGCCCGTGATTTTGGAAGTCGGTGGATGAGACGATTATTTAGCAAGCTCTAATTAGCAGGCTCTAAGGGGCACGAAGCACGATGCTGCTATATTGATTAGTAGACCAACGATTAAACGTTCGTCTCGATCGTCAATAAAATTAACGATTTAATGGAGGGCGAGTTATGTAGAGAAGTGAGTACATTGTTTCCTTTTTTGGAAAAAAGTAAAGCAATGTTTCGATGGGGAAAGATTGAAGTGTTATGAAGCAGAAAACAAAGCAACGTGTCAACTAAATGATAATCGAAATTGGCTAACTGGGAAAATACGTGGGAATAAAAGGAAAATGAAATTGTGAGATTGTTTTTATTACAAAAATTTTGCAGCTTAATTTGAGTTAGCCGAAACTGCTGATCATGCCAGTTTCCTATTAGCTAATTTGTGTACTATTAAGGAGAAGTTAAAAGAAAATTAATACCAACTACTAATTACAGTCAGAAAGGAACCGAAAAGAAAATAATTAGGAATACTAATGATGGTACGCAAGTAAATGATTAAGAGGCGCATACCTGTGAGCTCTTCCACGACAACTAGTAAAGGACGAAACAAGGTCGATTAAGAACTCACGCCGTGAATTCCACATTGAAATCATCAGTTTATATTTACACAATGGCTCGTCAATGTTATAATAATATCGGGTTGCTAAAAATCGAGCGCCTGCAGTTCTCGTTTCTGTTTTTTTACTGCGCGATAGTCACTACAATAATGTACCCTTAGAAACAGGACAGTCTGGTTAACATACATGAGAAGGAGAATGTGGCAATTAATTTCTTGACTTTTATGTACAGTGTTTACAGTGTGGCGACGATACAATCAGCCTTTCAAACGAGAAAATCATCAAGAACAACTAGGAGCCGCGATGTTTTACTCGTAGTTCATCGAGCCTAAATGTTTCGTTTCGACAATGGATATTTGGCAATTGAGTCAGAAATATGCCGTTGCTCGTTAACACTTATGTGCATCTCGAAAAGAAAAGGAACCAAATTGTACAGCAGAAGGAGTAACAAGAAGATAGAAAAATATTTGATACAGGAAAGAAAGATACAGACGAGGGCAGAAGACAATAAGAGGGAACTGTTCCAACGTGAAATAACAGGTGCGATAAGAAAGCTCTGGGGGGAGGGGGCAAACGTACGAGTAGAAAAATATCTGGAATATTTACGGTTCGATGAATTACAAAGGTAAAAGACCTGATTAGATTTTTCTAAAAATTTCACTAAGTTAAGCTCGTATTTTGCGAGTGTCACGCGATCGACTCTCGGTTCTCGCAGCTAGGAAGGGTGCTCCGTGATGCGCTTGATCGCCCTTAATATTCGTCGTGACCGTTTGTAAAGAAAGTGTCAGAGCGAGGGTTTACATGGCTTACAAGTAGATGATTAAGTACAGGGGAGGGGATTGTACGAGTTGTCTCCGTTTCCCTACAATTACTGGCGATACAATTGCACTCGCACCCCAAATGTCAGTCTTTCTTTCTTCAGCTTTCCAAGCGGGTTCCAGACAATTTCCGTGAAATCGAAGCGTTACGGTCTATTCCTCGCGCTCGTCGGACGAACGACGAGAAATTTGGGGGAGCCCTGTTAACGTCCTAACATAAAAACTTTGTATGCATCGTTGAGTCGATCACTCTTTTACGCCCATGTACTTTCCAGGTCCGTCCGATCGAGATCGAGATCTATGGGGTGCGTCTAAATTTCAGCCAAGCGTCGAGTACACGGCGCAACAACGATAGCAAAGACTGATCATCTCGACTTCCAAGCTTCATGGGTTAACGCCGTCGCCAATGTAGCTTACCGAGGCACTTTGCTAAAATTCAGACATTCGATTTTCGCGAGGAGACATCTGCGAGAGACCTGGAATGTACGAATGATGCCTCCTCGTTCTGGAGGATGCTCTAAGATAACGATGACTATCTACTACGTTATTACGAAATTTGGAACATGTCGAGTTACGATAGATTGCGTCAATTTTTTACTGAGAGCAAGGAAAATATCGCTACGTTTTACTAGGGGAACTATGTACTAGAAGTTTGAGTGCATGTGTTTTAGGATTTAGGCGAGAGGACTTCGTACATGTTGCTAAAATAGGTTAACATAAACTTCGTGAAATTTGTTATAATACATCCTTCTATCATTATTTTTTCTTATTTTCAACATCCTCATTTTCCAAGCTATTGTAGCAGTTAATTTAAATTTAAAAGTATTTCAATCCAGTTCGATCAACATTCATCCCCAAACTTTTCATGGATAATGCATTAGAAACAAAAGATTAAATGAGAAAGATCTACGACCTAAGGTCTTTTTAAATATTATAATATTAAGTTCGTTGGGGATATATTGTTATGATTATGTTAAATATATCAACAAACCCTTTCGTTAAATTTCATGGTATACAGGCGATTTTTGTGTCCCACAGAAGAAAGAGCTTGTAGAAGCGGAACCCAGTAATCTTAACACTTTGAGTGGCGTAAGTTTTTGAAAAATACCCCTTCAAGTCTTATTGCCGAGAAAGTTCTGCTTAACTCGGCCCGAGCAAACATTCGGGGACACTCAGGCGATGCTTTCCAGAAAATATGAAGGTGAAACCACGCGAGCTCCACTCAGAATGTTAAATAAAATTGCTGCTAAATTGAAAATGTTTCTCTTGAAAATGTAATTTATAGAAGCTCGTATAAATGAAACGTTACATGATATTCAGTTCATTTCCTTTAATTATGCGTTGCTGCAACTCACGACACTGAAAATAGAACGCAGTGAACGTTACTTAAGTTAAGAAGAGTTCGGAAAAGAGTGCGCAAATGTGTCAGCAATTCCACGTGAAACTGTCCAATTATATCGTTGTTCATTTCATTAGGAATAATTTCTAGGATATCTAGGCTTAAAAAAATGATACGGACTCAGTGGGGCACTAAACTATAAAAATCGAAGTGAGCACAGACGAATCAGTACAAAAGAAATCTCTTCCTATGCAAACATTAAATCGTTAAAAATAAAATGTTCGTCAAGAAGATTGTCGTGTGTGAGCAATAACTAAATAGGTACCTGGTACGAGATTCTATTCGTTGCGGAACGTGCTGAAATATTCTATCTTCGATAGCGAAGACGAGAATAGAAAAAGGAGACCAAAAGGAAAGGAATACAATGTTATGTAAATGGAGTACTGAGCAATCAATCGTTTCTCTTATGTGTTCCCAAAGAACTATTCTCTCGAAGTTTCCTCGAGGATGTTCCGGAGGTCCGGGAGTCAATTCCTTCTTAGAATGAGAAAGGGAACTGGACATACTTTTCTATGAATTTTCATAACAGTGACGCCAACGACCCGAGGAACATCGAGGAAACTTTGAAGAAGCTCGACCAGAACTCGTTAAAACTTCTCATTGGGTCTTCTACCACGATAGAATAGTGTACAGAGACGTAGAGAAAGAAACGATGGATTAATATAAATATAGATACATATACGTATATATATATGTATATATATATACATATATACCGAACCTTTTTCAAGTAAAGAAGACTGCAGGTCTGCGACGATCCACAGGATGCAGGGACAATGATTAACGTTAGGTTGAGCGCATAGCTCACAGCTTTCAACCCTTATCGTGCTGGGGTTCAACCACGTAGTTGTAAATGACTTTCATTTATCATATCTGTTCGTTTGTTTTAATTATAATTCTCACGAGCCCACTGTGCGTATAAAGCGTTAATAAGCAAAGAAATAGAACGTATGATTACTGAGACTTTATCATTAGATTAATATGCTTTTCACTTTCGCAAGCCTGCGTTTAATATTTGATATTATTTGACACAGCTATTCAAAATACTTATTTTTCTATTTCTACGGAATATTGGCGATTCCCCTCGATAAGGGTTAAACGTGTTCAGGGATGTATCGAGATGGGAATCTGTTTTCGGTGGGCAATATTGCGCGAGCGTCCTTACCTAAGCGATGCCATGCAATCGTGCCAATGAGAAATAAAGTGAATATATAAAAAAAAATGAAATGATAAATCAAGGGTAATTAATTGAATGCACGGTATAAAAAATTCTTCGTGAGTAGCGGCTCGAGTTGTCTTACGTACTGAACGGGAATACTCTTCGCTCCGGATTCGCACTTTTAAACAGCGAGTGTTGTATGAATGTATTGACAATGGAGGAGCTCGAGAAACCACTGGCAATGATTTTTTCATACGTGATTGTGTCGTAATATTTTGTCAACGATGGCTTTCCATGCACTACGTCAGAATGTCACGCTGCGCGTGGTGTTTGAAGTGGTGAGGAAATGAACGAAGAAAGTCATCTATGACGTTAGTATTAGTTGACACCCACGATATT
Organism: Andrena camellia; assembly: GCA_029448645.1. Taxonomy (NCBI): domain Eukaryota; kingdom Metazoa; phylum Arthropoda; class Insecta; order Hymenoptera; family Andrenidae; genus Andrena; species Andrena camellia. The sequence goes on along the minus strand of CM055682.1, from coordinate 5,605,761 downwards.
ATTCGAGGCAGATTGCTACGGAAATTAATATTAATTGAGTGGTATATTTCGATCGCGAGGTCAAGGAGGAAGACGGGAATTTTGTAGTAGAAAGTTGAGTCTCCACGTTGGTGATTTTTTTAAAGTTTGAAGAGCACCACTTGGAAGACTTACGTGGTTGAGTGATTGCTTCCTAAGTAATTGCCAATTTTCCAATCAGAATGTATCCCTATATATTTTATATCTATAAAGTGCATCAGTCTGATCAATATTCACTGCTATCTCCTACTTTTAATTACGTTTCTGAAGATGTCTCGCGACTGCGACGAAAAATATTCTTCAAGTGCGGAATGCATACTATACGTATCTGAAAACTTTCCTGCGACCAGGAACTTCGCAAGGGTTTATTTTCATAATTGCCAAGTCTGGTAAACTATTCGAATACCAAAATTTTCTTTCGTCGCGTCAGATCATGCAATGGAATTATACTTTCAATCCATTATAGTTAGCCACTCTTCCATGTAATTCTCCTTTAAACTTTTGAAAGTAGTATCAACCTCTTTGAGACAATAAACTTTGATACGATATTAGCACTACAGGATATTCATCACCAATAACACAACCCTCGTTAAATCAGAGATTACTCATATAGACTCAACTTAGTAATACAAAAATGAGCGACCAACATTCAGATTTTTACCCTGGAAAGGGGTCGAGGGAGTAAGTGTCTTAATGCAATACAAGTATAAGGAGAGTCCTTAAGTCGATGACTTTTTAGGAAGCCAAGGCCTATCTGCCGAGAAAATATCGTGTCCCGTGCAAGCTCGAGGAGGAGCACGGTCGAAAGGAGGAGTACCATCGAGTTCCCGGTGCAGTCGTGTATGGACCAGGTCTTTGAATCTATACGGTACGTTACCCTGAGGCTGGATCTGCGCCTATCGACAGTGCCAGAGTGATTAGCCGTCATGTGCAGGGCTGAGAGGGAGCTCTGATGATGTTGGAGGTGCAGCCCTCTGCTTCCACGACCTAGGCTACCACCCGCGCTCACGGTGCTCATCGGACGGCCCCCGGCGGTGCTGTTCCTCGGGACCACCTCCAGCTGACTTCTACGCACACGCACACCACGCGTTCATGCACGCCTTTCTGCGTACACGCATTCTGACCGCTTATATGCACGCACCTTGGTGACACCGCGGACACACACACGTTCGGCACGTTTTGCAGCGAACCTCTCTCCCGTTTCACAGAACAGTCGCGATTTCACAGAGCCATGACACAATAGGGGTGTGGGGTCTTGGAAAGACATGGCGATCAGTTTAAAATCCTGGCAAGGAGGATGTGAGCGATAGCGATGGTAGAAATCGTCAAATTACAGGGCTGCGCTTATTTCGTCAATTTTTTAGATAGGGTAGACCGAGGCGAATTGGCCAAGGGGCAAATCGGATCAAAATAAGAATTCTTATTTTAGAGGGATAAGGTAATACAAACGATCGGAATGCTCGCCTCTACTGCGATACTAGCTTTACTACTCGGCTCCGCCCGGAATTTAGATTCCGATTTTGTAAAAAAAATTTTTTTGGTGAAAATAATTACATTCATTTGGATTAGCCAGGCATAATGAGCTGAGGCACATTTCGTGATCCAATAGTTCACGGTTCGAAAGTCTTTAGGCAACAAACACATAAACATATAAACTTCCTGCTTTATATATTAAGATATAACAAATATAGACTGAATTCTTATTTTGATCCGATTGGTCCTGCGACCTAATTCGTCTCGGTCTACCCTACAGTACACTGCGTTCCATATAAGAGTGTACCAACGCCCTTACCGATCTGCGCAGCTCCCACGGATTTGACACACGCGATTGGTCGTAGCACTTTCGGGATTGGTCGTAGCACTTTCCCTGCCGGTTTACTATCAATCAACAGTATCCCTGCGCGAAACGAGTACGCTCTAATGTGGAACGCAGTGTAGTGTCTCGAAAGAAGGACGGTGTTTCCGGCTTGATATAAGGTGATCGGTATCCCCTCCTCTTCTGTTCTTGCCGCCGCGAATGAGCCAGACTGCGGATAAGCGAAAGGGGCACTCAGCCTCCCTAGTTCATTCGCCATTTCTCTCATTCTACGGGATAAGGCAATAAAGGCAAGCCGAAAAGCTCCCTATCTCGAAAGAAGCGTCACCTTCTTTCGAGACAAAGATGTATTCGAGGGTCATAAGAGCCCAATGTCCGAAAAATATGTACGCTGATCTAGTCTTTAGGTTTTTGGCAAAAGATTTAAGGGCGTCATCGATTTTCTTTCCTGTTGTTTACATCGCCATATCTTTGCAAGACACAGTACAGGTCTCACGAGCAAAACTGAAGGGGAGAGATAATTAGACAAGTCGGAAAGATGGTGTATTTAAGTGGGTTCCAATTGTCTGGAGTTTTCTTCTCCTTTCTTCAGGAACTTGTAGCCTCGATATTCTACTGAGTGTATGACCGACAGTAAAGAAATAGTGAATTTTAGTCTTAACTAAGACCCAATGCCATGTACAGGGTGTTAAAAAAGTGATGGTCATTGCTTTCAGGAGTGAATCTACACCTCTGGATCGGTGGAGATTTGGAAAAAAAACTTACCGCAAAATTGTTTATAACATTGAAAATTAATGTTAAAGTTTTATCCATCAACATATTCTGCTCGTTGAAAGGAGAAAAATCCTAAAAGGAACTATATATCGCAAATGCACCGTTTCCTAAATAAAACTGATAAAGTTATAGCATAGATGAAGCGATCCATGTATTTGATGAAAATAGTTTGCGACGTATCGTTCCTTTTAAACCCTTTCTTCCTTCAGCGAGGAGAATATGTTGATGTAAAAAAAATTAGGAAATGCTTCATGCTTCTTCCCTTACCGTTTTCAGCCACGTGACCCAATAACCCAAATGTGCTTCCATTTATGACTACGTCCAATTTAAGACTTCGCTATATCTCTATCGTCGATGTTCAACGAATACGGAATGGGTAGAATAGTCACTTGTTTCGAGAAGTTCCCAGCGTTCTATAGACTTCTTATTCCTCAGTCCCCTCAGTTTTGCTCATGAAGCTGTTATTTAATTTGGAAAAAGGTGCAAAGAACTTTGGGACCGGTTCTACACTGCTGGTGTGTCAAAGGGAAATTGCAATGGGTTTTGATTGCGTCAGGGTAGAATGTTGAGTGTAGAGTGATTTTGGATTTATCGGTGTACATCGTTGGAAAGATCTAGACAAGAGACATGATACCACCTTTTATCCTGAAAATCATACGGAACATCTTCGTTGGTAGCTATAAAGCTCATACTCTTGACATTGAGGATAAAGAAGACGTTATTGTGTTTCTAGAGTTAATCTAACGCTAAGTTGAAGCTTGTTGTTCTGAAGTTTTAGGGCATATCTACTGCTTATAAGATTCCAAACTCAAATGCTGGGCAATTAAGTCACAGCTGATTGCCATCCGCGTTTACTTGACTCACTCCTAACTTTAGAGGCAGAAATGAATATTGAACCCTTATAGTCCTTATACACATCGATGAGGTACACTCCCCCTGAATCTTCTGTTGATTAATTAGAGTAATAATCCTACAGTCCTACAATCCTCCATTTTGAGGTGCTAGAGTAATTACAAATTTATTATCCGCAATTCCAATTATTGGAAATATATTAGCTGACAGAATTTATCACAAAATGCTTCCAGCTAATCCTTTAATACAGTCTCAGCACTGGTGAGCCAGCTGGGCACTCCAACATTGCTAGTTCCTGGGTTATAAAATACCCACATGGCTAAGCTTCAAGCCCTAAGGGCATCATGTTCCTATAACGAACAGCGACGTCTGATTTTCAGGATAAAAATAGTATAAACCTGGTTTCTCCCGATGAGAGCTTTTCAATGGTGTGCATCAATGGCGGTAAAATCAGAGTCACTCCGAGGACTCAACATTGTACTTTGATATCTAGAATAAATTCGGAAGGTTCGATTCTTTTTAAATCCAAGTAGACGAAGACACAAGCTATCGTTTACTATTGGAATGGTGCAAAGGTCAAGAGGGATATCTTTCTGCGTATGAATGGAGCTACTTCATATTTGTCCTTGGTACACAAAATATTCCGTGATCGATGCAAGAACGTTCTTTTCCAAAACATGGAACAGTGGCTCGCTGCAACGCGCCCGAAAAATAGGACGAGATGTATCATAATGAATATCTAGTTACAACATAAATATACATACACAAGCATTTTGTGCACCATCGATATAGAAGAATGTATACGATCGCTGGACGCCAGACGCGCAGGATCGTCCGCGAAGGATCGACCGAGACGCGTCGGTGGGGCCAGCGCGGTCAGTCAATTGGATTAAACACCGAACAGTCAAGAATGTAAATATCAAAGTTGGCAAATCAGAAAAAGATAAAAAGGAACCATAATGCACACTGATGTAATCCATGGATATCACAATCTATAGATCAACTCCCCTAGTCACCACATTACTATACTTCCCTATGTCTTCTTCTGCTTCCCTCAGAGGAAGTCAGGAGAAGAAAGCGTAATACGAGAATTTCATTTTTCATTACACAGCAGAATCTGGAAGATCGTACGCGCGATGAATTTAATTATGAATTAAAACTATTTGATAATTTTCAACAGATTTAATGTAGCCTAGCTAAACCTTCAGCGACGCTAAGACGTTCCCGATGGTCAATTTTTGATAAAACGTCGGGGCCACGGATTACACCAGGCTTTACTAATAATTAACAATGTGCTGTACATAGCGCAGTGCAGTGCAGGCGGCAGCTGTGGGCTACGGCTCAGCTATGAGAGACATATTACCGATGGATCCGCGATCCAGTGGACTGCAGACCCAGCGAATCGTTGCGGTGCCGAGTACAATGTTTCAATAATAATAATTCCATTTGGGTATACCGAATGTTTGTATATGTACATTATGTCGACTGTACTGTACTGTATTTACGTGTGTGTATTCCCGATATATCCAGGTATGGCGTGTGTATTACGGATGAGTACTTAAATACTAAACCAGTCGCCAGCGACCTCGATTGGCTGGGAGAGAATGCCTGCTTCAGTCGAGGTTGCCCGCGACCAGCATGCACAGTTTTACCTCCTCACAGTTATTTATCTTATCACGTTTGGCTGTCTTTAATTTTGCTGCTCGTCACCTACACGAACTTCCTAGTATCCGCGACACGTGGGTGCAATGTTCAATGTCAGTCTGTCAGAATGAACTGTTCTCATATTTCGTTCTCGGGTCGGGAGGTTCAGTCTCGGTAATTAATTTAACTAATTCATCTCGTGGTTCGTCTATTCACCCTCCGAAAGCGGCGGAACTTTAATCGTAAACGCTTAATACTTCACGAGAGTGACTAAAATCCTGCCATTCATCTGGATGGCGAATAATCCTTTCCTCGGTTCCTGGCTATTTACAATTCCCCGATGATTATCATTCTACTGTTGAAAATGCTTCGATGGAAGCCAAAGTTTAGATATTTATTACCTTAGCGATATGAATGCAAAGTACTTTTTAAGCTCGCCCGTTTGCTATTTACAATTATCGAGACACGAGATATATGTCGGCCCAACTATGTCCTTTTGATCATGAACGTTAAAGGGTACCGTATTCATTTTACGATGGACTAACCAGAAACCTTGAAAATCTGAGGCCTGTATTCGCGCTTTCATGCCGGTAACAATGTTCTTTAAGTTAACACTAATTCTGCAAACACGTATATTGAGCGTTCGCGAGTTGGGGATATTCGGGGGATGCTTAATGGTGACTCATGGTAAAACTTTTGCGATATCGCGTTTTTGTGTACGCGACACAGCTGTTTGATTAGATAATTGACAATACCTTAGCGAAAATTCCTAAAATAGCTTCTTCAGTAGAACACGGTAGAAAACGATCCATGAGACTTTCTATACTTGCGTCGTCTACGTTTGCTGCTATTAGGCGAATATTCTATTACTGATTCGTACGAAAAAGTGGGACTCGTTACCATTTACTTTGTGCTTTTTAATATAATCGTTATGGGACGCGGTATACTTTTAAAGTATTATCGATAAGCTGCGATATTGGTATCCAGGCGAACACGAGCTCTGCTCTGGATAATTCAATTCACCCCAAACTGTGTCTGTCCCAGCTCCAGATGGAAAGAGAGCACCGTAGCATTGTATCAAGAACTTTTAGACAAACCCCATATACCACTACTTTTATAGTCTATAAGGAATTTGAATAATTAGCATAAAAATGGTCAACAATTACTCTATTCTCGCGGAGTAAAGGTAGGCTCTCACTACGCCCCTTTTCTCACTCGCATCTAAACTCGCCTCGCTTCGATGTTGCTCTAACCTAAATCTAGGATGTTGCTCTAACCCTAAAGCTTGCCTCAGTTCCAGTCAGTGATGCCAGAACCGTGGGTTTGCGCCCACGGACCCTACCACCACTCCACGACCAAGCGTACCCCCTCCTAGCGCCTGTATCGCACCACAAGCCTACCCGTCCCTCCATCCGTGTGCCGTACGCGCTGCCTGGCTGGCACTCTCCGGCGAGAATTCGTTTTCCCGACATCGAAACGCTTGGGCCGCAAGCAAAAAGTCAAGAGTTCAAATCACGGTGCAGATATTCTACTTTTTTTCTTTATTTATTCTCTAATTTCTCTTCCTATATTCTCAGAAGACCAAAGACTTGAAAACTATTAATTTACAAAACATTTTCGAAGCTTGATTTGTTGCTAAAGATGCGATCCCCTTCTGGCTTGTACCGCACCACCAGGGACGGCTTTAGCATACTTGGCGCCCCCGGGCAAAATTATCATGGCGCCTCTCCAAGGGCACGAAAATCAATTACCAGAACGGATATAAATGAATAAACGCATATAGCGGCGCCCCTAAAGATTTGGCGCCCCGGGCGGTCGCCCTGGCTGCCCCCCCCCCCCCAAAGCCGGCCCTGCGCACCACTACAAGTTGTACTTCGAAAATGTTTTGTAAATTAATAGTTTTCAAGTCCTTAGTCTTCTGAGAATATAGGAAGAGCAATTAGAAAATAAATAAATGAAAAAAAGTAGAATATCCGCACTGGGATTAGAACTCTTGACTTTTTGCTTGCGTCCCAAGCGCTTCGATGTCGGGAAAACGAATTCTCGTCGGAGAGCGCCGGCCAGACAGCGCGTACGGCACACGGATGGAGGGACGGGTATGCTTGTGTGGTGAGGTACAGGCGCTAGGAGGGGGTACGCTTGGTCGTGGAGTGGTGGTAGGGTCCGTGGGCGCAAATCCACGGTTCTGGCATCACTGGTTCCAGTGATGCCAGAATCGTGGGACGTGGGACAAACGCCTTACCCCCACTATGACCTACCGGCGTCTCCCACTATGCTCTACCGACGTCCCCCACTTTCTTCCCACCGCACTGCACACAAGCATATCCCTATTCCTGTGCGTGTACGTTGCCTGTTGGGCTGCCAAGCACACGCACAGGAGTAGGAATATGTTTGTGTGCAGTGCGGTGGGAAGAAAGTGGGGGATGCCAGTAGGGCATTGTGGGAGACGCCGGTAGGTCATAGTGGGAGTAAGGCGGTTATCCCGCGTCCCATGATTCTGGCATCACTGCCCAGATAGCACACAGACGTCTAAAGACGCTGAAAAGACGTCCTAAAGCCGACCAGACCCATAACGGACGTACAATTGACGTCTTTAAGACGTCTGTGCTATGTGGGTGCTCGGTTCACATCGTTCAGAGAATTCACTGCCAGCGCCAGTGACAATAATTCTATTAGCGGCCACCGCGGGCGTTGGCATCGCATCTAGTCGCACTACGCCTCGCCTCTCTTCCTCGAAATATTCTCGAGGAGAAATTCGCCGATCGGAGTCGCGCGCCGAGGCAAGCGATAGTGCGAAAAGTTGCCAAAATGCATAGAAGAATAAAATGAGGCGAGGCGTAGGGAGAGCGTACCTTATCTCGAGAACACGGCCAGCGCAGTTTCACAGTGAGATTGCAACGCCACGATGCTCTCTGATTCGGGCCAGTACTATTGAAATGATAAGTCGGAGACGATGAATCGTGTTTGTCGGTTGTCGATCTCGTTGGTAACGAGGAACGACGTTATGTCGGTTAGTGAGCGTTGTCCAATGTGGCCTCTGGATGATAGTAGACTGGGTACCTTGCTGGAACGACGAGAGCTTCCAGTTCGGCCGTGAGGTGCCGTCTGATCATGTGCTTAGCTGGTGGGATACCCAAGGCTGTAGCCATCGTGTCACCTGTGAAGGATGGCTCCAGCACGACGAGAGCGCCATGTACACCTGAATCTATTTCGCAGATTAAACGAGTCTTCTGTTACTCGGAACGAGCTCACTTCTAATAAACTTCGGGTTATACGGGTGTCTTTTATGGAAGCTTTTAACGTTGGTCAAAAAGTTAGCTAGTTGAAATGGTCCATATGAATTATTATCACTAGTTTCAAGTTTCAAGCACTGATAAAAAGGCTGAAAATAATTAAGTCATGAGTTAGGGTTGCGATATTAACTTGCTTTACATTGTAATCGACCTCCAACGTTTTTAGTATATAAGGGGTTTCAAGTTTTTCTCAAAACAAAGGGGACGTTATCAGAAGAGTACTGTTACAGTTGAATAATGCTTGTGTTGGTTCAGAGGCTGAACGTCAACACACCTTTCAAATTCTCCGCGTACTCAGTCAGGTCGATGTTCCTCGCCCACCGAATGAACCTCTGGTTCGTCCAAACTAACGGATCCGTGTCGACTTGCTCGCACTGATGTCTCCTGACTGCGAGTGCCTGTCGTATGAACATGATTCAGAGCGTTCTTTTAAACATCCTCGTCATCACATGCACGTAAAACGATTAGACTCCTCTGGACTACTGGTAATTAGATCAACGTTTCCAACGCATGCGACTAATTGCAGAGTTTATTTTCTAAGAGATCACGCCACGTAATCGTCCTTACCTGGCGATCGTAGTTGAGCATTCGCAGCAGATGAATTCCATGCACGATGCTGGCTTGATGAAACTTTCTGGTCACCCCGAGGAGCTTCTCCAATTCCTTTTTGCTCAAGTGATCGAGCATCCGCGCGTCTACCATATTGGTAGCGAAGCTCTCGGAATACTGGGCTAATCCGAGGTCAGGCAACCACTCGGAGCTGACCCACGTGTGACCCAGTTGAGCGATGCACGGATATCGAACAAGACTCGGATGTCGGTGTTCCTCGATAGCTAAACGTAGCTTCTTTCTGTGAAGGGGGTGTGTCACTCCCAACCCAGCTTCTAATTCCGCGTCGCTCAGTTCCAACAAAACCTGAACAATATCGACAGGATCGATGCAACATCTGATCGCCTATTACGTTTTTCAGATCCTCATGGCAGGATGGATCTCTATCGTATTGTGGTCGAGGTATTACCAGGGGCGGATTTGAACATTTGGCGCCCCTAGGCTAATAAGCGTCTCTGCCACTCTTTCCGCGAAATATCATCAAATATTTTAATTTGAAAGAGTCGAGTCAATTTTAAAAATTAATTGAATATGGCGACTTATATTTGACTCATTGCTATTTCGCTACATGAAAAATAAGTGCATTGTTTTTAAAGTTGCCTTAAGGCTCTGTGTTTAAACCTTTTCCAATTCTGTTCGCTAAAAATTTGTCGCGTCTCAAAATTTACCGCTCCTCAATATTCGTTATTTCCCAAAGTTTGTAGCTCCTCAAAAATCGATGCTCTCCAAAATTTTATGCTCCCCAAAATTTGCCATTGCCAAAAATTTATCGTTCCCCAAAATTTGTTCCACAAAGTTTGTCGCTTCCCAAAATTTGATGCTCCTCAAAATTTAATGCTCCCTAAAATTTGTCGCTCCCCAAAATTTGACGTTCCCAAAGTTTGTTGCTCCTTAAAATTTGATGATCCCCAAAATTTAATGCTCCCCAATATTTGTCGCTCCCCAAAATTTATCGCTCCCAAAATTTGTCGCGTTCCAAAATTTGTTGCGTCCCAAAATTTGGCGCTCCCCAAAATCTACCGCTTTCGATAATTTATCGCTCCCCAAAATTTGTCGCTCTCCATAATTTGATGCTCCCCAAATGTGCCGCTCCTCAAAATTTGATGCTCCCCAAAATTTAACGCTCCCCAAAATTTAACGCTTCCCAAGATTTATCGCTCCCCAAAATTTGTTGCACTCCAAAATTGATCGCTCCTTAAAGTTCGGCGCTTTCCAAAATTTGCCGCTTTCTAAAATTTGTCGTTCCCCAAAATTTGATGCTCCCCAAAAATTTGTCGCTCTCCAAAATTTACGATCTGCAGCCTACTTAGCCTATAGGTATCCAAATCCGCCCCTGGGTATTACGAAGTAAACGGACAAAATAATACACATCAGGTCGCCGACGACCACGAGGTACACGGAAATATGAGTTCGTACGCACTTGGTCGCGGCCAACAACAACGGTTTTGATCCTCTTGTCGACCAAGTTGCCGGCAACTTGTCGCCAGTGCGTGACGGGCCTAAATGTTTTATGTCTCATGTTGAATCACGGGGTCCGTGTTTGGAACTTGAGCATCATCACTCTTTGAGATTTAAGTCACAAAGGTCTTTAATAACATGACCAAGGAATTACTACTATGCTAGCAGTGCCACCTACTATTATCTACCACTAAACAAGCTCAACGACTTACCTTTCCAGACTTAACGTTTTCAGCGCACCGTGGCCCGTACTGAGGCATACCTAGAGCAACCTCCAGCCAAGCCAGAACCGTCGGTGCCCTCCATCGTTCCATAGGTACGGAACCAGCTTCTCTAAGTAAACGAAGTTTCTCAGCATAACCCTCCTCGGTGAGTGGCGACCACGATCTATAAGGATCAAAGCCATCGGAGCCCTCGTTGCTTCCGCTTCCACCGCTAGAATTGTTTGCAGCCTTTCGATGACGCGAGCGCGCGAACACTCTGAACATTGAAATGAAGAAACTGTCTTTCAGCTAAGAAAACGTTACACTCCCACAGTACGTGTCAATATTCTAAAGGACTGATAACTGTCAGCGTGTACACTGCTACGTGAAAATAACGGTAAAAAAGTATCTGAAAAACTAGTGTAAGTAAATCTGTTTCATGCTTTTAGTCCCCTTCTATCTATTTTATAAAAATTTTATGTGTAATGTATGTCGTGGGTGAGCAGGAAAAGACAAATCCTTCTTAAAATTTAATTTCTCACTGAAGATTTCTGCGAATGAAAACAATTCTTAATTATATATTTTGACTATTAAATCCTAGTACTATTGCATTTCCTTTAATATTCCTCCTTAAATTTCAGACCTCTTGACATACAACGTGGACTTGACTTTGAGATATAAAAAAAATTCTAGTGGCAAAAAATTCGAAAAATATTGCGGCGAGTTAAACTCGAAATCTCTTACTTTGTGAAAAAACTATACTGTTACTGCAGCTCGAGTTTTCGTCTCGGTAGGGAACGCAAACCAGCTTCATTTTTCCCAAACTCGAATTCACCGAATTCTTTTACATAAACGGAACAATACTTGTACATATTTCCTGCCTATTGATAAGATAAAATATATTTTTCCTGCAAGTGTTTCAGTCGCAGCATTTGATTGGCAAGCCTTGAGCGGCACAGCTCTTGGCATTTCCCGTGGAATCCAAGGAAAATTCTTACGATTAATTGGAAATGGTGGCCTTACCTAGAGATAGAACCCCAGGTGCCACCGCGAGTCGCAGAGGAGCGGGAATGCGCGGCAGGTGCCGCGATAGGTGGATTTTGTTTATTTCTCCTTGGTTCCGGTTCCAGCGGGCTGGACAGCTGCTCCACCGATCGCGATAACGAGGAATTGTCCATGGACCTAGAGAACGCGTTCAGGGGCGACAGTGTGGGGCTGCAGTCTTTCGGCGTGGTTGCTGCTGAAAAATAAACCGTTAAATAAAAATAATCGCTGTGAATTACCGATCCACCGCGTCACGACCAAGTAAGCACCGATTTCTGTCGCCTTATTTTCTCGTAAAATCAAACGGGCCCCCATTAACGACAAGCAAAACCGTTTCCCTTTCAGCGCGGCTCTCTGTACCATGGCAGAGCACCAGCCGTCGAACAACTGGTCTCGTTTAAACATACGCAACAACATTCGATGCAACATAAAGAACATACAGCGTACTGTACACAACATTTCTGCACGCCAAGCAGATTAAAGGTTTCGTGGGCGCAGCTGGTGCTGACTTTTTTCGAGGAGGGAAGTACGGAGCCGTGGATTGAAACACTTCTGAGCTCGGACGGGACATCGGGTGAAATGAAATGCAGAAAGAAAGAGGACGAATTGAATAATTTCCACTGGAAGATTGTTCGAGACACATTTGATATTAAAATAGATCGGGAAACGGAAACGTAGCATGCGTCTCTTTTTAAACAAATCCGCGCGTGTAAAGAAACATCGTATGACATTCAAGTAATTCGCATTCTTGATTCAAAGTACACATATTATATTTGGATACTATTAAATAGTTGTGGCTCCATTACCTGCATGCGCATGCATCGCCATTCAACAGTCAATTAGCCGATTGTTAGAACAAAACCACGGCATAATGGGCCTTTAATATTAATCCCCTTCTGTCGGGCTGGGTATTTAAATAAATCAATGTGACAGTGAATGGCGAATTCCACAATCGATGCCACTATTTAATCACGATATAACTGCTACCATTAAACTTACAAAAAATAACTTTATAGGAGATAGCATAGACCAGTGTTTCCCAACCATTTTTCAGTCGCGATCCCCTTTTATAATATTCAAATAACCTGCGAGCCCACTCCCCATATAAGGCGAGGTAAATTTAATAAGGTAAAGAAAACACATTAACAATAGGTATTTCGGAATATAATTCTAACTTAACAATATTAAAAAAAAAAATGTTGCGACCTCCTAGAAAACACTTCGCGACCCACAGGTTGGGAAACACTAGCTTAGACGATCCTCGAATGTTCAACTTTAGTTTTAAACAATTTGGGAACTACAAACTCCTGTGTGACCGCGCGAAATTACAGTGAAATGAAATTTTCCAGTTCTTTCACCTATCGCGAATCTGGAAATAACTATCTCGAAGACGACGCCTATTTGGTTTTGAGCGACAGAACGGTCGAAAAGCAGACATTCAATTCAAAAGAGAGACGAACAAATAAAATGAAAATAGAGGCTGAGCAGAGAGAGAGAGAGAGAGAGACCGAGAGTGAAAGAGAGAATTAAAAGAGAGAGAGAGAGAGAGAGAGAGAGAGAGAGAGAGAGAGAGAGAGAGAGAGAGAATTAAAAGAAGCAGAAAGACACACAGAAGCACCGGGAGAATCCTCTGGAGGTGGAGGACGACGATGAAGAAACGGAAGGAGACGACGATCAGCGATTATGTTTGGACACTTACACTGGTACATGTGGGATGGTGCAATGGAGGAAACCACGGAGATGCTGTCCATGTCGAGACCGCTTCCCTCGACCGTAATTGTCGGTGTGCCTGCGCGGAAATATACAATGTAAAAAAAAAGTATTCTTTTGCGCTGTCAAAGAAGGATCCCCGAATTCCCGAATTCATGTGCCGATGGTCCGTGATCCACGGGTGTGTTTACCTTTCGACTCGACAGGAAAAAAAAGTGGAGGGTGAAACGTGACGCGAGCGAGTGTAGGAAAACTTTTCACTCGTTTCGCTATTCTGTTTTTCTTTTCCTTTTTTTTTTGCCTTTATTTTTTCCCCCTTTTTTTGGAAGTGAGATTCAAATCGGTCAGCGAACTAGAATCGTAATTTCATCGAGACGCGTCGCTGGGGATGCGATTTGCTCCGCGCGCGAGGAGAAAATGGACACTGCGGACTGTTTGTCGATTGAGTTTGTAAATTCGATTGGGTACGTTGATTTTTCGCGGGGCTGGTTCCGAAGAGGTCGAATGTGTTTGCGGGGACGCGAGTCTCGCGGGGGTCTGGGGGGACAGCTTCTAGGGGATGCCTGTTTGTTCTTTATGTTGCACTTTTCTCGGTTATGTTGAACGCATTGTTGTGCTGGAAGCCACCGCGGTGAAACTGAAGAAAAAGGGGTTTAGTAGGAACTGGTCCGGCTCGAGCCTTTTCTGTGCTCTAGGCGAACCTGCCAAGTTGCGCCCTTCATTTATATCACATTTATTTGAGCCTTTCGATGACCTCACTCTGAATTTTGGTTCGTAACTTAAACTATTTATAGCTATGCAACTTGTAATATTACATTTAGAACTTTATTTTAAAAATGCCAAAAATGAAAGGACCATTTTGCGCCGCCTGCCAAATTTACGCCCTAGGCAGTTGCCTAATTTTGCCTATGGGGAGGAGCCGAGCCTGAGTAGGAGGTTGCACGATAAATGAAGAGTCCTTGTAGAAAACACTGTAAGTGGCAAAATGAAAAAAAAAAAGAAAATTTGTCGGAAAATGTTTAACGTGTCAATGGTAACACTATAGTGTGGAACTTGAGTTTTGGTACTTGGAGTGTTTTCTACAAGGACTCTTCAAATGTGAACGTGAACCCATGTCATAGATACGATTTTTTGGTTCTTTATAAATCCTCTGTGGTTGTATATCCAGGTGGGCATGATAATTTCGTTCTAGTCGAACTATATCGATTGATGTTGGATCTTGTGATAATTGTTATGGCTTTTAGACGACCCCAAACATGTATGAATCAAAGGCAGATAAAAGGCGGCTGCAATAGGGTCTATACTACTAATTCACTGAAATAATTATGAGGGTTTCATACAAGTTGAGATCTGTATCGATTAGATACATCTTACAACTATCAGTATCGCGATACAAATCTCAATGTGTATTTGAAGGGCCCCATACACGGTGAGATCTATATCGATACATGTGTCTGAGATTTGTGTCAAATACTAAACAACACACCGATGGCTTATTGCACAAATATTGTGTGTTTACTTTTTGTGAAATTGTGGAACTGTGTATTTCTTCAATTATAAAGTACCCTTGCATTTTTAAAGTTGTTTTTCTCCATCGCTAAATGTGGACATACAATATTTGCGCAGTAAGCCATCCACATACACGTTGAGACGGAGTCATGAAACATCAGTTGAATTCTCAGGCTTCAGTTCTCCGACTTTGATTTCTTCCAGTTTACGCGTGGAATTTAACTGAATAATTAGACTTTTTTATGGACCTCCATACTGTTTCGCTGATATCTGATTAGACAGAATTAATGAATTGGTCGGTTCCATGTAATATCTTTCAAATTGAATGAAAAGAAATTAAATTGTCTCATAAGATACACATTACTTGAACATTTTATTCTACTACATTTGCGCGTAGAATAATATGAAAAATTAAGTTACATAAAATAGTAACATCACTGCATAAGAAAATTACAAAGAAAAATAATGATATAAGAAGTTATCGAAACCATTGATAATATAATTCCTGAAATAATTTGAGTTAATAAATAAATGCCTAAAATTCATCCAAAAATTTCATCAAGAGTTGATATTTATTGGCGAAGCTTATTAATTTTTAATATAATATTAGATTTTATTTTTCTGATAAATTCTGATTTTGACATTATTAAACCGTTCAACCAATTAGTATACCAATTAAAATGAAAGAAATTCTTCTTCGATTGCAAAAGATTTAATATTAACCCTCCTTGGTCACACCTTCTTATAATCACAAATTGGTCGCATGGGGTTCACTGTACCCCAACGTCATTTTTGAGTTACCATTTTCGAATATTTTTTCGCGGGATAAATCTCCTTTGGAAGTCGTAAAGGCGCGACATTTGAATTCGAAAATTGCTCTTGGGGTGCGATACACCCTTGTGGCTACGAAGGGTTAAAGCCCTATCCAAACCTAAGGTCGGTATCATATATATTGGCCGGTGAGTTTCGTGAGGGGTATTCTCCCATCACACGTTTGCCTGCCTCGGTGCTCCTTTTCTCAACGTTTCCTGACTCGCTCTCGTTCCATCTCGCTCCCGCCTTCGCAGAACAAGAGTGAGTCGGAAGTGGTGGGGATGGTGCCAAGCTTCTGAGGTGTAGGCCAAACCGAGCTGTCAGCGTAGAAATACACGCATCAGAATAGGTGTGCGTTAGCTCCGAAAAAATTCAGGAGCTTTATTGGTCAGAACATTGATTCTTTCTTGATAGTTTCATCTCGTATTGGTCTACGCATAGCTTCGTAACGCACACAACTATTACGTTAAGAATAAATAACAGCCAAACAGCTAGGTTCAGGCGGAGCGGAGTAGCGTTCCCGTTACCCCACGATACCCTTCGGGGGCCACGCAACTCCAACTGACAAATCCACGATCGTCAGATGGTGGTGGCTGATTTCTCCTCGATCGCTGTTCGCGAAAACGAATTCACCGGCCAATATATTTGATACCGACCTTAGGTATCCTTAACTATCCAAATTCCTACAAAACAAAATGCCCACCACAGAAGAAGTTCCCATTCCCGTATCAAAAGCATTATTCATCCCTCATACAAGGTGGGAATTGGGAATATGTCTCCTCCGCCATGATTAGGTGAAAATCCCTCGTGCACGCGCATCAGCTTTCCTGTTCTCGTGAGATCTCTATTGATCGGGGGCTTGTTTGTCCTGAGCCGAATCGATTGGCCCGTTTTAATGCACGGGCACGGGCGATTGGCTGAATAATACATGAAGGAAACGCGCTCGATTAGCGCACCACCTACGTTCGGCTAACATTCGCGGTTGACGGAAGCCATCAAACTGTTTTTTTTCCACCGAACGCCCCGACGGATGCACCGTAATGCACTTTAACTAGGCGATTAATCTCAGCGCTCGTTACACCTAAGCGCAAGAATCATTGCGTTCCGACCGACCGCCACTCTGATGGATAATAATGGCGATTGTATTATACACAAGATAGACCCGCGGCTTCAAAGCGGCTCGATTTATCGGCGGATCGATTACGCTTGAAAGATCCCTACGCAATTAGGACGAATAGCGTACTAATTACCGGGCAGAAGTGCCATTTTGCTGGTGCATCTGCGGAAGTAATTAGTTCGGGGAAGGACAGATCTCGGTAATGCAACAATTTTCCAGTAGCTATATCTTTCCAGCCGTAAATAGACTGATTGGAGGAGTTTGTGATCTTTGATACAATTCCAGTTATTAGAATTATCCCATGTTGTAACGTTTCGTTGCCATTTAGTTTCTTTGGTAACTGGTAATTTGGTCATACCATTTTATTATTGTCAGAAATAAAGAATTATTTTAGGTAAACAATACACACTCTATACATGACTGGGTGCGTCTTTCGCAACCATAGATCCCTCCTAGTTGAGCCTATTATACGGTTTCGACACTAATAGAGCACCTCAGGCATGGGCCTGGCTCGAGAAAAGATAGTTTATTTTTAAAAACTAATCTTTATTAAGGTGCCTACTAAAAGAATGAATATTTTTAAATTTCAATTTTAAAATTTTAATTAAATTGGCGTTACAAAGTGGGTTCAAACAAGCCAGAGATGGGCAAAATTATTATTTAAATCAATTTCGAATGACGAATAAAATTTAAAAAATTATTCGTCATGTGTCGAATAAACTTGGCCCGGGTTAACTTTATTCGTCAAATACAAAAATTATTCGTCAAATAATCTAAAGTTAAAGTAACTTTTATTTGACCCGTTATTTAAATATTTCTTATCTAGTTAATGCCTAACAAAGTTGCCCTTCCTTTGAGCTCAGGTACCCCGGGCTCATCAGCACCCGTCCTGGGGGAGTCATGCTCCCGGGATAAACACCCGTGGAGGTGTGCCACAGGCCCTGGTAGATGACTAGACGTTTACAGCGACTCGATGCATCGTTCCAGATAACCACGTATACACAGCAGAGAAGTTTCCCCTTCATAGGTGTTTTTTAAGCAGAGGAAAATAGAGCACAGAGAGCGCTAGAAAGTGTCTATCCAAGGGATACCTTACCCAACGTGCATACGTACGTGGTCGGCTGTAACGAATCATGGGGACGCTGTGTGTAATGTGAATGAACCCCTGCTCTTACCGTCGGTGGTGGAGTCCGAGAGGTTTCCACCCACGCTGGTAGCACCGCCGCTTTCTCTGTCGCTGGATCCGCGGACACCGCTGTCAGCGCTGCAGCTCCCGCGATCGCCCGCCTGCCCCCCGGAAGAGCCGGCACCTGCCGCATTGCCGACGTTGCCAACAGTCACCCCTAGCTCGGTGCTGCCTAATGGCGGTTGAGAATTCATATGAGGGATGATACCACAGCCGCCGCCGCTGCTGCTTCCGGCGCCCGGCGTCGCAGCCCCGTTCACGCTGCCCCTCGGGAACGAGACCAAGGATTCCTGGTCGCTCAAACAGATACCACCGCCGCCGCCCCTTTCCGCCAATTGGCGCTGCAACTGTACGAAACGTCGTCCCGTTTGTATTTCAACAGGGATGAATAGGAAATGGAATCGGCGAGACTTCCTGGCGCTCCATATCTGTGTGGTTTCAAGGGATTCACATTGAGGATCGCGTATCAAACATTTAGCACGTCCCGGGCCATCATGTGTGGGACGTCAGGTTTGCGGCAGGGACTTGAAAGGCGATGGGAACGTGGGTTTGGAGTATATGGTTCTGGAGAAGTAGGGGAGAGTTGCCTATATCGTACCACTTAAGACATTTTACGTTATATTCCATATTTGGTACTAATTTGAACGCAAATGACTATTGGATATTGTAGCTTGATCTTTTAGGCACCTACTATTATATGCTTAACCTTTTGTTCGGAACAAATTAATTTGTTATTAATCTTTTTTTCACATACTGTAAAAGGTACGATTTAGGCAACCGGTCTCCTAAATCGTACCCCTCGGTTTCCAAAATCGTACCACCATAAAAATAGCTATCAATAACAAATACAGAAGAAAATATATCAACATAAAGTAATGATTATTATATAGTTATATATACATATGTATATGGATTACACACAGGCCGCGATAACCTGTGTATATGATATATGTACATAACCTATATAACATACGAGTTGTCAAATCCTACTGGTACGATTTAGGAAACATGATCAGTTTATTTATAAATATCAATTTAAACTTTATAATGAATGTAATATGTACTTAAAATGAATGTAAAATATTCTACATTAAACCCACTTTTAGAAAAATACAAAAATGCAGGACAAAATTGCATTGTTTGATGTTTATCAGCTAAAATAAACTAGTAAAAAGTTACATCAATCATACCTGATTTTTTAAAATGTTTATAGCACGCACAAAATAGAGTGTAAGCTCAAAAGGTTTTGTTTCTATTTCTTATTTCGCATTTACTTGATATTTTTATTATCAGATATCGTTTACATTAATTAATTACTGAGAAATTGATGAGGTACGATTTAGGTGACCAGTACGATATTGGCAACTCTCCCCTATGTAGCAGCTGTGTGAAATTTCGAATTGAAAACTGCGCTTGTGTGAAAGTTCTGAGGTGTGACATGGATCATTCGTGGCCCAGGCGAGACGGATCGTGCTGATAGGTTCGCTGCGGGTGTTTGGGGCTTTTTATGTGAGCGACCTTTGTGGGTGGCAGGTAATGTGTCCCGTGACTGGTATTCGAGGGCAAATCTGATTAATTTTAGGAGGGTGGAAAAGATGGAAAATATCTGAAATACTAGTCTCGAGTAGGGTTACTAGATCCAAAAATAAAAAAGGAGGACAATCTTAGGAGAACGTTGTAAAATAAAATCAAATTTTAGACATTAACTTTTATTATGTAAGAAAACATTACACTAGAATAATTTTGTAACTACTACATATTCAGGCCCTAAATAAGAAGTAGATATAAAGACTTTATTTAGGGTCTGATTATGTAGGATGGCCCTTATTTTCAACCTGCGATTTTTTTGCTCCCACCCCCCAATATGGTTTCATTTATTAAAAAAATAGTTCCTGCAAAAGTTTATTGCAATCGGACAACAGGAAAGGGTGCCGACCAGGCATTAAAGTTTAGAATTCATCAATGGTTTGAATTTGAAGAATTTCTCAAAAATGGTAAGCCCTAACGAAATTTTGTTCAAATAATATTAAAAGAGCATTCAATTTTCTACAATTACTGTGTATATAATTTGTTGTGCTTCCAATCATTTTTTAGATAATAGCTTTTGAATATAGAGAGGTCCGCACCTCGCGCGCCCCACTTGTACGGCGTGACGTATTGCGAACTTTTGTATATTCAAACGCTATTATCTAAAAAATGGTTGGAAGCACGATAAAATTATGTATACAGTAATTGTAGAAAATTGAATGCGCTTTTAATAATATTTGAACAAAATATTACCATTTTTGAGAAATTCTTCAAATTCAAACCATTGATGAATTCTAAACTTTAAGGGCTGGTCGACACCCTTTCCTGTTGTCCGATTGCAATAATCTTTTTCAGGGACTATTTTTTTATGAAATGGGACCGTTCTGGAGAGTGAGAGCAACGAAATAAAAAAAAAATCGACATGTATAAATAAGGGCCACCCTAATGTAGTAGCTACAAGATTATTCTAATGTAATGTAAACATTAATGTCTTCTTACATAATAAAAGTTTATATATAAATTTTGGTTTTATTTTACGACGTCCTCATTTTCAAACTAGATTGTCCCCCTTTTTCATTTTTGGATCTGGTAAATAGTGATGGAATTTTGCCGGGCGAAGCCGAGGCGAGTGGATCGCTTGAGTTGTGGATAAAAGAAAAAAGGAGTACATTTTTAGGTGATAGGAGAACACTGCATTTCAGTCAAAAAAGAAGGACATGTCCTCCTTTTGGATACCATGTAGTAACCCTAGTCTCGAGACATGTACATAGTGTGTACTCAGACCCGGCTGGTTGGGTGTGCAAAGTGCGCGAGAGACAGGCGCTGCAAGAGAAAAAGCGCCTAAAAGACATAAAAATATACGAGATAAATTTTAAAACGACCTAAATTTGTATAACCAGAACTAGGGTAGGGAGATTTTCATTTGATTTTCATTTTCTGGTTTTTTATTCGCAATTAATTCGAAAAATTTTTTTTTTTTGGAAAGACATCAAACATTTATCGCACTCACAAGAAAAACGCCACGCGCCGGGCCTGTGTGTACTTAATTTATCAAACTTGTTTTTGTGAGTATACGTGTTGTGCAAGAATTATTAAGAAATATGTAGTGAGAAATGTTGATGTGAGTTAGCTAAACGCTTAGTCTTCGTTGCCACGCCACAGGAAATTTGGTACGGGGTAATATGCCATATACCGTAGCGAACGTGTTAAACGCTAGGAGAACTTCCGGTGTCTCGAATCACTTTACACGTTTTTTGATTACTTGCAATTTGTTTTGCTTTTTTAAAATGATTTTAAGGCTGTTGTCCAGATTAGAAATCGTTTTAGATTAGGAATTGTTTTTGTTTTAATATTAGTATTTCAATGGACAATCTAAGTAATTTACACGATTATAAACGATATTTAATAATTAACTTCAAACGGAGACTGTTAAAATAAACAAAACACTGAAATTAATGGTCTTCAAATTATGAATACCTAAATCTTCTAAAAATTTAACCTTTTCTTTCTTCCACAAATACTACAAATTCTGCTGCTATATAAGTTGAAGAATAATTTAAAAAAAAAACCAGGAATCAAACTCAGAAGAAGTAGTCCTAGGATTAATAAAATATTTCCAATAATGTTCATTTATATTCTGCACAAACTATTGAGACTTGTGTATTGAATAATTCATGACACATTGAATAAACCTTTGCGTATATTATACCCATTGCCCTTGCTAACAATTACACAGAGTGTGGTAATTGTATCAGCATAGAGATTGCTAAAATGAAACTAGAACTGTAAATTTCGGGGTGTGCGTGACTGTGGAGCGCATTCCAAGGCAACCCTCGAGCCATCAATTTTAAACTCGTTAGCCGGAGCCCCCGCGTTTATGCACACGGTTGAGGACAATTTGAGGGCTCAAAGCAGACTCACCCTTCGTGTAATTGCATGTGCGCGCAAAGAACCGCTTCTTACCTAACTGCTCGTAATAATGTTACATCGATCGCCCAGCCAATATTCAGTAGATTCTACACAAGTGATCACAAGGACCTTACGTTTCCATCCACAAAGTAGCTTCAAACGACGCGCACGAGTCGATCATTAAATAACAGAACTTAATATCACACCCAGTACGGCAATACAACCTTAAAGTGGGTACTTAAATTAAAAAAGGGAAATATCTAATACACTTTCGGTGCCATTTTAAGGTCTACAGTATACAATCGACTTTCCCTCGATCGACAATTTACTCAGCGTCGTAACTGCTATGCCCTTTTTTTGGAGCGTGCACATTTGTCGTTTGCTCATCAGCTCGATAAAATACTCAAATCATAATCGATATTCTTACTACACATCTCGGTCGATGAAAAATGTAAACTTCGTGCAAAACAATAAGGACAAAAGTAGAAACGAAAGTGAACCCTTATACGGAATTTGTAAAGTTACATGAATAAGTAAATTTGGGTGAAATTGACCCAATATCACCCAAAACTCACTCAGTTCATTTAATTATTACGGTTTAATATTTTAAGAACTTATTACATTTCTACAATAACAATAATTATTAAAAATATTAAAAATAAAACGATTAACAAAATAAAATTGAAAAATTGACAAAATAAAATTGAAAAATTAACAAAATAAAAATGAAAAATTAACAAAATAAAATTGAAAAATTAACAAAAATTATTATTATTATTAGTTATTTAAAGATATGAAGGAGTTTCAGTGCAAATAATACATTAGCGAACGAGTAATGAGGATGCATGACTCGAGTTTGGGTCAGAATGTCCCAATTTCCGTACAAGGGTTAGGAGAACGAAGGGTAGTCTACACATGGCGTTATCCCAGTCACGACTCCAGAATTTAATTCCACAAAACTTTGTCCCAAATTGCGTAGCGGGTATGGCCGGCAAAAACCATGGAAATGAAACCCTGCGGAGTGTACGAAGGTACCGGCCCTTCCCTGAAATCCGAGTCAACACGTTAAGCAAATAATTCCCGGGAGTTGAACAACTGGCCCCACTCGTAAATATGACGAATTCTGCTCGCGGTTCGGGTGCTCCTACTTTCTACGTATTCTTTACAAAACACTTTAGCTGCGCCAGTAAAAGGATTGGATTCGCCGAGCCGACTCCCCGCCGCGCATAATAATGCGCGGAGGGACGGCAGGCTGGAGGAGATCTTACCTCTTTTATAGTGGCGTGTGCGTGCGAAAGGGCGGCCTCTTTGTCGGCCAAACTAGCCGCGAGGCTGAGGCTTCGATCGGCCTCGTCCCTCGCCGCCCTTAGAAGACTCCAGCGCTCCCTTTCCCTCTCGCGCTCGCGCTCCTCCGAAGGTATGCCGGCTCCTTGCTGCTGAAGGCGCCCTAAGGTTGCCTCGTTCTCCCTCATCCGCTGTAATCAACGGTCAAAGAGACCCATATCCGGGCAGTAACTCCACCCGAAACCACCACCGTCTAACAATGCATGCACGCCTACAAAAGGCTTCTTTGTGACAAAGGGGAGCGGCAGTGATTAAAAATCCGAAAACGGTATCGTAATTACATGAACGGGCCGAGATGAGCAGGCGAGCCTCGTCGATTTAACCAATTCTCCAATCTCTCGGATCTGATGAACGGGACGAAGTTACGTGATCGAGAGAGATTTATATACACCTGGTTGGATCTGATACACAGAGTAGCAGCTTGTGAAAAAGCTGTGACGACCCTCAGATCTATCGACTTACCATACTTGAGGGGTTACATAGGTAGTAGGGGAGACCGGGGCTGGTTGATGCGTTATTCTGTTTTCAATTTTTTTTATTTTTTTATTTGAATTAATTACTTAATAACAAATATGCCGAAATATACTTTGGTCCTTCCTCTTTAATATATAGTAAGCGAAAAATTGAGAAAATACATGCAAAATAAATGAAAAAATGTTATTTGGACGAAGGCAAAAGGAATCAATTTACCCCACTGCGGGGCTAGCTAATACGGTATTGCGTTTACAATTTTTTTCATTTTTTAATTGAATTAATTACTTAATAACAAATATGCCAAAATATACTTTGGTCCTTCCTCTTTAATATATAGTAAGCGAAAACTTGAGAAAATTCATACAAAATGAATGAAAAAATGTTATTTGGACAATCAGTTTGGATGTACCAAACTTTTTTTCTATATCAGTTAAAAAACGATTGTTAACGTCAAGGTACACAGACGTACGCTGGATCGTAGTAAAGAATTGAACAACAAACTTTATATATCTTGCTCAAATGGAGCTGCATATATAGGGTATCGAGATAATTCGTTTGCATCAATCTGCCCCTGTATCAACTAGCCCCGGTCTCCCCTACCTTTGAATGCTCGGAAAATAGGGTTATTGTTGCGATTCTTTTTCATATAAGAAGACGTTATATTTAAGAATCAAGATATACACCTTTTTGCGTGTGAATTAAGCTGTATTCTATTAAAATAGAAATTTGATATCTTAAGAAATGGTGCCGTAGTAGCAATAGGGTGGCCCCTATTTTTAACTTGCGATTTCTTTTGCTCTCACCCCCTAATATGGTTCCATTTCATAAAAAAATACCCCCCCCCGCCCCTGAAAAAGATTATTGCAATCGGACAACAGGAAAGGGTGCCGAGCAGCCCTTAAAGTTTAGAATTCATCAATGGTATGAATTTGAAGAATTTCTCAAAAATGGTAAGCCCTATCGAAATTTTGTTCAAATATTATTAAAAGAGCATTCAATTTTCTACAATTACTGTATATATAAGTTTTTCGTCCTTCCAACCATTTTTTAGATAATAGCGTTTGAATATGCAAAAGTCCGCACTACGCGCGTATAGACAATACGTCATGCTGTACAGGTGGTACGTGCGTAGTGTGGACCTCTCTATATTCAAACGCTATTATCTAAAAAATGATTGGAAGCACGAAAAAATTATATATACAGTAATTGTAGAAAATTTAATTCTCTTTTAATATTATTTGAACAAAATTTCGTTAGGGCTTACCATTTTTGAGAAATTTTTTAAATCCAAACTATTGATAAATTCTAAACTTTAAGGTCTGGTCGGCATCCTTTTCTGTTGTCCGATTGCAATAAACTTTTTCGGGGACTATTTTTTTTTTATCAAATGACACTGTTCTAGGGGGTGAGAGCAAAAAATACAAAAATATTCCGACACGTATAAATAATGGCTACCCTAAGCAGCACCTTCTCCGAAGTCCTTTTCATAATTACAGCATTTGCGGTACCAAGAATATCTCAGAGATCAGTGGACCGATTTGAATAAAATTTTGCATGAATATTCTTAAGATTATAAGCTAGTAGGTACATGTTGCAGTCGACTTTAAAAAAATCTGTTTTTTTTTTAAATAGACATGCTGCAGTTTTTAGTTAATGTTAATGATGGATAGAGATGGAGTGGATGGAAAATAATGGTAATTTTTTTGTCCGCTACTGTAGCTATCCGCAATGAAATTCGAAAATGTCATTTCGCAATCTGTAGTCTACGAAGTATCCATAAAATTCGTCGTATAAAGTAATCCCTTCGAACAGATTCCAACTTCCGAACATTAAATGTTGAACATCCAGAATGGTATAGGGACTGAAAGTTTTTTATAGGGCGTCCTCCGCTCCTCTTCAGGACATTGTTGCCGGTTAATCGACGACGGTAACTCTATACAGGTGCAAGTTGCCGTTTACTTACAGGTGTCATGTACCTTCACCTATTAGCCACTAGGATATCAGCCACGGAGAACTTAATCCATTTACTTCTCCCTCGGGCGCTAGTAACTTCACCGTTGCGTATAACAGGTGTTGCAGCCGGTTTATCGGCTAAAGTTTGGGACAACGCGATTACTGCCACTCCGGCGGATCGGTCAGGTGTTACCCGCTGGCGAGTCAACATTTTCGGGTTAAAAACTATCGATGGGTCGCCGGATCCCACGGCTTTGCGAGCGGTCGTGCGTGAAATGGCCCCCGTGCATATACACGTGGGAACGTATGTGCGAATTCTTCCGTACCAAGCTCCTGCGCAGAGTCGTAAACCCGATTACATTACTGGCTGCATACTAGTTCACGAAACCGTGCTGAGACAACTTCGGAAATTTTCGGTAGTTTCGATAGTCAAGATTGTTTGGCCGAACTGCCCTGTTTCAACAGAAGTTATTCGTGCAGTTATGGGTACTCCTTCATGCATTTAACACGTTCCAAGTGGGTCAGTGGCGGATTTAAGAAAAAAAGGCCCAGGTGGCAAACGTTCTGAGGGGCCCATTTTTTTCGAGAAAATGAAGAGGTAGTTTACTAAAAATGGGTTAAGTGTAGTAGTACAAAAAAAAAATATAGTGTTTGGATAAAACCATAATTTTTTTCTTGAAGGTAGGGTCCTAGGGGACCATTTGTGCAGGGACCCATTTTTCGGGGGAATGAAGAGGTAGTTTACTAAAAACGGGCTGAGTGTAGTGGTACAGAAAAAATATAGTTTGGATAAAATCATAATTTTTTTAAAGATGGGGCCCAGGCGGCCGTCTGTTAAGGATGTATCGGACCTAACTTCAAAATGGTACCAAGTTGATGAAAATTTGTGAGATTGTTCTTTCTAATCGTCCTGATGTGCTCCAAAATTTTTAAACGAATTCACTAAACGGTTGCTGAGTTATAACGATTTTAATTTTCACTGATTTTACACGTACTCTTATGGAAAGAAGCGATCTTGACAGATAAAACAGCTGAAAAAATGATCAAGAAATGGTACCAATGTTTTCAATTTTTTGTGTACATGTAGAATATGGATAGATGAAAATATCTGCCGAGTTTCAATTGTTTTCATTACACTGTTTTAAAGAAATAAATTATACATTGAGAAAATTGTGAATTCAGGGCATTTTCACTGCCAAAAGTTTGGCAAATAATGCCTGAAAAAGCATTTGTAAAGTGAAAAATATCTTTGTAGGAGTAGAAATAAGACTCCAACTGTCGTTCGAGTTCCTTACATCTAGATTTACTATGCGTAAAAGCTGGAACAGACAGGTCCAGTAATTTAGTCGAGTAGCGAGTAATTTAGTAATTTACCATTGTTTTACTAAGCTACTCGACTAAATTTTAGTGTCCACACACGAAAAATTACTAAATTATTTGTTACTGGACGTGTCGAACCAGCCTTAAGACGTAGATATTCAAGTATTTCAAATTTCATATACTTTTGTCTAATATTATACGTCCGATACATTCTTAAATCCACCACTGGTCCAAGTTTCAGCAAAATCCGAAGTCTTACTCCAAAAAGTATCCGATTTCGCGTGGAATGACTATACTCCTCTTGTTTCTTAAAGCACTTGTGTAAGTAAAAAAAATCAACGAAAAATCATCCACGAGAGCAAACTAAGAAATCTTTATTTATGATTTTTCCACGTGTATATTCCGGCGTGAATTTCCAAGACGGAAAATGTTACAATCATCCGATAGGTAAAAATAAATTCAGAAACATGCCTAAAATTATCGCTTAATTTTTGGGTTTGACGGAGATGGAAAAATACACTGGTCAGGTCACTGTTTTCGCAGGACTGCGGTAAATTTACTGGCAGATTCTGGGGCAAATTCTGAAGCTTTATGTAGATTTGGTGATTGTAAATCTGTCAAAATAGCAGAAGGTTACGTGAAAAATTCTGTCGTGAATAAAGCCAAATTTTGAAAACAAGGTAATCAGGTAAATTATAAATTTTAGAATCATTATTATTTATTGTAATCAAAAATAAGAAGAATAATGTGCCAATCGAACATGCATATTTTTTGTGAATCAATCAGCAGGCTTTCAAAAACACATCTTCTCATCCAGGTGTTGAAAAAAGTATTGTGCGTGACAAGGGAGAGACGCGATTTTGCCTCGCGTGAATGTACTGTTATTAACTTCAATTTAGGTTGAGGCTTAAGCTACACATTTTGTGAACATGCTCGAATTTCATTTGAATCGACTGGAACCTCAGTTTTTGAGTTATCACAGCTAAACAAAAGAAACTTTTTTAAAAAGCCTCCTTAATAATCCATCTGTAGCGTCATATATAATGCATATTTTTAACTAAACAAACATGTTTTTTTAAAGCTTATGATGTTAATAAACATTGTGTCAAAGAACAATTTATTTCCGTGTATTTAAATAAAGGAGAAGTGCTTCACTTTCGACAAAAACGACTGTCTAGTATCCTTAAACAACAACGAAAATTTCCACTGATGTTGCCAAGACATTTTAGTATTCTCAGTACCTCCCTGTATTACCTAAGAAACCAGCCCTTTGCCTCTGCCACCACTTTAGCTTCTTCAAACAATATTCCCATAGTCCTTTGACGCTCTACTACCCCTGCTTATACACAGCTCGATTCAGAGCACCTCCCAAGTTTTCCTCCTCCGACGTGGTACTACTTGCTGCAGAAATTTTCAAGACACTTACAGGCAGCAACGAAGCACTCCCTCCAACAAATCTATCAAATTAAAAGCAAAGACAAAGCATCGCGCCACGCTGCTCCACCCTATTACAATACGTATCTCGCCGGGCGTTCTGTGATGGATGTTGCGGAAGTAAGGAACTGGAGAGGCAGACAGTAGATTCCGTATCGAAGCTCGCGATACCAAACAAACCGGAGGAACCGTGCTAGACAAGATCGACAACATTGCCAGCGTGTCTCTGTTGGAAGAAGAGAGAAAGGGGCGGATGTTTAAGCCGGTTGGATAAAAAATTATAGGAGACGAAGGTTCTCTTTTCCTCCAGAGAATAGCGACAGGTCGACACTCGCCGGTGATGAAGCGGATTACGCGCGATACGACAATACGGACAAGGATAAAGCGAGGGTGAATTGACGGGCCCGGTCTATGGAAGAGAAACTACCCGTAAGACTCGAGGCGACGCGCGTTTTCTTTCATGTTCCATTACGGCCAGGCACGGCCACTTTCTCGTTCGAGGATATCCATCGGCCCCTAGCGACGACGATTAATCGAGAGACCGGAAGATATCGGGAACGCGGCTGAGAAATTAGTTCCTGGATTGCAGGGATGCGAAAACGCTGAAGCTAATTTTAGAGTGTTAAAATTTAATGGCGCTTTATTTATCGAGTACTCTGCGGTCGCTTCATAGCTCATTTTAGGAACCTTTCAGGCTGCTCCTTTGGTTTATAAAATATTTAAGGTCGTTGGCGTAGAACGTGATGTTGCTGGGATATTAAAGTTTGCCTTCCTCCCTACGAGCGGATACTGCATGATGCATGGTCGTGTCCTACCACAACCCTGCCTCTAGGTGAACTTAGCGTTCCCGGGTGAAGGGCACCGCAACTCTTCGTCTCTATGTAAAATCTGGCCACGTTCATGGAGATTTTTATACTATGTAAATCTACACCACTGTTTACAATTTGATAAATTCACAAGTTGTTAGGGTTTATACAAAAAAACACTTTTGGAAAAACCGGTTTACAAATTACAGTATTCCAAAAAAATCGGTAAAACCGGTTTTCGAATTCTAGTATTCCAAAAAACTGGTTCAACCGGTTTTCGAATTCCAGTATTCCAAAAAACCGGTTGCACCTGTTTTCGAATTCTAGTATTCCAAAAAAACCGGCTGCAACGGTTTCCGAATCGAGTATTCCAAAAAACTTGTTCAACCGGTTTTCGAATTCTAGTATTCCAAAAAACTGGTTCAACCGGTTTTCGAATTCCAGTATTCCAAAAAACCGGTTGCACCTGTTTTCGAATTCTAGTATTCCAAAAAACTGGTTTAACCGGTTTCTGAATTATAGTATTCCAAAAAACTGGTTCAACCGATTTTCAAATTCCAGTATTCCAAAAAAAAAAAACGGTTGCAACGGTTTTCGAATTCTAGTATTCCAAAAAAATTGGTTCAACCGGTTTTCAAATTCCAGTATTCCAAAAAACTGGTTCAACCGGTTTTTGAATTCCAGTATTCCAAAAAACCGGTTGCACCGGTTTTCGAATTATAGTATTAAAAAAAAACTGTTTCAACCGGTTTTTGAATTCCAGTATTCCAAAAGAAAAAACGGTTGTAACGGTTTTTGAATTCTAGTATTCCAAAAAAACTGGTTCAACCGGTTTTCAAATTTCAGCATTCCAAAAAACTGGTTCAACCGGTTTTCGATTTCCATTATTAAAAAAAAGGTTGCAACGGTTTTCGAATTCCATTATTAAAAAAAAAAAGGTTGCAACGGTTTTCGAATTCTAGTATTACAAAAAAAAACGGTTAAAAAGGATTTCGAATTTTTACAAAATAAAAAACAATTTATTACTTATTTTATGACTTATTTTCAATGTTCATTTTGGTCTAAAATTA
The DNA here is from genome assembly GCA_029448645.1 of Andrena camellia. Classification (NCBI taxonomy): domain Eukaryota; kingdom Metazoa; phylum Arthropoda; class Insecta; order Hymenoptera; family Andrenidae; genus Andrena; species Andrena camellia. The sequence continues at coordinate 5,575,378 of CM055682.1, read as the reverse complement.
AAATGAAATATTTTAAATACTTTTATCAATGACATTAATATTTAATAATGAAAAACTGTTATTTCTTATTTAATTCGGTAATTAATTCACTTTTGCAAATAATTCTAGTATCTAAAAACAGTTCTATAGATTTAAAAACCGGTTTTCGAATTTTACAAATTTATCCAAGAAACCAACAAACCCTATTCACAAGGGATGTTCGGTAACTCGTAAATTCATAAAAATTTATTATGATGCTAATAACGTAGCCATGTTTTATTTTCGCAATGAAATAAGGGGTGGTGGGGATAAATTTTGAAAAAAAAATTCTCGAAAATTCTTTATCTGCATATTGTAGGATATCAATATATAAAATTACATGACTTCCTCAATAATATATTTTAGAATCACACACTCAAAAATTCATACTCGAAGGTGATGCAATAAACCAACAATTTTATTTCAAACTAATCTGGCCATAAGCCGGTCGTCCAATTCAATTAAAAAAATCCAATTTCGATGCCCCATAATTCTAATCTGTCACGATTTTCTCATAAAACGGACGAGCTTAATATAACGAATTAGGGCAGTAATACCTATTAAAGATTAGCAGTTTCGTTGCGCGCGGTTTTGCAAAGGGAGATTGGCGCGCGTTATTCATTCGGCGGAATTGAAATGACCGACAATGCGTCGTCGTCGCCTGTGCAGCGATAACGGTGCCAGGAAAATGAGAAATTCCAGCAAGTTTAATGAAAGTATTTAACAGGCAAAATTGCTGTCTCGCGTACCGTGGCCGTGTTCCGGTCTGCGAGCTGAAGTTCACGCGCGCCCCCTCGCTGGGAGATTGAAATGCATTTCAACGGCGGGCATTCGTTAAGTAAATTTTTCCCCGCAGCCTTTCCCGGCTAGTTTCTCTTCGACTAATAACACCGCGTTACGGCGAAAAATTCGAGCATTTAACGAACGATTTGGACGTTCCTCAGCAGTTGCAGTACCATCGAGTCTGCGATTAACCGTGAAATCCTGCAGTCTTTCTAATTGGCAAACAAACAAGTTTCGAAGGGGATTTAAGACTCTAAAGCTATTTTGAGGGTCTAAAACACATTAATCACGGACAAAATTTGTTTGCTACAGGAGATTATAAAGATTATTCTGTTGGAGTAATAAAGACGATTAATATTGTAATAACAGTAATAATAATTAATTATAAAGATCCGCTTTTTCTGTCATCGAATTGTACATATTTATAAGTCGCTAGTAATTCAAGGGTAAGGGGAAAAAACTGGGAATGTCCACTTTTCGTGATTTTGCGATTTATAGCATACTAGTTTCACTACTCGGTTTCGCCCGAAATTTAGATTCCGATTTTATAAAAGAAAATTTTTTTTAGGGTTTTTTTGTGAAAATGGTTACATACATCTGGATTAGTCGGGCATAATGAGCTGAGGCACATTGCGTGATCCCAGAGTTTATCGTTCGGAAGTTTTTACGCGACAGACACACACACAACATATAGATTTCGTAGACACAACGGTTTCTGCTTTATATATTAAGATTTTATTGGTGGCGACTGGGACTACAGAACTGTCAAATCACAAAGCGTTATAAAAGCGTAAGATAAGATTAAAGATTTGGTGTAGTGGTTAAAAACAGGAAATGTCCACTCTGCACTGGAACAAAATACGGAATGTTCCTCACTCTTTGCCTAAACATAAGCTTGAAGCTTCTGTCGTCAAGGTAAAAGAAGAAAATTATATGAGAAAGTTAAATTCATTGAACCTTGTTTCTTTACTAGCGGACTAAAGTATTAAAACTTAATTTTCTCGATAAGGCTGTTTTGTGACATCCCCTGTTTTTTCCATTTGCCATTAAATTATAATGAACCCACTGTGAGTGGTACTTGTGGGAGGTTTTTGAGTCCTTGTAGCACAGTTTGTGGACTGAATTTTGCTTTCAGAAAGGTAATAAAGCGTCGAGCAGTTTAACACTTTAAAGTTTCTATTCTATAATTAAATACCAGAGATAACCCGCATTTGGAAAAATAAGGTAGGTGCTTAAGAAACTCTTCGGCAAGAATCAGCATTCTTTTCTTCAATCCGCTGTTATCCAGCGAATTTTTAAAATATTAAAACAAGGATCCGTTAATGTGTAGACATTACATTATACTTAACAGACAAATTTAGATTTTTTGTTTCAGATAATTCAAAATTGAGTTAGGACGCACACCGTTTACCTTTCATAAGAAAAGATCGACAGTTCGGAGCGACCTCCTGACATATATTTATATATCTTTGCTTAGCTTTTATAATTGTTTTTAATGCTCCAATATATGCTGAACTGCAATTTAATCGGATGATTAGTTTCTCTACAATTTGCATCAGAAGATTATCTACTCTTCGGCCCGCCACAGTAGTCTGACCCATTAAGGGTTCATTCTACTTTGCCGGGCGAAAAACAGGCTTATTTTCATTAATTTTTTTCCAAGAACTAATGAACGGATTTTAATTTTTTGTTTGTTAAATGTTTATTATTTCTTGCTGTATAGGTTCGTATTTTTCATGTTTCTAAAATATAATTACAAATGTGTGGATTTAAATCGTAATTTAACCAAAACAAAAACATTAAAATTCGTACATTAGTTCTTGCAAAAAAAATTATGAAAATAGGCCTCTTGTTCGACCAGCAAAGGACCCTTAAGTTTCATCCCCTTATTAACACTTCCACTGCCTCAAGTCGACTTCGGTTGACTCAACAATTCCTATATGGAATCACCAGCTTCTTTTCTATCATTAACTACGTGTGACGAAATTTTGGATAGAAAATATTACACCTCCTATTTAACGTAAATAAAATAGAAGAATCCTATTTCTTCAGGGCATTCAAATACGCGGCAGTGAACGTGCTAATTATCTCCACGAGCTACTACGCATGCAGAATTTCCCGAATTTAATAAAAGATTAAATATAAGAAGATCGACTCACCTGTTCGTAATTTCGTATGAAGTCTCGTAATTCCCGCTCCTTGTCCTCCAAGGTGCCATACAGCGCCTTCATCTGATTAAGAATATCGAACTTTTCGGCCTTGAGCCTCTTCCGATCGGCCTTGAGAGCTTGGAGGGCTTCTTTGGCGTGTTGCAGCTCCATTTCGAGGGCAACGAAACGTGCTTCTTCTTCGAGGGCCGCGTCCTCCGAGCCAACTTCGCCTCGCGATGCACCGCTGAGCAGCAATCTCCTCAATCTCGCCACTTCTGCTACAAGCCGTTCGTTCTCCAGCCGAAGTCTTCTCGTGCTAGCCAGTTCTACGGAGCCAGTGCTGCTGCCACTGCCGTGCATGTTGGACAGCCTGGACGCCACCAGTGGATCACCAATCCCTGAAAGGAATATCAATCAGTCGCTGCAAGGAACCGTTTCTCGAAAGAAATATTTTCAAACGGGTACTGAACAAACGTAAAGTGCTGGATTAACCAATAAGCAAAATAAGCCCGTGCTTGGGGCATCAGGAGAAAGGGGGACACCATAGAAATTTTCTGAATTTTAAAATCTAACTTTTGTTAGAAACACTCTTTAGTCAAATTATCGGAAATGCCTAAGAAATCGAGCATTGCGTTGAAGTAATCACCCTGTGTAAGGGAGCCTTAAAATCTTTTAAGTGCTTAGGGCCTCTAGAGGTCTTAATTCGGTCCTGGCTACCATAACGGTGCAACATCACTTCTATTATGTGAAGCAATGGACAGAGATTTTAGTAAAATAAAAAGTACAATTGGGAGCTGATACGACATGAGTGGAACGTTCAACAAGTATATACTGTGGGATCAGGAACCACCATAAGAGGGAGCTCGAAATATAGAGACTTGGGGGATCGACTTTGGTGGAGTTGGTTAGGCAGCTGACCAGTACGCCGCAGATCGTTGGTTCGAGTCCCATCACCCGAGATCTTTTTTCCGCGGTTTCCGAAAAACGTACGAATTACGGAAGCTTATTCCTACAAAATACCATCGCAGAAATTTGTGGCAGAAAATTTATTAGCTCGAATTTAAGGGACCAAAAGATGATCGCTGAAGGGGGTCAGTGACCCAAGAAGCGGATTATACTACCTAAACAATCAAAAGTATTAACAACCGGTAAAAGGGAGAGACCCTCTTTCACATGAGAAGAGAACTCTCCACAGTTTATCACAGATGTGCCTCAAAAGATTCCAAATTAAAAACACCAGTACCCGTAAACTGAACGAACACTAAAAGACACAGAGGAAAGAATTCTAAAATCAAGCAGCATTTCCAATATATCCCTTAGAATGGTACCGAAACAAATCTTGGACCTTCCAAGACGGTGTCTCCTCACTGGGGTGTTTCTACATTCAAGAAAACTCGGTGCACCTTCGTCTTAATCCCAGCTCCGTTTAATTCCCGTGAATCGTAGGAACGGAAGGGTGGCTAGGTGGAACAATCGCGAACGGTGAATGTACGGGGGGAAGTTGAAAGGGGAAGGGCTTCCATAATTAAATGCTGGGTTACTCACCAAGGGAATTAGTCGGGGATGAGGGTCTGCTGCCGGGGGCTGGTCCAGGTGGTTCATTGTCCTCATCAGCCCGCACCTCGCCGTCCACGAGGTCCTTGTCCAAATCCTTCTCGTGATCGTTCATCTCCTTGCTGGACCGTAAGGAGTCACGGTTCGTCGATATTCGCAGTCTCTCCACGCTGGATCGATCGCTACCGCCGCGGTGAAGGTAGCTGCTTCTGTTGGCGGATCCTCGATCCGGACTGGCGCTTCCTGATCGCGAGTCCACGCTTCCACCGGAACCACCGAGACGCGTCTTCTCCAGGGCTGGGGCATAAGGCCGTCGTGCTTTCTCGCTTGGGCTGCGAGTTGGGGAGCCATTCCGTTTCTCTGTGCCAATCACATTTTCGAATGATGCTCAGGGAAATTCTCGAATCGAAATAGAATGCATTCTATTGTTTATTATTTTCCTGATGGTTAATAATCTCCCTTGTCTTTTTTCAGATTAGTTCTACATATGTTTACATTTATGTGGTATTTTGTGTATTATGTTTTGGGGAATGGCGGCTAGATAACCTAATCTCAATTTCTCCATATAACGAGATGTATAAAATATATAGGTACTACTAGAATACAACTGTATAGGCCTCAGTATTATTAGCTTCTTACTTCTTTTATTTCCCATCTCTCGTATCTTCTCTAAACCGATTTCTATAATTACCTTTCTCTCCTTTTCCTATTTTTTTTCTTATCCTAATCTCTCTCTCCTTCTCCCTTATTTTACTCCCCTTTCGTTCCCTTATTCGCATTCCTCTTCCTCATACTTTAGTTTTACTTCTTTATTCAATACAGTATTCACCTCAAAGCCACCTTACTCTTATGCCATCCTAATTTAGAAGACATTCAGTTAGGAAATAAAAATATCCTTCTACAGTAATTCCTCTTAAATGCAGACGAATAGTTACGTTTTACTGACGCTTCTTCATTGTCCAAAGCTGTTACGAACATGGACATGCTCATCGAGTTCTCGAAAGAAAAGGTCGGAGATTAAAGTTTGCACACTTCGCGAAGAGCGGATCGGCCGTTTAAACGGCAACACGACCTTCCTCGGGACACGGCGGAAGCTGCGACAAACAGCAAGGGGGCGGTTGCGTGGGTTTCCAGCGTGTTACAAGTCGCACGAGAAAATGGTGAATCATGGTTGGTCATAAAAATGGCGACAAGTAACTACCAGCGACCAAGGTACAACGTGTTCACGGAATCAAGATGAAGTTTTAACCGTGAGCTATGAGTGAACTGTATCCTCGACTTGCATCGAACTTTCCACGAAAGATTTACACGTATCTCGTACAAAGGTAACATTTACGAGGAGAGTAAAAAGTTCGATATGAAACGTACTATCCATCATCCTGGCGAAGCTGAGGATCAAAAAGCTCCGCAGTCAAAGTTCAAAGGGAATACGAGCCTACATGGATGCCATGTCGATCGATGTGCTTAGTTCTCTCCTCCCTTCCAACTGCCCCTATCAATAATTCTATGCCTTCTATGCATGCAGCTGCCTCCTCGAAACCTTCTACCTGTCCAAAATGGGAAATCATACAGATCTCCCAAATTTCTATTCCTTCTTCTCGTCAACCTTTACACTCCGCAGCCAATACAACTAACAATTCTAAACTTAAAAATTAAAATCATCTCACGGTGCGTCCGTCTAGCAGAAAACGGTCACCGTCAGTTTTTTTTTAGTGAGCATTGATCATCGACTAGACGCACACTGTGACTCAACCCCTTCGGTACTCTTACCGTCCTAAACGTAACAGTAACAGAGGCAACATTCATAAAGAAAGTTCGATATAGGCGCGCAGTATTGTCTCGAACCAGAGATGGGCAAAATTTAAATTAAAATTTCGAATAACGAATAAAAGTTAAAAAAATTATTCGTCATGTGTCGAATAATGTTAACCTGGATTAACATGTCGGGTGAAGATATCGAAACGGAGTTTAAACAAAAGTTCCATCTTTTTTTTATATCTACAAAACTGTGTAAAAATAATTTTTCGAATTAAGGATTGGTGGTGGGGGTACCATGAAAAGTATGGATTTTTTGATAAATATTTTTACGCGGTAGGTATAAAAAAAGGTGAAACCTTTGTTTGAACTTTTTTTTTCATATTCCTCGCCGTTCTTGAGATATTCCACGAAGAAGAAAATTCTACATTTTTTGAAGGGGTGATTTCACCCCTTAAAACCGTATTATGGCACCAATAAAAAACAGGGTTGTGTTACGGATGAACCACTCTACTTGCACACAAAGTTGCATAATTTTCTGAATTTTCGGGTTACCGATTTTGCTGATTGCCGATTTTAATAAAACTCGGCATATAGGTAGAATACCTAAAAGTATTAGACCCACACTTTTTTAGCGGCGGAAATTTAAGGTGGGAGGGGTGTGTGTGTGTGTGTGTGTGAAATTATCCTTTAAAATGTGGGGTTGGAAAACTGTTTAATCGAATAATTCTGATATGTCGTCCCGAACCGTCATCATCTTTCAAAACAAATCTGTACTTTCCCGTCGTCGATTCGTAGGTACCTACGAATGAAGAGGTTCCACATTGATAGTTGACCAGAGATACGAACCTATAGGGCTAGCACGTCGATCGATGGGGCTAGTCCTCTCCTTCCTGTCGACGGGGCTGGTTCTCTTATCGATGGGACTGGCTGACTTGTCGCTGGCCGAGCTCCTCTTCTCGACGGGGCTGCTGCCAGCGCTGAGCCTCTTCCCGTCCTCCTGCGATAGCTGTTGCTGGATCTCGGCCGCCTCCTGCGACCCGGCATTGCTGTTGCTGGTGGCGCTGCCTGCGGCGTTGTTGTTGCTGTTGCTGCCAGCGGTGCCTGTGCTACCACCCGTTCCGTTGTTGTTGTTCAGCACCACCGGCAGAGCGCCACGGACATCCCTCAGCTCCCCGCGGAGCGTGGCGCACTCGCCCCTGGCCCGCTCCAGCTCCCCGTCAAGTCGGGCGCCAGTCGCTGCGTTCTCCTCCACCATCACGCGAAATTTTGCCTGAAACCAAAACGGCCGGAGGCTCAGCTGGAGGATCTGGGGGTTGCTGGTGGTTCAAACTGTACACCGAGAATTGGGAGGATGTTGATGTTCGGATAATGAGCGGGCGATGAGCGGATCTACTGCATCTTCTAATAAAATATAGCACAGTGTGTATCTCAAACGAGTCAAGTCATGCAGAAAGCTACCCACCTTCTATTATCTGAAGCTGAGTGAATGTAGTTTGAAGATTTTAATTGTTTAAGAAAAGCAGCTTAATTTTTATTGGGTATACCTTAGTTCTTTTTATTGTTTTAGAATGTTTTTTTAGTGGGTTTATTATTTTAATAGTGAGTAGGATAATTAATATTATTCTACATTTTCTGTAGTTTTTGTTTTTTAAGCCTAAAATGGAACCACGGCTTGGTATTGCAATTTTTGCCAAATAAAGATCACAAAATTATGGGATTCGTACTGTGTTTAACTAATTTTTTAGCATTTTGAGGGTTGGTAGTTTTCTGCATAACTTGGCCCAAATGTTCCCGGACTCTGAGTTGAATAATTTATTGTGGTGGAATGAAAGACAGAAAAATGAAAAGCATGATGCTTATTTTAGTAGTCCTGAGAATGAATGTTTCAGTGGATGCTGGAAGTGTCCACCGTTTTCTTGAAGGCATAAGTTCAACCATCGAAAGATAATAAATTATTAAACTCAGAGGCCGGGAACTTTTGATACATACTGTATAACCACTCCTTGCTCGATGCACATCGCGGCGAGATGCAATATAGTGGTATAGATGAACATATTTACTTTTCTGATATTTATTGTGGTATATTTTGGATAGAATGAAGTGAATATGATCGTTGGAAATGGAAAAGAGGATGTATGGATATGGTTTTTTAAAAGGGGTACATGGATATTTCGAGGTCAAAAAGTCGAAAACTTTTCGATTTATAATAGCCCCAAGTCTTAGAAGTATTTTAAAAAAGATTTCATTGAAAAATTCGAAAAATTGCGAGAGTTACAGCGTAAAAAGTAACGGGCGGGTCAATGCAGGTACACGCGCCGCGGCAAGCTTTAAAGCCGTTTTTCTCAAAACTGTTTCTCAAGACGGTGAACATCGTAACTCCAGAACGGCTCGATATTTCTTGTTAAAATTTTAACTGAGCCTACAAAACACTTTTCTCCACAATGCGGAACTCGCTAACTAAGATCGCATAACTTTAACAGCATTTTAGACAACATTTATCACAGAATTACTTCAGTAAAATCCTTCAAAGTTGATATTTGTTGTATAACTCCGTGAATTTTTATTAAAATTTTTCGACCGAGTTACACATTGTAGATTTTGAGTTAAAGGATACTTATATATAGCGATTTTGCTTTTAGATGAGTCGGTCAATTGGAATCGTGTTCACCACACGGAGGCGCGCATTACTCAAGCACACACTTTGACGTCTTTTTATTAATTAATTTTTAATATTTTGTAAACATTCTTATTTGAAAATACGTCTTATATCCCTAAGAAAGAATTGTTAAAAGAGCAAATGGTTTAAGTTACTACTGGCCCTACAATCTATCCCAGAAGCAACCGTTGATTTTAGCTGTGTAATACCCCCTTAAGAAATTTAAAGATTCTGTATCTGGATTGTTGTTGGATCATACGGGTGTTTCAGAAGGAATGATGAACATATATTTACTAATTATCGTGTATCGAAGTGTTTTATAGCTATAAGTCCTTTATACTGTTAATTTGAAACGAGTCTACTATATTTTTCATATATCTATGTAGTGTAACGTCCCAGCTCTACCACGGAATCGCGACTGTTAGTGCTCGCCAGCGCCACCAGAGGTCTAATTTTTCTAACACCTTCTCGCAAGTCCTAAGTTCCAGTCTCGTTCGTATATATACAAGTTCCAAGTTTATTACCTCTCGGTCCCCATGCGTCTAAAGGTCTAAACACACATATCCGTTTCGTGTCAGTTCCGTGATCGCAAAAGGTATCGGTTGCTTGTTTGGAATGGAGCCAGAGGCTCACTTGTCAGTTCCGTATCCGACCAGTGAAATTCGACTGTCTTCCGTACACGGGGCAGTTCCGGGCCGTCAGTATCGCTGTTAAAAAATATCGGTTGCGTGCTTTACAATGGAGCAGCCGCACACTTGCCCGTATTAGGGATGTCAGCAGATGTCAGTGTGGAACCCGTTTTCGTTCAGGGAAACTAAAATTTGGTTGCCAACCGATATTTGGGCATTTGGACTGACGGAGTCCTGAAATCACGGAAAGGTGAAAGGGACGACCTTTTTTTATGACCGTGAAAGGTTCTTGGGTCGAGGCTCTCGAACCACGCGCTTCGGGGGTCCCAGACCCTAGAGTCATAAAGACAAGGACAGCAATAGGCCGCTCAGTAATGAAAATGGGAATTACTATAATTAATATTAGATCGCCATACAAGCACCACCAATGGATTGCTGGAGTTTTGGCAATGAAAATGATACCAAACGTGATATAATTCTGATCATTTTTAATGATTGTAATGAAAAGAGTTTTGTATTTGAATTTTGCACGGTATAGGTATAGGGTATGATCGGATGCATGAATGTTGGGTGTGGTAGATACCGATTTTCCATTGATCATTATAGCTTCCATAGGAACCGTTCACACGACGATTCTCGTATCGCGATACTGATTTTGTCTACTTCGCAAACGTCGGCCGCACGATACTTTTTGTCTGAAGTCGACAGATGAAACGTGGCCGGGCTAGAGCAGCAGGCCACCTACACACTTGTTAGTGACACGGAACTGAAACGGAACTGACCCGGAACTGATATGTGTGCGCAGACCTTAAGGCAGGGTCTGTCGGCTGTAGCCCCACCGAGAGAGATGAGTATATATGGCTGTGCGGACCCCCAAGACGAAAACGCGCGCAACTCCTCCTCCTCCTCCATCCCTTAAAACAGGGCCTGTTCAGGCATATTTGCTCACACGAGCAACCGCGAGTTTGCTCTTCGCTCCTCGGAGCCTGGCCCCTCGTGCCCTTCAAGAGCAGCGAAAGCTTCTCATGGTGGGGCATAACCGTCGCTCGCAACCACCCCGCGGTTGCTCTTCAAAGGCAAGAGCCAAAGTTGGACAAGGGGAGAGGCCTGCCTTAAAACGCCAATCCCCACCTGCCCCCGCACAGTACAACACACTCGATTGCGCGTAACCGGCCTTTAGGGATTACGGTGTTACGCCGGAGGCGACGGGGCAAGAAGATAAATCCCTTCTCGTGCCGCAACCCGGTGGGGGTGGGTTCCCCCGGACGTTACAGTAGAGAAAAGGGAAGAGTAGAGAGAAAATAGTGCACACAACTATTATTAAAATAATAATAATAGTTATGTGATAAAAGTTATTCTAAAAAATTATTCTGAATTATTATATAAACTGAGTTTTCTTATATTTCCGTTAAAGTCGATTCGTGAACCTGCGTTGACTATTATTGATTCCAGTGAAATGAGATGTACTCCTAAATTCTTTGGAGTACCCTCCAAACAAAGAACATCCAAAATTAAAAATTATTTCGATGGCTCTACTATAAACAGTCGCATAATCATTAAAATACCTCAATATCCTCCCAAAATGGACCCCAGACACTACAAAGAACATTACCAAATGCATCCGCCACCCAAGCTATTCCCGTCGAAACTGATCTCCTAGTTCCCAGCGTATTTCGGTGGTACATTAATCAAAACTTTCCACTGAATTTTTATCTCCACGAGCGAAATAACGGCCGCGACCCTTATTTGCTTAGCGAACTCTCCCTTTTCTAAGCAATGAGAGCTGGAGAGAGGCGAATAAGGCGGGCAGACAGGGGAGGGGGGAGAAAGTGGAATGAAAGAATGCGGGGAAGCGAAAGTATTGAAAGTTCCATGAAGTTACGACCTGCCCATAATGCCCAGGGCCTGGGACTACGTTATGCACCGACGTTTCGCGAAGTTGCGAAAAGGTAATGCAAGGGGGTTGAAGTAAAACGAACAAACACGGAGATAAAAGTTCGCTCCGACGGGAGGCGTGCAATATTAATAAGCCTGCCGCGGCCGCGGAACACGAATCTCATTGTACGCCCTCTATTGTACCGGTCGTTTCAAAAGCTCGTTCCACGACAATATCGACCACGCTCGGAACTTCGTTCGCGATGTTTTTCGACGGGAAGTCCCAGTTGGGCACATAGGAACAGAAGCTTATATATCCACGTTGCTGTGAAAGTTCGAAGATCGGTGGATATTAAAAACCGGTGAATCCCAGCATTTACTATTGTGAAGCGGTGAAAGTCCGAAATATCTCATAAAATATCTCAACTCTGAACATAAATCCTAACATGTACCAGTATCTCAGTTGGTGGAAGCCCTGGGATTGAATCTAAGAATTCACCGGAAAAATCTAAGGCACACCAGCTATCGAACGTTTAGAGTAACATATACTCGGATATACAACGTGCGTTGTCTTCGAACAAGGGAAGTTCGGTTACCCAAACATTCCGATTTTTAAACGATTTTACTCAATTTCGATCCTCTGTTTGTTTGTACGTTTGTTTGCATGTTTGTTTGCATATTTGTTTGCATACTTTTTTGCATGTTTGTTTGCATGTTTGTTTGTATGTTTGTTTGTATGTTTGTATATTTGTTTGCATGCTGTTTGCATGTTTGTTTGTATGTTTGTTTATATGTTTGTTTGTATGTTTGTTTGATGTATGTATGATTCAAATCTGGCAACTTAAATTTAACCCACTTCCAACTATCCAATTGCCTTGAAACTTTACAGGCATGCATAGTTTGGATGACAATACAATATTTAAAAAAAATTAACGCGTGGGGGTGAAAAAAATTACCCAGTCATCAATAAATATAACCCATAACCGCAAATCCAAACGACTTGAAATCAGTCACTCGCGTCCTTTACGAAAACGACAAAAAGCCGCTGCGTTCAGGGCGTCAGTCGCATCGCGATTACCGAAAATATCTACACAATTTATCAAGAAGTGATCCGTCACGTATGTATGAATAGTAAAACTAAAACTTTGCAAGCGTTCGTAGTATATCACCATCGAAATTGTAGTACAAGAAAAGAATTATTTTTTAGTGACTTTAGCATTATAGCGTTTAAGCAAACTGTTAAACTGTATACAGCAATAAAAGATATTTGTAAAGAAGTCTGAGCTGTGAAATGTAATTCCACAAACAATAAAAACTAGAAAATAAAAAATATATAAAAAAAATTATGTTAAACAATTTTATTAAAAATGCACTAAAAACTAAAACATAATTCTTTTTTTGTACTACAATTTTGATGGTGTTAATATCACTTTAAATAAAATCGTGGGGCACCATGTGCAACCAGAAGTTGAAGTATTAAATAAAGTGATTCATATCCTGTAATGAAATATCGTGTCCCACGATTTTATTTAAAGTGATATTAACACCATCAAAATTGTAGTACAAGAAAATAATCATTTTTTAGTTTTTAATGCATTTTAATTTAGTTTTTAGTGCTTTTTTAATAGAATCGTTTAACATACATTTTTTTTATATATTTTTTTGCAACTATGCAGGTTTATGGAGGACCTCAATATACATATGTATCAGGTAATTTTTCGTTCGTGCCCGTTTTCGGTTCTTCAGGGTGAAAACACCCCTTAGAGATTAAATGTATGATTTCCTCCTTTCCTGTGTATCTTCAAAACTATAATAGATATAAAAAGAATATTGCAATGAAAACTTAATGGCTTTTTATTTAAGCTATATAAACATATATAATCGAATTATTTAAAATTGGTAGTGGGGCATGTTTTTTTTTATTTAAACTACAAATTTTAAACAATTCGTTTACACAGTTTTATAGAGCATACAAAGCCGTTAAGTTTCAATTATAATAATTTTTGTATATCTACTATAGTTTTGAAGATATACAGGAAACCTTTAAGGGGTGTATTCTTTACAAACCTTCTTCTCTACAAACCCGCACCGTGTCAAAAAATCGCAATGTGCGGGTAACCGAACTTTAAGACGGCGAGGTAAATAGTTGGTACTACAGTTCGCGGACTGCGAACTACTTTGCTTCGTGTAATTTCATTTCCTTAACTGAAAAATCAAGTACCTGCCCCATTTAAGAGCGGGATATCGCTGCGTTGTAAATGGCACGAGATGAAGAGATCTTAGAGAACTGGACAGAATAGTGACGCAGCTTTTGGACGTAAATAGGGTAATTAGGGGAGAGTTGCCACACTTTGCTTAAACTTGTCATTGTGTCTAAATGTTGCAATGGAAACTTATTAAAACTTCGATTTTCTTAAATGCAAGTAGTAGCATAAGATGTTTGACTAATAATGTGTGTCCTTGTTTCCATGTTTCCACTGCAACATTTAGACACGGTGACAAGTTTGAGTAAAGCGCAGCAACTCTCCCCTAATTACCCTAACTACATCCGAAGGCTACGTCACTGTTCTGTCCAGTTCTCTAAGATCTCTTCATCTCGTTCCATTTACGACGAATATTAAAAGTTCGATTTTCTTCAATGCAAGTAGTGGCACAAGATGTTTGACTAATAATATGTATCCTTGTTTCCATTTGCCACCCTTAAGAAATTAAAACCAAAAACATCCAACAGCTTAAAACAAATAAAATCGACAGTCCAGTATTATTTTACCCACAACCCGGAAATGTCGAAAGTGCAGCGTTTTTCCCAGTGCGGCTATCTCTCCCGTAATTACCCTATAACGGAGAAGCTCTCCGAGTTGTTTGCCACGCGACAACAGAGTCCGATTTAATTCGCGAGAGATTCTATCGCGGCGTTCATCTCGCCGTGAAATATGCATTAGTCGGAGTATCCGCGAATCTTCACCGCTGTTGGATCACGCCGGCGTTGATGCCGCCGTCTATCCCTGTCGCTGGCCCTCCCTGCTCGTGCACGCACGCGTACAATGTTCGCGGATCATGTAAGCATCCATCGTGAGTTATGTTTACCGCTCGGCAGAGCTCGCGGTGTAGAAGGTCTGTTCAGGTAGTCGCGTAACTTTTCGTTAAACTTTCGGCCCTTACCATCAATCCTCCCTCGGCTATCTTTGCCTCAAAACGCGCCAGCATAGAGCAACACGCTCCCTTGAAATATTACGGCATCGTAATTTGCAATTCTCGTATGTACCAGCACACTTCCGTTCGGCGGGATACTCTGCGGCGAAGAAATGTGGACGCAGAAGAACGCGTATAATTAGACGACCGTTGGGCGAAGCGGCGTGCAATATACTGGCCTGCTGAATGAATTACTGATACGACAACCTCGAGTAATAATACATACGTACAGAAAATAGGGCAGAAAGGGAACTGAAATACTTCTGCTGGAATATATTCCTCCCATCTTCCATCGATTGCACTGCCCCCGCCGCGAACCCTTACTCGCCGATTGGAACGCAACTTTGTGGGTTTATAGAGTGACTCAAAGCAAGACTAACAAGATGTTTCAGTCGTTCTCAATCGCCCTTTAAGGGTATTAAAAGTAATAGAGTTGGGCATTATTGGAATAATTTTTTATTTAAATAATCTTCGAATAAAATGAAGTTATTCGAGAAAAACGAATAATTCTTTATTCGAATAAATAAAAAAAAAAAGGATATTAACGTGTCCACGGCTGAAGTAGTTCAAGAACTTTGTAAAAATAAAAGAAAACTGGTTTTATTCTTTAAATAAATTTTTATAAGCACCTAATGAATTTTATTGTATTTGAAATATAAATATTTTCTCCCTTCAACTCGGCTCCCCCGAAGATTAAATCCTGAACGCGTTACTGCTCTTCATAGAAATGGAAACGTGATTGGGTCAAAAGAGACCCGAGGAACGCAGCAGAGTTAAAATGGCGT
The DNA here is from genome assembly GCA_029448645.1 of Andrena camellia. Classification (NCBI taxonomy): domain Eukaryota; kingdom Metazoa; phylum Arthropoda; class Insecta; order Hymenoptera; family Andrenidae; genus Andrena; species Andrena camellia. The sequence continues at coordinate 5,559,978 of CM055682.1, read as the reverse complement.
CCAGCATGCGCGAAACGAAATGGAGCGCACAGATGGGAGATCTGTCGCGTGGGGAGCTAATAAGCATTAACTAAATAATCCCCGCCGTCAAATAACAGTCCACAGGTATGGCCAGGAATGGCGGGGCAAACGCAGCCGAGCTTACCGCAACTTCATCACAATGGCGTCGGGGATGCTTTATGCATTTAAGGAGCGTGTGTACAGCCTGCAGCCGGTGTGCACACAAAATCCACCGAGCTTGTCGGCATGTAGGTCAACGTTTCAGAGATTACATCTTCAACGGGGAATAAAACCTCCTGGGCAGCGAGTGAACCGACGCGCTCGATGGTATCGACGCTATCGAGATCCACCGCGGAACGGTCGCTTTACTATTTCTTCTCCCTGATCGTCGATAAACTTACCAACCAGAATCAACGGTGTAATTAACGTTCTGGCGAAACTGCTGCCGCGAGACGGGTAACCAGCGTGGGAAATAACGAGGCATACATAGTGGCTCTATTGGAACAAATGAATCATTAGGCCACTGGTGAACGTATCCACTTGTTACGTATTAGGGTGGTCCTTATTTTTCAACTTTAAAATTTGTATTGTCTGACCCTCTTAAAATCTTCTATTCGACAAAAAAATATCTTCGTGTTTTTTATTTGTATATTTTGATATATAAAGGTCGCTCAAAGACTTTATATTTCGCGTGTGCCACAAGTTTGGCAACTGCGACTTTCCACAACTGTCACTTGTCAATTTTAATGAAACGGGGCCCATATTTATATATCAGAATCCGAAACCATGCTTTTATCTATGCGTTTAACAACCTGAATAGAATGTACGTCAAAGTTTGCGTCTGCATCTGATTCGAGAGTTGCTGATGAGAGAAATTTAAATGTGCATATAAAGCCTTATGCCACAACACAATACAGTAGACACTCGTTATAAACCCGTTTCGTCTATGCGATGTGTGCCCGAATTTTAATGTTATACTTTCACTTAAAAGTTAATAAAATTATTTTGTCCTCATTGCAAAAATTTCTATGAATTTATACCAAAATAGTCATATTTCAATGCCATTGAGCGACCTTTAATCCTTAATATATTTTAACAAAATTTTAGACGATATTCTTTTAAACTATTTGGAAGCTTCTGAGAGGGTCAGATGAAAATTTTAAAAACTTTGATTTTTTACCATACATATAAGGACCACCCTATTACGTATCCTCGTATGCGTATCAGTGTGGACGGGCAGCCTTGCACCGTCGCGTATCAAATTTGATGCAAAGAGACGTAACAGTGATGATACGGAGAAAAATCACACACCGTTGCGCCGTATTGTATCGCTGCATGACACGCAACGGCGATACGATATACGTGGATTTTTTAAAAAGTTTTTTTCGTTCAGGTATTTTTTTTTAAATTATTTTCAAAATTCTGTTAACGCAAGTTTGCAGTGTTCATTGCACCATTAAATTTTTGTTCGAAACATTTTTGTCTGTCTGTTATAGTTTGGGAGTTATACGCGAAAAAGTGAAAGTGCCAATTTAACTTTGAGGTTAGTTTTCACCCCCTTAAGGGGCGATAGGGCCCAAATGAAACACACCGTTGTTCTTGTTTTGAGTCACTCTAAAAACCCACAAAGTTGCGTTCCAATCGGTGAGTCTGGGTTCGCGGTGTTCCCTTATTAGTGGAAACCCACCCTAAGGGGTCTCCCTACTTTGACGGCCTGAAATGGAGCGCAATATTTGGGATTTTTTTAAGAGAAGCCCTCAAATTATATTAATTGAAAACTTTATGCCTATATTTGTACATATTTGGGCAACATTTTAAAAAAAATTTAATTAAAAAAAATAGTACCTGAAACTTTAAACGCGTTTTTCTCAAAATGATGTTTTTCGAATTTGTTAGCATGATATCTCATAAACCAATCACCCGATTTACTTCAAACTTGGCATATATCTTCAGTAGATGTCCCATTCTTGCCGGTACTAAAACTAAAACGGTTTTTGCAAAATTAGACTTTTGCGACTTAAAAAACCAGCCAATTTTTTTTCAGAACTCGATGTCTGTTTTAGACGCTGCCATTTTTTTTTTAATTTTCAGCATTTCTCATTTAATCTAGTTCGGGCGATAGCCACACTCATACAGATTACACAAATTTTTAAATTTTCTATTTCAGACAACTACAATGGCTGATTTTATGCCAACAATGCGCATATGATTTTTGTAAGCACAATTTTAACCACTATTTTTGCATACAATTATTTTTGTCATATTCTCTAAAGATTGATAAATGAAGTCACAAAGCTGAAGGTAAATATATTTAATGGTTTTGTTTTAAAAAATTCCCAAAGTTCGTATCATTTTTCGTCCGTCAAGGTAGGGAGACCCCTTAACAAGTGGATACCCACCTTTATGGGCCGTTCTTAACGCTTCGTGGTCACATGGGATCTTTGCCAATATTTTTGTAAATTTTTGGACCTTAATAATACAACTTAAAAATTTGGTGAATTTTAACAAAAAAAATCGCTTTATCCACAACTATTTTTTCAAATACAAATTTAAACATATCAGAATTTATATTTCCAGAAAAAGACTATTAGAGCATGATTGTGTGAGTATGACGAATGTAAAATTATGACTCACAAGTTAAAAGATTGAAAAATATAAAAATGGTAACTAAAAAAATGACGCTGGTGTGCAGTGACCAATTTTTGATTATAAGGTGTGACCACGGAGGGGTAAATTACGTAAGGGTGATTTTCATGATTTCTGACCCCCTCCCTCCTCAAGTATAAGAATTCGTAAGATTTTATATTCCACCCCCTCCTCTCTTCATTCAATAATATTTTTAACATTGCATTTTTTCAGTTATTAAAATTCTTTTAAAGATTTATATAATTCATTTAAATGGGTCTCGTGTGTCCGATGAAACATCGTTTTTTAGGGTACCTATATTTTTGATATATTATGTATTTACCTATGCTTCTTTTCTTATTCAATCTATGCATATACAAAGTGTTATATAAGTACGTTTGTTATGTAATGGGTTTAAACCCATTTATCAATAATAATAATAATAGCAATAAATAATAATATTTTAATTTTCTCTTTCTACCAATTTTACTGCCCCGAATTTGCCGCTCCAGGCATTTGTCCTGCTTGCGCTAGATCGGGCCTCGCGATTATTATCGCTCGCAGCGTAAACACAATAACGCATAAATTCGACGAGGCTCCTGGCGACAAAGTGAAAGCTTGAAATTCACTCGGAAGATATAAACTGCAGCGTAAAGTGTAAGAGGATCAGCCCCCCGGCGACAACCCCTTTATATTTCGCCGGAATAGAGAGAAGTGAACGTTAAGCCTGTCACGTGCACCGTCCGTAGTAGTTCAGCTGCGAGGAGTCTGGCGTCGAACAGAAATTTATCGGCGATCCTTGCGATTCACGGGCGCGAGAAAGGGGTGTGAATGCGGGCCGTCGCCGTAGCCCCCGCGACGAAGGGAGAAACGGAAGGCGCCTCTGGGAAAGCAACAAGTTCGCGATGCCTTTATCCTCGCGGGCTATCCCTTTTGTGTCCCTGGAACTTGGCCAACGGTGGCTCACCGCTGCCAGTCCACTCTCCACCCTCCTCCTTGATCCTCCGCCTTCCGTTCGGACCCTTATCTCGACGAAAACGCGATCAATCATTTCGCGGGGCAATCAGTCTTTAAAGCAAGCCGCGATCAAAGTTCACAGGCGATTCACCGTGTGACGAGATTTTGTCTGCCTTCATTGTGTAACGAGGTTTGCCGCTGCGCTCCATTTAACTGCTGATGTTCCCATGATTATCCTGCGACTTTCAGGATTTGCGCGGTATGAAACAGAGTTAATGGAGCTTGGCTATTTAGTTTGGAGTTTAAAAGTGCGGATGGATTTTAACTTTTAAACTTGCTAATGAATGCACTCTTTTATGTATGGATTCGATAATTGGATTGGGGTAGTGTTTCAACAGATGTTAGGTGTTTATTATTTTTTAGGTTGCTAATAAGTACCTACTTTATACATACTAGCTGTTTGGAAATGGTTTGAGGAACGAGTGTGCCTTTTTGGGGTGTTGTTTACATGGGGAATACTGTTGGATGCAGGAACGGCCCCAGGACACTCAGGCCATTTTTGCATAAAACGCATAATTACGTAGATTCCCCATTCTTTTCTACATACGTCCTCTAAATTTCATTGCCGTATCTTTAAAGTTGACAGAGCTATGGTAAATTTTGTAAATGGATGTTGATCATCTGACCCTATGTCGTATTCTATATTTTTTTCTATATTTCTCTATTTATGCAAGAAGGGCCTCAGAGGGCTATAATTAAAATTAATTTCACTGATTAATTTATTACGTAATTCCGATTGTAATAATGCAACTACAAAGGAGATATATCAAATTTTTATATAGTGTAGACAGTTTTAAAACATCTTCGCTATGTACAGTAATTCCCCGTTATGAGCCCGACGAACGGGGCTGGCGGCGGGCTCATAGTGGCTTGCGGAAATGATTCTCTCTTTCGTACCCGACGGCAACTTCGTGTCTGACTCTTTCGTTTTCTCTCGCTCGTTGTCCGGTTCTCTCATTCTCGTCCGTAGGCTTCCAAGAAATGGTGGGGATAGTCGCCGGGCTGTCAACGGGGGAGAAAAACGGGCTCATAACGGGGAATTACTGTAGCTATAAAAAATATGTAACTTCGTAATGTTTACAAATACTTTTCTCGAAACTGACTTTTGGCACTGAGGCTCTTCTTGCATCCAACAGTATAATTTCCTTTCAGTGATTATTTTTTGAATCTCGAAATATATAATGTTCGTCTCGCCTGACGAGGATGACTCTTTTACTTCTTTTTTGTTGCTTTGATTTTTGCGCCTAGCAACGTCTGTTTTAATGTTTAATGTATACTTACTTCTATACACTGAAGGGAATTCCTTTTTCCGGTTTACATAATAAATAATAAATGATAATAAATTCTCCTCCTAATTCTCCTTAATCGCGCACAAAATTAATTACCTGTTCAATTTATCTGTCACCATGAAATCGATATTAATACTACCTAGTTTCATGTAGCTTACCCCGAGTATACTGCATCGAAACGTAGCGAGATTAAATTATTACCGATACCGAGGCTTGTTAGCCAGTCCCCCGCGCTATCGAATTCACGATTATCGAACGAAGGTCAAATGTCAAGCACGAGCTGATTGATTTCGGTTAGTACGACTCTTAGGTGGTCCCGTAACGACAGCTCCATCGACATTCATGCCTAACCGCACCAGCTACATTCCGTAGTCATTGACCTATCTCAATGAGTTGGCTGTTGTGCCAGCCACAACAGGAGAAAGCCTCATCTATTAGACACACGCGAGGGATTCTACGCTAATTCGCGAGAATTGGCTTTATCTAGAGATCCCCAATCCCTTCGCTTCTTCGTAAGACCCTGTACAGTAGGTATACACCTTGATTTCAATTGAACTCAGAGTTGGGCATTATTCGAATAAATTTTTATATCTAATAATCTTGAAATACAAATTTCGAATAAAATGAAATCATGCGAGAATAACAAATAAATTTTGATTCGAATGATCTCGAATAAGAATTGCGAATAAAATGAAGTTACTCGAGAGTAACGAAATAATTTTTTATTCAAATAAATTGTTATACTTGGAATATTTGGAATAAAAATTTATTCGAATAACAAATTATGTATTTCCTTATTTCCTTATTCTCGAATAACTTCATTTTATTCGCAATTCTTATTCATGATCATTCGAATACAAAATTTGAATAAAAATTTATTTGTTATTCTCAAGTAACTTTATTTTATTCTAATTTTTTATTTCAAGATTATTCGAATAAAAATTCGAATGATGCCCAACTCTGATCAGAACCAATCCCCCCTACGTTCAACCAAATTGATAATTAGAGTTTTGTTTCGTTATAAGTCCAACGTTCAGGGGATAGGCTGAACCTTTAACGAAGCGGTACGCTATTCGGCTCGCCTTTGTTCTTCGCCATTATCTTTGAGAAATACTGCAAAAGAAGTAGCGGGGATAGAAATGAACTTCCACCGAAAGTCCACAGGAATAAACATAATTCTCCAAAGAACCAGACAGAACAAACCCTTATTCTTTCAAAGATAATATATCAAAGCCTGCAAATTAATTGCGATTACTCTGAGTGACTACAGGGACTTCTACTTGCAGACTAATTCGTACGACAAATTTTTCTGAAAGCGTGTTGAAACGTTAAACGTTACAGCAGACAACGAGCAGCGATACACGTGGTTTCCTGCGCACGTTACAAGTTTCTAAAGAATGTATTTAAATCCTTCGCTGCTTTTCACGCTCACAGTCGCCACTCGACGCTCGCGAGGAAAAATGCGGGCCCGAGAGGCTCAGGGCAGCGGAAGCGACGCGGCGTGCAGTCAGAAAGATTTCTAAGGCCAACGCATTGAGGAAGATACAGTAATTATCAAGCCCGTGCTCGGGCAGAAGTGGTAGATGCGGCTTGTAGGAGCAAAAAATGAAGAGAAATTGGCGGCGACGGGGAGAGGTGAAATGACGCGGAGGATGAGCATTACTGGAGCCGCTCGAATTTATGAAATTGCAATTTCAGCCTCCAGTTCCACCGCACCAGAGCAATTTATCTTGCCGCGCGGGCGAGGCGAATGATCCTTTTTCCCTTTTTCCTGGATTTCCTTCTCTCGCGGTCATCGCCACGGCGTCTGCGGATTTAATCCGCGGATGTTTCTTAAACCGACAAATTAAACTTGGGTTAGAACATTCTTGCCGAGAATTACCATTGAATCGAATATCACGCGGTAGAGTTAATTAATGTACACAATTTATAATTTGGTAACGTCAGTTACTAACGCAGAAAAAATTTAGTTAGAACTACTTTTGAGAATATTGTGCGCTAATAATATTACCCTGTTCAAATATTAATCTTTTTTTATAACTGCAGCAGTTTGGAAGCATAAAAAGTATTATAATATGTATAAAATATTTCGCGTGCTCTAGTTAGTAATAAAAGTCTCGCATGGACTTTACTTTAGAATAACGATAATAATAATAATAATAATAATAAAATACGTTTTTATGGCAGTAGAAAAATATAATACAGTGCAAAAGTCCAGGTGCTGTAGTTATAAGTTGTTATTAATTTAATCCAGAAATAAATATAAGCAGATTTGTATCATATTTTATATCTGATTCAGGCGAAGGTTGGTGGTGAAACGCACTGTTTGTAATAGAAGTATTTTGGTTAAACGAACACAGAAGTTTCTATTAAAGTCGAATTTTGGAGTTGATGTTAGACAACAACAGCTTGGAATTTACGAGCTGACTAGGTGTATCGCTTTATTAGCTCGTAGGCGAGAGCACGTGGAATTTTCAGCGTAATGCATCAAGCATGCGAGCTGCACGCGTAAAGCACAGAAGAATTATGGTCATTTATGGCGGCGGGAGCTTACGAAATTAACAGCAACGAGTCTGCGTGACACGAAACAACAGGAAACGTGGACCGGCATGCTATTTAAATCATACGTCCCTTGTCGAGTTTCTAATGTAGGTCAGACTCAAATTATACACGACAAAGTATCCCGGGTCATAATTTCTACGTTGAACGTTACAGAATGCTTTAGTACTCCGAGACGAAAGTCCCTATTTTTGACCAAAGTGACGCGGGGAAAAAATCTTTCCGTTTACACAGGCGGAAGGAAAATTCGCAGTGAATGAAATCGGATAAGGGAGTGTTGCTCAACCTTTTTTGAGTCGCGATCTCCTTTTATCATATTAAAATAACCTGCGACCCTCTCGCACCCCATGTAAGATATAGATAAATTTAATAAGGTAAAGAAAACAGATTAAAAATAGATATTTCAGAATATAATTCTATCTTAATAATATTAAAAAAATGCCAAAAAGCCGTGGCGACCTCCTTAGAAAACGCTTCGCGATCCACAGGTTGGGAATCACTGGGATAAGGGGTGATTCTAAGCCTCCAAATAAGTCGACGCGCTGCCATAAAGCTGCTTCGTACGAAGCTTCTTTTGCGAAAAAAAAACTGACTTTGAAAATTACTGCATCTGATTAAGCATTGGTACAATGCAGTGGTAAATATGGTACAGCGATGAATAAAATAAATCGAAATTGTAAGATAACTTTATTTCGAACAAAGCTTTGTCTCCGAGGAAATCGGTTTTGAACGTTCATCGAGTACACGTGTACTTAACTAATTGTAAAGGTGCGAATCCACGATGAGATTTTACACGAGCCAAAAATCTCAGCAACAACTAAATGTAAATAATGGAAATAGTCGCGAGAGATGAGATTTCTGAAAATACACATATCATGAAACTTGTCTCGTGAGAGTTTAATTTCATGCTACTAATGACAAAATATTTCAAGGTGTAAATCCACGACGAGACAAAAGTATCGTGTCTCACATGAGACTTTAGTCTCCTGAGACAATTACTTTGCGATGTGTTTGCACTAATGGACGAATTATAATTTTTCCTTTTTAGGTATTATTATATACGGCGGAAATTTTGTTTACAATTTACCGAAATGTTAATAAATACGAGTGCATAATGTTCATCGGTAAAAATTCTGTGGTTCTTTTGTGTGTCGTCCCTAAAGAGGATAGAGGATCTCGTCATTCTCGTCCCTCTAGACGAGAATGCCCCCTTAAGGGGGTAGTGGACTATTGGATACGTAAAATCGTTAGTTTCTTTGACGCTAAATTACTTTGATACCAAACAATCGTTACAGTCGTGCTTTTGACAATTTATCGTGGCCAGGTTTGCGAGAATTTACAACAAAAAAAATCGTCGGAATGTATAAAATTGTCGAAGTTATTAATCGTTGAAGATAGCCCTGTACGGCGCGCCGCTGCAGGTGGTGTACATCGATTCAGGTGAACCAATCATCTGAAAGCAAAATGCTTTGAGGTGATTATTCTATACACAAATATCTACAGTGTGGAAACTTGCCGATGAATTTGAAGAAAAATTGTGGAAGTTACACACGAATCAATTTTTTTCCACATGTTTACGGGAAAAAATCGTCTTTAATCAGTTATAAAATGTTTTACAAATATCCAATGTTGATGCGGAATTTCCACACGATAGAGAATGGAGTTCTACAGCTGCAGTTAAAAATTTAAGTGAAAATATTCATTCGTTGAAGAGTTATGATGTACACCGTTTCTGAAAATGGTGTTTCGAGAAAACCGGCTTCAGAGTTAAGTCCCCTATGCCAATACCGCTCTGCGAGGCCGTTACTCGACGGTGCACTCAATTACGTTCGCTGCTATAACGTCGACAATTATTTGAATTTCTTCACGAAACTTTGTTTAAAATTTTCATAAAGGATAAGACTCACAAAATCAGTAACAAAAAAGTAATCGATTTTCTGAAGCTGAAATAGTCCACTACCCCCTTAAGAATCAGTTCCATCTCTAAATCCGATTTTCTGGAAATCGAAAACCCTTATGAACAAAAGTTATAGTAGCGACAATATCATTCATTTTATTCGCAATTGTAACGTATTTCTACTACATTCTGCCAATGCCTAACCAGAAGCACGGGCCCCACAGTGGCCGAGTCTATTGATGGTCTAGCGGGGCAAAAGTCCAAAATCATGATCATCCAAAATGAATGAATCTTGGTCATACCACAAGCTACTGAATCAGAGATATCGGAATGACATACCTAAATAGGGGAGAGGTGGGATGAAAGGGACACGTATTGAAGGGGACATGGTCATTATCTCAAAGATAAAAGATCTGCCCAGGCCAAAAGTGTTTTTATTTTGTAGCCACATTCATTCATGTGTAATCAAGCCACATTTCAAGCCACTATCTTATCTACGACGACAGAAATAAACGATTGAATTTTTTTGAGGTTCAAAGTAAAATTTTTAGTATTTCCTTGAACTGTTTTGTGAAGTGCTGTTATCAGCGACTGATTTGTCTATTTCTGCATCTAAACAGGTATTTATTTAAGAACGATAACGTATAATGTCCGATCCTTTTTGTTTCATATTGTAATTGTAGGAATTAGATTTTCAATTTTGGTGCCTTATTTATGAAAGGGACACAACAAAAATTTATGAAGGGGACACCTTCAAGTAGCAATACTGAAGATTCCTTCCATAATACAGAATCTTACTCAGCAGAAGATATTTCAGATTCAGAAGTAATTCTTCCAAAACTTAAACGCAATGCCCAATCGAAAGGTCGAGGAGAAGATAATAATCAATGCAACGTTTGTAAGGAAACATATTTAAAAAGCGTTGAAGACTGGTATCAGTGCAAAATTTGTGACAAATGGGTACACGAAACGTGTGGTGTAAAAGGTGTTTTTAACTTCTTTTGCTCAGGATGCCATTAGACAATTTATTATTTATAGCTATTAAGATTGTTTAATTACATAAGCTTAACAGTTGAGTTTTTAGTTCCTATTACGAATTAAAATAGCTACTGTGATTTCGATACTTGCATAAATAATAATTAAAGAAATGATATTAATATTACCTGTTTTCATTAAACTGTCCCTTACATAAACGCCCATGTCGCTTTCAATACAGCCAATTTATGAAGGGGACAAAACACACGTTTTTAGAAAATGAAAAATATGACATGTAAATATAGAGAGAAGCTTAATAGGACCGTGTATTGTTATAGCCAGATAAATGGCCTTTCTAATGTTACCAATTAGAACTCGAATGGTTATTTAGTTTTTTTACTATCTGGTCCTAAACAAAAATGTCCCTTTCATCCCACCTCTCCCCTAGTATGCAAATTTCTATTTGCGTATTTCATAAAAGTAACGATCGGCGAAACGTACGCGAGTCGGCCGCTTAGTAACCGATTGTTAGAGTGCGTCAGTACCAGCCATAGGGTAAATCCGGGAGACGCGGTCGGGCCGGAGAGTTGGTCGAGTCGCTAAAATTTCAGACTCTATACGTAAAAATGCGTTAAAGTGCCGAACAATTACTTCTCTAGAAGCCAAACAATTGAATGAATAGCGTCATTTCGCTTCCTTCTGTGTTTTCCTGGATTTATAGGCTATAAAATGTAAATTGAGGTCAAATTTAACCTGTTTTGTCAAACAGCGGTATACAGATTCGTATTTAAAATATACTTCTAAGTTTATTTTCGTTTAATGTTTGGGATAATAAGATAGTAGAGATATCGAGGGACAATGCAGCCAAAGTATTTGGCCATATTAACTCTTCCTCTCAAAGCTAACGAGAAGACCATCTCTCGCTGCAGAAAGGTGAGACGGTCGAGTTATGATTTTTTTATTATTTTTGTTTATTTTTAATTTTTTATTATTATTTTATTATTATTTTTGTTTATTTAGTTTATTTATTCACGTTTGTATTCATTTGCCTTGCTAATCGCCAGTAGGTAGTTCACTTTTTCTTTGATGTGTTCTTTACTTGTTTAGCGTAAACAAATTAAATATCAATGAATCTGTAGTTGTATTCACTCATAAATAATTTTTTTTTATCCTTTGTTAATTTTCCATGATTAATTATGTGAGTGGTCTCTGCCAACTACGAAAACCATTTCTCCCGGCACCTCGGGAGAGGTGGTCAGATGTCATGACTTCAGTTTTCAACCCGATTTACAGTAAATATTGTGTTAAAGCAAATATCGACCAGTTTTTTTGAATCAGCATAAAATTCTGAACATATAGGTTTGTTCTGATAAAATAAGTAGTGTCTATATTAGTTTTAATAGCCATTTTATATTAGGTCGTCCGCGTCTCCCGGATTTACCCTATATCAAAAGTGCTCAATTGTATCGCGATTTAAATTGTTAGTAATTTGAATAATGGATTGTAGAGGTAGGGTAAACCAACCAGTGAATAACCGAATTGTTGAATCTATGGACCTTTGAGATTAATACTTGAATATATTTATGTATAACATCAGAACAACTGTTGAAATTGCATTTAAATTTATTTTTCTTGAAAGGGTGTAGCCGGATAAGCATAGCGAAAAGTGCCCCCAAACCAAATTGAACTTGGTGTACACCAATCGATAGGTTCCTCAAAGAAAACTATTTCTGCCAAGTTTCAACCCGATATCCCTACTACTAGGGTAGTTACAGGGTGAAACGTAATTTACAGTTTAAGCTCCATTACTTTTGTTTTACTGAATAGAAACTTATAAAAAAAATCAGAGACATTCCACCCGTTGATATGCATGTCTGTGAATTTTTTCAGAATTTTCAGTGGCGAAACCGAATTTTAAAAAATTCAAAAAGATTAAAAATGTCGATTTTATAGTCAAATTTTCAAATGACCACATTCTTATTTTTACAGTTTTAGCGTCTTTGTATGGTCATTAATGTGTAATTTTTTCAGATTTTTTAAAAGGGTGGAACGCAGTCGCAAAAATTAAAAACTGATATTTCCTACCTTCCCGTACGCAAAATTGTAGCATACTCGTACGATGAATGTATTTTGTTCATTAAATGGGTGTTATATGCAATTCTAAATACTTTCACATGTGTTAAATGAATCAATGCAATCAGTCTGATAACGTTTTACCATTGATAAGGGTGAATTTTTAACTAATTGCGTGTATAAGTGATGTCAGTACCTACATAATAAGTGTCACGTCGACCGTTCTTGGTAGATTCTTGAATTCCCTTCCTGCAAATAATATCATATGATGGAGTTTTTATTATCTGGCGAGCCTAATTAAAAGTAGAGCAGTCTCTAGAAACGCACGATCTGCCCTTATATGTTTATAATGAGAATGACGCGTTTCTAATGCGTCGAGTCATGAGTGAGCGAGCTGAAGAGTTTATTTTAATAGTATCGGATGCCAATGGGGGTTCATTTTGTAGAATCCACTTGGAGAGTCTAAACAAATGAGACAAGAAACAGAATAGGAAAGAGAAAATGTGCATGGTGTGAAAGATGCATGAAACGCGTATTCAGTTCCTGAAGTAAAGTCGTGGAGAACGAATCGTAAATGTCGCAGAGTGGTAAAAGTGTTATGAAAAAATGCGATTTATAGTTAGTGATACAGAAATAGTGTAACATTATAAATATAATATAATATAAAATAGTGCGCATATACAATATGTCGGATAGACAAATAAACATTCTTAAGTCGAACATTAGTCGTGTTAGATGTATTAAGTGTAATACTCCATTGAGGAAATCATTCAGTAGGCAGAAGAATATTAATACGGTATTTGAAGCTGAAAAGTGGTCCAGAATTTTGGAAATTGTGGTTACTGTTGGCGATGTGTTATGTGGTAAGTGCCGTATGATTGTTTATCGAAAGGAGGGTAATGTGTATGTAGAAGAACAGGACGTATCAATGCCTAGCACTTCCCATTACCAACCACCTTCTGAACTTCCGCAATCTCAGGAATCTTCACGACAGCTATCTTCGCCTGAAATATCGTCACCTGAAAAATCTTCTGAATCAGGTCCTTCCTATTCATCAAGTGATGATCCATCAGTTGTGTTAAATCTAATTGATAATCGGGCAACAGAAACCGAATATATTAAAATGCAATTTCAAAGAGTTGTTTCAACACACAAATACTGTTTCGTTTGTGGTTCTACGAAGAGTATAATCAATGCACCATCTGAAGCAAGGAAGCAGGCATTCGTTTTGAGAAGATTGTACATACCAAAAGGAAATCGTTGCTGTCCAACTCATTTAATAAAGGGGCGGTTATACGGAGAACACTTGTCGAATTTACGCGTGCATTCAAATAGTACATTAATAGAAATTAATGAATTAAGAAATTATTTCGAATTCATGTCCATTAATTGCGACTCTAATATTAAAGATAAAATAGGCGATTTTACACTCTCAGAGGAACGTCTTCGAGTTTTTACGGGATTAACTTGGGAAAACATAATACAACTACGGGAAATGATGGTTTCAATGAGAGAAACTAAGTGTCGAACTGTATCGCAGGCTATTGTTGTTTTTCTATTTAAACTACGAACTGGCAATTCAAATAAAACAATAGCCGCAATTCTGGGAATGGAACGGGAACAACAAGTTTCTGATTTTTGTGCATCAATTATAAATTCTTTTGAAAAGGACATATTACCTACCCAATTTGGATTTACTGCTTTTCCTCGAGAACATTTAATTGAAATAGAAACATCAACTATTGCTAAAAAATTGCACAATATAACCGATCAGTTGGCTTTGATTTTCGATGGCACGTATATTCGACACGGAAAAAGCTCAAATAATGAATACCAAAGAAAATCATATTCCGGCCAAAAAAAAACACCATTATGTAAACCATTTACAATTTGCACAACAACTGGATATATTATTGATATGCTCGGACCTTTCTATGGTACTAAAAATGACGCACAAATAATGAAAATTGTAATGCAAGATCCAAACGGTTTGCGGGCTCTAATGAAAAATGGAGACTTATGCATCGTTGATCGAGGTTTTCGGGATGTCAAAACCTATCTGGAGGAAGAAGGATACAAGATACTTATGCCAGCTCTTAAAGGAAAACGTAATCAACTAACAACTAAGGAAGCTAATGATTCTCGGTTAGTTACAAAAGTTCGTTGGGTTGTTGAAGCTGTCCACGGCATAATAGGGCAAAAATACCGACTTCTCCATCACCAAATGCAAAACACATTGCTTCCAACAGTACGGTCGTTCTGCCGAATAGCTTGTTTCCTGCACAATACATTTGGAAAGCGATTAAATTCAGATAAACAGTTCTCCCAAGAAATAATTTCAAGAATTTCCGAACAAAAAGATCAACCTAATACTTTAGGATTGGAAGTCGAAACACACCGTTGGAGTAGACGAAAGATTCCATTTCAACAAATAACAGCTACCGATTTGACTGATTTCCCCGAAATGACAGAACAAGATCTAAAAATTTTTTTTACTGGATCCTATCAACTATCTCAAGCAGTGTCCTACTTGGCAGAGATGATGGATGAAGAAAATAATATTAATCTCCGTTGCTTAAAACAAAATAATAACATCCTTCAATTTCAAGTACAATCGCGACACATTAATAGCAAAATCTATAAATGTTACATCGACTATACACCACATTCCATAGGTTGCTCTGGAATCAAGCGTTATTTCTGTGAGTGTGCAAATGGGAGTCGTACTGTTGGATGTTGTTCGCATGTAGCTGCGATAATATATTATTTATCGCATGCTCGGTATCTTGCAGAAATTATAAGGCCCGCAGAGATACTTAGCAAAATATTTAATACCGAACAGGTAAATCCAGTAATAAATGATGATAGCGACGAAGATTAAATTACAAACATAACGTTACTTGTGCTGCAAATCGAAATTATCAAAGGTAAAACCCAATGACTAGTATTCAGTACCTTATTTAATGAATGCAGAAGTATCTGATAATGAAAACCTATTATATGATATTATTTGCAGGAAGGGAATTCAAGAATCTACCAAGAACGGTCGACGTGACACTTATTATGTAGGTACTGACATCACTTATACACGCAATTAGTTAAAAATTCACCCTTATCAATGGTAAAACGTTATCAGACTGATTGCATTGATTCATTTAACACATGTGAAAGTATTTAGAATTGCATATAACACCCATTTAATGAACAAAATACATTCATCGTACGAGTATGCTACAATTTTGCGTACGGGAAGGTAGGAAATATCAGTTTTTAATTTTTGCGACTGCGTTCCACCCTTTTAAAAAATCTGAAAAAATTACACATTAATGACCATACAAAGACGCTAAAACTGTAAAAATAAGAATGTGGTCATTTGAAAATTTGACTATAAAATCGACATTTTTAATCTTTTTGAATTTTTTAAAATTCGGTTTCGCCACTGAAAATTCTGAAAAAATTCACAGACATGCATATCAACGGGTGGAATGTCTCTGATTTTTTTTATAAGTTTCTATTCAGTAAAACAAAAGTAATGGAGCTTAAACTGTAAATTACGTTTCACCCTGTAACTACCCTAGTAGTAGGGATATCGGGTTGAAACTTGGCAGAAATAGTTTTCTTTGAGGAACCTATCGATTGGTGTACACCAAGTTCAATTTGGTTTGGGGGCACTTTTCGCTATGCTTATCCGGCTACACCCTTTCTATAAAAATAATTACTTATTCTTATCGTAATTTAAAAAAAAAATTATAAAATCCAAAACGTGTAGAAGCCCAGTAAATGACCGCATACATTTAATAAGAATTATTAATGTTTGCTTAATACGCGTAACTAAAAATATAGGATATTAAAAGTGCAACTACACTCCATTTATAAACATGTAATCATTTTTAAATTTATAATTGGCATTTCTTTGCCTAATGGTCATTCACTGGTATGCGGTCAATTACTGGTTGGTTTACCCTACAAGTAGTAAATCAAGCTTCAGCCATGAGTATCTTAATTTCCAACGAACAAAATTAAAATATAATCATAAAAATGATGGAATTATTCAATAGCTTTCGTTGGAAAAGCTCTAAATATCCATGAACCTCATGGAACCTGAAAATTTTTGTGCTGTTTTGTTCTAATTTCTTCATAGAGTACATATTCAAAAGTTATAGCTGCAAATATTTGCAACTCTACATAATTTTTACACATAATTAAAATAATTCTATCTTCAAAAATGGCAATGTTAGGAGCTAAAATGTGTGATTCATTCTAAATAACGTGGTTGTATACAATTTTTCTCTACAAAATACAGTTCATATTCCGTTTTCTACATTCTAAGAAACCCCACAATAGAAATTTTGGTTTTAAAAAACCTTTGGAGGCTGAGGTGAAAGTTTTAAGGGTGATAAGACAATGTGGATGGTGTTTTTCAAACAAATAATAAATATTTCCACCTAACTGATGATTTACGTACGACCTGCGACTTTTGTCCCGCGCACGAAAAACATTTATCCCATAATTTCGACTTACACATTCTGAGGCTTAGAGTCTCCTATCATCCCCTTTGCACCGTGACGGTTGACCCACTCCGCGCAACGAAGAAACCTCCCCACACCCAGACGCACAGTGGTTCGAGTATACTACATGCTAGCTAGACAAACTTATTTTTTCGCGGTATTGGGTTTATATGGGGTTCAAATTGTTAGAAAACAAACCTGATTCGTATCGCAGTTTATTATTTCACTAAAAATATGAATAAAATAAAGATATAACTAATTCAATAAAGGAACAGAAACCAAAACGACATGACAGTATTATAGTTTAACTTATTCACTACTTGAATGATCCGAAGAACATTCAGTAGGAACATTACAGGAATAGACATAATGTTATAACTGGTAATTATAGTTAAAACAAGTATTTTATTTTCTAGTGTCATAAAAACGTATTTTATTATTATTATTATTATCGTTATTCTAAAGTAAAGTCCATGCGAGACTTTTATTACTAACTAGAGCACGCGAAATATTTTATACATATTATAATACTTTTTATGCTTCCAAACTTTATTGAGTTAGTCATATTTTTATTTTATTGATATTTTTAGTGAAATAATAAACTGTGATACGAATCAGGTTTGTTTTCTAACAATTTGAACCCCATATAAACCCAATACCGCGAAAAAATAAGTTTGTCCAGCTAGAATTTAGTATACTCGTACCGCTGTGCGACGCAATAAAACCACCACCCGTGTATCAATGAAATTACTATAACCTACAGAGATCAGCGCCACCGTCAAGCACTACTAACAGCAGTATCGTCAAACAGAGCCATCGCCAGCGCAGGTCCCCTTTGACCGAAAGGAGCGCGTTTGAAAAGTATCAGAAGCTCGCGGAAACTTCAAAGGGGCAGATTAAAGTAACAGGCCCAACCGAGACCCAGGGATTAAGGGCAACCGTCGCAATCAATCCAATTAATTCGTACCGACTTAATCTTTCGCGCGGATCATCAAAGAGCTTTTTGATGTTCGCCGTTTCTTCCAGACCCGGAAATTACTTGCCCCTTCGCCCCCTCCGGCCGGCCTTCCGGTTTCGCGACGGGTCTCGCATCACCGCAACCCGCTCGTGACGCAATTAAGGGCGAGGCTGCAAATTAACGTGTAGCCGCGCGCAAGCATCGCGCCCGAGCACTGTCTTGAACCGAGGGAAAACATCCGCCCCCGCCCCCCCCCCTCCCCTAGCCGGCCCTGAAGACGGGCTGCACGATGACGCTCGTAGTTCTTGAAAACAATTAAATCAGTACCTCTCGTTAACCCCGCTTTACGAAGCTGCGACTGCTTTTATTGCACGGCCGCCTCGTATTCATTACGAAGCGCCGCTTTTCCGTGCTCCTCTCGTTATCCCTCTCCTCCCTGCCGCCCATTCGTTCTTCTTCGCCGCCACCCCCGCTCGTACTTACCCCCTTCGTGTTCCCTCCTTCGTTCTGCCTTCGCCTTTCCGTTCGAATAAACGCGCTTTTCACATCTCTTTGGTATTCAGCTCGCGTGGAGACAGGTTGATTCAAGGCGGTTCGTATTGTGTTTTCTACTTCCCGAGGGCTGTCTTACGGTGAACCGAGACGTTTGCACTATTCTCTGCCGGTGTTATATAGTGATTGCAACAGGGATTGCGATTGGAGTGAATATTTTTTTAATTAGAGCTGCATGTTTGCTGTTTGTGTAGAGGGGTTGGGGAACTGAGGGGTGGAGCATGGATAGCTGCGTTGCGGGAATGGAGATTTAGGAGAATACTTCGTACTTGGGAGATTGATAGTAAATATCCGGAATGGGATGTGGTGCACGGTATGTGTAAAGGAAAAAGGAGACGTTCGTGTAAAAATAGAGCGAATGTGGAATAGGGAGCTTTTCCTATTTTCTGGTAAAGAAACGTTTTCCGTAGGTGGTCGGCGTATCAGTTAAATATTGGTACTGTTTGAAACTTTAGATAATGACAAAATGAGGCATTCAGAACAAAAAAGGTAACTCACATTTTTTGCGAAATTTTGTTAGCAGCAGTACTTCAATAGGCTGTAGTAATCATATAAAATAGGAAAGATTAATATTTTTTAACGTGGGTTAGTCCGTTTGTGTGTTCAATGGTTTAAATTATATGTAGATTATTAGCTGCTGATGGATTGTATAACGCGGGAAAGTGGGATACAAAGATTACGTGCTATTATTAATTCTGATCATAAAATTAATAGTATTTCATTAGAAGTATATTCACTTTTTACTGAAACCTCGTGCCACTAGGGATTGCAAATTTACCGACTTTTTCAATTACCGGTAATTCGGTAAAATTTTCATTCGAAACCGGTTTACCAGTCATTTTTTAAGGTATTGAAAATATAAAAGTAAACATTACAAAAAAAATTTGTATGAACTCTAATCGAGCATTATAAAATATATATGCAAATAAAACTGTTTTGAACATAAAATATACAATGATATAACACAAAATAGATATATTTGTATAACTATTGGCATTACTTATTAATATGGATCTTCACCACGAAAACAATGAAAAGAATCTTAACTTATATACATAATTAAATATTTTTTATTTAACAAGTCTTTTTAACAAATAAGCACGCAAAAGAAAACACAATTTGTCCAAACTTTGGTCTCCTGATAAAGCGCTCTTAGATTCTACACTTGTTGCTCGGGTAGTCATTAAGAAATCATATGCCATTTGTAGATATTTTCTTTTTACTTTTTCTACTTGAAAATACGTCTATTTTTTGATGGCTTGAATCAGATTTTCAGTTTGCTTTTGGATCAAAGTTGGTTCTTCGTGAGATACTTCGGTTTTAGTCTCTATTATTAATTGAAGCTTTTTCACTGATAACGTAGTACATATCGACGTAATTAATGAACGCATATATGCGCTACATTGCTATCATAATTTATCGAATTACCGGTAAAAATTTGAGGGTATTTCTCGCGATTGCAATTCCTACGTGTCACCATCAAATATCACGTCACGTTTTTAACAGTAGTACAATAGTATCCTATTTTCAGTAATTCATTAGCAGCTAATAATCTATATATAATTTTGACATTATTAATGGTTTCGAACGGTATGAAAATTTTATTGATATGCCGACCCCCCGGCTGGGAATGTATTCTTGTCAGACCACTCAGTTTTGATCGTAACAACTAAACCAAACACACAGGCATGATCAATTTGAATGTATCGAATATAGAACCATGAATACAGACTGATTCATAACATTACTACTCCGATGATCTCAGCTAGAAATACCTATAGAATATTCTATGATCCAAGAAGAGAGAGTTAACAATATTCTCCGCGCGCCAGTACATACAATATACATGTTAACAATTTTCCTTTCTTTCGAAACTTTTTCTAACAATCAGTTTTACTCGCCAGAACTATATCAAACAGATAGATATATTTAATTTACATATATCAAACGAGATTGCGAGCACAGAATGATTCATGACATTAGTTCTGATGATCATGAAAGTGGTGGTCAAAACAATGTTTGAAACTCATATTTTAATGTCTGCATAAGTAACTTAATGCCAGGCATTAAGTATTATGTTTATACCACTGGTGTATTCTGGCAAACGCCCAATCTATGAGATATAAATTGTAGCATATAATTCTTCCTAATGGAACCACCATATTTTTGTTCCCGTTCACAGTTTCAATTTTCTTTTCGCTACTATAAAGACCACTGTAGAAATATGGAATATTCTGCGTTCAAACAATAAAAGGCTAACAATATTTTCATCGTGCCAGCAATTATGCAGCGTGAACGCCCTCTTCCTTCCCAACCCTCCTTTGCAATTAGTTTTACTCGTTAGAACTACGGCTGTTTTGAATATTCGAATATTTTAAGAATTCGAATATTTGAATAGCATTAGAATTCGAATAAGTTGGGAGTCGAATAACAGTATAATTCAAATTTGAGATTCGAATACCAGTAGAATTAGAATTTGAGATTCGAATACCCGTAGAATTAGGATTTGAGATTCGAACAATTCGAATAATTCGAATATTCGAAGACTATTGGAACAATTCGAATATTCAAAGATTATTCGAACAATTCGAACATTCGAAGATTATTCGAATAATTCGATTATTCGATGATAATTGGAATATTTAGGAGTATTCGAATATTCGTAACAGCCCTGATATCAAGTAATAACGGATGAGAATAAAATATATGAATGACACAATGTAATACCGTAAAAGTAAGCAAAGAATAAAATTACTACTATTACTATTAATGATCATTATGATTCAACATTTAAATGCACTACGTCCCTAAATAGAACTTATACCTTTCATTTAAAAATTTATAACATTACTAAAGAATAATAATGTGTCAAATTTAACATTTGAAAAACAATTAATTATAAAGGCCAATACGACAAGAATAGTGCAATAAAGGGTGAAAAAATATTTCACGTTTAGATTCGTATTCGGTACAATCCGAAATTCGAACACTTTGAATTATTCGAATACTCTGAATTATTCGAACACTCAGAATTATTCGAATATTGGAATACTCCGTACTATTTGAATATGCGAATAAATTATTCGACTACTCGAATATTTACAGCTCTAGTCAGAACTATACACAGCTTCACAAAGGTACCACTTTCAAATGCTGCTACTCACTACAACATTATTAATCATCCTCCTTATCGAATTCAACACAATCTTTTCTATAGCACGAGTCTGCTGCCCATCGCACAAAACAGTCGACTGAATAACGACAGTGCGTTAAAATTCCCTCGCTCTCTTCGCGTTTCCCATATACCCACGAATCGGAGCGCCCTTCTTGCTGTACTGCGGCCCATGGAGGACTCGCCGAAAGCTGTGAATAGGGCCGCGCTACTTTGACAAGAATGCAGCGTGTCCGAACGAGGGCCCCGATCTTCGCCCGGGAAGAGCCGCCGTCGCTGGTAGCCGGGTTAATTATAGACACGAAGGCATAATTTCGGCCCGCGTTAAGTTTATATTCATCTGTCACGCTCTGAAAAGGTTCACTGCACCCGGCATACTGTGGCACTGGCTGATACGGCACGCCTCGCCAATTCGCAATTAAATGTTTCGCGTCGTGCCTCGGCGCAGAGAATACCGGGGCTCGCACGACTTTGCTTCAAACCTCTGCCCCGCGCTTTGATCTTCTCGGCCAGCTTGCCCGACTCTTTGACTAGAAAGTTATTGTGATGACGCGCCATCGGAGACTGCCCAGCTTCCGCTGGTATCCCGATCTGGTGGTTTTAATCGAACTCGAGCACTCTCGTGGAAGCAATCAAGCTGGCTAGTTCGATGTTCTACCAAACTGTGTTCCAAGACTATTGGAGATACCCTGGTTCTTCGAGTCTCTTTTATGTTGATGGACGACGTTTGCGAGTTCTGTAACCGTTATGGCGGTGATGGACGAAAATCTGCTGATAGAGACACTTAACACTCCGTGGTCAGACTTTATAATCAGAAATTTTTTAGTTAGGTACCATTTTAGTATTTTTGAATCATTTAACTTTTGAGTAATAATTCTATATTCGTAATACTCATACGTCTTTTTCTAAAAATGTAAATTTTGACACGTTGAAATTTGTATTCGAAAAAATAGTTGTAGATAAAAGGGATTTTTTTTGTTAAAATTCAACAATTTTTCAATTTTATTATTAAGGTCTAAAAATTTACAGAAATATTGGCAAATGCATATCCTGGGGTGGGACCACGAAGGGTTAACTCGCGTGCTTTTGGAAGTAATTTCACCAATGATCTGATAATCCATTGATATCAAAATGAATCCTTTGCTTGATGTCTTAAAGCTTGATGCGCGCCACATTTTGCCTGCGTAGCTGATTAAATAGAAAAATTGGTACAAGAATGCTCGAAACAACTCTAAATAGCAAATGTTGCAAGGTATTTAAAAATCTCCAGCTTCCCACTTTAAAACCTACATTGGCATTCATAAATATTAGGATACCTAGCTACTCTGTGTAGAATAATTGTGAGAATAGTGTGCAAATTATATTGAAGAACTCCAAGAAATTTTACTTTATTTGGTATTTTCAATTAAAAACAGTGAAATGTATTTAATCTGTACCAAACATCATATTTTCTGCAAATACAGCAGGTGTCCTAATACGTATGAACGGCAGTACGTAGATATATCTTTGGTAGGCAGACAAGCGAGTATAAGTCAGAATTAGTAGTTTTGCAGGAAGACAGTTACAAATATTTCAAGTGCTATGTGAAGATCAGGTGTTAAATTTTGGACGTGAACGTTGATAATATATATGTTAAAAGAAACTTTTATTCTTAACTTCGATTCACAAAAAGAAACTATTTAAACTTGAGGTAAATTTTCACTTAAACTCGTTTGCCTGCCCACCAGATATAATTTTATATATATATATATATTAAATTATTAAATTATATATATATAAACTTAAACTATAAATAAATATAAATAAAATTATAATTATAATATATATAAATATAAATTTAGATCCTTTAGAGAAACTACCAAAACAGATTTTCTCAACGTACTAAAGAGACACGCTCCTACCTGCACACATCAAATCGAAAGATCAAATCAAACCCTTTCGTGGTTACACGGGGTGTATCGCACCCCAGGTAATTTTTTTTCTTTGCCAATATTTCTGTAAATTTTTAGACCTTAATATTAAAATTTAAAAACCTGGCGAATTGTAACAAATTTCATCATATCAAAATCTGATCAATTTGTGATTATAAAGAGGAGTGACCACTCTTTGGGCGCTGACAATTTCGTCCGCCACGTGCGGGTCTCCTCCACCAGCATCTCTTAACGACAGCCGCTGACCGCCTATGAGCGTTCCACGCACACACCGCGCACAACGAACGCACATACGCGGCGTCAGCACCCAAAGGGTTAGCTGTGCTCAGCGTTGAAATAAAATGACAACGATGACTCGACGCAGCTCCTTCGCGCGTTCACGCCTTTACACATCGTCCGCGTACAAGCGCGGAGCGCTCGGCCATTCAATTCTCCTCGACGAGTCGCGGTACAAAAAAAAGAACGAAGAAGTTCTCGGCAGGGTGAAACAGATGCACGTACGTTCCAGTGCACGTGTACAGGCCATATAAAATGCATTATGCCGCCAATCGATCCCGGTGCATATTCAACGAATCGGGGGAGGGAAACGAGGAGAAAGCTGCTGGGCGCATTGTTAACGGGCGAACAAAGTGCGGTGTGCTTGGTAAATGTATTGGAAAGCCTACTGGGTCACGATGTCTGGTACTTTTTAATCAGGTCACCGGTGGATTCCCGTCGTAATTCCAGCGTTGACGTTAATGCGTCCTCGTGCATTAGTGCGTCGACGTCTCCCCCCCGCCCCTTCCCCCGGGGCTCCCCCTTAGGGAAATAGCAACTCTCGAACCTGACACTTGGAAAAATGTACGTCCCGAGAAATTTGTATTAATGTCCGCCGTTTTAAGGGACCACTTAAGGAAATTGCAGATTTTGATGCAACACCTGAGTAAACTGGGCTACTTGTACTGTGCGCGAAGGGGGAAGGTGGAAGGAGATGTTAAGAGGTAGAGTTAGGAAGGCGATGAAGATAGGAGGATGTAGGTTTTAACGTTATTGTTGCCTTCTAAGCAGTGTGTCTTCTTGATTGGTAGTCATACTTGTTGATTATTGGTCATTTTTCATTTTCGTTTTGCACTTTGAAGCGTGGTAAGGGTGGTTTAGGAAGGGGCATTTTAGGGAGTAGACGTGCTGTTGTTAAGGGGGTATTCTGGTCTAGCGCGCGAGTTTCATGACCCTTTTTCAGAGTTTTTTAATGGGCAATGAAAGTAAGTGTACTATACAAATATCGTCTGAATCGTGATTATTCATTGAAATTAATTTTTCACAAAATGGTGCCACGTTGAACAGGCAAGTTCGTTTTTTTCTGGCGGACTTTTCTGTTCAACATGGCGTCATTTTGTGAAAAATTAATTTCAATGAATAATCTCGATTCAGACGATAGCCATATTCTTGCTGAATAAAATTTTTCATTACATCATTTGTTTCAGATGCCTACGAAGGACAGAATCATGGCAGCCACATGGCAACACGCAAAATCTTCATGTCTTCATACAGACATGTCATACTAATTTTTTCGCGACAAAAAAATTTGTAAATATAGTTAAAAGAACGATTAAGATTTTAGGAAAAACTTTGTGTAGTACACTTACTTTCATTGCCCTCAAAAAATTCTGAAAAATGGTCATGAAACTCGCGCGCTAGACCAGAATACTCCCTTAAGCATTAGAATCAGGAAGATATGTGCCTTGTTTAATTAAACTCGATCTCAAATGTGAGGGGTGAAATAGCTGTTAGAGGATTTAAAATTATGATTCCACAAATAAATTGGGAATGAATTTGAATCTATGAAAATCTAAAGTCCAGTAAACGTGAATTTAGTGCAAGGGCTGGAATAACAATAATGATAATATACCTTTATTGCACTAGAAATATATAATGTGAAAGGCGAGGTACGTTTATAAGTTGCTATTAATCTAACCCAGATATAGAAAAAAAAACAATTACATAACAGTACTGTGCAAGTGAGGACCAATGAAAAAGTATTAAGTATAATAGAAAGACAGAGAAGAAGCAAGAACAATATGGGAATTTATAAACATAGTGACAGAATAATAGATGGAGAAACATACAGGGTGGTCCACGCAACTAGAACAAGGTCCACACCTCTTTTCTGATTGCAGTTAGAAAAAGATGAATAGTTCAAAGACCTTTTACCCTAATAGGGGAGAGTTGCCAATATCGTACTGGTCACCTAAATCGTACCTCATCAATTTCTCAGCAATTAATGAATGTAAACGACATCTGATAATAAAAATATCAAGTAAATGCGAAATAAGAAATATAAACAAAACATTTTGAGATTACACCCTATTTTGTGCTCGCTATAAACATTTAAAAAAATCAGGTATGATTGATGTAACGTTTTACCAGTTTATTTTAGCTGATAATAATCAGACAATGCAATTTTGTCCTGTATTTTTGTATTTTTCTAAAAGCGGGTTTAATGTAGAATATTTTACATTCATTTTAAGTAAATATTACATTCATTATAAAGTTTAAATTGCTATTTATAAATAAATTGATCATGGTTCCTAAATCGTACCACTACAATCATACAAGTAGGATTTGACAACTCGTATGTTATATACAGGGTTAGGCGATTGAACTGTTACCTATTCAAACGACCATATTTTTTTTGGGTGAAATTATTTTTTATCGATTCAAATTACAAAAATGTGTGGAAATAATAAAAATTTTAGAATCCATTCACTTTAGCTCGATGTGGCCACCTTTTGCCTTGACTATGGCCTTCAAACGGTTAAAAAATGAATTGCATGCTGTACGAATATGATCTTGCGGTATTTTGGCCCATTCCCGTACAATGGCTTTCTTCAGCGCATCCATACTGGCATACTTTTTAGTCCTCACCTTGCTCTCCAAAATGGCCCAGATGGAATAGTCCATCGGATTTGCATCTGGCGAATTCGAAAGCCATTGTGTGGACGAAACGAAGTGTGGAACATGGTTTTTTAACCATTCCTGGTTCACACGAGCTTTATGAGCCGGTGCCGAGTCTTGTTGGAATGTCCATGGTGTACGACCGAAATGTTTGCGTGCCCACGGCTTTAAAGCAGCTTTCAAAACATTTTCCCGATAATAAGTCGCATTGACTTTGACACCACGCTCGATGAAAACGATTGGACCGCGTCCATCGGCGGTCATGGCTGCCCATACCATTACTTGAGATGGAAAATTACTTCGGGTTGCCGTTCGTAGGCTCAAATTTTCGTAAGTGCGTTCAGTTAAGTAAACACGATCATTTTGAGAGTTTATGAACTGCTCAATAGGGAAATTTTTCTCATCAGAGAACCCAATGTTTGGAAATTCGCCACGTTCGTGCAAGCGTAACAACTCCTTTGCTCTTTCGAGTCTAACTTTTTTTTGCTTTGGTGTAAGATCATGTGCCTTTTGGAACTTGTAAAGCTTTACCTTGAGCTCATTTTGGAATATGCGTCGGATGTTTCGCTGGGATATTTTCAGTTCTTTGGCCATTCGATTACCACTACAGCGTGGATTTCGTTCAAGTCGAGCCTTCACTTTCCGAACCATTTCAGGTGACGTTGCTGTTTTTTTTCGTTCACCACCATAGCGTTTGGCAATGCTGCCTGTATCATTATAACGATTTATGGTGCGATACACAAACATTTTATTCACTTTGAGATGCCTGAGCTCACGAACAATAGCTGGTTGTGTTTTTCCACTCAAATATAACGCAATCACACTATTACGTTTGAATTCCATTTCGAATAACTTTTGTTCTATAAAATTTAGACGCAAATGCTTGTGGTAGCTTGTAAACAATATAAACAGCTGTCATTGGTATGAATTTGACATAGTTGGCAATATCGCGTTGCCAGATATACCGGTGTGAAGTTGGTAACACTTCAATCGCCTAACCCTGTAGGTTATGTACATATATCATATACATAGGTTATTGCGGCCTGTGTGTGATCCATATACATATGTATATGTAACTATATAATAATCATTACTTTACGTTGAATATTTTCTTCTCTATTTGTTATTGATACTATTTTTAGTGGAGGTACGATTTAGGAGACCGGTTGCCTAAATCGTACCTTTTACAGTATGTGACAAAAAGATTAATAACAAATTAATTTGTTCCGAACAAAAGGTTAAGCATATAATAGTAGGTGCCTAAAAGATAAAGCTACAATATCCAATAGTCATTTGCGTTAAAATTAGTACCAAATATGAAATATAACGTAAAATGTCTTAAGTGGTACGATATAGGCAACCCTCCCCTACGTTTTAACGCAGAATGACGAGAGGATTTGACTTGTGTAAAAAAAATTTCATTTAAAAAGTGGTGCAACTGTAAAATGCACATGCATCGTTGCACTTTTGAAAAAATATGATCCTGAAAATGTAGTCCTCTTTGAACCATTCACCTTTTTTCCTTCAATATTTTTTTTCTAATTGCAATCAGAAAAGTAGTTCGACTTGTTCTAGTTCACAATATCTTAATACATAAAGCAGAAAATGTTTATGTGTTTGTCTGTCGCCTAAAAATTTTTGAACAGTAACGAAATGTGTCCCAGCTCATTATGCCTAGTTAATCCAGATGAATGTGACTATTTTCACAAAAAGAATCTGTTTTTATAAAATTAGAATCTAAATTTCGGGCGAAACTGAATAGTAAAGCTAGTCGAATATAAATGCGAAAGTAAACGGTTAATGTGCTGGAAACTCAGAACCAGATGAAAAAAAAATCGTTCCTACCTATTAGAAATATAATATACATTATACATATGTAGACGCTGAGTGTTTGAAGGAAGCGAAGGATGTGGAAAAAAAATAAAACCATGAATAGATACGTGGTGGTTGCCGCCGAAATGTTAGAAACAAAAGGAGGATGCTATCGTGAACGAACGCTTCGTGGGAAGATCCCGAGTCAAACCGGAGCTGCATACTTTCTCGCGGATGTTGCATACGGTTAAACGAGCAATTCGCTATTTTACTGCGACTGAGGGGGTCAGGCAGAAGGGTGCGCGTTTCAAATGCAAATAAGAACACGCCCGAAGCATAAGGGGGCGAGCTTAGAGCTTCTCGGAGGAGGTAGCGAAGTTCCGAGCTCGATAAAGAGTCGCTGGCGTTTCGCAAACAGAAAGGGATAACGGGAAAGCGGTAGGAAAAGCGAGCAATCGAATTCACTCACAAGTTTCCGACAAGCTGAGGACCATCTAAAAAGCCTCGAATCTAAAGACCGAATGAAAATATCGTGTCTCACATGAGACTTTAACCTCGCGAGACAATTATTTCATTATTTTCTTATTTTCTAATTATTTTATCAATAATTTCATGACATTAGACTCTCACGAGACAAGTTTCATGATATATTTTCAAAATTTTCATCCCTCTTATTTACAGTCATTAATTGTTGCTGAAATTTTTGTTTCACGGTAGAAAAGTTTCATGTAAAATCTCATCGTGGATTCGCAGCTTTAAAAATTTCAATTATTTATGAAATAAGAAAAATTGTTTTACTATTATCTATTCTGTTCCAAGAAAGCAGTTATAAAGTGGAGTGTATTCAGCGAAACTTTTATTCCATACCTACACTTTTGCATTAATAAGGAACTTTTATTTTCTTGGAAGCAGAAAAAAGTTCCAGTTAAACAGGAACATTTATTCCGCTTTGGAAAAGTAAATGTTGCGGCAAGCAGATTTTCCGTTACGGGTAAATAAATAATTCTAACTTGTATTTATGTAGATATTACTTAAGAATATCTGTTAAAAAATATATGATTCTTCAGAACATTTATTAATCACAAAATAATTATTATTATTATTAATACATGATAATTGTTGAAACTGAACTTTTGCAACAGATTTAAAGTGGTACCTAACGTATAAGGTTGACATAAAACAGAAAAGAAATGATTCAAAAGTTATAAGTTCAGTAAATAACTTTTATTTATAAAAGTTAACAGTTTCATTCGATATCTGCTCGAAAGAATTGTATAGGAACTTAATGCAGTGGCTCCTAATTTGTGGGTCGCGAAGTGTTTTCTGGGAGGTCGTCGTGGTTATTTTTAGTTCACGAATCTTAACACTTATTTATTTTAATGTGATTACATTGCCATATTTTATTAATGATGTATGTAACACTGATTCTTCATTTATGAAAAAATGTTTAATTAATATTAATAATTTAATAATAACAATATTTAATATTAATAATTTAATTATTAAATAATTATTAAATATATTAAATACCTTTAAGTATATTTTTATATATATTAAGATAATTAAATATTATTAAGTTAGAATTATACTCTGAAATACCTATTTTTAATGTGTAATAATCACATTGTTAACTATAAAATTTCCCAGATATTTAATTCACATTTCACCACAATGTTATTACATTTCATAAATGACTCGTAATTAAATCATAAAATCAGCTTCAGCGAAATTAATCCCGTATAAAGTATCCCCATTATTATTCTTGCCATCCTTGCATTTACTATTCCATTTCCAAACGACTGAAAAAAAATGCCCCGGTAGCTTCGGCTTCTCGAATGTCGTGCAACAATTATACGAGCGTCATTCCACAATTGTGACTTCTCATTAAATTCCAGAATAGTGTCTTTTCTCGCATTGGGAAATAGTGCACCCGCAGATGGAGGCTGCGACGATCTCGTGGCCGCGAAATGTTCGAGTAATCCGAGAGTCGTTGTTACGTTAATTGCCAGCATTGATTAATAGAGCGTAATTAGAAGTTAACGGAATGCGCGGCGCTCGTTGAGCTCGCGTTCACCTCAGATTCCTCTGTAGCAATTTCGCGGAGAGGATGAGAATTTCGAGGGTTTTTTTTTCCTCCCACCCACTTTCACCCGCCACTGCTACCGCCCCCTTCGTGGCCTGATTCAGCTCGCCTCGCCCGTTGGAAAAATAAAGGAATGCAAATTTAATTACAGCAGTACCCGGCACGTCGACAAGCACCGAGTACGTTTCACGAGCACGGCCCCATGACGTTTCGCGAATTTTAATTTAAATTAATCCCGCCCCGGCGTATTTCATCCGATCCGGTCACCGTTCGCTTTTGCAAGATCCACGCTGTCGCGTAACGTTGTTACGGGGCCCCGTATTATGCGCGCAAAATGTTAAAGTAATTGACGTTAATTGAAGCCTCGCCGTACCCCCTAAATGGACGAATTAGCTGCTGTTAGCGCGCTTTAGTTTTTCAGCCCCTGCGCGGGGGCTTAATGCATCATTGATTCGCGCTTATTCCATGCTGACACCGCGGAAACGATTAGCCACTTTGTCTCTTGAAAATGCCGCTGAATCGTATTCTCTGTTACGAGTGGAAAGTTGAATGATCCGTAACCCCTCGCGCGGGAAACTTTGTGCAAAGTGGAGGAGCGCCGATTAGGTACTTCGTGAATAGTTAGCAGATTTAGTTAGCGATAGTTTTGGAGCTCGCACCCTTCGGAACTGTAATCAGTGAATTGCTTTTTCTGAAAGCTCAATTTAATCGACGGTAGCATGGTCTTCTTACTGTTTGCAATTTTTAAGAGTCGATTATTCGACATATGTATTTGGATTAGACACACATTTGTTCCTTTTGTACTGTAGTGATACTTCACATGCAAAGATTATTCCACAGTTTCAGAGATTCAGAAGTATCTAAGTTTCTCAAGTTGAGGACGATTCATGGTTATTTATCTTAATATATAAAGCAGAAAGTGTTTGTGTGTTTGTCTGTCGCTTAAAAACTTTCGAATGGTAAACTTTGAGGTCATGAAATGTGTTCCAGCTCATTATGCCTAACTAACCCAGATGAATGTGACTATTTTCACAAAAAAAATAATTTTTTTTTATAATAAATTTCGGGCGAAGCCGAGTAGGAAATCTAGTTTATGCATATGCAAATCGCGAACGACCCTTCTATTTTGTTTTCTCCCATTTTGAACACATATGGCTAGTAAACATGGCAGTAGAATAAAAATTCATCGGTTTACTAATAATAAGTTTTGAGTAAATTGTGTACTTATTCATCCGTGAATCCTTCTGTCTTTAGTTTTATCATTCTATTCGTATCAGAAATAACATTAACGCAAATTCCTACCTGCTACAGACAAGACGAGTCAACTCCTTTTTTTGTAATTTGTTACTACCAGGCTAAGGTTAGGGTTAGGGTTAGGCTCCATTTTACGGAGCACTTTCGATAGAAAAATGTGCTGATTAACAGGTCGAGGACAAATTGTGTTTTTATTATTATTATTATTCGTCTTTATTACTTGGTAAATATCCTACAAAGAACTGTAATACATAGAGCATAGCGAAGTAAAAGGCGAGGCTGCAGTACAAGACTGTTAGAAGCCTAACAGTGACGAAATAATTAAAACTAATACTAAAACTAGGAAAGAAAAGGAAAAAAGAAAAAAATTTAAGAGAAACAATTTATGGCGCAAAAGCGAAATAAAAGCTTAAACGTAAATGTACAGACATGGGCGAGACAAGGAAAAGAAATAATATAGTGGTGGGTTAGGAATAGTGTAGAGATATATATCGTCAAGCTGTACATTTAAAATCAGGAAGGGAATTCTAATAGTGAGCAGAAATATAGGCGAAGGAGGATTCGAATTTAGATGTCGAGTGTGCAGGTATGGAAAGAAGATTTTGATGCCGAGCAGAAAGAGAATTAGTGCGAATTGTTGCGAAGAATATTGTACCGTCAAGGACCCACTTCCTGATCAGAACCCAATTCCTGATCAGTTTAGTATACAAATACTAAATAATAAGCTTATTATGATACAAATTTATTCTAACAAATTACTAAATAATTATGAAGTATTTTGAAATTTATACGCAAAATTTGATAGCTCATAGTAAAACGTGTTTTGATAAAACAAATATCAAAGTAATACGCTTGTAGCTACGTCTGGTTTGTCGCCATTTTGCTGTTGTTCAGTATAAGAGAGCACGTTGTGAAATTTAGTTATTTTCTGTGATACTTTCAAAGATTTTTAGGTAATATATATGTAGTTAACTTGTTTGATACTTTAATAATATTAAATAACTAATTTATGAATATTTTTCATTATTTTTATAGACAAAAACTGGTGATTAGGTAGGGTAAAGAGTACAATGGTTGGCCACTTAAGTAAGAGTGTCACATAAATAATGAATTATAAATGTGAATTTAGTCAATTTGAAATGGAAATCAATACAAATAAGTACGAAAAACCCCTAATAATCTAAAAATAAAAATAGTTTATAAAAAAAATCAAGAATGTATAAAAATATACAAAAAATGTGTTTCCTACGAAGAAATATAGTTATTGGCATGGTCAAGACAGTAATTGTCCAATCGGTTCGACAGTGATTGGCCGCTATTTGACACATAATATAACCTAAAAGAAAATGTTACCTGATTTGGTGATAGAAATAAGATTAAAATTATTCAATAAAAATGGATATATTTTTATATGTATATATTTGTTTCTGTTTTTAACAGGGGATTAATTACTGTTTCACCATTAACATTAGTTAAAAAACAGTCACTGGCCGCCCGGCCAATTACTATCCTTATTGGCATGGTCAAGACAGTACTTGTCCAATCGGTTCGACAGTGATTGGCCGCTATTTGATAGATAATATAACCTAAAAAAAAAATGTTACCTGATTTGGTGATAGAAACAAGATTAAACTTATTCAATAAAAATGGATAAATTTTATTATGTATGTATTTGTTGTGTTTGTTTCTGTTTTTAACAGGGGGCTAATTACTGTTTCATCATTAACATGGTTAAAAAACAGTCACTCGCCGCCCGGCCAATTACTATCATTCAACATTATTCATATGACAGTTGTTGGCCCCCTAAATTTTTCATAATATATGTATAATTTTAAGAAATAAATAATTCTTTTATAAAGTTTCAACTTTTATTTATCGATATATACCGAATATAAGAAATATACATATCATAAATACATTAAACTATTCGCAAACTTTCAACTGTACTCTTATGGTTTTTTTATTAAAACGCTGTAATTTCCAAGCTTCAAAGCCGAGTCATCCTATTTGCTTTTATATATAATCACAGTATATAATGAGTGGAGAAATATTGATTACATCCGAAGCAAGAAAGTACAAGTAATATGAATATGTTCATTAAAAAAAAGGCATAACACTGGTATTTCTTTATATTCATTTATTTCTCAAAATATGGCCAATCACTGTACTCTTTACCTTATTGGGTACGGTTTTTATATGCTTCCGCAATTCCTGATCATCTGATCAGCAAATAGGTTATTGGAGCGAGAATTTTGAAACTCAAAGATTAATTACAGACTTGAAATTTACTACCCGATTTTTTGGTATTATCAAAACAATATATAATACTTTAAATTGAGTAATTTCTGATCAGGTTTATGTGTTGAAAATTAAAAGGTTCTGGTTATTAAATTATCTAAGATATTTAGGTTAACAATACGCACTTAAATGATCAACTATTAGAATTTTGCATTGGAAATTTATTAAATACCAGCTAAAAGATTGTATAAACTTTGTTTTGTAATATAATTGTGACAAACATAAATGGTTTTCTTAGTATAGCTCGTAAAATGTACATAGGTAACCTAAAATGGCAACGTCGAAGAAGGTGAATTCAAAATATCAGCCTAACGATATGAGGATAACCTTAAAAGATATTCAAGAAACCAAATTGTCTGTGCGAGCAGCGAGTAGGAAATATTTAGTACATTTATGTTTTGTAAATAAAGATCCCATCAAAATACGCTATTTTAATGATTTTTTATGCAATTTATATATTTCAATTGATTTGATCAGAAATTGGGTATTGATCTGATCAGGAAATACTCGCAGACATGATTTAGGTGATCAGAAACTGCTCCCTTTGTATTTTTCACTTTCAAACTTAAATTATAAAATAATTATTATTATGTTTGCACTTTTTTTAATACCGAATTAAAGATAAAACATATATTTACTGAAATAACAAAGAATCTTTTAAATTTGGTTATGTTTTCCCTTTACACGTTTAAAAATCCGCGGTAGTTATTCTTAAGTGATCAGGAACTGGGTCCTTGACGAGATAAGGCGGGACGCGAGATGAAAGTAGGAAAGAGTTGCCAATATCGTACTGGTCACCTAAATCGTACCTCATCAATTTCTCAGTATACTCCAAGTCATTTTAGAAGGAACCCGTTTCGCGCATGCAAAATGAGCTCATTGGCTCCGAGGGAGCGTTGGTTGGGTTATAGCCTTGTTTCGGCACCAATGAGCGCCAACATGCGCAGAACAGGTCTGAACTTGTCTGTCGGTGGGTTCCTTCTTAAATGACTTGGATTATAATTAATGTATGTAAACGACATCTGATAATAAAAATATCAAGTAAATGCGAAATAAGAAATCGAAACAAAACCTTTTGAGCTTGCACCCTATTTTGTGCGTGCTATAAACATTTAAAGAAATCAGGTACGTTTGATGTAACTTTTTACCAGTTTATTTTAGCTGATAATAATCAGACAATGCAATTTTGTCCTGTATTTTTGTATTTTTCTAAAAGTGGGTTTAATGTACAATATTTTACATTCATTTTAAGTACGTATTACATTCGTTATAAAGTTTAAATTGATATTTATAAATAAATTGATCATGTTTCTTAAATCGTACCACTACAATCATACAAGTAGGATTTGACAACTCGTATGTTATATAGGTTATGTACATATATCATATACACAGGTTATTGCGGCTGTGTGTGATCCATATACATATGTATATGTAACTATATAATCATTACTTTATGTTGAATATTTTCTTCTCTATTTGTTATTGATACTATTTTCAATGAAGGTACGATTTAGGAGACTGGTTGCCTAAATCGTACCTTTCACAGTATGTGACAAAAAGATTAATAACAAATTAATTTGTTCCGAACAAAAGGTTAAGCATATAATAGCAGGCGCCTAAAAGATCAAGCTACAATATCCAATAGTCATTTGCCTTCAAATTAGTACCAAATATGAAATATAACGTAAAATGTCTTAAGTCGCACGATATAGGCAACCCTCCCCTATTTTGTAAACAAGACATTTTTTGTAAACAAGATATTTAATCAGCCATATGTGCCCAAAGGGAAAAATGAAGGCGATATCACGTGATCTTCGGAATATACACGTGCCCCTCGATAACCGTTGCAGTATAAAAAAAAGTGCCTAAGAGAAGATGGAGGTAATCCAGCAGGGCACGCTTGTGAAGTTCGCCTCGCTTTTTCACGAGCGTGAATTCACGCATCACGGGGGTATTATACGTGCCTTAACTCCAGCAGCAATGGATTAACCCTCTTTGACACGGCCCCCTATATACGATTCTATTCCCAATGCAATTCCCCGTCTCATAAAGGAAAACGTCATCCATCACTGCTATCTCGGAACCATCCCGTTCTGTGTTTCGAGAAAAAGCTGACACTCGCGACAGATGGATCTATGTTCAACGTAAGCCGATTTGATAGGGGGGGAAATAGTCGTATCCGTCTTTCTGCTTACGTACTGTGCCTTGCAGAGATGTACTGATTAACCAGAGGCTCATTCAACAGTGTAAAGCGACATTTCCGAGAGTGCAAACCAGCAGAAGTTCTTTTTGTCACCTGTTATAGGGTTGTACTTATTTGATTGTGTTTCTATGTAACTCAGAGTTTCATGGTAGTACTGTTCGATAAATTAACCCTTCGCGGTCACACTGGGCCCAATAGACCCGCTTTTTAACTTTGGAGCTTGATACCGAAAGTTCCTGGCTTTGAAATGGCATTGACCTGACATTTTACGGAACTTTGAGGTTTCCTCTTCCGGTAGAGACCGTCAGTTTTTGAATCAGAAAGTCCGTTGGTGGGTGGCAGCCGTTACAAAAACATCGTTTTTGAGCGTGGGTCGTTCGGGCCCATGTGTGACCAACGCGTAAATTTTATCGGAAAAATTAAAAGATTTTATTCTCCTCTAATTCGAGAAATTTACTTCAATAAAATGTAGCGTGTATGGCTGTGACAATAGTTTTTTCCACCTAAGTTATATGTTGTGTATGCGCGGGAGAAGACTAGATTCAATTCTTTGCATTGTTAAATTAATTTCTTACGAATAAAAATAATAATACTAATCATTTAATAATAATAAGAATCATTACAATAATAATAATAAATAGTTATTTCTCTAAATTAAATGTGTTTTTTATTCCACAATTGACCATCTTCAGATCTCAAAATAAATACCATTTTTGAAACGCAGAGTATGAAACTGTATATTTTCTAAAATGATTATACCCTATTAGTACCAGCCCCAATCTGTACGAAAATTAGTTGAAAAATAAAAAAGGTATGATTGTGTTAGTAAAAAAAACTCATTTTTCATGACTTTACACCTTTCCGATTTTTTTTGGTACATGTTGTCATTTCATTTCTTACTAAAACGCGACTATTCCACATTTTACAATGTTCAAATTGTGTATTACAATCTTTGGGACTCGATTGGACTGATACAGTTCGTACGGTAACTGTTTAAAAATCGGCCGGGTCCATTGGACCCAGTGTGAACACCACGGAACTTTACAGACGTGTTACCACGAAGGGTTAATACCTACGTTGAATAAATTCCTGAGTTTTTGAATTATCAATAAGAGTTTCAAGTGTTCTACAAACTTTGCCTCGTATTGGTTTATTAGTGTCACTATAGTACTGCAAGGAATCGTATACCGTTGGAGTATAGAAGTAGTAGCAGCCAGTATGTGGGCAGACGGGTGTCCTATTGTGAACACACGATGCGTCACGTGGATGGTACTGAATCGCTGACAAGGGAAGTTCCCCAAAATATAAATTCAAAAAATTATGAAACTTTGGGGATATGTAGAGGATACATAGGTAATGTATTATGCATTTCTTTTGCTCTCCAAATTCACTGCAAGGTGGTGAAATTGACCCCTGAAAATCCAGCTACATATTTTCCGATTTTCTGTTATAACTCGCGTATCGCTATTACCAAATGATAGACCTAATTAAAAGAAGTAACGTTTGTCTGAAAACTTTTTTTTTATCTCTTACAGTTATAACAGGAAATTGGAATACAGCCGGATTTTCAGGGGTCAATTTCATCCCCCTTCATACATACTAATATATCCTCTACAGTGTACATACCTCCAAAGTTTCATAACTTTTTTAATTTACTAACTTGAATTTATATAATATTCGAATATCGAAAAGAAGTATCTTGTTTCAATTTCATTTGAATTTAATTGAACTATCTTTAAATGTCTATGAAGTCACCGCAACCTTTTTCGCTTGTTTCTTACAATAAGTATTGCAAGATATTGTGAAAGTGAGAATGTTGAGAGGCATTCCCTGTCACTGTGGTGTTTTTAATGATTCTTTGTGAGGGACACTTTAAGACACCTTAAGGATATTCTATGCCTGGTGAAATCTACCCCCAATTTAACACCACTTCATGTGCGTACAAAGAAGACCTCCTAAGTCCCAAAGACAAAGTTGAGAAAAATCGATTGAAGAAATGTAAAATATAGTGGTCGCAAAATATGAATTTTAGCAGAAATCGACTTAATGGATTTCCTCTCTCTCCCTATTACCCCCACGACATAATGTAGAGATTACGAAAAGAATTTCCAGCAGTAATTATCACACCGAGTGTTTTTAAAACGAATTTAGCGAGGACTGAGTGAGTAAACAGTACTGACTAATTATAAGCTGAGTAAAAAACACATTCTAATAAAACAGTCTCTAACTCCAATAGTGTTATTTTTCGAGCCCTTCACACCCATCATCATTTTTAAAAACTTCCTGCACATTCACACTTCTTCTGATGACATAAACAACAACCCACGAACCAACGCGCAGCGTTTCAATTTTTCTGAAAAAGGCTTCACCCAAAACACTCGAAAAATGTTTGAAAAGCAGCACAGCCGGTGTTCGTTTACATCGAAAGTGGCAGAATGTGGACGCTCAGCATCGTTCACCGTTCTTTTGTTTAACTCTACGAGGGCCCTCCGCGAAACATTGCATCATTTCATCTACCCCTCCTCGTGTGCCGTTCGAGTGAATGAAATTTCCCGCCAAAATATCGAAAACTGCATCGTTCAATCCACGCCGCGGTTAATTCCGTCGCGACAAGGTTTCTAAACGGATCTGCATGCAGGGTTTTCGGCGGATTCTTGGGGACGAGGAGCACCGTTGTGGAATGGTTGGAGATCGAGAATATGCCGCGGCTGCGGTGAAGGAAAAGGGGAGGAAGACGGGGAGGGATTGACTGTGAGGCATAGCGGGGTACCACTTAGCAGCTCGACAAACACGTCCCATGCTACGCTGCCGCGGAAAAAAAAGGCTGGAAAAGAGGGTGAAGAACTGGGTGGAGGAGGGCCGTGGAGCGTCTCCTGATTTTGCATTTTTCATTTAACCCCTGCCCCCTTTGGCTCGAGCGCATTGGCAAGTGCGCGTGATTCACGGATGCACTCGGGGCAGATCGCGAGCTGGTACAGAGGCGAACAATTCGCGGCAGCGACGCGTAAACATAGCGCGCACCAGCGAGCGGTCAGTCTTTGTTCGGGAGAATCACTGTGCTCTGCGATTTTTACGCCTCGCGGCGGCAGGACGCACCCCCGTGCATCGACGACACTTCAGAAGCGCCTACATCGACTGGATTTCGGAGAGGACAGAAATTCCGGTCACCGCTTTGAGGAGGGAGGACGACAGGAGGTTTATTCGAAACTCTGCTTTGGTTGAGGGTGCCTTTGACGATAGGGGGAGCTAAAGGGTGGTGCAACAAGCGTTAGAAATAAATGTATGCGAGTGTTGAGTGAATTTGAAAAGTGAAAATGAGCAATACAAATATTAGCAGCAAGTTTCTTACATTCCCCTCGAAATTAAAGAAATTCCATACCGGAACACAAATGATAAGAAATCTTTGAAAAGTGTTTTAATCTAATGTTTAAAGTGTAGTCCGCATTGTGTCAAAATTTCAAGTCGATGGACCGCACAGGTTTTCAAGAAATTGAAATCAAAGTTGCGCTTTTATACACAGGCTCTTATGAGAGAAACGATATTTCTATAAAATGTTACACAAAGTCCTTAAAAATGATAAGAAAGTTCTAAAATAGGTTGCAATTAAAAGCTTAAATATTCCTGTGAAATTGTAAAAAAGAAAATCGGACATGAACTCGTATTTTCGGAACTACTTGAAAGAACTGTTTGAAACGTGGCAACGATGTACGCCGGGTAGTGATGTATACATGTATACTTGTACAAAGCATACAGTAAAAATTAGTGAAAACACTACCAAGCTGTAAACATGTATTTAGTCATTTTTTACGAACCGGTAGGAACGCGCAATAGGACGCTACAAGTGTGAGATGGAAAGAGAAAACAGATGGACGCAAAGCGACGTTACCGCATTTCACTCACATATTTTACGCAACTTTTAATGAAAATATTGTGTTTCTAGCTGCATTAAACATACTTTTTGTTCAATTGAATTCAAAATCTAAATATGTAGTAATAATTTTATTAGGAAGAGACATGTAAATAACATATTTGTCTGCATAATTTTTTTTTATCCATGATTGGTATCACTGCAGAGCTTATTTATACGTGTGGAATTTTTTTTTGTATTTCTTTGCTCTCACCCCCTAGAACGGTGTCATTTGATAAAAAAAAAACAGTCCTCAAAAAGTTTATTGCAATCGGACAACAGGAAAGGGTGCCGACCAGGTCTTAATGTTTAGAATTCATCAATAGTTCGGATTTAAAGAATTTCTCAAAAAATGGTAAACCCTATGGAAATTTTGTTCAAATAATATTAGAAGAACATTCAATTTTCTACAATTTCTGTATATATAATTTTTTCGTGCTTCCATCCATTTGTTAGATAATAGCGTTTGAATATAGAGAGGTCCGCACTACGCGCCTATAGAGGATACGTCACGCCGTACAGGTGGGACGTGCGAGGCGCCGACCACTCTATATTCAAACGCTATTATCTAAAAAATGATTGGAAGCACGAAAAAATTATATATACAGCAATTGTAGAAAATTGAATGCTCTTTTAATATTATTTTAACAAAATTTCGATAGGGCTTGCCATTTTTGAGAAATTCTTCAAATTCAAACCATTGATGAATTCTAAACTTTAAGGCCTGGTCGGCACCCATTCCTGTTGTTTGATTGCAATAATCTTTTTCAGGGACTATTTTTTTATGAAATGGAACCATATTACGGGGTTAAGAGCAAAATAAATCGTCGATTGAAAATAAGGGCCACCCTAATGTATAAGCACAGAATTACCCCTCTCGCCGCCTGCCCCGCAACTGAGGTATCGAACCTCCTTAAAGAACCTCTAACGAAATAAAAACCGGTGGGACGTAGTAGGGTGATAGAACTTAATGTAATGCAACGCGTGGAGTGGTTTCCGAGGAGGAAGAGAGAGACAGAGGTAATTGTAACAAAACGATGAAGCTCATAACTGAGGTATAAAATTTCTATCACTGTGCGGTAGTTCGGTTTCCGATATGAAGCCGACATAACAAGCGATTGAAAAGGCTTCCTTTTTACACGCCCCCCGAACACCGAGATCGCGTATTCACATCAGCGTCATCTCCCTTCCTTTTATTCTCCTCCCGCCTTCCTGGTCGCGCGCCACGGAGTTCTAGAGGCGAGAAAAAGGTATCGAAAATTCAAACGCGACTAGCATAACGGGGACGATATCTCGACACCGAAATGTCGGACATCGAATCCTCCCCCGCTGCGTTCACCTATTTTTTCCTCTGGATATTTCTCGACGAGCTATTGATCATTCCGCGGACAAGGTGCGAGATTGAAAACGTGTCTGGCTGTGTTGGCGGGCAATTTACCGTCGCGACCTCGTCGCCGAGCTGAGAGCATTTTTTTTGTTAATTTCGAGGGTACTGTCGCGCGTTTTACTGGGAGCGTGACCAGAAACCGAGACCAGCGGAGGAACTTCCTTCCAACGTAACTGCGTTATCGCCTGTTACTCGCTCGCGTCTGACGTCTGATTTCTTGCTGACTAATACTACTTGTTGTGGTGCCATCGGGGATATAACGATGCCGCGACTTAGGCAGGAGCGGAGAAAGTCGGTAGCAATTCGGAGTCTTCGCAATGACTCAACATTTTAGGAACGTGTTTCATATTTAGTATAGGTGCTTTCTGGATATTTAAGTAGTACTTTAGGAAGCTGAGTTGTGTGTAATGAGTGGGGAGAACACGCATTTGGCGACTTATAGCGTTAGGGACATTATTTTTTTTAAACATCTGCATGAAAATGGGTGTTTTTTACGCCTGCTAAGCGGGAGCAAAATGGCCAATTTCAGACGTATTCGCGTTTTCTACTTTTCTCCCAAGGGAAAAAGGCGCGCATGCGTATTCGCAATTTTTTACTTTGCTCTCAAGGAAACTGGAGTTTGGCGTTACCCTGTGGTATGAAGATGCAATTGTTCGACTAATCGTTTTCGATCATGTGTGTTCATGCATATTTTTTTGCGAATCGCTCAACAGGCTTTCAAAAACACACCTTTCATGCAGGTGTTGAAAAAAGTATTGTGCGTGACAAGGGAGAGACGCGATTTTGCCTCGCGTGAAATCGCCTTCTTCTCTCCCTTGTCACGCAATGTACTATTATTCTACACTAATTGAATGGTTTTGAGAGTTGTTAGTATATTCTCTGTGCAGGTATATTGAGAAATAGTGAGGTTTGTAGGAGAAGCTAACGAGGGGAGGACGCGTATGGGACGAGCAATTTTTTAACGAAACCGGGCAGGGAATGTTGGGGCCGATGTGTATAAAAAAAATCCAGAATATTAGCTGTGAATGACCAGCCATTTTTTAAAATTATGAAGTCGTCGAATTGATTTCGTTCTTCTTTTAAATAGTAAATTTAATGAAAGGAATACAAAAGTCTTATGCGTTATTGTCATAGGATCAATAATTTAAGATAGTTCCTGAATAATCTACTAAATTCCAGAATTCTTTCAAATTTCGTGCAAAACTGATTTGGAATGCAAGAAACTTTTGTATTAAGTTTGAAATCGATTTACTACATAGTTATCGAGAAATTGTTGATTAAAGGTAATGGATTTTAAACAGTAGCATATGGCAGAGTCAAAAAAAGAGGGTTATAGTTTCAGTTTTTCGTGCGAAACAAAACTATATTCAAGAAGTGTACCAAAATTGGCACAAAAGTATACATCGAAATGTCAGGAAATGAATTGATTAATTTCTGTAAAACTGACCACATAGTTTCTTCGTAAATGCCCATAAAAATAGGTTCGCGTGCAATTTTTTCAGAAACTACGTAGAGCAGTCGACGTGGCAACGTCGCACAATCGATATGTTTATACATTTAAATATGCTTATTTTTTAAATACTGCTAGCATTTCACTAATACTCAGAATGCATCCCCTTTCTTTTTTCCTCTCCAATATAATTCAAAGATAATATATTTTGACAGTTTGAACACCATCATTGCTCCCCAAGATACTTTACACCTACAATTCGGTTTCCCGAACATATTCCGCGTTTAATATCAACACATTTACGTTGCTCCATTCTTTTTGCAGCGATTCTAACCCGACATTTTTCTTTATTTTCCAATATAATTTTTTAATAAATTTGCCTTTGTAACGAAACCTTGCTGATATTTTGGTTATAAAATACTCTCCGAATGAATGCGACGTTGTCAGATCTGCTTCACTACGCTAACCAATTTAATATTCTATTTTCGTATTACAATTATTTATATTAACATCGAACTTTTTAAAATATATACACATGATGTTAAAAATTATTATTATTCCTATAGCATCATACTACTTTATATTTAAGATTTATTACCCAACTCTAATTTCATTAATCCTCTAACTCCCAGAGTTGCACCGGTGCAACACTCATTTTAAAAATGCGTAAAATTCTATCGCCTGATTATATGTAACTTTTGTTAGCACCCATCCGTAGTTTTCCTGATGGTAAAATAGATTTCAATGTTCTCAGTTGAGAAAATCAAACATTCTCTTAAAAAATTATTGTGGATTGTTATAAAAAATAAAAATTAAAAAATTAAAAAATTGCTATTTTTCATTTCAAAATACCAAGACACAACATATGTATCAGTCTCACAATTTTGAAAAATAACGATTCAAGGGTCTGGGCGTTAGAGGGTTAACATTAACCAGAAAATTCAGTTTTCTGTCGTAGTATTGTCCCTTAAGGGGTCATGCCTAGTTGGCAAGCGAAAAAAACGTGATTTTCGGGAATTTTTTCTGAAAAATCTAATGTATATATTTTACAACTATTTGCTTAGTTTAAAAGTACATATATTCAGCAACTCTCAGTAATTTTGTTATAGAAAAATATTAAAAAATGAACGAATAACAGCCACTCTCCCGGAAGCTATTTTTTTTAGCGGTGAGCACGATTTCTCAAAGCCGGATCATCTGAAATCGAGAAGTGAAGAAGATTCTGTTAGTATATGAGTTTATCTAGTTCGTGAACGAAGGATTTTTGTTTTCGATGAAAACTCTATTTTTAATTCACGAAAAACGAACAATTGAGACATCGAAAAATCATGATTTTGCGTAAAACGGCCGCCATTTTGTCTGAAATCATTTTATTGAAAAATCCTTCGTTCACGAACTAGATAAATTCATGTACTAACAGAATCTTCTTCACTTTTCGATTTCGGATGATTCGGCCCGGAGAAATCGTGCTCACCGCTAAAAAAATAGCTTCCGGGACAGTGGCTGTTATTCGTTCATTTTTTAATATTTTCCTATAAAAAAATTACTGAAAGTTGCTAAATACATGTACTTTTAAAATAATCGAATAGTTGTAAAAAATAT
Organism: Andrena camellia; assembly: GCA_029448645.1. NCBI lineage: Eukaryota > Metazoa > Arthropoda > Insecta > Hymenoptera > Andrenidae > Andrena > Andrena camellia. The sequence continues at coordinate 5,515,489 of CM055682.1, read as the reverse complement.
ACATTAGATTTTCCAGAAAAAATTCCCGAAAATCACGTTTCTTTTCGCCTGCCAACTAGGCATGACCCCTTAAAGGAGTAATGCCACTGTAGAGCCCGGAAAAGCAGCCTGATTTTGAGAATTTTTTAAGCAAGTATAGTGAATGGAATACAAAATCTGTTTGAAGGCCTTTATTGTAAATACCTTGAAGTATGATCCCAATTTTTTGTTTAATTTTTTTAATACAAAATGGCGGCGCCACAGCTCAACAAACGAAGCTTCTTCTGAAAAACAGTGTTCCGCGGCCGGAAAGATTTCTCCTTTAATTTTTGCCCTAGAATAAAAAATACAAAATTGTTGAGTTCTATATAAGATTATCTCGGGAAGTCGACGAGGAAATTAAAAAATACTGTTTTTTGTAAGAATGGTACGCGATTGAACAAAACGTCTCAACAATTTCGAGGTTGTGGCAGTTCCGTGTTTTGTTCAATCACGCACCATTCTTACAAAAATTAATATTTTTTAATTTCTTCGTGTACTTCCCGAGATAATCTTATATAGGACTCAAAATTTGTCGGCTTTTTGTTCTAGGTCAAAAATTGAGGGAGAAATCTTTCCGGCCGCGGAACACTGTTTTTCAGAAAACGCTTCTTTTGCTGAGCTGTGGCGTCGTCATTTTGTATTAAAAAAATTAAAAAAAAATTGTGATCATACTTCAAGGTATGTAGAATAAAGGCCTTCGAACAAATTTTGTATTCCATTCACTATACTCGCATAAAAAAATTCTCAAAATCAGGCTTCCTTTCCGGGCTCTACAGTGGCATTACCCTTTAACTACGCTTGTGGAGAACTAATTTTCAACTAGCCTAGGTGCAAGCATCCCGAATTATGAGCCAAGAAACTGGGGTTCGAATCTGTGCAAGGTATGGTTTCTATTCTTTTTCTCCTCCTTGCATTTTCGTCATTGCGCGTAATGTGACTAAACAAAATCCCGCAATTTTCAGTTTAATATCTCGATAAAAAATTTAAATTTAAATTTAATTTAATTTAAATTTATACGTAAACAGTACATTTTCTCGTATCATTAAAAACGACTCACCCTGTGTACTAAAGTATTTCAACGACATCGATTCGTATTCCCACAGATGCATTTACCGAATCATTGCTTTCTAAATGAACCAACATGCTCTCGAGTGAATGATTCATAAGCAAGCGACACGACGCTGCATAAATCCTGCTCGTCGAACTCGAACGGCCGCGAGCCACGGTCCTCGTGGTACTAATTGCGAGCCATCTATTTAATTGCGTTAATTTCGGTGTCACCGCGACCATCACATTTGCGTTTGCCTGCCACACGATTGCGCTCGCTAATTGTGGGCCTTCGTTTCCGCTGTTCCGGCCTTTCTTTCATTATTATCGTTTCGCAGGGTCTGCGAAATTTCCGCGAGCCCCTGAAACGCCTGTGAGCAACAACGGCAGGTGAAAAATTACAGGAATGGTCGACGCGAAGGGAGGGTCTGTGGAACGGGTACAACGAAAATTCACAAACACACCAGCCGGTGCTTTATTTCATTTCCACGGAAAATTAGTCGAGGTATCGATGAGAGCGTGGGGGGTGCGGCCGAGGTACCGTTAAATTGAATCAATAATAAAGGGACAAATAAACTGCGCGATTCCGAGCGAATGAAGCTCCGTTTCGCCGCTTCCTCCCGAAGCTAATTACGACTCTGATAATTGGAACGAATTTTAGAAGAGACTAACGTGAATTTTTATGCCCCGCTCAAATGTGGACTAATTCAATTTTTAACGACTGTAGATGTAACTTCTTTGATGGGCTGTGCTTGCTGTAATTTAAATTGAGAGAGCGTAGGTATTTGTTCTAAAGGAAATTCGGTTTTGTCTGACATTATTAGTGTGAAAATTGGGAAATAAATTGAAATTATACAGGGAAGCGTACTTAAATGTCAGAGTAGCTGAGTCTAAGTCTCCTAAGTTTAAGGTCACGTTACGATTGTATTGTGATAAAAGTGTGCGGTTTCATAAAAGGAAAAATATAATGAGTTCAGTAATTCTGGATAGCCAGAAACTTGGTTGACAAAAGATTATGGTCATTATATTCGTTGTTTAAATAATTGAATAATGACATCGTTAAAGTATGATAACGTACTGCATTATTTTCAGAAACGTAATATAGTCAAACATTAATTCTGTGGTCGGATGGGAAAATTTAATATGTTCGCTTTTCGTCGAAATTCAGATATGTGCTTTTCCACGTGTGTCCAGATGGAATCTAAATGTTTGCAGAATATTAGATCTCTACGTCGTGTAGTTTAGAAGAAAAGCGAAGTGATGATTTATGATATGTCAAACTTTTTGCTACATGGCATAATGTGATATGTCATTTGACTCAAAGAGGAAAAAAATAGTTGGTATTATTAATTTCCTTATTTAAATAAATTACTTTTTCCATGTTAATATTTTGATTAAAATTTTTTAATAATTGACTAAAAACTGAATAATTTGATTTCTTAATAAATGACAACAAAAATGAATAATTTGATTTCTTAATATATGACTAAAAAAAATTAGTAATAAAGAATGATTTTGGAAATCTCCATTGTCATCTGCGGATATATAAATATTCATGAAAGAGAAAGATGGTAAAATCTGATATATATCAGAGAACACTCATGAAAATTAAAAAAAAACTGCGTTTATTTAAGAAACAACGCGGGTAAATTGACTGCACTTAACCCTTAGTATCATAGTGTAACACCCGTGTTACACGAATTGAAAAAATTATGCACGTCATTTGCGGTCTTATTCACGAACTTTAAAGCGTTACTTTACTATTACCATTTCTAACAAGTGTCCTTAGGGCAGAAATATATCCGTAGAAATTCTACTGTGATACACTGTCTCGTATTATTGATTACAACTCTTAATTTTGCCAAGACCACTGAAAATGCCATGTAAATGCTAACTTTTCTCTCCATATTATTTCGGATTTCCTTTGTGAATAAATTTGATGTCGAACATAATAATGTATGTAATACTAGTGTAACATTCTGCAAAACCGAGTATTGGCTTAACATTATAATACATAGGTATCTTTGTGCATGATTTAATACTGCTTGTTGTATCCCAACCGACACCCCAAGCGCAACGACCCCGCGGCATTCCGATTGCCACAATCGAACGGCCGAAATCGGGCACAACCGCGTAAGCATTCTCGGAAACATTCCGAGACCATCAGCACATGGTGAAACACCCAAAAGCGGGCCAAAGACGGAGACCCCGATGGTCCCCGCTTCGCCCCGATTACAGTATAAGAATGATGTACGAGCACCGCGAGGGCAGATTATATTCAGACTTGATTGAGACAACACGGAGACTTGATACAGACGCTGTACAAGCTCCATGCCTGATAAGGGCATAGTACCAGTGTCACCCAGATCGGGACGGAATAAACTTGTTTAAACCTTACGGTGAGTTCCAACTCTTTAATCAGCAACGATCCCCTACCTTCGGTTTCCGAACCGAATCCTTCCGTCCCGGCATTCTCACCCGAACCTTCGGAGCCCGTTGGACGACGACCGTGAAGGACGACCCGGAGCACCCCGAGATTCGCTGCCAGAATCTCGACCCCAGTCGCCTTGACACAACATGCTGTTATATCCATATTTTTTCATTTATTCAAAAAATTGTTACACAAGGAATTTTTTGCTTATTTTTACGACGAAGTGTGGACAAAAACGGACCGATAAGAATTTTTCTGGGTGAAATCAAAAAATCATGATACTAAGGGTTAAATTAAGAATTTCTAAAACAAATTGTATTTCTTAAAAATATTGCAATTTTTCACAGCTGAAAAAACTTTAAAACTGCTATACTCTAAAATCAGGAAAATTGTACATATCAGGTTTTGCCATCTGGCCACAGAATTATTCAATAAATTTGGGGTTCTCACCTGTGCATCTGCAAGGATGCGTCGCATCAAGGCCAAGGTGGGGTTCGTTGTGAGATCATCCTGAAGGGCAAGTGCTTCGCCTTCCTTGTTCAAGCGGTTTAATGTATTGAGGGCTGAAACAAACAGAAACACGAATCTTATTATCTGAATGACTACATAAGTGCTTGCTGCGTGTTCAATGCGTTAGATAATGATATTTACAGCTTCTGCACCTTATACACCATATTCCAAGAATTATGCAGATCACCAGGTGTTATGATTAACCAAAGAAAACAACAGCAATAAAGTAGAAGCAGATGAATCCTTACACCTCTCTAACCAATCACCTCTAATCACGATTCACAAGAGGATCCACTCTGCTAATTTCCTACAATAAAACTCCATTCCTCGTGTACAAACCTCTCTACTCACAACAACCAGGAATAATTTTATTCCAATGGGACACATACAAAATGTTAAATCACAAATTGAGGAGTTGAAATCGTAAACGATGTAAGTACCAAAGAACTGAAAAATTATTTTTTCAGTGAAAGAGATGTAACTTCCATGCTGAATACAGTGGTAGGCGCTGTAAGTGGTAGGTACTGTTATTGTAGTTTCTAAAAACGTGACAAGGGTTTGAAAATCGTGACGAGGGTGACAAAAATCGAACACGCACACGCGTAAATTTTGATGAGACTCCGCAGCTTTGTAGAGCAGTGAAAAATATTTGACACGCACTTTTTGTTATATCAGCAATCGTCCACGTGGAAGGGGTGAAAACAGCCCTTAAATTAAGTAGTTAGAATCATATTTTCTGAAATTTTCTAAAAACTGGGCAGAAATTCTAAATTCGTCTTTAAAAAAACTCACACTTTAAAAAAAATTTGTTCTACCCCTGATAGTTCTCGAGATAATCCAGAAAATATCTTTTCGACCCTCCACTTTAGGAGTTGTTTTCACCCCTGCCACATGGAGGATTGCCGATAAAAAAAGTACGTGTCAAATATTTTTCATTATTCTGCAAATCTGCAGTGTCTCATTAAAATCGACGTGTGCGGGTTCGATATGTTCCCTTGCGAGCTGAAAAGAAAATACTGAAAATGTTGACGTTCTTACATCATTTCTACATTTATTTTCCGTATACACTGTTAGTGTTAGTTTTAAGCAGCTTTAAGTGGTAAGGTTAACAACAGCTGACAGCTGTACCTCGCCTTTTCCACTCCTCTATTGTTATGTGCTATACAAGTCTTAACTATTCTTTTCTTTTTCTTCTTTCTCTTTCTCGTTTTCTTATACGTTTTCTCTTGTAAAGTGCACAGTGCAATAAAGAATTATTATTAGTAATTATTATTATTTACCATTTCAAATGCTCATTTCACCCCACAACACCCTCACCTAGCAACACGATACAGAGACAGCAAGGAAAGCAGCCCCTATTTCCCCACAGACCAAACACGTAAGTAGAATTAACGTTGTTAGACACGACAGTGCCACAGGCCGACTCACGGATCGTGATTTAGCAGACTTGGCACGTCCTCTCATTAACCGAGCGCATCTGGTGAAATCGGTATCCAGGAAATATCAGGGGATGCACGTCACTGAGCAGGTCGGGGCTCTCTTAGCCGAGGCAGAGGGGTAGGGTCGAGGAACCATGGGATTCCAAGGTTCGTGCTGGCAAGATGGCCGCCTCCTGACTCGTTCATCTCGCGTCACCTTCGCCGAGTCGTTGCCAGCGATGGGGATAATTGAATTCTCGGAGCACGGTGTTCGTGGCGCGAAGGTGGAAAGGCCCGAGGGGTGGCAAACTGCTATCGACAAGTTCGTGAGAGGAGCTCGTTTCGGGCACAGGCCAGGAGACCGGCTCGCGCCCCGTCCTCCTTCTTCCCCGTGATATATCGCGTCGGACTTTCGAGTGGGCTTTGATGTAGAGCGCGCGAGAAACTTCGGGCGAGAGCGGAATCGTTCGAGCTCGATTGACTCGCCGCCCGAGGATTTTAACGCGTCGCGATAGCCCCGAAGCTCTAACAGGATCTCCACTGAGCCACCTCGATGACGACGTCCTTCGGCGAACTTCTGAAAATCCATGGCGCTTCGAAGCAGTAAACGGTCCCGCGCTGGATAAGCATTTCGAAGAAGGGGATGTGTACTCCATGATACATCGATCGTATCTTCTATTCTATGCCAGCGATTTTAGTAAAATTTGAATATCATGTGGTACGCGTGTAATTAGGGGGGGTTTAAGTCATCATTTTGCTCATCTTGAATTTGTTTAAAAGATACAGGACCAAGTTTGCGATTTTTTCATGTTTTCTGTGAAATCAGGTTTCAGGCTAATTTCAAGTGGAACTTGCCACAGTCATCGATTTGACGTGCACTGATTCTAAAATTGATTTGGTAGACACAAGTAAAAAATTATCGCAGCGGGTTCCGGTGGAACTCAAAAGAATCGGCAGACTCTCCGCTTTAAAATCAGCTTAAGACAATGATGTTCCGGTTATCCCTCGCGGAGATACAGCGAGTTGAAGAGAAAATGGAATTTGTGCAATTTTTAAGCATATTGTCGAAAGGACATCGTAGATTGAAATTTTAACCGAATCGACAAATTCAAAGATGCGTCTTAAAGAGAAAAGGCTGATCTTTCTATTGCTTTTTTCATGAACGTTCTACGATGATTCCTTCGCTTGCTAGAAGCAACTAAAGTAAAAAAAAAAACGGTTTTTGCTTCAAAGTTAATAACTTGGCCAAAAAAAATCGCACCAGAAATTGTTTACTCTCTTGTTACACAGGAAAGCAGCCGGTTTCGTCTGGTATAAATGGAATTTGTATAAGCAATTTCATACTCCCCGTGGAACATTCGCAAGTTGAAGAAATTTTTTTAAAATTGACCAAGTGCTCTTTATATCGTTATAACTTTGCCAAAAAGCAATACAGCTAAAATCTGAAAAAAAAACAGCTGAAAGTAGGGATTCCACGCTTTCAAACAATATTTTCAAAATATCGATACGACTATTTTTACCGGAGTTATGATCATGTGAACTTGTCCCTATTTTTCAGGTTCCTAGAGGTGATCCTTTAATTAATGTGAGGAGTGTATGAAAGAGAATGTGGATGAGTTTGAAAATAGTGATTGATTTCACTGAAAGTCCAAATTGATATATATGAGGGGCCCATTTTTTATGAGAGGTAGACTAGCTCGGTTTCTCTCATCCCGCCACTGTATATTCATTATAGAAGAAATCCTCTCTGTTAAATTTTAAATTCACAAATTAAAGTTTGGATGCAGTCATAGAATAAAGTAAGAAGAATGAGTAAAAATTGTTTGGGCCATTAATAAGGCCCCAGCTTCGACAATTTTAGGCTTGAAGTGTGTTTAGAATAGTGAAACGAAGAAAGGAAATATGAAATCTAAACAAGGCAACGTAATTATTGGACGATAATTGACAAGGGCGACGAAATTATCCCGATATCAGAATTGTCTATTTCTTTCCTTCCCTTACTCTTAGGGTTGCCAACCGTACTGTATTGTATGTATAGTGTTGTCCTATATTTTTTAACCGACTTCAAAAAGAAAGAGGTTCTACGTACGATGTGTAAGTAAGTATGTTAGTATGTATTATGTTTGTCCGCGAATTTATCCGCGAATTTCTCCGCAACTACTCGACCGATTTTCGTGAAACTTATTGCATTTAGTTTAGCTTCAATCAACATAAGTCATAGGGAAAGAATTATCGAAATCGATTCAGTAGTTTTGAAGTTACACAAAAAATAAGAAATCTGTTTCATTAACCGACTTCATTATTATTACGAGCAGCTCTTTTTGTAGACCTGCCCATATTTTTTAAAATAAATGTAGTTATATAACTTAAATAACTAAAAAGTAAAAAATAAACAAATTTAAAAAAAATTAAAACCGCCTTCAAAAAAATAAAAACGCACTAAAGAGTAAAAAAATTTTTTTTTCCTTATTTAATCTATGACTCTCAATTTTTGTAAATCGACGCCAGATTTACCCAGTGCAAATGATGAGGCGCCGACATAAAAGAATTGAGAGTCATAGATTAAATAAGAAAGAAAAATATATTCTTTACTTTTTAGTGCATTTTTATTTTTTGGAAGTTGGTATTAATTTTTTTAAAATTTTTTTATGTCTAGTGTACTGTATACTGATAGAAAAAGATATAGTACATAAAAATACTATATTTCCGACACATCGATAAATTTCTACAATTTTTACTCATTCTTTTATTCTATGACTACATCAAAACTTTAATTTGTGAATTTAAAATTTAACAGAGAGGATTTCTTCTATAATGAATATATAGTGGCGGGACGAGAGAAACCGAGCCAGTCTAACATCACTCGAAGGTTCTCTAAAAAAAAGGCTTCTGCGGTGACCACTGCTGCTTGAAAGTCGATCATCTAAAATAAAAAATTCAAAAGAATTTACTTATTATATTATATTATCTAGTATTTGAACGAAGGATTTTTTTATCCGATGCTTAGTTTTCTTTTAATTGACGAAAATCAGGCACGATTTATGATAAAAATTGAAATTTTTACTTTAAACATCAGCCATTTTTTCCCAAATCAATATTTCGAAAAATCCTTCGTTCAAATATTAGATAATATATAATATAATAAGTAAATTCTTTTGAATTTTTTATTTTAGATGATCGACTTTCGAGCAGCCAGTGGTCATCGCAGAAGCCTTTTTTTTTTAGAGAACCTTCGAGTGATGGACAATAACTTAGTTATTGATAAATATTTTTAAATAAAAAAATTACGATGCACGGTACTAGATGCAATCCTTAAAAGGAAAAAAGATTTTTTGAGAAATGTGTTATAGCTTTTGAGTAAAAAATTTCCAAAGACCACCCTTTTTTCGGCATCCTGACTGAGCATGACCCCTTAAAAAATAAAATGTCGTTGTTTTAATGTAATTTGATTTTGTCCCATTTTCCTCTGAAAAGTACTATATGTTTTCACAATGTACTATATTTTTTATCACGTTTGACAGTAATATAATTTTTGTGTTTTATAACTTTATTTCTAATAATTTGTTGTTGATTTTGTAAACAAATAGTTAGTGTTATTATCAATAACCAGAGATTAGATAGCGTTGATATTATTGGTTTAATTGACTATTTCCCTTAAACATCCAAAATTCTCCCACTCTCCCCTACTATATTTTCCCGGAAAAGTGTTGGCAACCCTGCTTACTCTGTACATTTATGCAAGTATGTACGCAACGAAGCTACTCAACAGCTCTGTATCTTAGACAGCAGAGCAAAGAAATTCTATTTTCTGGAGGGTATTTAAACGCGGAGCAGTAAACGTGTTAATATTCATGGGGCAGCGTGATCATTGCCGTACGAGGTGGCGTCAAATAATGCTAACGAGCCCGGCGTATGAATTTAATAACGTCGCCGAGCGATAACCAGCAAATAAACTGCTGATTAAATGATAAACGCGCGCGTTTCGCGAACTCGATTTCAGCGACGGAATATAACAGGGACTCCATTTTAGGAAGAAAATGCATCAAGCGCGAATTTCATCTCATTGCCAGTGTCCTCGGTATAAACGAGAATTTGATGAAATTGAGTTTCGAAGCGGGCGAACAATGCGCGAAGGGACACTCCAGGGTCCTTTCAGGCGACATTTATGAAAGTTCGATAGGGCGAGTGGAATGGTACATCGATGCCGACCCGGCTGGCTCGCTCGTTAAAGTGTATATTTTCCACGGCGTCGCGTCGTTTTAGAACGAGTTTGGCCGTTTCATGCGACAAGACTTTAATGAACTACGAATGAAAGTGTTGCTCCTCGCTGTCAGTAACGTGAGACGTGTCTAATTAAGATCACCAGGAGGTATCGCGAAGAGAGAAAGCGTTTATATAAGGTGTTCCATTTATTGTGGACGTTTTAAGTGCCTTCGAAGCTTCCAGGTACATGAAGAATAGAAATGGTAAATATGATAGTAGAATTACCTTCAATGTTATTTTAAAATTATTTTTGACGATGATAAATACATTTTTATTGAATTCAATGATCTGAAGCAACATTAAGCCTCAATTATTTTTTATTAAAGCTTCTCTGTATAAACTAAATCTTTTTTATCAGACACGTCTTCCTGTCTTATACAGCAAGATACTCGAGGTGTTCGCGATGAATGGGACACGGTGTAAAACGAAAACAAGCAATTTATTGCCGATTGTTCATTCACTGGGAATCTCGTTTGTGTGCCAGGGAAAGATCCCGATTTCGTAGCTCGGGTAATTGGCCAGCGTTCGCTTTCGTCGGCACCATAATTACACGATTTTGAAAATTAATTAAGTCGAAGCGTTAAAGGCTCGTTGCTGTCAGCGCAACGAATTTCTTATCTCGTCGCTTAATTACTGGCGCAGCGAACTTCTTGATGAAAGGATGTAACGCTCGCTCCAAGCGTGAGAGGGATAAGCTTAACGCAATTACGTTGTGAATTATTTGTTTCGTGAAACGGCGAGGAGGATGGAATCAGCGAGAATGTTAAGTGAGACCGAAACTTGGGAAGGTGGGTAAAGTGTTATGAGAAGAAAAAAAAAACCCTTCAGAAGAGCTCCACTGTTTTTAAGATGGAAGTTGGATGTTTTAATTTTGGGAAAAATGTATATTTTATAACGATACGTTAGGTTTTTAAAAGTTGTAAGTAATCATTCGGCTTCTTCCTGGATCAGTCTTGAGGACTGCCAAACTGCCCAATTCTAGTTGACTGACTATATAACAAGGGAAGTTCAGGACTCGAAAATTCAAAAAAATTTGAAACACTGCAGAAATGTAACTCAAGTGATGCTAATAACGAGACTATTTTTTATTTGGCAATAAAACAGTTCTAAGGGTGAAAACACACCCTCGAAAAAATGGTAACTTTTCAGATTATCGTGAAAATCTACGAAACGTGGAAATTAAGGGCGGAAACACCCTCAATGAAATTCTGACTTTTCATATTATCGTGAATATCTTCAAAACCGTAATAGATATCGAAAAAAAGTTCAATTCAAATCTTTACGGCTTTCGAAACTCTACAATATGGTGATAAAAAATTGTCCAAAAAAAGGGTGGCGGGAATAAATTTGGAAAAAAATAATATTTCTCGCACATTCATTATCGCCACTTTGCAGGACATGAAAAACCATAGAACTTTGAATTTAACTTCTTTATGATATCTTGTACAGTTTCGCAGATATTCACGATAGTATGAAAACTCAAAATTTCTTTGAGGGGGTATTTTCACCTTTAAGACCGTTTTATTGCTGGATAAAAAAATAGTTACGTTATTAGCATCACTTGAGCTACAACTTCTGCAAAGTTTCAGATTTTTTGAATTTTCGAGTTGTCAAACTTCCCTGTAAATCAGAAATTGAAGAATTCTTGTAGAAAACACTGTAAGTGCCAAACATCAGTTTTGAGGAGAGAGAAAAAACTTCCCAGACTATAAATTATTTACGAATTTTGTTTTGTTTTGATTGCTAAACATGCTTAAGTATACAATAACCTAAATGCGCCACATTTTTTATTTTTTGCATTAGTATAATCCAAATTTCTAGTCAAATTTTCACTACTGGTAACTTATTTACAAAGGAAAATTGCATTCAAATTCTACATATACTATAGTATTACCATTGACACGTAGAACATTTTCCGATAAATTTTTTTTTTAATTTCGACACTTACAGTGTTTTCTACAAGGGCTCTTCAATGATGTACGCAACCAAAATAGTATTGCTTCACTGACAATAATCCATCTATAATACTGAAAATGTTTGTCGCATCACTCGAATATTTAGCGTGCATTCACTTTAACCCTGTAACACCCAGTATTGCACCGGTGCAACACTCATTTTGAATGTGCGTAAAATTCTATCGCCTGTTTATATTTAACTTTTGTTAGCAACCATCCGTAGTTTTCCTGATAGTAAAGTAGATTTCAATGTTTTGGGGTTAAAACTTGGGTGGACTATTATAAATATAAAATAAAAAAAATCGATATTTTCCATTTCAACATATATATGTATATATACATCTATATATTCTGGGCGTTAAAGGGTTAAAATAAGTTGGATCTCAACTACTTTACCAATCATGTAGCTATAAATATTGTTTCATAGCACGTGGACTCGGGGACGATACAATAAATATTTCCCGTCACAAATTCTTCCTACCCGACTTCCTTATTCCACCGATACCTAAAATCTGCCCACACTGACCCTCACGAAACGCACCCCGAACACGCGACGTCCGACCCAATTGCAATAACCACCCAAAGTACAGGTGTAACTTGCGAATCCCAGCGTCCCAGAGGCAAACGTAATTATTACAACGCGACCGCGCATTAATTGTATTATTAGCCCGGATTGCCAGCAGCGGGATGCTTACCAGGCCTTCGACAAACACTATCGGGCAACTTCTAACACCATTATCCATTCCCAGGGCGAAGTTCCCCTGATTCCATTACCGGCCCTCCCACTGACGGGAGGGTTTCGTGGGGTACGCGTGTTATTAATAACGAAGAAGAATTTTCATCCGGCCCAAGCGGGTGACAAAATGGCCCGCGGCGTTTCGCGCCACGGTTTTTCGCGAGAGTGGCCAACAGCAGCGGAATATTCTCGTTGAACACGGGTGCCGCGTTATTGATAGCGCCGCGGCGGGGGATAGGCGTCCTCGTCGACACCCGCGGATAGTAGAAGGTGTCTCGCGCAGCGCTCCTCTAAAAGCAGCGCCGGGGAGCTATGATAAGCAAGAAGGAAGCCATGGAAAGATCGCGATAGCATTATAGCTGGCATTATTCTCCCTGATGAAGGTAATACAATCTTCGAACCGATTCGATCGGCACGACCAGGCGTGGCCGCCTTGGTCGCGGGGAATGGGATGTAATCATGCAAAGTGGATTCAGGATTCGAAGATCAAACAGCGCTCGAGACGCGACGGGTGCTTCTGTTTTCTTTAAGATCAATCCGCAGCCAAGGACAACGCGGTTATTGAGAGTGACGCGCGCACAGTGCGGCACGTAATGGACAAAAATTGAAATAATCAATATTCATTTCTGATCTAGTTATCCTATAGAACCAATAATCCGTAAATAAGGAATATGAATGTAAAATATAAGGCCCTAAAAACCAACACAGTATCAATAATTACCATAAGTTTGTTATAATCTAAAAAGTGAAAACTAAAAAATTAGCGTCCTCATACATTATTCGTTCTTATTTGTGATATTTTTTTAAATACTGTTTGTTATGCCTTAAACATAGATAATTTGAACAAAAGTATGTGTAATTATAATTTCCAATTAGCAAAAAATCTTTTTCTTTTTAAAAAAGGAGTTTTAATGAATACGGTTCAAACCATCCTGTAATTTTTATTGTTCTGCGTCAAGAAGCTATTGTATGACATTGTCATATAATTTTTGTCTGCTACAAACTGCTACACTTAAACTGAATGTTTTTATTAGGGAAATCTATTCGTAGTCGCAATTTAGTTGCAGATAAAATCAATAAAATGATGTATTTTTATTTATATATATACAATGTTCTTTAGTGTTTTGATAATACTAATATTGCCTTGTATTATTTTATTACAGTCGAACCTCGATAACTCGAAATAAAACTTCCTTAACTCAAACTATATTTTGCATACTAAATCATGTATTTCACCTCTACAACTCGAATTTAGAAGAACTCCGATCTCTACAAGTCGAAGTTTACTTCTACATTCCTGTGTATTACGAAATTTCGTAGAAAGATCTCAAAATATTGAGGAAAATGTTTTTTCTGCATTATTCACAATTGAAAATGCTACTGATTTACAATGCATTTTTTTTTAAATATGTAATAAAGAGTAATATTTCGAGCATAAAATGTATCTTATAATTATTTTTATATATGTAGGTATGTATGTAGTACATAAGTTGTATATTGTGATTATAGGTATACAATAAACAATTGACCTTTAAAACTTGAATTTTTCTTGCTTTACAGCTTCACAAGTCGAAAAATTAGCAGTCGTACAAGGCCTTTATACGTCGAATTTTCGTTTGTTAAACTTCTAGTACTCGAAAACTCGATAAGCCGAAACCTCTATAATTCGAAGATTTTTTCCCTTCCCTTGAGATTCGAGTTATAGAGGTTCGACTGTATAATATTTGAATATAATTACTATATTTACATAATAAAACTCAGTTAACTTAGAACAATTTTTAATGTAAAAATACGAATTATCACCAGATTGTGTGTATTCTTTTATTTTTTACCCAAATCCCTGTTCAAGTGCCGCGCTGTGTTGACGATTCGAACGCGTTAACCCTCGTACAGCGAATGCAGGGTCATTTTGACCCAGCTTTGACAAAGTCAGATTCCAGCTAAGGCGCAGGTTACAATCTCCGGCGGAGCATTCGAACGATCCTCGTTATCGCTCTAAAGCAACATTGTCGGCACTTCGTTTCTTTATTGTTCCGCTATGGTGGTGGGGCTATTTACTTCGAGAAAACACATTTCGCTGCTAGTATTCAGTGAAATAGCGAAGAAGTAAGACGTCCCTTGCGAAAGATTCTTCAGATTTTTTAATTGTTTATTGTTTAACGATTCTTTTTTCATATTATTGTTGTTGTTGAATCCTACAATTTCGGAATCAACTGCTATGGCCAATACAAATCCCAATTTCATGGAGTTTGTAGAAACTGACACTCGCAATAACGATATGTCATCGGATGAAGAATGTGGAAGCTTATTTAGCGATGCTGAGCCAGAATTACAGGATTCTGAGGAAGATATTACTACAATACTATCTGATGACGAAAATATAGCCAGTACAAGAAATCAGATTGTATCTGGTCGTCTATGGAAATACATTGCCCCCCAACACCCCGAAACTCCGCGAAATATTCCTTGGAATGCAACTTTGACGGAAAAAAGTGAGGGTATTGAAACCATGAAAGACTGCTTCAATCTGTTTATAAACAAAGAAATAATAGACATTATTGTTGAATATACCAATCAAAAAGCTAATATGTTTTATGCTACTAAAAATTCAGAAACGTGGAAACCAATAGACAATACCGAAGTGAGTGCAATCTGTGGTATATTGCTCATGATAGGAAGATTCAGAGAATCTAGAGAAAGTAGAAATGATTTATGGAAAAAGGATAAGTCTACGAAAAGACAAATTTATACTGCTGCTATGTCCAGAGATAGGTTCAAGCAGATCTTGAGATTTATTAGATTTGATGATTTGACAACCAGGGAAGAACGAAAAGCCAATGATAAATTAGCACCACTTCGAACAGTAACTAATATATTTACAAAAAATTGCCGAGAATGTTATAATGCTTCAGATAAAGGAACTATAAAATTCCGAGGACGATCTACTTTCAAGGTTTATATGCCATCCAAACCTGGGAAATATGGCTTGAAAATATGGACGTTGCGTGACGTGAAAATATTCTACTGCTTCAACATAGAGATTTATCTAGGAAAAATTGGTAATACTGCAGGAAAAGGACAAGGACAGCGTGTGGTAAAGCAACTCACTCAATTCTGGAAAAACACTGGTCGTACTGTAACTACAGACAATTTTTTTACTGATATACGATTAGCGGAAGATTTATTGCAAGATGGCATTTACCTGGTCGGTACAATGCGGAAAAATAGAAAAGACTTGCCAAAATCTTTGGTACAAGTACAAGAAAGACAGCAATATTCGTCTGACTTTTTATTTACACTTGAATTGACGCTAGTGTCATACGTTCCGAAACCTCGGAAATGTGTCGTATTACTGCCTAGTATCCACCATGAGCACAATATATCCGGACCAGAAGATAATTACAAACCAGAAATAATAAAATATTATGATACAACAAAAAGTGGCGTAGACACACTCGACAAACTCGTAAGAGAATATTCATGTCGCAGGTGTACAAAGCGTTGGTCACTCTCCCTTTTTCTTCACTATCTTGACATTGCAGCATACAATGCCCTTGTAATTTGGTTTATCAAATATCCTGATTGGCAACAGCAAATTTCCATCAACCGAAAAAGAAAAATATTTCTTAAGGAATTATCGAAACAATTATTTGCAGAAAATATTGAAAAACGTGCGATACAATATGAAGACCCCAGTATAGTATTACATAAACATGTAGCAAATGCATTTGATGCTGTGAATAGACCAATAAACGGGCAAAAACAAATCATTCCAGAACCATCCCAGAAACGATCACGATGTTATATTTGTGTCAGCAAAGACACAAAATATAGTACAAGATGCCGAAATTGTAGTAAATTTATTTGTAAAAAGCATACAGCAGATAACCCTGATTTATGTGTCAAATGTATATAAATCATTTCTTTTATGTATTTCTTTATTACTTATTTATGTGCGATTATGTATATCTGTATTTATTATTTTGATTAAAATATTGATTTTATATTTAATTCCTCCGCGAAACCCGTGTACAATAGAAATTCTGCTATGGGTCAAAATGACCCTACATTCGTCTCGCGCGACCATCCCCACCATTCGTCTTCCGAGGGTTAATTGAGATATTAACGGAGAAGCGAGCGTGAGAGGTAAAAGTGAAGTTTCGTTAGGGAAGGATGCTAAAGAAACGGGGTCTAGTTTCTCTTACTATTTTTCTACGGACACACGAGCAAATGGTCGTCTTTCTGCGAGCCTCTCGATTGTTAGCAGCAGGAAGTATTCTCGGGCGGTCTCTGTAAAAAGTTCGGTAGTGTGTCGCGTTCTACACTTGATAGCTTCACGCTTGCTCGAATGTCGGGGAGACACCCAGCGCACGCATCGTGTTACGGCCAGGTATGTGCATTAAAGCACACAGAGGCCCCAGGTAGACCCGGCCGACCCTTCCAGGTGGTATATAGGTATACGTGCAAACACGCGAGCACGTTAAGTGCGCTTCCAGCGCGAGGTCGCTATGATACCAGTAGGGAGCCGCGAAGGGGTTAGCCTGATATATGGGATGGTCCGCTATTATGCGCCTATGCCGAGGAATCGGTATTCTTTACGGGCTTACGCGGAAACTGAAGGCGCATTCGATATTTCACGGGGCGATAAAAATGGCTAGAAAAAAGTGCGCCGGCTCGTTCTGAGAACTTTGCGAGAGTTTACGCGACTTCGACGAGCGTGGAACCAATATACATGTGTATTAGGTCATCCCATAAGTAATGCGGCTTTCCTGAGAGCTGGCAAGAAGACGTTCCCAGGGGGTGGCATATTAAGGGACTACTTAGGGAGGCGTTTTTGTCGAAAATGAATCGTTTCTTCTTCAATTAATTACAAAGAAATAAATTTAGAAAAGCTGAGACTTGTTGCTTGACACAATGTTTGTTAACATCATAAGCTTTTAAAAAACATGTTTGTTTTGAGAAAAATATGCATTGTAGATGACGCTACAAATGGATTATTAGGGGGTCTCCCTAGTGTGACGGCCTGAAAAGGAGCGCGGCATTTGGGATTTTTTTTTAAAAGAAACCGTCAAATTATATTAATTGAAAACATTATGCCTATGGTTGTACATATTTAGACAACATTTTAAAAGACCAATTAATTAAAAAAAGGTACCAAAAACTTTGAACGCGTTTTTCTAAAAACTGTATTTTCAAACCTGACGCGCACGATTTCTAAAAAATTCATGGACCAATCTACTTGAGATTTGTAGGATATGTGTGTGAGATACATTATTTTCGTTCGGCTTATGTATAACCAAGTTAATATTTGCTGGAATAAACTTGTGGCACTAAAGAAACTACCGTTTATTTTTCGCAGAAATCAGGATCTTTTTTTAAAATGCCGCCATTTCGTTATTTATTGCTATTTCTTGTTTGCTGTAGGCCCAACGACAACTACACCAATATATATTAAGAATATTCTTGATTTTTGTTTATCAGCCAACAGCAACAACCGCAATCGTGCTCGTCGATGGCAGACTTTTTTATTGGCTCTGGTTATTGGCCTGCAACTCGGAGCTACAGCTGCATTTTCAATTGAATTTTTTTAAAAATGTGGTCCAAATATGTACAAATATGAACATAAAGTTTTTAAATAATATATTTTAATGCTTCTTCTTAAAAAAAATCCCTAAATATCGTTTTCTTTTCAGGCCGTCACACTACGGAGACCTCTTAAAGAAACTTTTTTAAAAATCCTCTTTAATGATTCATCTGTAGCGACATCTATAATGCATATTTTTGTAGAAACAAACATGTGTTTTTAATGCTTATGATGATACTAAACATTGTGTCAAAGAACAAGCCTTAGCTCCAATTTATTTCCTCGTAATTAATAGACAAAGAAATGCTTCATTTTCGACAAGAACGACTGCCTTGTACCCTCAAAGGGATACACCACCTTGTAGGCCTAAAAGAATGGGTAAATTTAAAATTTCTTTTCTCAGATAATTTTTCAGTGAAGTATCGAGATTATTTTAAGAGACGTTAGGCAATATTTTAACTTTATTTTCACACGTGATTTATTACTTAAAGTTTGAAAATGGCGGAGTTATGCAACATTGTCTACCGTCATGTTTTGTCATCTGGTCCCCAGCACCAAAAGCGACTGCACCGTGAAAAAGAAAAAATTCTTATGTCAACTTAAACGAAAATAGATAGTCTTCAATGAAACGTATGATTTTTTAATAATTGTAAAAAATAAGGAAATGGAGGCTTTGTAAAGAAAATTCTTTTTTCACTGGAATAGGACGACTTTGGAGACTTATAAAACTTCAACAAATTATAATATGATAAAAATCGTAAACTACATTGAAGAAAATCTATTTTTCTTAAAGTAGAAATAAGAATCTTTTATTTTTTATGTTCCAATCTTAAGTAAATATTGGTACTGCTTGAGAGCATAGATAATGACAAAATGATATACAGATTATTTATTAGCATGCTAATGAATTATGCGAGAAAATAGAGTACAAAGATTAGATTTTTTGTTGTGTAAACATATACTATTTTTAAAAATGCGTCGTGATGTTGGGTGGTGACACGAGATTAGATATAGTAAAAATCGAATAAGTATTACTTCTCTTTTATCCCTCAAATGTAGTATGGTTGTCATCGAGTTATAGCATTTTGGCTATTTCATGAGCTAATGAAGTCGATTAATAGAATGATATGTTTGGACGTTATGAGAGGTGGAATATTAATAATAATGTATTTTAGTTTAATTATAGATGATAATAATGGAGAGAACTGCGGTCAGTGAATTCAAGTTGTTTGCTCAAGCAACACAATACAATATCAATATTGTGTTAATTTATTCAAGTGTTGTGAAGTACCATCATGTATGAGGAGTTCACGAACCTTAAGTGTATTCTGTACAATACCTAATCCTTGCAAGGAATTTTGTACAACATGGAAAAAGAATTTATAGTTAATCTTATAGACAGTGTGAGTAATTCTATTGAATTTACGATACAATCATAGTGAATTGCTTTAATCTTGAATGAAGTTATTAAGAAGATGTTTCTTAACTCAGAAACAAAACCAGAGTTGGGCATTATGTAGATAAAAAAATATTTAAATAAAATTCTCGTCGAATAAACTTAGTTGCTCTGCGAATAAAGAGAACTTGGATCATTCCAGCCTTGTATAACGAATACATTTTTATCTTTTATTTGTTATTAGAGATTTTTATTTAGATACACTTTTTGCCTAACTCTGAACAAAATCATGTTAGATATATGTCTATATGATCTCCCTTATCTTAATTAAAAGTCTTGACTTCATTCTTACAGTACTTCCCCTATCTATAGCAAGAAACACCCCGTATATCTTTAACAACGATGATTTATGAGAAATACAGAGTTTGGCAATTAAGTACCAGGCTTATACGAATATATAGAACACTAGATTCATAACGAACCAACTCTTGTGATGGTCTCGAAAATAATTTCCTAAATTTACAGTCCTGATGTAACGTCAACAAACAGTTCTGTTACATTTCATTTCATTGTCCTCTGTATTTTCAATCTCTCTGGCTTTCAGATTGGTTTTGATTTTGGAGGATAAGAAACAGTCAAGTGGTAATATATCAGAAAGCTGCAAAAGCAATTAATTTCTGGTATCTCTAATTTAATCAAAAACCGCTTTACTGAGACTATAAAGTGAGGCCTCTCCTTGTAAAAGAAACGAAACATACAACAAATTCTTTCAAACAAATAGAAGAATTTTTGCAAACAATATTTCTCACTCAACTAAAACTAACAAGCTGAAACACCTCTCTACGTGCCATTATATGAATTGAATAAACTCAGCTGAAAATTTAATTATGAACTCTCGCTTAAATTACAGTAAAATTGAATGAACCCACATAACACGCACCGTGCCATTTGAATCTCTGCAACTAAGCCATTTGCATTACTGCAGCAGAAATTCGCAAAGTGTTTCAGTAAACGAAATTCGTATACCTGTGTTAACCGTGCTAATTGTATTTCTTTATTTATGTGACTCTACACGCTACCACCCCTTCATCCCCTTTCCAGGTCCCCCTGCATTACACACATACATTAAGCCAGAGCCACCTTTGCAGCAGCACTGTAACATCCAACAAAGCAGGACGAAACGTGTTTCCATGGCTGTTATTTCTATGAAAGGTGCCGTTTCGCCCAGCGTTTACCAGCAGCGAGGGAAGAGACATTTTGTCGCGCGGCCGCTCTCCATCACAAGCCATCTCTATAAATCCAGCTCGCTGAGCCCCGAGCGCCCGATGCCAGTGCACCGTTCACTGCCGTTATTGTGCTTTATGAACTACCAACAACCAATCACCAGAAAGCCCCATGTGCAACCCAAGTGATCCCCGTACCATTTGTTTCTCACCAGACTCACCTTCCTCGAAGGGCTGCGCCCGTTTAGCGAATGCCCTCGAGAAAACGCCGCGCGGCTTCGGGGCCTCCACGCCGTTTTCAACGGCTGCGCTCATTTTTCTGAGTGGTCCTTCACGGAGCTTGTATTGCCGCGGCGGATAAAGGGACCATCTGAAATTCACGTTATAATTCTGGATCTTTGTTCGACATGTCGCTGAGAATACTGCAAGGCTGTACCAGGAAGGCTGCGGTCGGCACTCGTTTCTGCAACCACTTTGCCACGCGTTAACACCTTTCGCGGTTATTGTATGACATTGAGGGGAAGAGGCCCAGAGGTAGACGCTTCGCTTAAATATCGTAGATACCTATGGAAACTCCCAGCGATGATTTTGGGTAGACAGGAAATGGTCGATATGTTCTTGTCAAGGTTGCCTTATTTTCACGTAGCTTGAATAATTCGAATAATTATGAATATTCGAATATTCGAACATTATTCGAATATTCGGAGTGATCGAATTTCGAATTGTACCGAATAGGAATCTAAATATGAAATATTTTTTCACACTTTATCGTGAAATTCTTTTCATATTGGCCTTTACAATTACCTATTTGTTTCTCAAACGTTTAGATTCGTATTCGGCCCAATTCGAAATTCGAACACTTTGAATTATTCGAATACTTCAAATTATTCAGATATTCCGAATTATACGGATGCTCAGAATTCGAATGCTGCGAATTATTAGAATACTCAGAATTCGAATGCTGCGAATTATTAGAATACTCAGAATTATTCGATGGCTCAGAATTATTCGAATACTCCGAATTATTCGATGGCTCAGAATTATTCGAATACTCCGAATTATTCGATGGCTCAGAATTATTCGAATACTCCGAATTATTCGATGGCTCAGAATTATTCGAATACTCCGAATTATTCGATGGCTCAGAATTATTCGAATACTCCGAATTATTCGATGGCTCAGAATTATTCGAATACTCCGAATTATTCGATGGCTCAGAATTATTCGAATACTCCGAATTATTCGATGGCTCAGAATTATTCGAATACTCCGAATTATTCGATGGCTCAGAATTATTCGAATACTCCGAATTATTCGATGGCTCAGAATTATTCGAATACTCCGAATTATTCGATGGCTCAGAATTATTCGAATACTCCGAATTATTCGAATACTCCGTAGTATTCGAATACTCCGTAGTATTCAAATAAATTATTCGAAATTTTCGTATTCGAACAGCTATTGCTCGACTATTCGAATATTTACAGCTCTACTTCAGGTGTCTATTCTGATGAAATTCTCACGCAATATCTGTGTTCTAAATTAATCTAAATAGTCGAGAATGTATACAGGGTATCACATGATTGACGGTACAAGCGGAGAGGTGTTGGTTCTATATGAAAAATAAGTCGAAAAAAATTGTCTTCGAGTTTTATTGTTTATTGACTTCGAAACGGGTCGCGCTTTCCCCGCGTAGGAGCTCCCCCTCGCCCGAGCGTGCCCCTCAGACGCCTAAAACTGTACTTTGGTGCACGGTCAAAATTCAAAGTCAATTTTCTCGAAACCGAAGCATGATATCAAACAATTTTATTCTACATTTCCGACTTATTTTTTTATGCAGAATCACCACCCTCCCGCTTGTACCATCGGTTACGGGGCATCTTGTATATCTGCGACTGAAATACTATTTTGATTACTTAAAATGCAACTAATTTAAATTCACCGAACCGATACAAAATCGTCTATGTTCGATATGTTTTTATTGAGTTTTGATTTGCGTTACTCTGACGTAGCTTTGGAGTTTCAGATTTCTCTTCTGGGTGAGAAATATTTTCTGGTGAAGTGCTCACTCAAAATCTACGTTCCTAATTCTTATTTCGACTATTTAGAGAAGCCATTAATTTATCGAATTGATAAAAAATCGTCTGTACTCGATAATTCATTTACTTATTCGTGTTGCGTTATATTTTCCTGCCAGGGGGGAATATTTCCTGATGCAATTCTTCCACAAAATCTATGTTCCGAAGTACCATGAACGTATACATCTACCTGCGAGTTAATTCTGATTAGGGTTATTCATAATGCTATCTACTAATTTAGACTTACTGAACTGCAGATAGCATACCTAAACCGTTACCAAGAAATTACGACGTATTGTGTAACAATCAGATACCGTCACACATGTGGACTTTCACCCTTCGTTAACAACACAATTCCAACAGACATTACAAAGGTACTCACAAGAACGTACGCAATTGTTTATCATCTACAATAGCATTTTACATTATCCGTTATCACCCTGGGTACATCGTCTTGGCCGCTTGACAATGCAAGTATTACATCACTTGGCAACGACGGTACCCACGTTAATTGATGTTCTTTAATTAGTTTCCCTTTTATTAAATGTAGATTATCTAACTACAGGGAAGAGATTAAAACGAAGAATCGCTGGCGGCACAGCAAAGATTAAAAGCAACCAAGGGTAAAGTCCCGTGCAACATTGCAACCGGGGCTTTCCCTTTACACGCTCTGAATAATTTACCATTAAGCTTGCTCTTACGCTGCCTGATAATTACTAAATCTCCATAACCCTTGGAAGTATTCGAGGTCCAGGTAATACACATCTTGTTCGCCGTAGAACTGTTTTCACAGCGCGCTTCAAAGTATCTGCAAACGATTACTAACGAAGCATACAAATAAAGGCTATTCCACAAAATAAGGGTGCAAAAGTACCACCCAAACATTTCAGGCTTTATTCGTATGGAATCACCAGCTGTTACCCTAAGAAACAGTGGCGCACTCAGGATTTAATATTGGGGGAGCCGAGTTGAACGGATAAAAATATTTTTAATGCAAATCCATTAGAATTCATTAGGTAATTATACAAATTTATTTAAAGAATAAAATCCAGTTTTCTGTTCTTTTTACAAAGTTCCTGAATTACTTCAGTCGTGGGTACATTAAAGCTCTAGGTACTCTACATACATAGTGTAACTACCCGCTTTTCACCGCCATCTTCGGGAATTTATTTAACAAAAACTGTAAGTGAAGTAATATTCAGATTTTTTAGGTTTTTTATCGAAAAACGCGCAGTTACATTAGAGCTACACTGTTCTTCAGAAGAAGCTTCTTTTGTTGAGGTATGGCGGCGCCGCCATTTTTATTAAAAAAAATTAAAAAAAATTGTGATCATACTTCAAGGTATGTACAATAAAGCCCTTCAAGCAGATTTTGTATTCCATTCACTATACTCGCATAAAAAAAATCTCAAAATCAGGCTGCCTTTCCGAGCTCTACAGTGTCATTACCCCTTAATCTCCTTTTTCCTTTTTCTTTGGGGGTTTGCCAGGGCCCCTTGCCCCCTCCCTGGGTTCGCCACTGCTAAGAACTATTGAACGCACTGACCCCACCAAAAGAAAAACTGCAGCGGTCACCCTCGAATCGAAATTTCGTGTAAAGTCCACGCCCAGAAGGCTTATCAACATTAATATTAACCGACATCTGGAGTGCGGCAAGGTTGATAATCCTTGTTTATCGCCCCATCCCACGGTAATATCATTACGCGTAAACTCCGACAACGAGTATATACGCTGCAATACCAGCGGGGGTAACATCCCCTAAAAACTAGAGGCTCGCCAGCCTACCCCTGTATTACAGGGACACTGTGTACACACCAGTCGCTCCCCCACGATGGAACTCGATATTCGATCGTCATAATTTATCATTACTTACGGGAAAGGGCGCGCTCGATAAATTCACGGAGACTCGGACGAAGTTAGCGTTGATTTACGCGCTCTAGCGAGTCGAGTAATGGGGAGACGTTCCGCGGCGATCCGCAGCCAATGTTGCGTCAAACAGCGTCGATGCCAGGGAAAATGCAGATTCGACGGGATCGAAGTTCGCGGGACACTTGCTCCCAGAGAGGCTAGGCAGCGGCGAGCGCCGAACACATCCTCGGACATGACTTCAATGGGGATCGGTAAGGACAAAGCGAGATTGGAAGCGGGAGGAATCTGGTGCCAGGCTTCAGGAACAGATATTAGAGCGGCAACGCGGACGTGCCTCGAAACGAGCCAATAATTTCGGCCATAACGGAGGAGCCAGTGCCGCTGTCACCCTTGTCCCGGGTAGTATGTAGTTCCCAACGCGCACGACCCCCCAGAGTTCAATTCCGAAATGGACGTACAGCAGTTTGCGAGATCCCTTTTGCCACTCGGCGGGAGAGTTCGGCGAATGACAGTTTCATCTACGTGATCGCGACAAAGCACTGTGATAAACACCGATTTCTTCGCTGTGGACAGAGGAATGGCCACGTTTTACCTACTAAGTAGGCAGAAAACAGCCCTTTCTGAATTTGAAGATTTCTTTTCTCCCTCGGAAATTATTGTGTTTGAGACGCAAGGTTGTATGGTTCGTTCAATTCTAACAAAGTTGTATGTTTTATGAATTAATCGAATTTAGCAAAGTTATTGATATTAGTTTAACCCTTCGTTGACACACCTCCTTTTTCCATCAACTTTGACATACTTGGGTGGCTCACAACCACAGCAATTTTTGAACGACTGCCATTCTCATCTAAAGAATCCAATTTTTATGAAAAAAATCATGGATCAATTTCAAAGTCTCCAGAATGTATTCCAATAGTTATTTGACGGAAATTATATCACAGTTTTTGTAAAAAAATTCTAGATTACCACATGTCGAGCAAAAACGACGAAAACCTTCAAAAAATTGTAACTTTTACAAATTTCAATATTAGAAGCTAAAAATCTACAAAATTGTTGTTCGGAAATAATACTTTGAGAGAAAAAATAGTTTGTAAGTCGGCTTTGGAAAAAAACTATTTATTTTGCATATAGAAGGTAGAGAGCGTCAAAATTAGTTTATGGGTGGCTCATACCCAGAGTGTCAACGAAGGGTTAAGAACAGCAGAGCCGCTTGGCCGCTGCTGGTGCTGCACGGCCTCAGCCAGTCGCACCGGTGTGCTCCAAAGCAGTGTTACATTCAATTAATTTTCATGCGACCAATTTTAAATAAAGCTATATCCTCATTTTTTCAAATTTGTAAATAGTGCCCTGCTATTATAAAATTACATTTGTTTAGAACAATTGCAAAATAAATGGTCACAAATTTGTTTTTTTAAGTGATATCATTTTTATTAGGTACTCTTATGTCTCCACTGTAAGTACCTGAAAGCTCATTTTTATCAGTTTCTTAGTTCAACAGTTATAGTTTATTGAGAAAAGGTCAACACTATATTTCAAAGAGCTGTAAGATCCATAATTTTGAAAATTTTGAAAAATCCTTCGAGATACGTCTATGTATCACCAAAGACTACAACATATCCAAGTTGCAGTAAAATCCGAAATGTTACTCCAAAAATACAAATAGTAAAGTGGCAAGTGGTGAAACATCGAGAGACACCAAAAAAAAGTTTAAACTTAATACTAGATTTTACCATTTGCCTAATCTGGTAGGTAACTCAACAATTTTAAAATGTAATTGAAGAGTCCTCGCAGAAGAAACTGTAAGTGCCAAAAATCAAATTCTATACTACCTACAGTATTACCATTGCCACGTAGAACATTCTCCAATAATTTTTTTTTTGAATTTTGGCACTTCTAGTGTTTTCTACGAGGACTCTTTAATTCTTTATAATGGAAATATTTTGTTTTTGTTACCGGTCACAGTGAAACCAGTGTATATAGGTACAATTCGTTCGCGGGATAGAAGATAACTGAAAAAGAGTGGGGGAGAAAAATCTCGTTAGGAAATTCCAGGTTTGCGCAAACAGTGGAAAGCTGAGAAGGCAGCCGTTCTGCCAGCAATCTCCCTTTTCAGCGTGCGAAAAACGAGACTGCGGAATGCAGGCTGCGACGGTGGGATCCTCCTTCTGTCAGAAGTTTCGGAATGGATGATAATTCTTGAAACAGAAGCGCGCCCTTGATTTACGTGAAGGGGACGCGAAAACTTGCGGAAGCTTAAACTTTCGAGGCGTCGTCTGCTAGAACTTGGCCGCGCGATACGCGCCATTGCCGAGGAAATTGGGTGCCTTTGAGAGGACTCGACGGAGATTAATGAAATTCTACACAAACATTGATCGACAACTTCGAGCAGGTTGATGCGTTACTTCGATCGTCCAGACAATAAAAATCTCTGGGACTGCAAATTCTAAACACTTCGAAAACGAATATTTTTTTTATTATTATTATTAGAAATCGTCTTTATTGCTCTGCACTATATTCGGATTATAATATACCATATACCTACAGATGATTGTAAGTTTTAGGACCTATGCACACGGCGACTTTTTGCAGAAGGGCAGCTGAAACAATTGCCAGCGATTGTATCGATGCAAACGCGCGTTCACTCAGTGTTCGGAACGATGGAGCTGCAGTGATGGAGGGGGAACACTTACAGGGAGTGGTGGTAATGTGTGCGTGTGGTTTGTATCGCTGCTGCATCGCGACTGTGCTACGCACGTGTGCAAAGGTAGACGGGCAGCGACTGCATCGCGCTAGCATCGCTAGCTCTTTGCGACTGTATCGCGACTGTATCGCTGCAAAAAGTCACCGTGTGCCAGGGATTGTAACCCGTACCCTTACCGCGTTCGGTATCTCGTATCGTAGACTAACCCGCCTAACCGGGTAACACAAAACATCTATAACCCGGTTAACCCGGTTAACGCGGGTTACAGTGAGGGCGGCATCTCTTAGCCGACTTTCTCGACTAACGGGTCGGAAAAAGAAATACCGGACAAATCGGTCTGCAACTTTTTAAGGTTATTCTACAAACCATTGGCTACCGCAGAAAGCAGAATCGATTTTTTTTTAATTGTATCATCATACTTTTTTTACACTGTGTTTTTTTTTAGTTGTGGTTCCGCAATAGTGGCACTCATACAAATTATCAATCTCTTTGGAATTTTTATTTTAGATAAGTTTATGATCCTAAACCTGACCCGCCACAGAGGTGTCTCTTGTTCAAGACGTCATATTGAAGCACAATTTTTGCATAAAAAGTTAGCGAAAAATTTGTTTTTTATACTCTTCAAGTAGATAAATACTATGTAAAAAGTTTTGCACCATTATATTTGTTATTCATTCAGTAAAACAATCATATAGATTGCTCAGTTTTTCGACCGGATGACCAGAGTATGTAACCGACTTCGGGTTAGGGTACGGCGCGGGTTACAATCCCTGCCGTGTGCATAGGCCCTTACGTAAAAGGCGAGTTGCAGCCAATTATACCTGACCTTAGTTTTGAAAATAAATTATTCTTAATTCGATGCGATAATATTTCTACTGAATGTCATTTTGCACAACACAATCAGTTTCCGAAGAAAAACTGATATACACCATAATTCGTAATAATAACAATAATATTCCTGTCAAAACTAATTTTGTCAAAAGTTATATTGATCTAAAGTTAGAATTCAAAATGGAATATTTCCAGGCAAAATATTACTGCAAACGAATCATCGTTACACCTATTTAAAAATACGTTTCAAACCACCAAACTGCTCCTCCATTCTTTCAACAAAGATTCATTCAGTTTCATGTTTTCCAACAATGACCATGCATCGATTCGTAACGTGACATTGTTGAAACTTGTGAATATTGAATAGAACAGAAAGATTTCGAAAATTCCTATAGTAAAGCGAGCTTCTGTTATATCGTTGATCGAAAATGCAATTTTGTTGTAGCTGGGTAGAGTGGGAGCTGCAAATCGTGTAGCAAGCTAATTCAGAAATTTACAGCGTAACGATCCAAGGTGAATTCGAGATCTCCGCGCTCCTTTATTCCGTAGAATGGAAGGTAATGCCGATGTAATTTGTATTTACGACCCTCCGCAGAGCCATTGTACCGCATTGCTCAATGGACCACACATCCTTTTGGAAGACGCATCGTATCGACCGGCAAAGGGGAAGAAAAGAGCCGAGGATTCCTGGTGACACAGAAACTTCCTGCGGGAGAATCCCTCGTTACTGCCACCGACACGTATCATTTCATTCGTGGGAACCTCATTAATGGAGATAGGCTTGTGATAGAGATCGACGGGAACGTGATTTACACTAATTGCGCGCGGTTTCAAAGACTGGGGCGATATCTGGGGCGTCAGAACCTCGGGGAAAGTTGAATTGAAATTAACGGGATTAAAAAACTTGTGGACTCGCATTATTTTTCCCTTTCCGAGTTACTACAGATGCAGCTATGGCTCGTAAGAGTTCTTTTCTTTCGGCACAAATGCGAGTGTTTGAGTAATAACACGAAAGTGGCGCGCTGCTTCGACTTCAAGAATTCGTCTTCTTGTTTCGCTGGATTATTGAATTCGACATTGTAGAATCTGGTTACGGGATTTGAAACGCTAGTTGTGACGTTTTCAAGTAAAGTGGTAGTGGAAAAACGGGTGACTGTAGAGCCTGAGGGAAATACAGTGACTCCCGAAAATATTCGGACACTTTTTAAAATCGCATAACTTTTTTAAAATTAATCCAAACGACTTGAGTTTTTTTTGAGAAGCTAGAAGGATTAGTTTGCTAAGTGACATGTTTCGTCGTTTTGGAAAAAATTGCAATTGATCGGAATAGCGAAGAAAATAGTGAAGGTCGTTTTTTAAACTTTTTTTTGTGAGCCTCCAATGAAAATTCAAAAAACCCGTTTGTAGATTTAAGTAAGTTGTATACATGTTGAAAATTTCATCAAAATCGGTTAACGTTGCTCTGAGCTACAAACGTTTAAAGATCGAGAATCGTGGAAATTCTCGAAATCAGCGATTTTCGACCTTATTCTGCAATCTTTAAATGTTTGTAGCTCAGAGCAACGTTAACCGATTTTGAAGAAATTTTCAACACGTATACAACTTACTTAAATCTACAAACGGGTTTTTTGAATTTTCATTGGAGGCTCACACAAAAAGTTTAAAAAACGACCTTCACTATTTTCTTCGCTATTCCGATCAATTGCAATTTTTTCCAAAACGACGAAACATGTCACTTAGCAAACTAATCCTTCTAGCATCTCAAAAAAACTCAAGTCGTTTGGATTAATTTTAAAAAAGTTATGCGATTTTAAAAAGTGTTCGAATATTTTCGGGAGTCACTGTATGTGTTGGGATATTGAGTAAATGGAGCTTACAGATTGATGATCCAAAGGAAATAGGTTTTTATTGGCAACGAGAGTAAGAAGTTATGAAACGGTCATGGAAGCTGAGAACGAGCAAGCTAGTGTTTAATAAACAACTCCAGTTCGGTTCAATTGTAAGGAATTTCTTGTTTTATATTCATCAATATAAGACTACTATCCCTCGTCCTATTTTCACCTCTACAGTATAGAGCTGTACTCGATTGGTCCAACTATTCGAACAATTCGGAGTATTCGAAGAATTCAAAATGTTGTAATTTTGGATTGTGCCGAACAGGAATCTAAACGTGAAATATTGATCCGCACTTTATTGTGCTATTCTTTCCATATTGTGCTTTACAATTATTTGATTTTCAAATGTTAAATCTGAAGGTTTATTAATTTTTTATAAAGTTATAAATTTTGAAACGGAAGATATAAATTCTATTTGAAATTAGTGCGGAATGTATTGTAAATGTTGAATTATATTGCTCATTAACAGCGATAGTAGTAATTTTATTCTTATTATTCATACCAACATCTGTTTTGGCGGAGAAAAACAGAAACATTAATGTTTTCTTGTCCAAGGCAGGTTCTCTTTGCCGTTACAATGTTCTCTGCTGTAGAGAACGTACGACGTTCGGATGCAGAACTCTTAATTATTCGAATAACAAATATTAGAAGTCCAGTAGAGCGTCAATTATCCGAACCTCGATTATCTGAACCAGTGCTGCATCATCATTATCCCCACCAGTGCTTCGAACCAGTGTAGCTATATCGATTGATTGATTGACATTTGCGTAATATAAATTAACGCAGTAGTACTCTTGTATTTAATAAGTAGTTTTAGGTGTAATTCCTATAGTTATAAACTGTGTAAAGTACATGCATGGTTCATTCTCCGAACAGTTCGATTATCCGAACAATTCGAATTTCCGAACCACCTCGGTCCCAAGCAGTTCGGATAATTGACGCTCTACTGTATTCGAATGAATAAATGAATACCCCTAATTATTCGAATAATACCCGAAAAATCCTAATTATTCGAATGATATTCGAATACTTCTAATTATTCGAATAATATTCGAATATTCGAATACTCTTAAGTAGTCGAATAATATTCGAATATTGGAATACTCTTAATTATTCGAATACTCTTAAGTAGTCGAATAATATTCGAATATTGGAATACTCTTAATTATTCGAATACTTTTAAGTAGTCGAATAATATTCGAATATTGGAATACTCTTAATTATTCGAATACTCTTAAGTAGTCGAATAATATTCGAATATTCGAATACTCTTAATTATTCGAATACTCTTAAGTAGTCGAATAATATTCGAATATTGGAATACTCTTAATTATTCGAATACTCTTAAGTAGTCGAATAATATTCGAATATTGGAATACTCTTAATTATTCGAATACTTTTAAGTATTTGAATAATATTCGAATATTGGAATACTCCTAATTATTCGAATACTCTTAAGTAGTCGAATAATATTCGAATATTGGAATACTCTTAATTATTCGAATACTTTTAAGTAGTCGAATAATATTCGAATATTGGAATACTCTTAATTATTCGAATACTCTTAAGTAGTCGAATAATATTCGAATATTGGAATACTCTTAATTATTCGAATACTCTTAAGTAGTCGAATAATATTCGAATATTCGAATACTCTTAATTATTCGAATACTCTTAAGTAGTCGAATAATATTCGAATATTGGAATACTTTTAATTATTCGAATACTTTTAAGTAGTCGAATAATATTCGAATATTGGAATACTCCTAATTATTCGAATAATATTAGAAACCCCCTAATTATCCGAATAACATTCGAATACTCCTAATTATTCTAATAATATATTGAATCTACATAAGAATATAATAATATTCAAATTATTCGAATACTTAGAATACTTAGAATATTCGTAACAGCCTTACTACAGTACTCACACTTCAATCGACCATAGATAGGTACTTTGCTCAATGAGTGCCCATAAAATACAACAATTTTCAATGGAAACTAAATACAGCAAAGTAACTTCGAATGCAATAATTCGTTTAAACCTATCGGCTTACAAATTCCTCCACTTCTGCAAGCCATAATGAAATGAACATTGTAACAATTCATTTAAACTTCGCCGTGCCTGAGAGGCATACTAGACACAGGATTAAACGTGTGTTTCGTAACAAAAACCCCCGCTGTTGGGTTTAAAATTCAGGAATTCATTGCGACGGATCTGACCCGAGGAAAAAGAGCGCTTGTCAGCGATTCCAAGCAACGAGGAAAGGCTTTCTCTCGTTTAAGCCACTCCCGTCCGTTACAGGGAACAGACGGGTACAAAGGGTTAACTCGATCACATCGATATTCCGCCGCCCTATTCTCAGGCATAATCGCAACTTGAGCAAAGTTCGCTGCACAGCGTGTACCGTTGTGTTATGCAGCGGGGGGGGGAGCAGACGAGATTGCCCCGCGCCGATCAATCGAATTCCAACGACTTCGGCAGAACTTTCGTCGGGACGATTCGACTCTGACGACCGGCAATTCCAGTGAAATAAAAGGCAGCTTGTTAGGGAGGCTCGCGCGGAACCCCCGCGCTAGGGGCTGTTCAAAGAACATCGCTACCGTATTCCCCGTTCTGTGCACGCGTGCGCCACACTGCCCCATTAATATTCATGGGGGCAACCGCTACACACCGCTTAATTATCACAATTGTACACTGTTCTGGTAATCTCAAGGGGTGAAGGTTTCATTTGAATAAATAGAAAGAAGCTCCTTGGGCGTACGCGGCGTATTTCTACCGCGGCGTGTTTCTACCGCGGCGTGTCAATATCTCCAGGTCTGGCGTGTGCGTGGCTGCTGGGGAAGAATGTAGGACAGCTCTTCGGGATCGATTCTACGACGAAAATGATTCGAGTACCGATGTACTGCATAACCAGAGATGCACAAGATTTTACTCCGATAACGAACGACGAATAAACTTCTGTTCGCCACAAACGGATAAATGTTTAGTCGCATAAGAATTTATCCTAATAAATTTTTGATCGAATTTATCTAGATAGTATAAATCATTTTTATTCGGATAATTTTATAGATCTTATGAACGCACTTTCACATAATTTTAATTATTCGAATAAATGGATAGAATAATATGTTACAATTGTTACAAATAACGAATAATTATTAGCCGGATGAAATATTCGACTAAATAGAACTTACTCGAATAGTATCTTAGGTAAATATGTATTCGGAATGGTAAAAACTTGATCTCTTCTGGGAGAATTGTTTTAAAACCACGTCAAAATATTTTTGTACCATGAGATTTTAAGTGGAATAAAATATTGTAAGTGTTACCATATAACAAGATTACTGTTTTTCTTATGGATATATTCTATAATAAATATATTTTCTACTATTTTTCAATCAGAATTGAGAGCAAAAACGGACTAACCCACATTGAAAAAAAATTAATTTTTCCTATTTTATATGATTAGTACAGCCTATTGCAATACATTATTGCTACTAACTCAATTTCGCGAAAAATGTGGGTTAGTTTTTGCTCTCAATGCCTCAAATATTAAAACTGAACTTACATATATATGTCAGTGTAACTGGAAACGTTCGTGTTTTTATTCTGGCTTTTAAAAATAAAGACACTGTGCATAAATATAGATATTGAACCGGCTTGCAAATCGATATTGGGGACTGTAAAACAGCGTATAACTAAAAAATTGACCGCGACAGAACTGTGTAACGCGTCCTCTGTTAGATTTCCTTTATGCCGTGAGAACTGCATGCCGGTGGGCTACACTCGGGTAATCGAAAGCTCACAGGAACGAGGGAAAAGATGAAGCAGAAAAGAACAGGAGATTCAGGTGGAACACAGGGCGCACACGTACAGAGGACTCAGTCGTGTATGCTGCCTAATGCAAACGTAACGTAATAATTAGCCGTCGGGTAGCTCGCTAATTAAGGTAAAAGCAGAAGAAATAAAAGGCTGCTCCGCTATACCCAGCGAGGTTTAAAAGTTTAAACTTTGCTTTCGCGTGGTCTCGTCCTTCAGCTCCCTGTACTAGCGCGCCTTCAATTCTTTTCCAGCTCATTCGATTAATGGTGATAGCTGTGTTGGTAAAAAAAATTCTATTCATTCGATAACGCTAATCGTTAATGCTTGGAAGCTGGTTACAGCTTTACAATTGTGGTGCTTTAAGCGAAAAATAAACCGAGTTTCAATAATTATGAAGTATTCTTATTCGAAGTTATTTGAATAACAATTTTGTAGTATACTGGTTAGTTTCGAAAAAAAAAAACACTTTACTTCACAAATGAAAAGTAAAGTTACACTTTGCTCATTTTTTTTAATGCTTCTATACAACATTTCTTGACATCTTACATCTATTTTGGTTTTTAATTCAACATACATATCTCTCCTAGTTTAACCCTCGGTTGTCACACCTATTTTTTCAAACGTAGTTGTCATACTGGGTCGATTCGACCCAAGCCAATTTTCAAGAAGCTACTGTTTAAGAACTATCTGTTAAATTAATCGTAGAATATATGTTCATCGTTGAAAATTAACATTTAAAGTACCATCATGCTTAAACAGCAGTACCATTTTCAATGATGCCTCAAACGTATTTTACCTCAAAGTCAAATTGTGGGTCATTTTGGCTCAGCGTGACAACCTAGGGTTAACTTCATTCATTCTTTTTTATTTTTGGGTTTTAGCTATTTACTAATTTAACGATTTTCGGAGAAAACACGGAACTCGATGGCAGTAAATTATAAACACTTTGCTGCGGTACAATCAAGACGTCATGTTTGAAAATAATTCTGAGAAGAAAATTAACAATAAGTATGTACCAGGGACGAAACAAATTGCTCCTAACACGATGCAATAATACTCCTATTAAATATTACACCCCATAACAAACAATTCTTGAAATAACAGATACTATCATCCTCAAACTAAAATTATTCAAATAATCCTTGGAGCCTTTTCATACGAGGTGCTTTTTCTTACTCACAATTGGTACTTCAAACGAATTCATACCCTTCCTTTCCTTTTCAAGCTAACGCTATCTCTACCAACCTGTATATACCAAATACAAAATGTACTGTACTGGGAATATCTATACTAGGAAAATATTATTGCAAAAATGTGTTGGATAAAAATCATTTGATCAATCATATCGCTACAAAAATTGTGCGTACTGGGTACGTGAATTTCAGAGTGATACAATAAATATTTCCAGTACCGTAAATCACAAATGTACTTATCTCGTGTGAAATGGCCCAGATTCTACAAAAATTTGCAATCGTTCCCTTGTGTAAAATTGATCACGTATTCAGTGCAACATTATTTCCATACGAATCGCTGATCCACCAATCATAATCGCCGAAATACGAACAAGAGCAACAAAAGATTTGACAAATTTATTTTTTCCACTGCCATCGTCGCCTCCCCCCCCCCCCCCCCTCGTGGCACGTATGGGCGATCTGATAGGGCAGAGCGCACTTAAGCTTCAAGACTAAATTCACGATCGGGATAGCGTTCTTGATCGCCCTGCCTGATTTATGTCGCACGAGAACAATAAGCGTTGGAACAATCTGTCTCGCTCGAAAGAGCATTCAGGATGAGCCTTAACGGTGAAAGCCGGACCGGAAGGACCGACGGTCCGTGACCAACAGCACGACAATGCAAACGGTATCTAAACCTTTTCCTTGCAGAAAATACGAAGAGAAGGCTGTTGCAGCGTAACACAACCACTTTAACGCGAGAAATATCAAAGCAATCAAAGTAACTAGCTTGTAATTTCTTGTAAAAAAAAAAACTCAAATTCATAACGGTGGATTTTTGTAAATTTCTCATGACTTTTATTGGTATAGGTAATCAGTAGGGGACAAAAGTGTGTGGACACTTGTTTTCTTAATAAATGCTTCATAATGCTTAAGACACTTTTTTAAGGGTCATTTCGGTTAACGCGCCGATAAATTCAGCGATTTTCAGGAATTTATTGCGACGAAAATAATTATACTAATGGAATAAAACTTTTCTATTTATTAAACTACATTTTTACTGTAAATAAAAAATATAAAAGTAATAAAATTATTGCTTTTCAAATGCTTTTGCAAGCGGTCTTGATGACATGTTTAAAAATTCATGCCTCGCTCGTGAAGGCGATTTCAGCTGTTAGACTTATCTGAACCCAAAAATCCAAACAGATTCTTAATAAGTATGACTGTCGCTATCGCTCGGACTATAATTAGTGATTTATCTTCAAAATTAGCAAAATGGCGGGCAAAATGCAAGAAAAATGTTTTTCGGCTTTTTTCTTTTGCTATTTTCGATTTTAAAAGTAGGTTAGACTCAATGAAAATACTTGGTTGTTTATAAAATTTATAAAGCAATCGGTTCGATAGATTTTGAGATTTTATCTTAACGATGTGAAAAAATGACGTTTGGAGAAAAACGCGTTCAAAGTTTTCATCTAGAGAGGCCGAACGTCTGCGCTCCCTACAAAATGCCTCTGTAGAAGCTAAAATAATCGGAATTTTCCTATGAAAATTTAACAGTACATTCTTGAGGATATGTGCTTTCGAAAGATGTTTAAAAAAAATCCATTTTTTTCCACCTGTAGCGTCATGCATAATGCATATTTTTGACTAAACAAACATGCTTTTCTAAAGCTTATAATGTTAATAAGCTTTGTGTCAAACAACAAGACTCAGCTTCAATTTATTTATTTGTAATTGGATGAAAAAGAAATGCTTCATTTTCGACAAAAACCCGAATTTGGATGATTAGTACCCTTAATCATCGACAGTTTTAGTCTTGAGAAATAACTCTGCTGGGGCAACGGAGCAACAAAGATTCACTTGCATTGCAAACCTTCTACAGTCTTAACGCTTTGTCTGCCACTAATTTCCATCTACTACTGCGCGTAACATTTAATAAAATTATTAAACTCTAATATCTCCAATCTATTTACTACCATAATTCCCAATTTCAGGATTTTCACACAGAAGCAAGTCCATTTGACAAGTTACAATACTTCCACACACAACCTAAATAACTCCAAATTTTCCACTTAACTATCAACACAGTTAACTCCCTTACAGTGCTCCAGAAACCATGCAGTCAGAAGCATGTAACCACAGCGAACGACTGCACAGAAGAAGCCCCTATTTCCTATAATTTCTATTTGGCAATGGGTTGATAACGGCGACCAGCACATTTGCTTCCGTTTGTAACGACACGGGACGATCGATTTTCGATCACCGCTAGCAACTGCAGAAGGAATTATCGGATTAGTCGTCAGGGACCGCACGCGACACAGAGTCGAGCCCGGAGCTCGGTTAGAACGGGGGAAATTTATTTCGATAGTGGCCGGTCTACTGGGTCAATTGCCGTGCACTGTCCCACTAGGAACCCTTCGCAGCTGCACGCTGAGGGCCAGCAGCGTGACGCGAGGTGTGCAAAAGACGAACAGAGGAACGGAACGAGCCGAAGGAGGCTCAGCCCGTTTAACGCGCGAGAGGAAAATGACCTGGCCGCGAAACAGAGAGGAACTGAGCCACGGATCTCCATGAATATTCATACCGTGGCTATATCGTAGAAGTAGCGTGCACTGGGTGGGAAAAAAGGAGCACTGCGACCGTGCCAAACGAAGCGCAAACTGAGGCCACAACTTCAAACACCGAGCAAAAAACACCATACTCTGCAAACGGAAACGATATCTAAATTTATTGCCCCCGGATCTCGGGTGTAATTTAAACGAACAGATCCTCTAAGTGCACTATTATCGGTGACAATTATTAACAAGCGGGGATTGGGGATATTTATCTCTGCTGATAACGCTTTTGAGGTTGCTGAATCTGTGACTGTGATTGAAAGTCGAGCTGATTACCGTACAACGCGAGCCCAATGCGTCTAAAACGGTGAAGTAGACACATATAGCAACATGAGCTGAACCAATAGGGGAACGAAGGTATTGGAATGTGGGAATTTTTTTGATAATAGAATATTCGTTACGGTGCAGTGCTGTTTATTGGACTGCGTTTCGGGTGAAGTGGGCAAGAGGGAATGGAGAAAGAAGACAGTATAAACAGGCGATTCTTTTTTAAACTTCAGGGATTCGAAATGCAATTTTTAACGTTTAGTTTCTAATATTTTAGGAGATATTAATCTTTCAATGAATTACCTTTTTAAAAAAAGCTCCGAAGTAATTAATACAGCTATACTTGTTACAATAAGGGATACCTGTATTCTTGATTTTTGTAAGAATATACAAGGTGTTTTCAAAAAAAGGGTTCAAGACAGTGGCGTGCAAAAGTATTCGGGAAAACTGTGATTTTCACCAACTTTAACTGTTTGTAGCTCATAGCTGCGTTAACCGATTTCAATGAAATTTTCAGCACGTATTTGAAGCTTACTTAAATCTACAAAAGGCATTTTTTAAATTTTTATTACGAGCACAGACAAAAAAGTTAAAAAAAACCGACATTTACTATTTTTTTCGCTATTCCGACCAATTGCAATTTTCTTCAAAACGACGAAACACGACACTTAGCAAACTGATCCTTCTAGCTTCTAAAAAAAACTCAAGTCGTTTGGACTAATTTTAAACAAGTTATTCTGCTTTAAAGGGTGGCCGAATACTTTTACACGCCAGTGTATATGGGAGATAGTGTTCACAGTGCTCATTAATAAACAAACGTTCTCGACCCGAAAATTCTGACAATGAGTTCAACGAAACTTCGCATGAATGTATAACGTATTGGAGTATGCAAGGAATAATTTCATTTCTGTGAAGATTCACTTCGAAGGGATGAAATTAGCCCTTAAAGTTATTGCACTTTTTCATTTTTTTTTTAATTTAAAGCTCAATACAAAATGCTTAACCAACATTAATCGAAAAATCAAGCTTATTAGAGGGATCATTCCATGCGAATTTGGACACTTTTCGGAGTAACATTTCGGATTTTCGTGCAACTTGGATATGTTGCAGTCTGTAGGGATATATAAACATATCTCGAAGGATTTTTCAAAATTTTGAAAAATGTCGATTTTACAGCTGTTTGAAGTGAAGTGCTAACTTTTTTTCAATACATTATAGCTATGGAAGTAGTAAATGGATGGAGATGAGCTTTACGGTGCTTATAGAGAAGACATTGAAGTTTCAAGAAAAAATTATTTCAGTTTAAAAAAAGAAAAATTTGAACCATTTTTGTGCAATTATTTTAAACAAATGCAGGTTTTTAACATCGGGCGCGATTTTAAAAATCTGAAAAAGAAGGAGAATATTGTTCTATCCTTCCCCTTGATGGACAAATTTTCAAAAATATGGACACTTTAAAATTGGCGAAATGAAAATTACTTGAATGTAACGCTGCGTCAAATCACACCGGCTCGACAGGCTGAGCCGTGCGGTACTCGCAGCGGCCAAGCGGCTATGTCTGTTATTCTTATACAGTGTTCTCTAATATGGTAAGTATTTGTAAAAAACTGAAGAAGGAAAACTTTTACTGTTTTTTACACACAACATAATACGGTATCTTAATTTTGGGTGTTCGCAATATTTTCCTTGAAAAGAGAGTGACCTACAGTTTTTTAAATGGAATGCTATATATTTGATTATCCAATATGAAAGCGACTGTCAAGACAAATTCAACCATATGGTATACTGTGATCTACAAGACCACACATGGTTAGGAATGAAAGAATCTCTCTACTACTTAGATAGATAGTTCGATATATTTATTTCATTACTAACCTTGTGTAGCCTTGAAGGTCATAGTATAACATATGGTTGAATTTGTCTTGACAGTCGCTTTCATATTGGATAATCAAATATATAGCATTCCATTTAAAAAACTGTAGGTCACTCTCGTTTCAAGGAAAATATTGCGAACACCAAAAATTAAGATACCGTATTATGTTGTGTATAAAAAACAGTAAAAGTTTTCCTTCTTCAGTTTTTTACAAATACTTACCATATTAGAGAACACTGTATAAGAATAGCAGATATAGCCGCTTGGCCGCTGCGAGTACCGCACGGCTCAGCCAGTCGAGCTGGTGTGATTTGACGCAGCGTTACATTAAAGTAATTTTCATTTCGCCAAGTGTCCACATTTTTGAAAATTTGTCCATCAAGGGGAAGGATAGAACTATATTCTCCTTTTTTCCTTCAGATTTTTAAAATTGCGCCCGATGTTAAAAACCTGCATTTGTTTAAAATAATTGCACAAAAATGGTTCAAATTTTTCTTTTTTTAAACTGAAATAATTTTTTCTTAAAACTTCAATGTCTTCTCTATAAGCACCGTAAAGCTCATCTCCATCCGTTTACTACTTCCATAGCTATAATGTATTGAAAAAAAGTTAGCACTTCACTTCAAACAGCTGTAAAATCGACATTTTTCAAAATTTTGAAAAATCCTTCGAGATATGTTTATATATCCATACAGACTGCAACATATCCAAGTTACACGAAAATCCAAAATGTTACTCCGAAAAGTGACCGATTTCGCATGGAATGACCCAGAGGTAGAAATGATTTTCGCTGTCACATGTAATTGGCCTGCTTTTATCCATCTCATGCACAGTGAAGAAACAAAATCTCTACTTTGATGTTTACAAAATACGGTCTGCGTCCCCCATTTTCACAGAAACTCATCTACGTGCTACACAATAGCGAACCCTCTGACAAATTCGTGGTCTGTCCTTGACAAGCATGTTCTACTTGCCGGGGGGAAACTTGTATGAATTAAACTGTATTATTAATAGAACAAGATATTCTTTTGTTTCAGTTTCAATAGAGGCAGTCAAAGCTCTTGCATTACCACAACAGCAAAATCGCTTCTAACTCTGACAGGATTGCTTTTTGGATGCACGTTATGTATTATTATAACTATCTTCTATTCAACTTAACGAACATTACCTCCTCTGAAAAATCATTAACCCTTATTTAAAAACACTCCGTATAATTTCGTTTAGGAAAAATAAAATTATCTTGAAGAAAGCAGTCGATTTTTCGTCTACAATTTCGATCTTTAAATGGTAAAAAAAATATTAAAAATAAAAAATTTAAAAAAATGGCCCGATGGCCCTTGGAGAATGTCATTCTACATAGATTAACGTAAAGTTCATGAAAGCAGGTTGCAAATTGGCGAAATTATGATGCTGATAAGGTGGCTCCTGCTTGGTGCAGAGGTTGCTGTAACCGCAGAAAACGAACGGCAATATATGACAAAAGTGTGTCAAATAAATTTTTTTATATGAATAAAGGTCCCAAGA
This sequence comes from Andrena camellia, assembly GCA_029448645.1. NCBI lineage: Eukaryota > Metazoa > Arthropoda > Insecta > Hymenoptera > Andrenidae > Andrena > Andrena camellia. Next base: position 5,474,251 of record CM055682.1, on the reverse strand, counting down.
ACAAGATACAATTATAAAATTTTCGATTTATTTTACACCTCTCGAGAGAAAAAATCTGAAATGTGATCAATTTTTAGGCGTCGAGAACGTGTGCAACCCCTTAACTAATTTCTTGTCATTGTGAGGGTTGGTAGATTCCTGCATAACTTGGCCCAGTTGTTATTGTATCCCTACCCATAGACAGAGGAACTTTTACCCCATCCACGATCGGCAATTTCCTATGCACCAACTCAATATAATTCTCTGCATTAAAAAACATTTCCACCTCCATTAAAGTCACCGACTCACCCCTTATACACCCCGCATTAAATCACCAGCCGACCTTACACATACACCCGCTGTCAAAAGGATCGATTGCGTAGAATTTTCAGTCACTAGCCTCCGTCGAGACGAAAGATGCTCGCACCCGGATAAGGATAACTTTAATGCATAGTTCAGGTTCCGCGCGCACGAACGAAGCTTTGTCGTCGTGCACCGTTGCGAAAGCTCGTTCCGCGAGAAGGTGCACTAAATTGCTTCTTAATTGCGGGCCACGAGGTTGCTTGCACAGGTGCACGGCCGTGCATGTGCTTCCCTGTGTGCTTCTAAGTAAGTAAATGAACAATAGACGGAGAGAGAAGGTGTATGTAAATCTGTTGCATCCTTTGCTATATGACATGAAAGCTCGCGTGTACGAAGTTCGATTGCGCTTATGTGATCGTGATTGGTCGCTTCAAAGGCGTGTGAGACAAAGCAATTACGTCGTCAGGCTGGCAACCAATCTGATACGGCGTTCTGATTATATTGTTCGTCTCCTTCATGAAATTGACATTATCCTGGAGAGCCTGCCATAGATTAGGCATCCATTTAGTTAATACCCCCCGGACCGATAATCCGAGGATCGACCATTCCCCTTTCAATCTGCCGGGGACAATATTTCTGGCGAAATTCTGTGGCTTAATTATCGAGCGAAAATATAAAAAGATAGAAACTTGACTACTGTATGCATCGCGACGACTTTATTCAACTACTGTGATTAAGCTCACGCGTTTATTAATGAGCTCGCCTACCGTAGTTCCTGCGTATACCAGCGAACTTCTGACTTTCGTTTTTCAAAGGCATCCGTCGTTGTTTCCCTTGTTAACCCGGGATTGAATTTTCGTGAAATTAGTGAGTTATACGATGTTATTGTTTGGAGTGGAGGTGCTGGCGTTATTAGGTCGATTCGTAAATTCATGCGGTTGGAAATTTCTGTTTCTGATTTCAACCCCAATGTGTTTCATGTGCATTGTGATTCTAGGTTATTTTCACTGCAAACCTCTGACTGATTTATACGAAAATTAATGTCAAGAGGAATTGAGAGGTCACTGGTGCATAGAAACGACATGGTTCATGTTTTTAGCTTGTCAGCTGTGCAAATTAAACTGATTTAAGAAGTTTTAAGGCTATTGAAAAGAAGACTAGTAGTAGAGTGAATCTTGGCAGTAGTTTGAAGGATTTAGAAGTGGACAAATGTAACTATAAGAGATGAACAATAATCGGAGACTCCGTTGAATTTGATAAGGAAACTTAGGCTGGTTTATTAGGTGCAAAGTCAGGGCGGCCTGCAGGCTTGGCGAAGCAAATTTTTAAAGAGTGTGGAACTGGGTGGGGGTTTACAAATTAAAGGATCAAATTTTAACAGCTTAAAAACAGTACGCAATCAAGAAACGATAAATGGTAAAATGTTTTCCAAATTTCCGTACGTGGAATTCCAAACGCAGCAAAATCTCAAGCGTGGAGTGCTCCACAGATTCCACACAACTCACGCCAGCCCTGGTCAACTGTGGATTAGATTGCAAGTGAATTCTTTTCATACAGCTATTTCACGCCACTGTTATTGGTAATCAGAAGCTGTTCAAAAACTGTTTCTTGAATGCAATGTGACTGCTGGAAAATGAATGTTCCCCATTAATGTAGTAGAAGAAAACAATGGTCAGACAAAGAAAAAAATATAGATTTTTTTGGAAAACATGTTTTTATTAAAATGTATCTACTAAAAAGGAAAAAAATAATTTTGATACCAGCCTAAATGACTGCCTTAGAAGAATTCCCTCGTATGACTGAAAATAAAAGCGTAGGGCAAAAATATTGAAATGTCCTTTTTATATAAATATTTATAATGCTCAACGTATTTTGATACATTAGTTTTCGCATTCCACTTGATTGCGAGCAGTCTCATGCCTCAATTCAAAGTCTGCCCTGGGATCTAACCAGATTAGAAGTCAAGACAAAATCATGCTGTCCAGCAATTAGTTTTTGGATAACTTTTAATATTCAATATTTACGCCCACGCTTTCATTTTTGGTCATATGAGAGAATTCTTCTAAGGCAATCAGTTAGGACGATATCAAAATTATTTTCTTCCTTTTTAGTACATTTTAATAAAGCTTGTTTTAAAAAAAATTTACTATAAATTATTTTATGCTTATCGGAACTAATAACTGAATTTAAATATAAAAGCTGGTTTTTAAAAAGAATTCTTTTCCTATAAATCATTTTATGCTGTTTAGTGAAAGTCGTGTATTTGCATCGGAACTACGTAAGTTGTGCACAGTTTCAAGTCGATCGGATATGTGGAAGTGGGTCAAAATTAGCTCACAAAATTTCACTCTAACAAACTACCGAACTAACAAGTGAAGCTAAATAAAAGGTTGTAATTAAGAGTGGACTTTGCCTTAATCCTTCCAAATCCTCTATCCTTCTGGCTGGCTCCACTCCTTTTCTTCAATCCGTCAACTCCTTCCATCTCAAAATAAACAATATTCTGGTTCCTGTGCTCTCCTCTGTGAAAATTCTAGGGGTCACGTTTGATTCCTCGTGGACATTTACTCATCATGTGTCGTCTAAAATAAACAGTGCTCGGCCTCGCCTGAAACTCCTTTACCCGCTCAGAAAAATTCTTTCGCGTCATCAAAAGCTACTTGTCTCGCAACTTCTTGTCCTATCCTTATTTGGCTATGCCGATGTTGTTTATTGCCCATGTCTTACTAAGGCGGCACTCGCGAGAATCCAATATGTCCAAAACTCCTGTCTTCGCTTCTCTTTCTCGGCCCGCAAATACGACCACGTAACCCCGCTTATTACGGAATCAGGGTGGCTGATCATGAAACTCGGGTGGATTCTTCATCTTTGTTGCTTAGTGTATAAAATTATTCGCGACCGCTACCCCTCCCTACCCACGGGAACTAATCAAGAGGAACTCTGACTTCCACACTATCGGCAGTTGCGTTACGCGGTCGGAATCTCTGTTGGCCGTACCGATACATCGTACATGTAAATACTGTGGCTCATTTTCTTATGCTGCTTCCCGTTACTACAACCTTCTTCCTCCGAATATCTGCTCACTTCCTACCCTGTCATCCTTCAAAGCTGCGGCAAGCGCTTATTTATCAGTTCATCCGCTTATCTAGCTTATACCTATGCTACTCTTACTCTTCACTTTCTTTACCTCTACCACCTCTGCAACTTCACTTCACTTAGGACCTGGTCTCATTCTCAGTTCCAGTTTCAGTCTCAGTCTCAGTCTTAGTCTCTTTGTAGTTTTATTAACTTATTAAGTTTATAAGTTTATTAAGTTTAGTTTAGTTTAGTATTAAGTTTAGTTTTACTTTAGTTCTAGTTTTAGATTTAGATCTAGTTTTGTCTTTAGTCTTAGTTTAGTATGTATTCAAATGACATGCTCGGTCTTCACATTTGTACGAGGTTAGGCCTAATAACAGCTTTAGCTGAGCCTCGCCTTTTCACCATCCTGGGTACTAATTTGGTGGAATAAAGACGAAAAATAAAAATAAATAAACTGTCTACTGAATTCTAAGACTTCAGAGTGTTAAGCAAAACGAGATGGACAGCTTCCCTCCGGCCAGAAATTTTTAAAAAAAATATCCATAAACTTATGAATTGATTCCATAGTTCGATCAGTGCATAGTGAGGCGCGAAGGATTGCCGGTATTTGTAAAATTCAAAATGGAAGATTGCCGTCCACCTGGCACGTCAGACTACACAGACGTGGAATGTGATTGCAGGAAGCGGTGCACGCGGCGCACAATGACGAGCAATATAGTTCACGTTGTACAGCGATGCCTCTGTTGAATGTGAATATTGTATGAACCTGTTGTACGGGTCTACTAGGTTGTCACGCTGTTCCGATCTTTTTCACGAGCCTGACTGACAGGCCTCGCCTGTGTCGAAAAACATTATTCCGCTCCTCTTTCGGTAATCTGCGAGCTCGCTTAATCATTTACGTCGACTTCACATATTTTTATCGGCTATTTCAGTGGAGATAAAAATGTGCAGTTGTGCATGGAGAATTGGACTCTTCCCCTTGAATATTTAATCCATTGCTGTTTTTACACGAAGCTAGTAACACGAAGAAATTAGATAATTAAATGACATTAATTACTACCAGGGCCGGAGTAAAATCTTTAGAGGCCCTAAGCACTTAAAAGATTTTGAGGCTTCTTTATACAGGGTGATCACTTCAACGCAATGTGCGATATTTGACTAAAAAGTGGCTCTAACAGAAGTTAGATTTTAAAATTCAGAAAATTTCTATGGTGCCTACTTTGTCCTGATGCCCTAAGCAGGTGCTTATTTTACTTATTGGTTAATTCAGCCCTGCCTTTTACGGAATTTGTAAAGCCATACGGATAACTAATTTTGGGTGAAATTGACCCAATATCATATATTTCCAAGAACCGAGCACAGAAAAATAAAACTCAGGTCATTCATTTATTACGGTTTGATATTTTAAGAACTCATTAAATTTCCACAATGAAAAATATAGTATTTATTACTGGCGGTTATTAGTTATTTAAGGATATGAAGGGGTTTCAGTCCAAATAATACATTAGTAAATAATAAAAAGTAAGTAATCCCTTAACTCATTAGTAAGTAAAAATTACCAAATTTTCGTGCAAAGGTTAAAATCTAGAGAGTAGAGTTAAGTTCAATGAATTGGGTTAGTGTACATGAAATTGCCGATCGTAGATAGCGTAAAAGTTACGACTCGAGAAGTGTCATCAAAACTCAAAAATAGAATAAATAAAGTGAATGAAAATATTTTTTCCTTTTTGTCTACTTTATTTATTTTATTTTTTAGTTTTTATGACACTTTCCCACGCGAAACGGCAATTTCGCGTGCACCAATCTATTAGTATTATTGTAATCAGAAATAAAAAACATCAAAAACCATTACTTAGCGCAAGTACAATTTGTGCGGGGATCAAAATGGTAACACGCTTTACTAGAGACACTATAATAAGAGTCCGGTCACGAGAAGGCCACTTTTGATTGGTCCGCCATTTTTGGTAAATTCCCGCTGATTTTCAAATCTGTCAATTATACTAAACTTAATTGTAACACATTTTTTAAAAAATATATGTTTGAAATTTAATAAAAAAACTTTTTTTGTAATACTATTCTAATTGTTTGTAATAGGTATCTATTTATCTGAAAATGTGCATTTGGGTAGTAAAAAATAATGTATATATATTCATAAACACTTTCATAACATAACCTCTTTTGGCCACTTTTGATTGGCCCGCCATTTTTCATCTATTCCCGCTGATTTTTAAATCTGTCAATTATACCAATCTTAATTGTAATACATTTTTAAAAAAAATACATGTTTGAAAGTTAATAAAAAATGTTATTTGCCATACTATTCTAATTGTTTGTAATATCTATTATCTGAACATGTACATTTGGGTGAAGCAAACAGAAATAAAATACCGGCATAAACGTAAGAGTTGTTAAGAGTGGTTAAGAGTGAAATGGTGTATATCTCTTTCTCTCTCGTAGGATTTTAGCCCAAACATGGCGGACAGTGGCTCGTGGCCAGACTCTTATTATAGTGTCTCTACGGTTTAAAGTCTGCGCACACATATCAGTTCCGTGTCAGTACCGTTCTGGCGTGCCAGTGGTAAGAAGAAGAGACCCTCTACGCCCCTCTTCTTCTTATCACTGGCACGCCGGAACGGTACTGATACGGAACTGATATGTGTGCGCAGACTTTAAACGGCGTAATGGGTCTCTTCTTCTTACCACTGGTACGCCGGAACGGCACTGACACGGAACTGACAAATGTGTTTAGACCTTTACTGTGTCGTCGCGACAAATTGCCCTGTCACGCGACATCGATAGTACAACGACTAAAGGCAACTGTAATCGCAGTAACGGTGATTATGGCCTAGCGGTCACTATTCGAATTGCTGAATTAAATTAGATGGCGACGGGTAGTTGTTTGTCAAGTTGAAACTGGGTCACTTTTCCATCAGACACGTTCTACGCGGTTGCACCGCGTATGGGACAACTATCAAACTCTACTCAACTACACAAACTGTATATGTAATGATTAAACTTTCGCGATAAGTTCACTCATCCCGTAAAATTCGAAGTTCCCAAACGAGTTAACACGTTTTCCTCTGCGAGCAGGTTGAGGGCGGGGCAGAGCGGGGGCGCCGAGTCGAGACAACTCGGGATGGAGTAAAAGTCGCAGGGTGTTGCGAGGCTCGTTTGAAGGATGCCAGGGGAACGGATAACGCGACGGTTGCGTCACATTCTTGTCGCGGCATTGAAAACGAGCAAAAACACCGCGGGCCATTTAAGGTGCTCGTCCCCTCGCGTTCCCGTTTCGCAGTAAAGGTTGCACTCCTAGCGACTGCCTCAAGTTCTCGGGTGAACAAACCAACGGGCTACGATCTAAGGCCACCGCGATCGGATCGAACCACAGCGCCCTTCAAGAGCAAGACGAAGGCACGCGGGATTCCATCGACGTCGTGGACGACATTTTTACTGAGAACTAAATTTGGGCATTATTCGAATTGCTCCGAATAAATATTTGTGTCACAAGGGAAGTTCGGTAATTCGAAAATTCCGATTTTCTTTTATACTTTGCAGGTTTGTAGGGAATCTCAATACAAGTATCAGGCAATTTTTTGTTTCTGATGCTTTTTGGTTCTTTAGATGAGAACGCCTCTTAAGATTCGTCATATATTAATATTTTCATAGTAATATTTAATATGAATATCAATATTTAATACAAATACAGTAATATAATATAATAAATTAAAAGATCCCACGCCACTAGCTTGTCATACTTACCAGCCAATACTAGCTAAATTGGGACTGATGACGCTAGAAAAACGTAGGATTATTTCGGATCTGTTATTTATATATAACCTGCTTAATGATGATATAGACTGTTCCGGTATTCTTCAACATATTAAATTGTATGCACCTATTAGGAATATAAGACGAACTTCCCTACTCTACATCGAACCTCATCGTACAGGGTAAATTCAATGCCATTAATCGCATTGCCTCTCATGTTAATAAGTGTTCCAGTGGGATAGACCTTTTTGACTGCTCGTTTAGCTCGTTTAAACAATCTATCTCTAATATCGTTAACTGCTGATTAATGCTATTATTCTGCTATCTGGCGTCCTCTATACAATGTTACTCATGTTAGCTTCATTGTGCTCACCTTATTTTTCTTATCTTCTCACTTATGTATCAAAGGGCTTCCGTTAATAAAATTATTATTATTATTAAAATTATTATAATCATATAATTATATTAAATACAGTCGAATCTCAAGGGCTAGGGAAACAATGTTCGAATTATAGAGGTTTATCGAGTTTTGGAGGCGTTTACAGCGGAACCGATGGGAATGAAGAAAAATTTCGACTTATAGAGGTTTTCGAGTTATCGATGTTCGAATTATCCAGGTTCGAGTTATCGATGTTCGAATTATCGAGGTTCGAGTTATCGAAGTTCGAGTTATCGAGGTTCGATTTATCGAGGTTCGAATTATCGAGGTTCGAGTTATCGAGTTTCGACTGTATTAACATTTGTTTTCCTATTTTCCCGTATATCTTGAAAACTACAGTAAATATAATAAGATTGTTGCAATTGACAATTTAATGGTTCTTTATTTTTAACTCCATTACTGTAACGATTTTTTATATCTACTATAGTTCTCAAGGTATAGGTACCGGAAGATTGAAAAGCACATGTTATTCTTTTAAGGGGTGTTTCAACTCTGAAGAACCAAAAAAAGCACAAAGTAAAAATTTCTTGATAGATAAGGTAAGTACTTCTATTGAGGTTCCCCACAAATCTACAAAGATAAAAAAAATCGGAATTTTCGGGTTACCGGAGTTCCCTTATGAGATAATTATCCAAACTAATGCTCATTAGCCGAGTATTTCATCCGAATAATAAATTACTCTACCATATTATTCAAATAATTTATTTAGATAACAATTCCAAAATTATTCAAATAATAACGCGAATAACTGGTGATAAATTTCGCTGCCTGCTCTCTAATACCTGCTTTCACAAATAATAAATGCAAAAAAATGCTACCTACTAGGTGAATAACATAAAATACACCTAAGAAATAATATAAACAACGGGTAAATAATTGTCTGAACAATCATTAAACGCCTACCTATGCGACTCGAATAAATTCTTATTCGATTAAGAATCACAAATTCGATTCTGGCGAGCAGAAGCTTATTCGTCACAAGTTGTCCGAAAGGAATTGTGCCGAACTCTGCTGGAAACACGAAACTCTCTGGTGTCATCGTGTTCGACAACATCGATAAAGGGAAGGGGTATGTAAACGTTCTCTTGCATGTTTTTTCACGAGGATGTAGGAGCTGTGTTTCTCTATCGGTTTTCGAAGGCAACAATCAACTTCTTGACGCTTCCATATCGAAATATTGTACATCGGAAAATCTACTACAGATTTTGCTGGATATTATTTTAGATGGAAACTTTAGAAATTAACGCTCCCTGTCAAGTGTCATCTACGAAATGAGATCCATCAAAATTATGCTTTCTGTGTACGATTAATTGGAGTGGCATTATACAGGGTAGACTAAGGGGTGGGAGTAAGTGGGGTTCAAGTTTATGAGTCTCCGATTGTTCAAGCTACTATTATGTAAAGTCCCCATATTTATTGATACAGAAAATTATACTGTATTTCGATTCGGTGCTACAGTAGTACGTAACCTCATTATGTAACGTTCCTTTGTTTACAAATCGAATTCATTGTTCTTAAAACGATTCATTCTCGTTTCATTTCGCCAGCAGCGGGTTAAGTACATAGTCAGCATTGTTGTATTTAAATTATAATTCGTGTACTATAAACATTTATTGCTGACGTATCTTCTTTTATGGACAAACGGTAACATTGTGAAAGATTGCATAAGTGTTTGCGCAATTACAGATACGTGGAATGAAATTTAAGAGAGGATTGTGATTAATGAATAATGAATATTTAATAAGTAATCGCTGATTACAGTGGAGGTTTAAATTATGTAATTATGAAATTCTAAACACAGAAGATCCAACAATAAACGCAAGTCCACCAGCCCATGAAATTGCATGGCTTAGCAAAAGCATGAAAGCATCTGATAACGAAGGTGAACACGATGTAGTAAATGATCTGTATTTAATTACTGTTGTTCACAGTTCAAAGTACAGCAAACAACAAAGATCCGATGGAGAACGAGAAAATCAGCCAAAAAATGTTCAAAATAGAGCAAAAACAGAACACTAAGTTGATACAAAAACCATGGAATAATTAAGCATTATTAACCCTTCGTAGTCACACGGGGTGTATCGCACCCCAGGATGTCATCGTCAATATTTCTGTAAATGTTTAGACCTTAATAATAAAATTTAAATATTTGGTGAATTTTTAAAAAAAAATCGCTTTTATCCACAACTATTTTTTCAAATACAAAAAGTAACCCAAAAATGAGGCATTTTTAGCCTCTTTTTGATACCACGATTTTGGAACTGAAGGTTGTGCCAAATGATACCTTATGATGAGACATCAATCACAATCAATTTTCAAGTTGAGGTGACAATTAGTTTCTGAGATATGGGAGGTCAAAGAAGTGACAATTCGTTAACGCGTTAGACCATACGCTTCGATGTACGAACTTTTATACCAGTCCGATAATTTAAACAATTATTTTCGGGGGTTTGCTGACTGCTAACAATGAATTTTAACTTAGAATTTCAAAATTCACGGGGAAAAAATCAAAATCAAGAAATATAAATGTCTGTGAAGTAGGTATTTTTTTTAAACATATCGTCCACCATATTGAATCGGCCATTTTGAATTTTAAAAATCTAAGTTCAAATTCGTTGTTAGCAGTCAACAAAACTCACACTGGTCGATTTAATATGGTGGACGATATATTAAAAAAAGCACCCACTACACAGTCATTTATATTTCTTGATTTTTTTCGTGAATTTTGAAAATCTAAGTTCAAATTCGTTGTTAGCAGTCAGCAAAATTCCTGGAAATAATTGTTTAAATTATCGGACTGACATAAAAGTCCGTACATCGAAGTATATGGGCTAACGCGTTAACAAATTTTTACTTCTTTGACCTCCCATATCTCAGAAACTAATTGCCAACTCAGCTTGAAAATTTCGTGTGATTGATGTCTCATCATAAGGTATCGTTTCGCGTAAAATTCAGTTCCAAAATCGTGGGACCAAAAAGAGGCTAGTCACTCTTTCAACGTATTCAAATTTACATTTCTAGGAAAAGACTATTAAAGCATGATTGTATGAGTACCTATTACGAATAAACAATTTCACAGGTTAAAAGATTCAAAGATACGAAAATGGTAACTCAAAAGTGACACTAGGGTGCAGTGAACCCCACGTGACCAATTTGTGATTACCTACTGCATTGACCAGTGGACATGGCGAGGTAATTTCGAGGACTTCTCGCTTTCCCAGTAGGACTACTCGAACATTGCGTATTTAAAGACTAAAAATGGTCATATTCCCAGGGGAGGGAGGGGATACTTTTACGAATAAGTAATGGATGTAAATATGTATATCGCGAAATCCCTTGGTGCAACGGGATATCAAAAGGGATCGATATGCAGATGGGGATATTCTCATAAATATTTATCAGCGGCAAAAAAAAACTTCGGAGACCGGCCTCATCTCGATTTTCCAGTCGGTCATTTGTTTATTATTACCGTTACTGTTATAGCCACCCGGCGTGTCCCCTCGGCGAGCGTCGAAACACGCAGAGAAACCAGCCGCGGTTCTTACGGCGCAGAAGGTGTCGACCGAGATTCACCCTTCGGAGGGTATCGATTTTTCTAGTGGCCATGTTCTGCCTCGTAGGCGGCCGACGCGGCGGTAAATTCTAATAAATATTTATTGCCCGATAAAGTAGCATGCAAATACGCTGGTCACACGGTGGAATCTTGATTATAGAAATGCACGTGCCGCTGGAACTTTTTCTTACGGATGTCTGTCCGTCGAGCGGAAATATAATACACGACATGTCCCCTCCCCCCAAATTTAATAGCCGACGTGGTGTGAGTGATGCTCGAGGGTGGACATAAAAACCCGGGGTGTAAGAGGATCAATACGAGGCAAATTTAATTTGTACTTCGACTTGAAATCTTGGTGCTTTTTTAGAATTAGGTGATTTCTATGTGGATTTGTGATTTATGATTAGAAGATTAGGTATAAGATGTATATTTTTTTAATGTGTTTCAGCTGTCGTTGTGTGTACTTTGTTTTACCATAAGCTGCGAAACTTTTATTGTTTTTAAGATTTGTACAAATTTTATAATTTATTTGTGAAGAGAACCGAAAATTTCTGATTGGAATTTTATTCACTATTTCAATACATATCTCAGAATATTCTTGTGTTAATTTGGTGACACGATTTTAGTTAATGAGATGAAGAAATCCTTGGGTCAAGAAGACCAAGTCCAATGGACAATTAAAAACACGTGTGAACTAATTACTGGCAGCCGATGAGCAGTTGCCGCCTGGGTCCCTGCCCAAAATGCTTCCCTAGGGCCCAATTTTCAAAAAAAAAAAAATATAATTTTATCCAAGTATTATATTTCTTTTGTTTCCCATAATTTTTAAACGAATCGCGCGTAAATTTATTTGTAATTCTGTTATGTATGCAAGGTGTCCCAGAACGTTTGCCACCTGGGCCTTTTCTTAGTTTCGATTCTCTGTATGTTTGCTGTTTGTTTGTTTGGTGTGTGGTTCAAATGTGGCAACTCAATTTTCACCCACTTCCACTAATCTAATTGTCATGAAACTTTGCAGGCGTGTGTAGTTTGGATGACAAAACAATTTTTTTTAAAAAAGTATAAAAATCCACAAACACTGAAAACTAGAAAATAAACAAATATATAAAAAAACTTATGTAAAACGATTTCACTAAAAATGCACTAAAAACTAAAAAATAATTCTTTCCTTGTACTACAATTTCGATGGTGATATGTAACTTTAAATAAAATCATACAAACTCTGTGATTGTCCTGTACAATTGTTCAAATCAATTGTAAAGAAAAAGGATAATCACAGAGTTTGTATGATTTTATTCAAAGTCACATATCACCATCGAAATTTTAGTACAAGAAAAGAATTATTTGTAGTTTTTACTACATTTTTAGTAAAATCGTTTAACATAACAAAAATTTTTATTCCTTATACCCGCCACTGTATACATACGTGCCTATAAGTACCAATGGTCCATGTTCCTATCAGTTAAATAATTTAGATCTATAGCACCAAATTCCAAGATGAAGAAGAAACTGAAAAAAATAAACAGCAGAGAAACTCGCCCAACTTGGAGTCAATCCATTATCCTTCATAACAAATCATTCTCGGGTCCTTAAATCCCCACAATAAAGTCCAAAATAAAATGAAAACGTCCAACTCATCCTTCAGCAATATACTGGAGCTAACAAGCAAATAACGAGTCTGAATATAACCCAACAAACCCTAAAGACAAAACTACTATAAAACCTACCGACCTTAACACACAATTGTAATCTTCGGATACCTCTTAATGTAGGTACACCACAATTACACGCGTCATAAATCTTGAATCCCTTCAACAAAGCACGCGTTCAATTAACTCCAAAATCTCGAGCGTCCATTCAAGAGGCTCCCCAGAAATAACCAGGGGAGGCGAACAATACCAGGCATTCCAATAACGGAAACAGCGATAACTCGAGAGGGAAACGAACGCAGCGAGGAGATCCGCGACGTTTATCAGTCCTAGCCTCGAGACGGCGACGAGATAAAACAAGGATGCGACCGCGGCCAGAGTAAGGGAATATAAAAAGAAAAGCGAGAGAAGAAGAAGATGTTGAAGGAAGAACTCGCCGGTGAGCATTCCTGCGCTCTCAACTCCACGAAGGCTCGGCTCATCCGGAGCGCGAGCGTTCCCACGCTGCGCGAATACGCTTCGAACTGCCAGCCCTTGTCCACCGCTCCTCCAATCGCGCTTCCACTTCCGCTCGTCCGTTTCTCAGTAATTATCCGAAGAAACGGGGCCACCAATGCGAAACAAACGACTTGAAAGCGCGACGGAGTGCCATCCAGCTTCGATTGAGGTGCAACGAGTGGCCGGGTGAAATTAGGTATACCTAGGTAGCTCGAGCATATATGAGAAACATCGTTAAACCTTAGACGGCCGTTGACAATCGGCACGGGGTCCATTTTGACCCATACATAATAGAATAATTTCGTTCACATTATTCTAAATTTCATCGTGGAAATTTCTAAGCTTCAGATGTTGATGACAGGACTCAAAATTTTCATTTTTTTAACGCTCGAACGGTGGAGAGCAGGATTGAACATTGGTCCCAGGGTCCATTTTGACCCATAATAGTATAATTTCGTTCACACGGTTCTAAATTTTATTATCTAAATTTCTAAGCGTCAGTATTTGATTTTGATTGGAAATTTTCACTATCTTAACCCTCGAACGGTGGAGAGTTGGATTGAACGGTGATACCAGGGTCCATTTTGACTCATAATAGTATAACGGTTCTAATTTTCATCATGGAAATTTCTAAGCGTCAAATGTTGATCTTAGGATTCAAAATTTTCATTTTTTTAAGACTCGAACGTTGGAGAGTTGGATTGCACGTTGGACCCAGGGTCCATTTTGATTCATAATTCCATACACACTTTAGAGTGAGCTTTTCTATTCAAATCTTGTCTTATTACGATGTAGAATTAATATTTTTTTCAAGATGTGAGACTAATGATAACCGACATGTGTAGTTTGATGTTTAGTATGGGCCAAAATGGACCCCGTACCCGCCAGGCGAGGGTTGAAGCAATGATACTTGTACTTAAGTATAGTGAAAAGACTTCTTATAGAAGACACCTTTGTGGCTCATGATTGGTATTTTGGATATATTCACACAATTTGTATTTTCTTCTGTTTTTTTAATCGGCGCTGTTTCTGCTAAATGGATATATCTAAAATGTCAGTAGTTTTATAAAAATGTTTACTATAAATGTTTATTAAAATTGCAGTAGGAGCAAGTTCAAAGTATCTGCAGTGTAACTAAATATAAACTAGATAAATATTTATTAACAATCCGCGAGGCGTTTAAATCGGCCACGTGCGTTTAATAAATGAATCCTAATTAATTTTAATAAGTAGATTTCGTGGTTATTATGCTTAGGAGAGAGTACTTTCTCCTGCATATTTCAAGTTGATTATTTCTGCAATGTTAAACACATGGCCGCGCGGTGTGATGAATAAATATGGACCCGTTTTGCATCGAGAAACAGGAGAATAATATATAATTTCATCGTTACACTGACGAAAAGCAAGTCGTCGCAAATAGTACGCTCGTCCATATTTATGACCAAATTATTGCAAGGGTACTCTAAAAGAAAGTCCAAGTAGAAAGTAACACATTCCCTTTCTCATTTAAATCGAGCATCAATCGAACAAAAGTTTCTCATGTGGATCCGTAAAATAAATAGCTTCTACATCAATAATAATAATATTAATAATTCTTTATTTCACAGTAGGCTTTACGAAAGTAACAAGATATAAAAAAAATACATATAAGCAAACATGAATGAGAAAAATAATAGAGTTAGAAATTATGCAGTACATGTAAAAGTAGAAGTAGATTACAAACATTTATCCGTGCTTCTACGAGATTTCAATAAATTAGCATCTTCCAATTGGTGTTCCACAAAAAGTTATCTTACAATAACATTTTAATATTTAAAAAATGTGTGGTAATTATTTACTTTAGCGATTCCTCACCGATTTTGATGAAATTTGGATATGTTGTCGAGGACACGATTCTGTATAACTATTTCCTATACATGTTACCCCCGCTCGGCCTTAGTTTCCGAGATATTTGCGAAAAACTTCTGTTGATTTATTCCGACACAACGCATTCCACTTTCCAACTTGTCCTTGATATTAGTATAGGTTTGGGCTAGATTAGTGCGGGGGGCGCACGCCCGCTCCCGGGCGCGTAAAGCGTGGTAGCAAATCGATGTAAGTTTGGAGATTTCAACTAGAAACTTGCGGATGCCCGTCAATACTGACTCTGTTCGGCGGCGCCAGCGCCGCCGGATATTAGGATGCCTCTGGTTCTAAAATATAATTTTTTTGCTAGGAAGAGGGTGCTTTCGAGAGCACCTATTGGATGTGTGGGGGCTCCCGTCAACACCCCGACTCACATCGGTTCGCTACCATGCTGATCTAGCCCAAACCAATACTAATACCCGAGACAAGTTGAAAAGTGGAATGCGTTGTGTCGGAATAAGTCAACCGAAGTTTTTCGCAAATATCTCGGAACATTAACCCAAATTATAACACCAAAGCAAGAAATTTAAAAAATATTTTTGCGAATATTTCGGAAACTAAGACCGAGCGGGGGTAACATGTATAGGAAAAAGTTGCTCAGAATGTGGAGTTTTACAACATAGTCAAATTTCATCAAAATCGGTGAGGAATCGCTAAAGTAAATAATTACCAAATGTGTAAATTATTCAACGAGAAATATACTCCTGATTGCAAAAAATGAAACAGCGTGTCGTCGTTAGCGCACTGCATACAAAAAAAAAACAGTTGAGGTTGGGGGTTCCGCCAAATTGTAGTGAGTTTGGAAGGGTTCTGTTGCAAAATTTAATTGGGAAACAGTGGACCAGATAATTTCAATTTTTAAATATTCCTATGGAAGTTAAATACCTGCGTCTTCCTCAGACCTACTCCACTTTTCCCTTAACGAAGTAAAAAGACGAGCAGACTACATACAATCCTAATACGCCTTAGACTGTAAAACTGCTTTATACGATAGTTCAATTAATCTAACACGAAGCGGATTTGTTTCGTTAACCAGTCACAGGCAGCACTAAAATTACGCGTTCCGCGTAATAAACTTTTCTTTGTGTCACGGTTGATTAGGGTAACCGTGCGTCGAAGCAGGATCGTCGATGCGGGTGTGTGAATCCGAGCAGACGTAACGTAACGATTTCCAATCGCATCGATTTCTACGGCTTCCATCGGCAGAAAACCGGATAGGAAACTCAGGCGACTTTTTTTTCTCCCCACAAACAGTGTCTCGAAATGCTTGCAGGGGCGAAACACTAAAGGAAATATCCAGCGGGCAACCCGCGGTGCCTGCGGAACTTCTCGCTCGACTGGGTCCATTCGTTTCGGCTAATTATCTACTCGAACTGGCGCCGCGAACGAGCCGAGTGCAATTCGGAGGGTTCACTTTCTCGTAATCCGTGGACAAAGAGGAACCGCTACCGAGCGAACGTGAGACGCGGGAGCAGGGCGAGAGATCGTAACGCGTTTATCAGCGAAGTCACATTCACGATGCCCAAGAGTCCGCCGCGGCTGGAACTCGGTCAATGGGAAACGAAATAAAGAAAAGTGATTCTTCTATGTACCCTCACACGTGTTTCCCAACTCCATCCGCTGCTCTACCGTGTCTTCGCCTCTTTAAACTTTTACCTCAGTCTCCTCCGCGATACTTCCAACCCATTGTGGTCCGATGTCCTCCGAGTGCTTGGGCATTGATTTTCTTGCAGTGTGTTCGGTTTACTTTATTCACGTATAATTGCATATGTTTGTATTAAAAGAACAGGGCAGTTATTCTTGCTAAATTTCTTTCGATTCAATTTCACTCTGATGGAATGAAATTGGTCAATTATTAAAAAATTCGTAGGGTTAATAATAGGACTGTAACGAATATTAGAATAATCTAAGTATTCGAATATTCGAATATTCGAATACCAGAGAATTCGAATTTGAGATTCGAATACCAGAGAATTCGAATTTGAGATTCGAATACCAGGGAATTCGAATGTGAAATTCGAATACCAGGGAATTCGAATGTGAAATTCGAATACTAGGGAATTCGAATTTGAGATCGAAACCAGAGAAATTGAATTTGAGATTCGAATACCAGAGAATTCGAATTTGAGATTCGAATACCAGGGAATTCGAACACCAGGGAATTCGAATTTGAGATTCGAATATTCGAATACTCCTAATTATTCGAATACCGAAGAATTCGAATTTGAGCTTCGAATATTCGAATATTCGAATTCTTCTGATTATTCGAATATTCGAAGAAATTATTCGGAATTATTCCAATAAATAATTACAACTTTAGTTAATAACTTCAGCAAGAATTCTTCACTTCCTTCCTTCTTTTTCTTCTTCTTCTCCTTCTTCAACAGATTTCCCCTCTTTCTCTCCTCAATCCTTTCATTTTCATGTTACTGTAGCGTCTTGCTAATCTCCCTTCTACTCGTGTCCTCCTTTCCCCTTGCTCTACCACTGTATCCCGTTTCCCTGCCGGCCACGTCTCTCTTTCACCGTTCCCTTTTCTTCTGGTTGCCCTTTTCTTTCTCCCTCGACCTGATTCGAGGCTATAATATCGCTTGTTCGCTCCCGTTCACCCGGCCCACTTTCCAACCCAGCGAAACAACGACGTTGCAGTGCCGATAGAGGATCGTGGGGCGACACAGGCTAAACCGAATCCTTCCCCACGGATGTCCTATTGATTGCGACGAGAGAATGATAGCATCCGGGACAAACAGACGCATAAACATTCTTTTCTTTAAGCGTTAATCTATTCCACAGGGGGTTGGGCAACGTTTTACGCGACGTCCGAAACGAAATGAGAATTAGTGATATGAAATGACATTCATTCGCGGTGGTAATTAGTGGTGGATGAATAAAATATGAACTCGTTTAAAATAACAGGAGTTCCGAACGATAACACTCCGCAGTCAATTAGGGATGGCTGATAATTAATGAAACCAGACCAGCTGTCGAAGTAACATTAATATTTTCACTTCAGTTTAATTTAACCATGTAGGAAAACTATCATTGTTTTCTTAAACGAATGGTACCGATCGGTAGACACAGCGACGAGACTCGAGAAAATTGGAAATGGAGAAAGCCTCGAGGACATCGTTCGAAATTTCATTTCAAAGATAGTAATATAATATTTGGTTGGCCAAGAAGTTTTCAGTTGCTAATAAAAGAAAGTGGTATATACCGAAACTGTTGGTATATAATTTACCTTAAGAATTATTTGTATGTGGTATATTATCTGGATATAGTGCAGTGTAATAAAGACGATTAATAATAAGAATAATAAGAATATATATATATATATATATATATATATATAAAATGTATGTTCCCTATTAACTCCTAAACCCTTCGACCAACCTGGACCAAATTTTGCATAATTACTCTCCAGAACCCTGCGGAAAATATGGGCTACCATGAAACCTGCACACCCCACCCCCTCACCCTCATTTCATCCCCGTGACACTTTGTGATAATTTAAGTTTAGTGCATTATTATATAAGCAAGCATTGCATAATGAAGTATACGTAACCAAACGTATAATAATTAATGAAGGCACCAGTTAATTTTAAAATGCAAAATTATCTCCACAATACCCCCGTAACCGTTCTAAATATAAGAAGCCCGGGTAGATTAAGGGTGCATCTCGTATAATCCCTTCGAAAATTTAAATTTTTTTTTAAAGAAATATATAATGGGGTACGAAGTTTTTTTTATATTGATTTACACATATTTTAGGATGATAAAAAGGATTTTTATTGTTTTTTTCTCACATGCTGTCATTAATAAATAACTAGAACTCTGACGATGATAAAAAAAAACAGTGTACATGACATTTCAAGATAGGCTCATCTGAAATGAAAAATCGAAAGTTTTTCTTAAAATATATGAGTATAGTTATCTCATTACCAATCGTTACTGCAAAATAATGATCATTCGATGATTGATACATGTTTTAATAAAAGTGTCCCGAAGCCGATAATTTTTGGCTAAAAAAATACTGAATAAAATCAAATTGAGTGGACCAAATCTTATGAAAGCTGGTAATACGATAGCGAGTTCGTTTACGAAAAAAATCCCCAAGAATCTTTGAAATCCGTCGATTAGTTATTTTGTTTTTATCACCGTCAGAGTTACAGCTATTTATTCAAGATTAGTTACATCGAGAAAAAAACAATACAATTTTTATTAATCAACTTAAAATATGTATAAATCCATACCAAAAAGACTTTTTACCCTACGTATTACAATGTTCTTTAAAAAAAATCCTAAATTTTTTAAGGGATTATACGAGAATTCACCCTTAACCTTACATTAAACTACTCTGTGAGTGAGGTTGTTAGTAAACGTTCGTAAAAAATAAGATTTTAAAATGAAACACCAATATTTTCGAGAAACTATATTTTTATTCAAGTAGGATCATAAATTTTACTTAAGAATTCTTTGGGCTTAAGAGATCGGGTAACAATAAAAAAAAAATGAAATGTTTCTTATTCGGCATAACAGGAGCACATGCTCATGTTATGAGCCCGACATATTCGTTTCTTGCATTTCGTGCAAAAGTTGGTTGTCACTTTCCTTGACTTAAGCGCATGATAATTTATTTTATGATTTCTAGGAATTTCTAGTTTAGTAATCTAGGGTTAAAAAATTCGAGAAAACATTCCAGCCAACCCAACACATTTTCCGAAACACCACCTGAATGCAACCCACTGAGTTTTAATTCGACTACACGAAGAATCGCTGTTCGATGCATTTCTCAACCGCGAATACTACCAAACGTCGCACTCAACACAACAAAAAATCCATACGCCACCACCCCACGCTATATTTATTCGTGTTCGCCATACCTTGCGAAAATATGAATTACCGCCGAGCCAGTGGACGAAAAATCGACGTGTCTCGCAGCGGATATCGCTACAGAGAGGGAATATTAAATGAGAAATGTCGTCCCGCTACTATTAACTCGCATCCCGTTCGCCCATCCACTTGTGCCCCCCATTCAAACGACTACGTGCCACTGGCAACGGAACCGAGCCGAGGTTACGGTGCTACGGGTTCGCCGGCGAATTTCTCGCCGAACAAATCGGCGGAGACGCGAATCGCGGCGCGGAGATACAGCGGCGATAACGATCCAACAACAAAGGGGAGGAAGAATCGCGCACGGCGAACGCACTCGCGGCGAATCTGTATGAATGCGACCGACCGAGTCGTCCTCAGTCGAAGCGATATAATGCGAGCCTTTACGAGCCATCGCATGGCGCAAGTGAGAGAAAAAAGCAGAGGAATATCTCTAAACAATCAGCCGCGCGTACCTACAGTCGCTCTTATCGTTATGCTGAAACTTTAACAAACTTTGTATGGGCACACTGCGTATTCCAACGAAAAGCAAACACCTCGGCTTTCAATGTTTAACCTTCGCCTGACGGATGCGGGGTCCATTTTGACCCATCAGAAATATTGGCTTGGTGCATCCGAAATAAATTGTCGATTGCGGATGGCCCGACAGTTCCTTTGTTTATAGTGGGGATGCAATAATAATTGTGTCGGTGATTATGAAAGTGGTGTAAGTAAAAAATAACTGAAAATTGAGATTTTTCTTACTTTTTGTTATATTGATTTATATTTCAATATTATGAAAGAATGTTTGCAAAATAGTCGATAGTGATGTGAATTATTTGTTCTCTGTAAGTAATTTGTGAGAAACGACGTAATTAAGTAATTACATATTTTTGTATTATGTATTAACTTAGATGTGAGGAACGAAAAGAAAAAAAGAAAAAAAACGCGAAATATACTTAATTATGCTGAAGTTTTGAGAAAAATTAAGAGAAATAGTGGTAAAGAATACACCGAAAATGGTGAAATCGTTAGTGACAAAGTATTTAAAAATAAAAATTGCTTTTGTTCGAATCTTTTTTTTCAATTTATTAAGGGGGCATAGTACTTTGTTTGCCCGAAAACTAAGCATTCTTTATGAATCCTCCTCTATATGAAAATGAAAAGTTAGAAAGATGGGGATTGTTGCAAATGAAACATCACTGTCTGAAGGTATTAAAAAAATTTTTATTAAAAAAAGCACCCTTCCTCACCTCGCTATAGTCGCTCAAAGTTGGTCCCTCGTGGGGTGAGTAGAATTGCGGCGCCATAAATTTTAATGTCTTAATTTGGTTTTGTCTTTCAGATAAGCACAGAAGGCGGAATTGATGGCGCCGCAATTCTACTCACTCCACCGGGTGGGGGGTGGGGGGGGGGCAACTTTGAGCGCCTGCAGCGAGGGGAGGGAAGGTGCTTTTTTTTAATAAAAATTCTTTTAATACTTTCAAACAGTGATCTTTCATTTGCAACAAACCCCATCTTTCTGGCATTTCATTTTCATATAGAAAAAAATTCATAAAGAATGTTTAATTTTCGGGCAAAGAAAGTACTATGTCCCCTTAAGCTGTGAATATGGAAAAACCACATTTGAACACTTTTGGAATGTGGGAGACATTCAAAGGATTAAAAAACATATTTCAGTGCAAGTCACTCATAAAATTGTACGCTGATAGATAAATTTGACATTAGAAGAGCACATACGTTGTAAAACATTTTGTTCAAGAATGGAAAAATATTTTTTAATACATCCAAACGCAAGTCTAAATATTTCGAAACAAAAAATACATGACTTACACCACTTTCTAACGGCACAATTGCTAACGCTGGTTTACAACTGGAGAAATGTCACAGAGACTCAAAAAAGCAAAGTAAATAAAATACCTGAAAAGAAAAATATATTTTTATTCAAACTTCCGTGCGTGAAACAGCAATTTCGTATGCACCAATATGATATTAAACTACACGTCAGAGTTGGGCATTAACTAAATCGAACGGTTGATTGTTTCAGAGTTCGGCATTAACTACACTGCGTTCCACATTAGAGCATACTGGTTTCGCGCAGGGATACACTGTTGATTGGTAGTAAACTGGCAAGGAAAGTGCTACGACCAATCGCGAAAGTATTACGACCAATCGCGTGTATCAGATCCGTGGGAGCTGCGCAGATCGGTCGCAAATCGGTAGGGGCGTCGGTATGCTCTTATATGGAACACAGTTTAGATAAGAAATATTTAAATAACGGATCAACTAAAAGTTACTCTAACTTTATTCGCTCTTCGAGGCTCGAATAATCCAGGTTAATTTTAATCGACACATGACGAATAATTTTTTTCAACTTTTATTCGTTATTCGCCATATTTATTTAAATAACAATTTTGCCCATCTCTGCTACACGTATTACTTATTATTAGTACTACTTTTTGGAGAAGGCAATGCTTTTAAATAATACCAGGACCTGATTCTAATATAAACACTTATTTTGAAGTGCACGTGAATGCAATTTTTAAAAAAAAAAAAGATAGATGAATTTTGGATTATCAACTGCGCTCAAATTTTGCATACAGTCATTGCATATTGTGTTAAAAGCACAGAGCACAATATTAGAAAAATTTGGAGTATTTAAAAAATGGAGTATGGAGCTTTGCCTTTACCGAACTTCGATATAGAGCCATGTGTAGGAACTAAGAACGAATCGAAGAATAATTAATTAATAATAAGTTGCAAGTGGCAATAGGTTTTAATTTCCCGTGGTGAATTGACTGTTCTATGAGTGTATATACGATTTTTTATGATTAGTTATTTTAAAACACTCTCGCTTTTGCTTATAGAATACAGATTCGTACACCGAACCTGAGAAACTCAAAAATTCGGTATGCATATTTTCGCGAAATTTTTGCCCTAGCGCTCTGTGCTTTTGGTACATTATTCTACACAGTATGCACTAAGTATCTGCAAAATCTGAGCCAAATCGGTGACCCGAACTTCGTGCACTCCCCTCGAACGAGAAATCTACTCCATCTTCCCCTCTCTAGAAGAAAAGTGTATCTGACTGCAGCCGCAGCCGTCTTAAATTAATTCACTAGTGCGGCGGGGCACGGAGGATGGAAATAAGCTAACGTTTCGATAACAAATGAGCTGGTCACAGCAATCTCGGAGTGCAATCTCGTGTAATCGTTTCGCTCCGAGACAACGGCCACGGAAATACGTTCGAGACAGCACTGCGGCCAAGGAGAGACTGGCTCGATGACTAAAATGTCTTCCCATGGAGCGGAATGGAGTGATGCGCCAACGATAACAATGAATTAACATTGCGCTCACTAAATGCACCGACGGACTCTCCGGATCGGAGGCGGTGATCTCAGATCGCAATTTCGGCCAGCGTGCATCGCGGCGCGCGTTCCTCGGTCTGAAACGATCTGCTGCTAATCGCGGGGCATCGATGCTGAAGCCGCTTCGCGGAAGGAATGGGATTGCGCGTTGTGTCGAGGGGGATTCAACGTTCACACGGGCAGAAGGCAATTTCCACGAGATGCTGGTATATACTCCACGAGCACACTGGATGTTCCATGTAACAGAGCTAGGTCGTGTTGTTCAGAACTCTGATGATTGCAGCGAGAAAACTGTCGCAAGGTGTAATTCAATGGTTTCAGTTGGTTCATATTCTTGTGTTACTATTGTGCATTTAGGCGTTTTGTTGTAATTTGTGAGATAGTGTGAGGGATTTTTTATGGAGAAAATTTCTAATTCTACAGTGTAGTTATAGCCTGCTATGTTCATAGTAGGTATACATAGAGGTGTACAAAGGTAGTAAAGATACGCAGTGGAATTATAGGGAGAATGACATTTCGTTTTACTTTACGGCTTCTTTCTCAGTCTTTGATGGTTTCAAAAGTACAATCTGAGGCAATTACGCGAGACAATCTCTGCAATGCAATTTGGAGGAAAGTAATTCTCCTCGAAATGCGCGTTTTTCGTACGCAGAATGTTCAAGAAAATGGTCTCTAGCTTCTGAAGTATCAAGGGGACTACTTAGGCAGTCGAAAAATCGATTCTTTTATTGCATTTTCCGAAAGTACTATCTTTTCTGAATAGCATGCCGGTTGGTTTATATTAAAATTCGCAAAATTGTTGATTTGGCAGCTAAAAAGGTCAAGAAAACTTTGCCCAGAAACTTTAAACGTGTTTTTCTCGAATATTTTTTTCTCTTGGTTTTGCCGTATTTGCGAATGAACGGAGATTCAGATCGACTTGAAAAAATTACAGGATGTGTAAAACATGTGCTGTTCCAAGTGGAACCTCTGATACAGTCCATACAAATTCGAGATTTTGATACAAAAATTAAAAAGTCACCGGTTTTTAGTAGCGCACAAACAAGGACGAATTTTTCTTGGAAAAATCACCGTTTTCCAGTCACCAATCGCATAATTTTGATTTAATTTTTGTCTTTATAGGTTCCACTGGAAACTATGAATCCAACAAACAAGAACCACACCTTTGAAATCGGATTACGTCACATTTTAAGACCGATATTAAGGCAAAACCACAAAAAAGCACATATATATTTCATATCAATCATTTTTCAATCTGTATGGCAGTAATAAACATTGAGTGTAAAAGGATACATCTGGATTTGCTTTCATTCTTTTACAAATAAATAAAGGACAGAGTCTCTTTCTCACGAAAAACGACTGCCTAGTCCCCTTGAGACCCTCCGGTCAAAATGCTCGAGAAATAAGTGATATTTGTGAATTTTTTACAGGAAGAGGTTATAACATATCCTAAAAATGTTTTTCGCTATTATTAATACACTCGTTAGGGTAAGAAAAATAATTTTTGTTTCATGCTTCCAGTCTTGATGCAGTTTCTAGGTGGCGCTTAGTGCGGCGTTGTCAAAAAGAGGTGCCTAAATGGTAACCACGATTTCAGGAGACCTAATGAACCGATTCAAAAAAAAACCTTGAAACATTTGATTCGTAATTGGACTCACTATCGCGTCATCTTCTAAAATAAGTTTTTGAAACACGGTTTTTTATTTATCTGCACATTTATGCGCAAAATTACCCTTTTTTGCCCTATTTCGTTCAAATGTGCACCAATCATAGTAGTTTTGGTGTTTTTTGCCGCGACAGAAGATAATGCGGTGGCCATTGATATCCATTTTAAGAAATTTTTTCGATTCGTAATTTCAGATGATCCTGCGAGTAAATTTCATGGTTACCGTTTAGGCATCTCTCTTTAAGAGGTCGTGCCTAGTTGGCAGGCGGAAAAGAACGTGATTTTTCGGGAATTTTTTGTGGAAAATCTAATGTATATCTTTTGCAACTATTTGCTTACTTTAAAAGTACACATATTCAGCAACTCTCGGTGATTCTGTTATAGAAAAATATTAAAAAATGAACGAATAGCAGCCACTCTCCCGGAAGCTGTTTTTTTAGCGGTGAGTACGATTTCTCCGAGCCGGATCATCTGAAATCGAAAAGTGAAGAAGATTCTGTTAGTATATGAGTTTATTTGGTACTTGAACGAAGGATTTTTGTTTTTGATGAAAACTATATTTAATTCACGAAAAACGAACAATTCATAATTTTGCGCTAAACGGCCACCATTTTATCTGAAATCATTTTTCTGAAAAAACCTTCGTCACGCACCAGATAAACTCATATATTAACAGAATCTTCTTCACTTTCTGATTTCAGAACCTTTATAAAAACAACTTCCGCGAGTGTGGCTATTATTCATTCATTTTTTAATATTTTCCTATAACGAAATTACCGAGGGTTGCTGAATATATGTACTCTAAAATAGGGAAATAGTTGTAAAAAAAACATACGTCACATTTTTCACAAAAAATTTCCGAAAATGATGTTCTTTTTCGCCTGCCAACTAGTTATGACCTCGTAGCTTGACTCATCAAGGCCGAAAATATAAAACAAAATGTTTTTTGTACCCTACGAAGCCAAAAACCTTTTTTAGAGTATGTTACAACCCCTTGACGATTATTTAATCGAAATTGCAATTTAATTTCTCACACAATTCGAGCGCTCGAATAATATTTCTCCATAATTACGAATAAATCATAATTTTCCTACGAAACCGATTCTTGTAATCCCAACTCATAAATTTCACGTATGGTCCAGCAAATCAACTTTCGATCAATCACATTTCACTCCCACATACAATTAAATTAAACACTAAAAGACACCGCCGTAAAAGTACCTCCGATGTATCTTCGACCGCGAATTCTTTCAAATCCATCCACCGGTACACGTTCAAACTTTTATACCTCCATTACGAATCTTACGAAGCACCTCCAGAATAAAACTACAAAGTCCCTCTACTTTATCTCGTTCGAGTCACGAATCTCCCCTCTCGCCCTATACATATTTCATTTAATCGCTTCTTTAATTGGGTTTATCTGAGCGGTCACGACAGTCCAGGAACCGAGCAGAGGATTCGCCCATTACTCCGACCCGGCGAAAGCTGACCGATTCTGCAACGTTCGTTTCGGAGTAAGCTAACACAGGCCCGCTATTTTTCTGTCATCTCGCGGCACTATATAGCTGTTCCGAGAAGATTTCTACCTTGAAGTGGACCGTGAATAACGGCGTTCCACTGAGATGCATGCCTCTCCATACCGCGGCGTGAAAACGCATCGAGGCGTAACCGAATCTCCGCGCCAGTTTCGATGAGATTGCGCCGGGATATCGTTGCGGTTTTCATTGATAGAAAGAAACGCTTCATCGGGGCTCGCAGTTGCGAGCACGTCAACGGCTGACATAAGATGATACTCGGAGAAATAAAGTAGCGATGTTGTTCTCGAGTGATTTCACAGGAAATTGTTTAGGACGCATTCGTTTCGAATTTATCGCCTCGTAAATAACAAACATCGCATGGTTAATCAGATATACATATCTTGGATGCGTGTCGATAATGCGAACAGACGTTTATGTCAATGCAGCTAAATACTGTGAAATGGAATATAAATATTGCTCGCTCGTAAGATACACTCCGGTCACAAATAAATCCGCGCTGTGTTTGTCCCAGAGCACGAGACTGCAAACAAGCTTACATCGCGCTAATATTTGCGCGAGGGAAATACGAGGCACGGCCCTGTCACTGTAAGCCAAGAATGCTGTTCGTCCTTTATTTGGAAAGATTCGGTGTATGTATTAAGTGTGCTGCTCAGATTTGCTCTATTTGTCACGTCAATACATGTATTAACATTTTGCTGGGCGAGTGGCTGGAAATATTTATTGTATCACTTTCCAATTTACGCAGCATGCACAATTTTCACAGCAATATGATTGATGAAACGATCCGTGTTCAACTTATTTTGGGCAAGATAGCGAGTTACACGTTTTTGCAATAAATGAATTTTGCAATAATATTATCCTAGTGCTAGTAATTAATAAGAGAGGTGTAGAGTGTGCAATAAATATTTGCAGTACTGTATGTGGCTTTTCGGGGGTATGCTTTATAAGCATATCGATAATAATTAGTAATTACATTACTGCAATTGGAATAATATCGATACGATATGATCAAATTGGAAATATTTAGGGTGAATCGGAGGCCGTCGGTATTCCTAACATAAAATCGCTATTAAAACTGACATTGATATTATTTATTTTGTCAGAATAAGCCTGATATGTTCAGAATTCTACGCTGATTCAGAAAAACTGGTCGATATTTGCTTTAAGACGATGTTTGCTGGAAATCGAGTTGAAGACTGAAGTCATGACATTTGGCCATTTCTCTCGAGGTGTCGGGAGAAATGGGTCTCGTCGTTCGGAGAGGGTGGTTGCCCACACAAAATAAATGAAATGAAGATATTTCGGGAATAAAGCTACCTAATTATGCGCAAATTAGAAATACAATAGAATTGTTACAAATTTGAGAATATGCCGGGGTCGGGTAAATACAAAAATCGATTGCAATTCTCGATTATTCCGATCAAGCAGATCATTACTCGTCAACGTATTGTTTCGTCGTCGAATATCAGAGTTGACAACGCCCTTTAAGGATTCGAAACGCGTATAATTAAACGTGACTACATTACACAAGTTTATAGAATATCCTGGCTTATCTTAATGTGCTTGGTCGTCCCGTCCACAAAGGATTCAAATGAGATAAAAATTTGCATGTTACGCATAATACAGGAGAAGCTTTATTTATTATCAGCAACTCTCCTTCAGGTTGCCCACAATTTAATCAATTTAAAATGACTTTAAAGTAACATACGTATATTATCTCTGTTTTTTATTGCATTGGTTAATTCACAAAAGTTCCATATTCGACCTGCGACGCACCCGAGGGGAGGGGGGGGGGAGCCCCTGGCGGAAGGGGCTTTGTAAAAAGAAAAGAAAAACTGGATTGTATTCTTTAAATAAATGTTTACAATCACCTAACGAGTTTTATTGAATTTGCATTAAATGAAATTACATTAAATAAATTTTTCTTAAAAATATTTTTATCCCTTCAACTCAGCTCTCGCCAAGATTAAACCGTGAGTGCACCACTGTATTCAACTGTTGTAATGTAGAAATCAAAAACCTTTATTTCGCACTAAAATATTGAAATTAACGCTTGTACGGAAATTAAGTCATTTTAACAAAATATCGAGTCACAAATCCTCATTCCTGCTTTACCATGTGGGTATTATTTGAACTGAAACTCCTTCATATCTTTAAATAACTAATAACCGTCGATAGTAAATAATAATTACTTTTTAATTTATCTTTATTGTAGCAATTTAATTAGTTCTTAATATATCAAACCGTAATAATTAAATAAACTGAGTTTTATTTCTGTATGCCCGTTTCTTGTAAATATTTAATATTGGATCAATTTCACCGAAAGTTACTTAAATATCCGTGTAACTTTACAAATTCCTGTTAATTTATATACGATCTTCAATTTCTACCAATGTCCTAAAAATTTCGGCTACCTATAGAGGGTTAAGGAAATCTTCTTTCGCAAGGCAAACGCAAATAGATCGCGCTCTATCCCTGCACCCTATCCAATCTATGATTATCCTGGGACGATTTTACACCACGGTGAAGATTCTCATTCATGATATACACCTCGAACCGGTTTTTCGATACGCGGGTACAAGTACGCCCACGTTTGCACTTCGTGCACGGTGATATGGACGAGTTACACGGTGAAATAAGGAAACGCAATAGCGCAGTTTGTTCGCGAAGCTCGAACGAAAAACCCTGATGAAAGCCACGCAGAGAAACTGCGGGGAGACTCCTCGACGAGAAAACATTACGTCTGGAATCGTATCACCGTGGAACATCGATTCGAGAACATTTGACTACACTTCACTGCAAGTTATTCGCTGGTCGGTTGACCAGGGACACTTTTTTCTCGATGCTGCGCACTTGTCACATACAGTAGTGACGAAAAAAAAGTTTAAGCTGTGATAACAAGAATAAGATAGTTTCATTAAAAAGAATTATACGTTAAAATTGATATGCTATAGCGTGGGTGTTGCCAGAATAGTTCACTGACACTAACATAATAATTATAGCTAGTTAAATTAGCTATTAATTTAATTACACGGGTGTGTAAAAATATGAATTTTAAACTTTCTTTTGACCATCACTTTATGGGATTTTAGAATGGGGAATATTATAGCAAAGTAATTGAAAATTCAGTAATTACTTGATTTTTTACGTTTTTACAGGGTGTAATAATATTGGTCTGCAATATTAATGTAAAGTTCAGGCAAGTTTTCCTATGCGCGACTGGACGTCAAGAATGTCGAAATCGATTTTCTCGAAAACGAAGCGCAATATCAAAAAATTTTATTCCTTTTTCTCGACTTAATTACTTGTTATAAGTCGAAAAGAAGCAGTAACTTTTTTTGATATCGTGCTTCATTTTCGAGAAAATCGACTTTGAAATTCTTGACGTTGCGTTCAGTCGCGTATAGGAAAGCCTACGTTTAAAGTGTCAAGTGTTATCGTTCAGACTACAATCATCCTACATAAAAAATCCACCCTCCAGTTTTCCCTCCAAGTACACTCGCTACTAAAATAACTGGAACAGGGCCACCTTCGCAATCTCACTCTAATTTGACCTTCCGAATGACATTTAAACCGAGAAACAAAACACACCGCATCCGTATAGAAAGCACACGTTCCAAGGGATTCACGCACGAGCAAGGAGCATCCTGAATAACTCCAGGATGCAACCTTCACCTAGGAAGGCAATTCCGAAGGAGAATTCAACAAACGACCCCCCAAAGCGCAGTCAACGGTGCAATACCGTCACTCTTGATCCAGACTCCGTTAGGAAGATTAATTGAACTCCTCTGGGCCTCTTTCTTTACGGTGTGCCACAAAAAACATAGCCGCTCTAGAGCCTTCAGTGGTACAGGATTCCCTCGTCGATACAAGTTGGATAAACTCGATACGATACCCGATATGAAATTATTCCGCGACACTAGCGGATCCACGGATGCACCGACGACCATGAAGAAAGCACACACTCGCGACTGAAGCACTTGCTGGTATGCGAACACTGCGGAGCACCCCGAACACCGGCTGGCAGAGGACTGAGGACGGAAGAAGCGAGGCTCGAGCGACGCTGTCGACCTGTCCAGGCCCTGCGTCGGGCCCCCTCCGTGGTGGGGAGGGTCCCCTCGTTTCAGGAGCCCTCGAGGTAGGGACTGGATCGGTTGCAGGGTTACCACTGGCCGCCGTCAGGCGGTGAGCAACGACTTCCCCCCACCGAGCTATTATCGCAGAGGTCGTTATCGTTATTGCACGCCTGGTGTTCTTGATTATTTTGCACGCAGAAAGAATCGAGAATAGGGCCTCGAACCAAGTGGTGGGAATTGTTCTGTGAGTGGTACTGTTGCGACGAGATTTTTGGGAGCGATGGGGAACGATTGCGGAGTATCACTTACAGTGCTTGAAATATTATCATTTGGCTCTATTATTATTAGCATTAGGAAAATATTATCGCAAAATTTATTTAGTACAAAATGGGTAGCTAACTATTCTCTGTAAAGTGAGTTGGATACGAATCATATTGCCATGAAAATTGTGCCTACTATGTAATTTTCAGAGTGATGCAATAAATTTTTCCAGAACTTTATATGTGCTGCAGTGTTTTTAATGAGAGGAAATAGAGAGTTGATAGAGGGCTGTGGTTGAAGATGGGGCAACACTGTTGAGCGATATGTTCATATTACCCCCCCCCCCCTCCCCGCCATAAACATGACTCATGTATGAAAGAAGCTAATTCCCTTTAATTCACGAAAAAAATTTAAAAAGTTCACATGCAAAGATTGTGAAATCAATTTTGCTAATTCCAATTGTATTCTCGTTCTCCGCTCGAACACTGATTCCTCTGTCACTTTTTATACTTGACATTCCTTTATTGGCCACAAATCAATAATCAGTTCAGTGCTCAGATTTTCAGCTTCGGTTTTAAGGAATTAGCGGGCGTTGTATAAGAAAAAAAAATATGAAGTCGACTTAATCGTCTGTTGATGTTATCAGAGCACCTGTTAATACGTTCTGGCAAATTTGGCAAAATTTGCTAATGACTTCACGTACTTACACG
Source organism: Andrena camellia (assembly GCA_029448645.1). Taxonomy (NCBI): domain Eukaryota; kingdom Metazoa; phylum Arthropoda; class Insecta; order Hymenoptera; family Andrenidae; genus Andrena; species Andrena camellia. The sequence goes on along the minus strand of CM055682.1, from coordinate 5,442,588 downwards.
TATTCTTAATTCGTGTACGACCAAATTCAAGGCAGAGATTTTGTAAAAAATTCTGATGAGGTACAGGGCCGGCCTTCTCTATACAGGGGCCCGGGTGCAAGAAATATTTTGGAGCCCCAAATAATTTCTCAACGATAAAAAAGCATAACATCTTTTCACAGAACGAAATCATGAAAAAAAGTATAATTATGATAATAATAATAAAGAAAATAGAATAAAGAATACAAGAAATAAACAAATAAACATTAACATATTAAAATGTATGACTTTTTTATCGCCATATCATTAATAATATTAGATTATTATATCAGAAATTATATTCTAATTTCTTTTTGACAGTTCCCTGTGGCCGGGCCTGATAAGATATATAAATATCGATCATTTTTCCCAGTGAAGGTATTGGAAAGTTCAACTTTTAGTAAAATTAGTTTATCGTTCGAATATAATTTTTAGAAAAGTTAGTAGTTGCATTATCAAGCAAATACATTCGTAGGAACATGGACCTTATTAAAATGAGCCACGTTTCCCTCTGGCAATCTTCTCCCCTTTCGTTTACTCTGTATACATTTGTTCCTACGTCGTCATAAATTGCAAATGTGACCAAAACATTCTACTTGGTAATTTACCACCAGCTTCTCCCTGCTGTTTCCCCCACGTTCCTCGGCTTCCTACATTTTCTACGCCCTCTGACTTCAGATAATCTGCATTATTTAAACGATGAAAGCAAAAATATAGTCTTCAATCGATTCCTTTTTGCACCAGGAATTTCAATTTGTGGTATAATTTTCGGGACACTGTTGTATGGAGCATTGGGCGATTTTCAAGAGCACATAAGTGACAATGAATAATAATAATATTTAAATAGATAATTCACGAATACTTTTTAGAACTGTATAAATATTTAAAACGCATTCTACTGCTCTTAAAAAGTTCTTAATTTCAAGAAATTACTCATAGATAAAGAGAAATAATTCCTAGCTTCTTCGAAATATCAAAGAATGCATGAAACTAACGCAGATTTATTCGAAATTTTCATTTTCACAGAATGAAAGCTTGAATACTAAGAGTATATTCACTTTCGAATTTTCTCCTAATGCAATGATAATCGAATTCATTCGCACGCCAGACTTTTTATCGCGGAGAATAATGCCTCGGAGATTTATGACACAAATCTTTCATCAAATATTTTCAACGGTGCAAGACTATTAATATTTCCACGATAATTCCAGAAAGAAACATGAAGCTGAACTCTGATAAAAAAGAACAGAGATCGTAGCCGCGTATCCCTCGATGTTATTAAAAACAATTATTCGAGGCAAGCTCCTTACAAAATTATCTATACTATTCACCTGTCAGCAGACTAGCAATGATAAACAAAATATTCAGCATTTGATGAATATGATTCAGATAATTATCTGTTCCTTTAACTTATAAAGCAGTTTCTAAAATGATTTCACCATGGAATTACACATAACTGTTGTGTTTAGAAAATCCTACGAAGAAATCAGTGACAACTTATTACAAAAATTGATTTACTTTAGTAATCTGTATTTTGTGTGAAATATACTCCATTTCTTAGGTATTCGACGTTCAACGAAGTGGAACTCATCATGTAGCACAACGATAGTCAATCTTCAAATGGCTGTTTCACCCCTTAAATTAATCTTTTCCCTAAAACACAAGTTTAAACTAAAACACAACTCCGTATTTCTATGCATACATATATAAGCACATAAATTTGTATATACAAACGGTCCAAGAGCGACTATATGCACTAACGATGCAAATGGCTTACATTGAAGATCGTGCGCAAATAACAAAATATGTACCTCCCACCCCCAGCAGTCCCTAGCGTCTAACAATACATTTCAAGTAAAGCAAATACGATTTAGGATTAGGGAGACTATACTGCCATGTTCATTCGAAAGGGCGCATTTGCAACTTTCGCTTAAATGGAGTTATTGCTGCCAGGTAGCAGACAAATACTGCCTAAAAGTGAAAAATATGTTATCGAACAGTAACCGAGAAAACGGGTGTTTTGTCAAACTTTTTTTCAATCCAGCACATTTTGTTATTTTTCAATAAGAATTATTAATTGAGCTACGGGCGACAGCGACACTCACACAGATTAAGAATTTTTTCAAATTTTTTCTTTCAAATAAACCACGAACTATTCTTTGAGGTGTATATTGACGATATAAAAAATATATAAAAAAAAATTTATGTTACACGATTTTATTAAAAATGCACTAAAAACTAAAAAATATTTATTTTCTAGTACTACAATTTTGATGGTGTTAATATCACTTTAAATAAAATCGTGGGGCACCATGTGCAATCAGAAATTGAGGTATTAAAGTGATTCATATCCTGTTACGAAATATCGTGCCCCATGATTTTACTTAAAGTGATATTAACACCATCAAAATTGTAGTACAAGAAAATAATTATCTAGCCTCCCGAACGCAGAGGCTTCTTGTCGTTTTCGTAAAGAACGCGAGTGGCTGGTTTCAAGTCGCTTGGATTTGTGGTTATGGGTTATATTTATTGATGACTGGGTAATTCTTTTACCCCCACGGGTTAATTTTTTTTTAAATATTGTATTATCGCACGCCTGCAAAGTTTCAAGACGATTGGATAGTTAGAAGTGGGTTAAATTTGAGTTGCCAGATTTGAACCATACATACATACATTAAACAAACAAATAAAATCGTTTAACAAACAGAGGATCGAAGCTGAATAGAATCGTTTAAAAAACATTTAAAAGAAGCTAAGAAAATTATTTTTAAATTTATTTTGTGTAATACAAGAGTATCTTAATAAATACCAAACAGATTTATTTCGTTACATGTTGTATTTACTCCCAAAAAAATCTTTAAAAAAATAGCTTAATTTTTCGCCGATCAAAGTAGAATAGCCTCTTAACACGACAGCACACGTTCCTTCCGTACTCCGAGGCTCTCGACTTGATTTTACCAAACAGATTGCGGATCTCCCCCCCAAGCCTTGTTACAACTAATTCCCACGTCAATACGATTTGCGTTATCGGTGCCGCAAGACTCCCAGCTAATTCCCAAACTGTTCGAGTCCTCTCGACCTGCTCAGCCCTCTTCAACCCTTATCTCGAGTGGAAAGTGGCGGGGCGCGGTGCCAGCCGACGGCTGGCTCGAGCCAATGCTTTTCCAATAAGCTTCTGAAATTCTGCGCCGCCGTCGAAAGGAGAGATTCGAAGGCCGAAAGTGAAGAATCTAGGAAGAGGCAACGGCGAAAGGGGTTGGGTGGGGAACGATCCGAAAGGGAGGGAAAAAGGGGGATGAACAACGATGGTTTGTCTTGAATAATGCACGACGCGTATATTCTTAGTCGGACTCTTCGTGTCCTTAGACTTTCGACAACCGAAAGGAATCAGCTCTCGCGAATTCTTTATCCCTCCCGTTGTCTAGCCTATCCCGCCGTCAGCTGTCACGGGGGGAAAGGCGAAAGACGGTTCCCTTTAATGAAATTTTTTCGACGCAGCCACGACTTCGACATTAGCCATTCGTGACCTATATCGGGACTGCTGATCCACCTTCATAAAGGGCGTTTAATTAAGGGCGCAGTAACCAATTCGAAATAGGGGTGATGCTTAACTGAATGCACACCTGTAAATTGCATCCGTGGAAACTGCTGAGCCGTTATTGCTTCCTCGCGGTTAAATCGATCTCGCTTTAATCGCGCTGATCCGTATCGTTAATGGCTTTCGAATGTCGAAGGAAAAGCGCTCGCGTGTATTCAGGGATGCAGAATCGTCTTGCCTCGCGAACCAAATGGGAGAGAATTCTAGTTAGCGAGATTTTAATTTTAGGTCATCCTCGGAGCGGGTGCAGTTTAATTGGAGATTGAAAATTGGAGAGAAAGTGGTACTGGAATATTGCGATTTTCTAGTTATAAAAATAGGTTCGTAAGTGGAGGTAATTCGACCAAATTTGACATACCCACTCTTCTACTGAGTAGATTGGATGAAATTTCTTGCTTCTGATAGGTCAACGAATTTAAAGTAGTTAAGTGAGCTCGGCAGAATTTGGAGGAAATGGAAGAAAATTTTAATTACCTCAATTTCACGTGGTCTTAGTTATGCAGAAAGCTACCAACCCTCAATGATCTGAAACTGAGTAAATTTAGGTGGAAGACTCGAATTGTTAAAGAAAAGTAGCTTTATTTTTATTGGGTATATTTTATTTCTTGTTATTGTTTTACAGTGTTTTTCTTTTACAGTGTTATTTTAAATTTTCTGTAGCTTTTGTTTTTTAAGCCTAAAATGGAACTATGTTTTGGTAATTTTAGTAATTGTATAATGTAAGAGTTGTTCTATGGGTTGGTAATTTTTTTGTAAAATAAAAATCACAAAATTATAGGATCCATACTTCGTTTAACTAACTTTTTGCCATTTTCAGGGTTGGTAGCTTTCTGCACAACTAGGCCCATGTGGTCTTCCGATCGTGTGAACGTTATTTCAAGACGCAGTGATACTGGAATTTCATTCTTCTAAATAATATAATTTGAATTTCGACCGTAAAAATTGTCCTAATTAGAAGAGATGATTTCGGCGCACTGGTTCGGTCTATTAAATAATTAAATAAAAGCTATTTTGCAATTTTAAGAATTTTTATCAAATTCCAGCGTTTTGGTCAATGATTATGACCATTCTCAAGGAAAGTTAGATAAAAGGAAAAAAAATACTGCGTATGCTTTTATACAAAAATTTTCATTTCAACAAATATCACGTTCATTGCTGGGAACGTGCGACGCACGAGTCGGTTAACCGGTGACTCATTCTTCGTTGACCAGTTTTATTCTTCTACTTACAAGGGAAGTTCGGCAACTCAAAAATTCAAAAAAAAATCTGAAATTCTGCAGAAATGTAGCTCAAGTTATGCTAATAAAGTAACTATTTTTTTATTCGGCAATAAAACGGTTCTAAGGGTGGAAACACCCCCGTCAAAGAAATTCTGAGTTTTCATATTATCGTGAATATCTGTAAAACCGTAATAGATAGATATCGAAAAAAAAGTTCAATTCAAATCTTTACGGCTTGAAAATCCTACAATATGACGATAAAGAATTGTCGAAAAAAAGGGTGGCGGGGATAAATTTGGAAAAAAATAATATTTCTCGCAAATTCTTTATCGCCACTTTATAGGGCATCAAAAACCATAGAACTTTGAATTTAACTTCTTTATGATATGTTTTACAGTTTCGTAGATATTCATGATAATCTGAGAACTCACCATTTTTTCGAGGGGGTGTTTTCACCCTAATGACCCTATTGCCGAATAAAAAAATAGTTGCAAATTTTTTTTAATTTTCTGATTGTCGAATTTCCCTTGTTAGAAAAATAGTTTCGAAAATGGAGATAATTAGACCAAATGTGAAGTACTCTTCTATTGGTCAGTTTGTATGAAATTTCTTGCTTTTAATAGGTTGGCAGATTTAAAATTGTAACGTTATCTTGGCGCCGTTTCCGGCACATGGAGCATTTTTCATTTATAACATTCTCTCGATGCGGGACAAGGGGCAATAAAGTTTATGAGGTGTATTTAGTAGGATAATAAATATCGACATAGGAGAGGAACACACCAGCCAACCGATGGCTTTGCGAATTTAAGTGCCCCGGTATTTATGTACCCACAAATTACACAGGACACTGTGAAACGTTCAGGGCCTCCTACACATAAATCGATCTTGATCGTTCTCCACAGAGAAGTTGTAAATTCAAAGCGTATTATCGACTAATCGTTCCTCCAGGACCGCAGCCCATTCTTGTCGGTATGTTAATAAGGAATTAATTTTAAGTAGGTAGTCTCAATTGATTTTTTTAGTATTTTACAATATGCATGGTATTAGCTTGTAATCTGTCAAAAAAGACTTTTAACAAACTAGTGTAGATGTAGATTGTAGAATGTTGGTGTTACAACGTTTCGGTTAAGTATCCACATTTTTCTGTCAGAAAATTGAATAAATGTGTTGTATGCTTCTAGATTTATGTATAATAGAGATCGAGTGTTTAAATAAATGTAAAATTAATGTTCATTTAAATGTTTTTCAACTGTTTACTCAATATTGTCTGAATATTCAAGTCACGTTCTTTCAATATTAATTTTACATTTGCTGAATATTTATTTCACATTTTCAGAATATTTACTTTGCATTTTTTAAATATTAATTTCACATTTCCTGAATATTTATTTAATATTTTACAATTCTGTGTATTTATATTGTAGTTCTTTTATATTCCATGAATATTTAGTTCATATTTTCTAAACATTTATTTCACATTTTCTGTATGTGTATATAGTATATGGATTCAACATTTTTTCATATTATAAAGTGTGGCTGAAAAAATATTTTATTACTAGGGAAAGATCTTTATCCTTCGTTCGAAACTTTCGATTCACATTATTCGAAAATTCTGTTACACAAATTACTCAAAGTATTCTTGGGTTTGAAAGTGGTTTGTTTAGAAATTTGTTCTTATTCCTTAAACATCAAATCCACTTAGAATTAATTTCTCAACATGACCTATAGAATTATACCACTTGTATCTTTAATAATAGTCAAAAGTTACATTAAATGTCTCAAATACACCAATATCAATAATAAATCAATTATCAAGCATTCATCATTTATATTTAAATGTATATTATTATAAAGACCTGCCTGTGGAAAATTTGCTACTCCCAGAGAATATCGGCTTCTTCCGTCTTATAGAATATTCCCCTTCCGCGTGATAAATACAACAACTAATCCTCTTAAACTTTTCAGGTCTCACTTTCGTATATAAATCAGGGGACAGCGTTTAATCTCATCGTAAATTCTAAAGGAACTTTCAAAGAGAGCGAGTGCTAAGAAAATTCACCATTATTAATCCATAGTTTGAATCCCTAAGAACTTCTGCTAAACTAATTCCAATATTTTTTCCCCCAAAAAAACACTCTTCAAAAATTTCTCAAACCCACAAAAAGACAAAATACAGTGTTTACTTTGATGTGCCAAAAAATCATTTATCTGCCTCCCTCCTGCAGCAGCTCAAAAATAATTCAGTTCCCTAACTTTTATACAAAAAAGGCACTAGTACTCCACAATCCCCTGTGCAAATGTGCCCCTTTTGCTTGACCAAATTTGTATGTCGTTCACCTACGTTTTATAAGCATCGTATGGAGCGGAATGCCCTTCGTTTTCGAGGACAGTTGCACTGTTTGCCAAGTCATTTTCAGCGCGCAGGTGTTCCTCGGGCCGAAACGAGGGTTCACGGCGGTTGTTCACGAATCTTGAACGGGAGACCCACGTGGCCTGCGTATCGGGCTTATGGTGGCCCCTGAAGGCAGCAGGTGGTGGCTGTAGGTTCACCTGGACCTTTCGGATTTGAGGCGTTTCCGAGTTCATAAATAACCGACTTCCCCCCATGGCCCTCTTCTGCACGAGTCCTTTTTCCCCGAATCTCGCTCACGAGCCGAGCCAACGTATCGCCAACCCGTTAACTGGCGACTTTCTTTTTCCGAAATTCTTACACAATTCTATAGATTTTAGTTGTTCTTCAATGGATTTAATCACGGTAGGGACCACGGCAGCTTATGGGTTAATGGGGTATTTTCGTGTATCAGCCCCAAAAGTACCTAACTAATATTTGTTTTTTTTTTTTAAAAAAATTTTTAATTTTAGTTAATACCTAAAATTTTAATTTTAGTTTTTATTTATAATATCTTTTTCATAAAGTAAAATCTAAGAGAAAGGTTACTTTTTTTCAAAGACTATAGATTCTTCAATATTTCATTTTTTTTTTTTAAATTAGGTTCAATACCAGCGTAACCTATCTAACTTTAAGAAACTTTTATTTTTTTGCGATCAGATAGCTGTGACAGGCGCTACACTTCGCACCAACAGGAGTTACATCGTCGAAGAGGTTAACAAGATTCCACAATAATTAATAAATAATAAGAAGGATCGACATAAAAAAAATTATGCAAGTTTAAGGATGCCTCTTTATATCTGAAAAGAGTTTAATCCAATATTAACAGTAGTTTTTTAAAAAAAAAAATCATAAATATCAGTTACTTTTTGAGCTGTTACACGAGAATCCACCCTTAATCCGTATCGCCACGCATAGATTCTATCGAAGTCGCTAATCCCCGAAGGAGCGCAATGAGAATTAACGACTCTCGAAGGCACTCTCGGCTTCGAGAGACACTGTTTCGCCACTATCTCTCCCTTCCTTCGTTTCGAATTAAATCCTGACTGGAGCGCTAACCTTTTTATTGAATCTTTATACAGTCAGATTTTATCCTGAGATATGGTCGATCCTCCGACGAAAAGGAATATTTTTGTAGCTCGGAGTACACTAACCCTCGTGTATTTTTAAACATCCCCCCCCCCCCCTCAGAGGCATCGCAGAAAAATGCAAAGAATTCCACCGTTTCAAATGATTCCAAACGTGAAGTGAAACTCCGGCTCCCGTGCTTTCTTCCAGAAGCTTTCCTTTTCGACGCAGCCACGCGCACACCCGACCCCCCTCGTTTTCAGTTTTAAAGGAATCCATCGCTTTCTCACGCCACGGGTGCTTCCCGGTCGTTTCATTATAAAACGACGATTCATTTACCACGGATGCAGGGTGCGTCTCCAAGTTCAACAAGGGTGTTGTAGGGACAAACGATATGTGCTCTATATACAGTGAGCCACGAAAGTATTCGCTCGCTCGCTCGCTATTAAAACTGTAAGCAATAAAAATATACATGTTAGACTTAAGTTCTAAAAGTAATGTTGTAACTACTATAAGACACAAGTATCGAGATTATATATACCAAATTTGAAATGAATCGGATAATATTTGTAGAAGTTATGAAACATTTATTGCAAAGATGTACTGAAACAGGGTCACAAAACTATTCGAACGACATTAAAATTATACGCACTTTATTTTAGATTAATATTTATTTAGGCCACCTTTGGTTCCAATTTCGCTTTTCAGACGTTGTCGCAGCGCTGTGCACTAGCTTTTCAGTTATTTTAGATTCGATAGAAATCCATACTTCTAAAATCTTTTGTTTAATACGTCTTTTGAAGTTATGTCGTACTTTTTTAATCCCCTGCCGATTTCTGCCCACAAATATTCGACGAGATTAATTTCCAGACTTTATGGGGTTGTATGTAACCCATGCGGTGTATTATACAATAACCATTATTGCACAATTTGGCCGTATGCTTGCGGTCATTGTCTTGCTGGAAATAAAATTTTTCCAATAACCCCAATTTGGTAGCACTGTCTTCTAAATTGTTTTTTAAAATATTTAAAAATGTATATTTATCTAAAATGCCATCCATAAAAACGAGATTTCCAGTGCCGTTTGCAACCATACACCCCCACAACATCGCGGAACCACCGCAGTACTTTACAGTAGGACGTACATTTTTAGTATTCATTTCTGAGTGAGCTTTTCTCCACACATAACGCCCTCCGTCTGAACCAAATATATTAAAAATGTATTAAAAATATATTAAAAATGTATTAAAAATATATTTGGTTCGGATGAAGAACGTTATACGAAATTGGAGCCAAAGGTGGCCTAAATAAATATTAATCTAAAATAAGGTGTGTATAATTAATGCCGTTCGAATACTTTTGTGACCCTGTTTCAGTACATCTTTGCAATAAATGTTTCATAACTTCTACAAATATTATCCGATTCATTTCAAATTTGGTATATATAATCTCGATACTTGTGTTTTATAGTAGTTACAACATTACTTTTAGAACTTAAGTGTAACATGTATATTTTTATTGCTTACAGTTTTAATAGCGAGCGTTCGAATACTTTCGTGGCTCACTGTACATTCAATGCTGCCAGAAAGACTAGTCCTTGGCAAATGGTAGCTTTGTATTCTATGATCAATGTGGCTGGTATAAATGCTCGGGGTATCACGAGTGGAAATCAAGTGAAATCTCGAAGAAACTCGAAGAAGAGTGATGTCCCACGATGTTTATCGCTGGTGAAACTTTTATTCGAAGGAAAAATGCAGCGAAATCAAAATATTAGGTTGTTGCAAAAATAAATGCGGTTTTTAACTTTTTTTAAACGATTTTATCTAGCTTCACTCCTCTGTTAGTTTGCTCCGAATCTTGTAACTCAATTATGACCCATTTCCACAAATCTAATTGAATTGAAATCACGAAAAAAATCGCTACGTTGCCTATAGTAGCATCGCGATTTCCCTAAATATACAATTAATCGAGAAATGATCCGTCACGTACAAATAGTTCCATTTTTCAGTTTTTTTTTAGTTGCATAACTCAAACACTAAAAAGTAAATAGGTAATAGAAAAAAATTTAAGTTGAACGATTTTATTTAATTTGATCAAAAATGCACTAAAAAATAATTCTTGTAGTACAATTAAAGTAGCATAACAGAAGAGTAATTGTAGTGCAAGAAAATAATTATTTTTTAGTTTTCAGTGCATTTCTGATCAAATTAAATAAAATCGTCAGACTTAAGAAAAAATTACATTTTTTCCAAAATAAGCATCAAAGATTAAAGTAACAGACACCGCAATTATTTTTGCAAACCAACTAGAATAAAAAAGAGTTGAAATTATAGAGAATATAATACAGCTACTATTTTCCTACAATTCAATATCGCAATTTAAATAGGTTTCTCATCACTTTTCATAGTTCTACCAGAAATTTAAACTTCCTCTGCACCACGGAGCACGTTAAGCAGCTTTCTCACGAACTGATGCCTGAACACCTACAAATCAGAAGTTCGAAAACAATATGTATTCTTAAACGACTTGAGCAAAGCCTGCAAAAGTTCCGCCCGCCAGGGGATCAAATAAAACCTGAGGCCTCTGCCGCAACCAAACGAAAAAATTTATGCAGCTCACGATAGAAAGGCTGGTCTAACTCTAAATATTCTAAAAAAAACTGAATAATTATTTCCGCGCGTCGCCTGATTCGCCATTCCCGAGTGGAAGCCAAGTTTCCAAGACACGTCGCGCTGTACTCGCGTTATACTGCCCAAGTAGGCGTGGGATGTACTGCAAGTGCGTGAAACGTGTCAGCTATCGTTAAACACCTCGGCGTTATTCATAGGTGGCGAAGTTGCTTGTGTCCCGCCGCATAACAGAGTGCCGATGCGGACGCGGCATAGTTCTCTCTACGCGCGTGCATCCTCGCCAATGCAGATGCACACTGGCGCACGGCTACGAGGACATGCTCGTCCCGGTTGCCTCCGGTTTTTACTGGGAAACGACAGCTGCTCCTCGGGTCCGCGTAGCATTTGCTACGGAGACGGGGGGGGGCCAAGTTGTTTTCTGTGGCCGAGACTTAACAAGCCCATCTGGAGATCGCAGCCTCCATCTAGAGGGTAGAAGACGGCAGCAGGCACGTTCCACTGATAGCCCTTAAAAATATATCGGTTCCTGTTTCCTCTCTTTCCTGGGAAGAGCATCGGATTGGGTCACAGTGTATAATCGAGATTCGAGACTTCTGTTTAGGGCTGGGACTATTCGAAATAATTTAATATTCGAATATTTTACAAGTATTCGAATGCTACGAATAAACTTCGAATATTTGAGTATTCGACTGTTATTATTCGAATATTATTGTTAGTATTCGAATACTATTCGAATATTTCAGTATTCGAATACTATTCGAATATTTCAGTATTCGAATACTACTCGAACATTTCAGTCTTCGAATACTACTCGAATATTTCAGCATTCGAATACTATTCGAATATTTCAGTATTCGAATACTATTCGAATATTTCAGTATTTGAATAATATTCGAATAGTGGTGTATTCGAATAGTATGGTGTGAATTATAAATCAAGTTCTTTAAATTCATTTTTTTTACAAGCTTTTATTTAGTTTGAGTTGTGAGTTCGTTAGTTTGTCAGGGAGAAATCTTGTAAGCTAATTTTGACCCACTTCAACAGTTCCGATTAGTTCAGATGACAATACAATATTTTCTCCCAGTATTTCTTACATCAGTACTCGAATACTTAAATATTCGAATAGTATTTGGGTACTTGGATATTCGAATTATATTCGCCAAATAATTGAGCAACTGAAGTATTCGAAAACCTATTCGAATACCGAAAAATTCGACAAATAGTCCCAGTCCTACTTCTGTTCCGTCGCTCGCTATTCCAAGGAACCCGGGTTATCCGACTGGTGGATTAATTTCAAGCGAGACAGTCGAGATTTATTAGAAGGCGGCGGAGGAGGATTGATTGAAAGGAAAAATTCTGTACTTATTTCAGCCGCGAGAAGTAAATGTATAACGGCTGAAACACTTCTCGGGTTCATCGAGAGAATTTAATTATCCGGCAACGGATTTATTTATCCCGGGGCAGGGACGGAATGAAGTCGGATTGAGCTTGATCGTAATTAAGATATCGATTGACCGTCCCCCTCCTCTTATCGCGAATTCCAAATGCCCCCGGACAACCGCTCTAATTGTCAACGCGCGATTTATTTCTGCAATCGCGAGCCTCGACGGCCACCGAAATCGCGGGACCTTTTCGACGACGAAATCATAATCGCGAAACCGAATAATAGAAAATCGTGGGATATTGTTTGGTGTATGGAGCTATTGCGTTTTACGGGATTTGCATAATAGCGAGTCAAATTTTATTATCCGGTGACAACAACGGGGAATTATACCGGCGCGATTAAATTGACCATCGTTGACAACATGTGATGTACAGGGTGCCCCAGTGTTGATAGTAGAACCGAGGAGGGGGTGATTCTACGTGGAAAAATAAGTCTAAAATAAAGAATTTTTTTTCATTTGAGGCTTTATGTCTTATTTTCTTTTGTGGTAATCGTTTTTTCAATTGTGATCGGTAGTTCGTTTGGGTTAGATGATTTAGCGGCCCCTCCCTTTTTTATACATTGAAGATAAATTATATATTTGAGATAAACAATTGTGTAAATCTCCAACCAACTACCGATCACAGTTTTTTGCAAATATCTCGAAAACTAAAGCCGAGCGAGGGTAACATACATAGGAAAAAGTTGTTCAGAATGTTAACTTTGACAACATATTTCGAGGTCATCGAAATCGGCGAGGACTAACCTTTCGTAAATAATTACCTTTTCACTTATAAATCCACTCCAAGCAGAGATAGATAATAGCGCATAATATTGACAAGGAATCAACATTACGTATGATATTAATGCTATTTGTAAACGACACGTCAAGTGCACACGTATCGAAGAATATTTAAAGTCGATTCTTCTTGAAAACAAAGTCTCAAATGAAAAAAAAAGGAATGTATATTTTCGATTTATTTTTTCATGTAGAATCACCCTCTCCTTCACCCAATGGAGTAAATAAAAAAATCGTCACAGTACTTTATAGATGAATAGTTTAAGTAGGTTTGTAAATAATAAACAAATTCATTTCTCACACAGTTTTCGTTTTGTTTGCTTTTTGGCTTAGGTGTTCGCAATTGCCCCACTCTCCCTTACCGGGAGACCCTGTATTATAACAGTTTAAATTTTTTGTAATTATGAGCTTGCGTATGTAGGGTAAACTGCACTAATGCTGCCACTGCATTAATCCTTGGCATTCCTAATTATAAAGCCAAATATTAAAAAGTACAAGCTTAGAAAGTACTTTCTTACAATTCCTTATTTTTCTTTCACTACAAGACTGCAAAGCCCAGTAGTTGAACTACACGTTTTACATTTTGGCAACACCACCAAGTGGGACAAAGGGCTGAGTTTCAGGCGTTTTCTTAAAATTTTAATAAGGGGTAGGTAAGTATATTTTGTCGCTTCATAACTAAGTAGAGTAACTGTACTCGTAGTTGACAGTGTACCAATAGTTGACACTTATATTTTCAGTCACGAATAATAAGCTTTCTATTAAAAAAATGTTTTTGACTAATACGCTATTTGAAAAAGTATTAGTCAAAAACATTTTTTTAATACGCTGTTTGAAAAAGTATTAGTCAAAAACATTTTTTTAATAGAAAGCTTATTATTCGTGACTGAAAATAAAAGTGTCAACTATTGGTACACTGTCAACTACGAGTACAGTTACCCTAATGGATTGAAATACAGATTTACTAAGTGTTGTAGGTATTTAATAGCGAATGAAATAGTCTGTTTAAACACTTTAAACTTCGTTTTTAACTACATATGTTTTTCTATATAACCTCCAATTTTAGGGTGCCAATGATTGTACTTTTATGCCTATTTTTGTTTTTCATTGAATATTTTTAAAATAAAAGACTTAATAGGTACTCAAGATGTTTTGTTTCAATGAGAAATCCATACTCATTGATAACAACTGAAAATTAAGACCATATAAAAACTTCACAAAAATATATAGACATTCCAATTCGGATTTCTGCTTAGGGTGCCAATCATTGTACAGTTTACCCTATCTGCAGATGCATTTGTGATATACATATAAGGTGGCCCTCGTGCCACAGTTGCCAGAATTTTTCAAGAAGTCCCCTGTACTGATAAATTAAATTTGTTTAATAAAAACAATTTATCGTTTGATGGACAACACAGTAAAATAATAGAAGATGCTTAAATAACATTTTCTAAAAAAATCAAATCAAAGAGTACAAAGATTAGATACGCGTTTTTTTTATGCCATTTTCGGATTAGTATTAATAATAACACGTAATCTTTGCATCCTATTTCTTCGCGTTGTATAATCACGTAGCAGCTAATAATCTATACCTGTACATATATTTGTCATTACATAAGTTTTCATACCAATATTTATGCCCACCCCCGACTGGGGATGTTCTCTTTTAGATACATTCAGTTGACAGAAGACAGTAACAGTAACAACGTCAATTAAAGAAAGATACAAAACATAACAATATATCCAAACTACCATCCACAAAAGAATCTCCGATAAAAAAAACCCTGAAACTAAAAAATTAAACCGCCAAATCCCGACAGGTAAATGCGCAACAACCAAAACTACTAAAGCCGGAAATCCGCCTGAAAGCTAAGCTAAGCTGTGCTAAGTTTTAAAAAATTAGCTTCGATACATCCTAATGGAACCGTTCCCACCAAAAGCTAAGCTAAGCTGTGCTACATTTTTTATGTTGTATAGCACAGCTAGACGTAGCATAGCACAGCTTAGGTTCCAGGTGGATTCCCAGCTTAAGAACTGAATTTTGCAATAAACTCCGCGCAACCTAAGTCATCTTCCTGTTAATCTTCCCCCACGACAAAATTCACAAGTCTCCCTCTCCCGTTCTCACGCATATAATATGTACATACACGCGAAGCTTTCAACGGCACCGCGTCTATCGTTCCATTTTCCAAAAACTATTCTCCTCACAACGGATCCACGTTTCTCGCCAGGAACGCAATATCCCCTGTTCCATCACTCTGCGTAACTTCCGCGAGGCGGCGAAAGCCGGCGTAACTCTTGAACGAAATGAAACGGAGGAAAGGCAGACTCCTGAAGAGAAAGGAAAATGGAGAAGGCTCGGGAATCCGCCGGATATCGTATTTTCTCGCGATGCATTACACCCAACCAGCCTCTGTCTCCCCCTCTCCTCTCCCCCCACCCTATACCTCCCCCATAGACGCCCTTTGGAGCGCCCTGTACCTTCAACGCCAGTGGAAACGAGGTTAGGGGAGAATGACTAAGTGCGCCAAGGGTTGGCCACGCGACGAGGGGGTCGAGGGGCGAAATCGTGCTTTCCTGAAATTTCCCTAAGACTCGTTTAACCTCCTTCCAAGGCGGCCATCGCGGATGCTGGTGTCTGATGACAAAAACGTGTAAAAGGAAGGGCCAGAGGGTATAGGTACCTCAAGATATCGAAAGTTTTCTATCGCCTCACGATCATCCAAGTCTCTTTGGCCCAACGCTGGCGCAGGAAATTAGGTCCCTGTTATTTCAATCCCCAGGAATATTATTAAACATTTAATCCCCCTGCTCCGGTATCGTGAAAGGGTTTCCATTCGCGTGGATGAAACGCTGGATATCCCAACTAGAAGCAAAAACGAAGACTGGGGCAAGAACGGGCTTGTTGGGATCGATATGTAGTTTCTATGTGAATTTTGTAGCTGCAGAACTCCTGCAAACTTTTCTATTTTACTTCGGCTTCGTTCTCGCCCTTTTTTTATTTTTCTAGGTTGCCTTATTTTCTTCTATTACTCCTTAAAGCTTCTATCCTTTTTCTAGCTATCTCTATTATGCTCCTGTGTCTTCATAGTTCTTCTTTTCTTTTCATAGGTATCCCTATCAACTTTTATGTGTCCTTATTCCTTGCTTCCTTTTTCTAGCTGTCTTCACTTTGCTCCCATCTGCCCATAGTCCTCCCTTTCTGCCCCCAGCTCACCATAATCCTCCCCAGAGATGGGCAAAAATTTTATTTAAATAAAAATTTCGAATAACGAATGAAAGTTAAGAATAATATAATTTAAATTTCGACCGTAAAGAATTTTTAAATTAGACCGAACCATACAATTTTAAAAATAGACCGAACCAATGCGCCGAAATCATTTACTTCTAATTTGAAAGTTAAGAAAATTATTGTCGAATGAAAAAATCAAAAATCATTTTATTTGATCCGTTATTTAAATAATTTGTTATCTAGTTAATGCCCAACTCTGGTCCTCCCTTTCCTTTCCCACCTCTGCCTGTCTCTTCTACCAATAGAAGTGTAGCCCAGCAAATAATTTTAATTAAATTGAGCTCAAGTTAATTTTAAAATATTCTCACAAAGTCCCTCAATGTTTATTTTTAAAGCATATCTTCTAGCTCGATCCAAGCGATCGATCAGAAAAACCTAATAGACTTGACACTTAAAGGGCCATTTTTCAATGCCCTGCGCCACTCAGACTGTTAAATAAGTAGCGCGGTAACGTGTGATGTCTCTGTATCGATAAAGAAACAAGAATTCTCAGGTATTAACGCGCGATGGAGGGGCACACGATAACCGGCTTCGTGATTATGAGCAGCCCCAATCACGTTCTCTCCCGTTTTTTTTTCATCCCGCTTCCAATCGTGCCGCAATCACCATCGAATTTCCGCCAGGACGAGTCTGCTTTTCCAGGCCGACGCCCGTTCCTACGTGTTTTCGCGTCACCCGGTAGTCGATGGCGAGGGTGGTCGGAAAATCGAGGGTGGAACAGGGTGACTAACTGCACGAGCATGAGTAGGGTGGCTAAGGGTACGCGCTGCGAATACCGAGTGTCTTTAATACAGGGTGTCCCCACGATGTGCTCCGCGCAAACTTCGTGCCACTATTGCCAGCCCCTCTTCCTATACGCCTCGAGACCTGCTCGCGTATCAGGATTCACTTACAAAGCCTTCTGAATTCTATTTGAAGAAATATTTTATTCCTATGGGAAACGTATTTAAAAATTCTACAGCCATTTTTATAACACCCCTTCACTGATCTTCAGAAAAATAAGAATCCTTTCGATCACAAGTCGTTTGAACGGCAAGGGGAAAAAACGAGGAATGTCCATGTTAACAATTTAGTATACTGGTTAAAAAAAAAAACAGGAAATGTCCACTCTGCGGGGAACAAAATACGGAATGTCCCTACTCTTTGCCTAAGCATAAGCCTCAAGCTTCTGTCAGTGTATGGACTAAAGTATTAAAACTTAATTTTGTTGATAAAACTATTTGATGACATACCCTGTTTTTCCCTTTAGCCTTCACTTGTGAAATCTACCTTTTCTGAGATTTTTCTGTGTTGATTGTCGATTTTCTTACTCTGCCAAGTAAAGTTTCGTGCCATTCAAAATAGGGCTGGGACTATTCGAATAATTTAATATTCGAATATTTTACAAGTATTCGAGTGCTTCGAATAAACTTCGAATATTTGAGTATTGAAATACTATTCGAATATTTAAGTATTCGAATACTGGTGCATTCGAATAGTATGGTGTGAAAAATGAACCTAAGGAACTTGATTTATAATTCACACCATACTATTCGAATACATCAGTAATCGAATACTTAAATATTCGAATAGTATTCGAATAGTAATCGAATACTTAAATATTCGAATAGTATTCGAATACTTGGATATTCGAATTACATTCGCCAAATAATTGAGCAACTGAAGTATTCGAATACCGAAAAATTCGACAAATAGTCCCAGCCCTAATTATTTTCAAATTGGACGCTATACATTCGCGATTTCTTTTTAAAAATAAATGCCCCTTTGTTCCGACCCAAGCTAATGACCTATCATTCATGCTACTCCAATGTACTTTAATAACTGCGGCACAACTGGCTCGAGAGCGCTAACTAAGTAAGTCGACACATTTATTTCCCTCGGTTACGGGTGTCCACGTCTAACAATATGGTTCTCAGGCATGATCCATCGGGGACGTATGTGTCAACGGCGCTGAATGGAGCCACGTAACACCCAGCACGTGACCAACACACGACCCTTACCCTTCGTTCTACCCCTGTATCGCAGAGTGGGCAGTCCCTTTTGCTTAGGAACTTATCAGCTTCCTCCCGTGTTCCGGATACCTTTCTGTTATTCTATTACCGCTATAAAGCCATGTTTGCATAGCGCTGACGGCGACACGAGACTTTAATAACGCTGATGGAACCGTGCGTGCTGCTTAATATATTAAAGTTATTCTTGGGGGCCATTGGACGTGGGCGTTCGTTGTCGAATTCGTATAAAGTTTCGGGACTCAACGGGTGAAACTGTAAATAGATGGCTGCCTTTCGTGATTACGATTTTCCTATCTGTGTTTCAACGATAGTGTGCAAACATTTCAGGGCGGTTGCCTTTTTGTTTAATTCTGGTTCAGACGGCAAGGCAAGAAGGAGTTTGAATAATTATCGTGTTAGGAGTTATATTTGCAAAGGTAAGTATGTCACTTGCATCACATATCGGAAATAAAACAGCTAAAATTTCAAAGAGCTTGTAATTTAATTAGGAAGCTACATGTTGAAATGATGATGCAACAGTAATAACAACATGAACCCAATTAACTACTTAGATTATTCTACGTTTCTCTTAAATATTGAAATAATTAATTTATATCTCTTCACTTAACCTCTTCGAAAGTCTTCAACTAAAATTAAAGCCAGGTTACTCTAATTCCTAATTCAAATTTTCCACATTTTTCAATGCATTTTGTACCACGATTTTAATAAAAAGATACCTCATCTCAAATTACATCAACACATCAGCCTTTAAAATTTAATACCACAGACATAAATAGAATGAAGATATGTAACTGCCTTCCTTCTCATCGCTCAACTCCACTCGCTCCAAAAACTTCATCTTCACCTTCCCCACCTTCGCACCGCAAAAAATCCTCCCCTCACAAACCCTTCCACTCCACTCTGCGCATCTAATTAATACGTGAATATAATTCACTCAGCGAGATCGAATGCGCCAGATCCTATGCGTCCATCATCATCAATTAACGGCCGCGGAGATTCATCATTTATCGGGCGTCATTTGCATTCTTCCCTTTGAGCGCAAAACGGGTGGATTGATTTATTAGAGAGGAACCAACGAACAACGGGCTTCACTCTCGCCGTTACCTTGCAGAAACTGGCCCCGCCATTAACAACGTGACGCTAGGGATGTTTCCATGACTCACTCGATCGCGCCGCCACCTTCACCCCACGCCGATAAGGATACCAACCTCTGCCGAAAACCCAGCCGAGCCGAGGAATTATTCGAAACTCGTTCGAGCCACCCCTCTGTCTCTCGGCGGCTTTAAGTCGGGGCTTCGTTCTCCGAATCCTGCGTAACGTCGTCCTTGAAACAATGCCAATGGCCGTTCGATATCGGCCTGGTTGTCGCACGCTTTCGAAACACCCTGTATACGAGGTCACCCCACCGCCAGATATTGATTTAGTATTACGAGAAAGAGAGAGAGAGAGAAAGAGAAGGAGAGCCCTCCACTCCGCACAACAGAGCCATTCTGACGGTCTCGTTTCTCGCATTCAGCCGGCGCGTCCGCTGCTTTTTCGAAAACGAATTCGACAGGGCGCACCGACTATCACAATGGCACGTGTTTGCAGGGTTATTCGCAGACAAGTACCATTCCCCTCCAGTCCTTTCCCTTTTCTTGCCGTGTCCCAAGATTTGTCTACGCTCGCCCAGCCACCCCTCCAGTCCCGCGCGAGATTGCACCTCGCCGCCGCGGACTCCTCTGCTTAACGTCTTCTTTTGTGACCCGTCACCGGGATAATTGAAACGGTGCAATTGGAAAGCACGGACCGACGGACCTTAAACCTTCTTGGAAGCTAGAGGGGAACTGAACTGTCGGGGGAGAAGGGATACATTTATGAGACGGACTTTGCAAAAGGACTTTGCAAAAGGGACTCTGAATCTGCAACCTTGCTAGTGCTTACGGTGCGAGACTGGGCTTTTCTGGGCTAAACCTCTAGTAGTTTTAGGTCTAGCGTGTACAAAATACGTACACTTGGACAATGCCTGGGAATTTTCACCATGTATTTTTATTGTTCAGGGCGTAAGGCTGGTTCACATTAGTCAAGGTGTATTTCAAGGAAAGTAAAGTTGAAAGAATCTCCACTTCACTCGAACCTCGAAAGAAACCTGAGAGGATATTTCAAGTAGGGTTTTTTGGTTTTTAATAACCGGTTTTTATTTATAAATTTGTAAAATTCGAAAACCGGTTTTTAAATTTAAAAACCCGATTTCCCATACAGCAAACTTCGTTGCAGCAGTATTGCAGGAACGTTGCTGCAATATTGTGTTGTTGCAGGTTGCATTGCAATATTGCAGGAACGATGCTGCAATATTGTCGTGCATTATTGGAGTGGCAACGATCCTACAATATTCCGGCAATATTGCAAGTTCGTTGCCGTGCAATGTTCCATTGGACTACATATTTGTAATGTTGCCGCAACTTTACAAAAATACACACTTGCAATATTGTGAAGGCGGACATAGGAGTGAACCTACAACTTCTCTACAATGATGCGGTGCAACATTGCAATCTCGCACCGCAATATTGCCGAAGAGTTGCAGGATCATTGCCAGAATTTTGCCGTTTCGTTGCAGAATCATTGCCGGAACGTTGCAGGACTACATATTTGTAATGTTGCCGCAACTTTGCAAAAATACATACCTGCAATATTCCCGAATAGTTGCAGGATCGTTGCCAGAATTTTGCCGTTTCGTTGCAGAATCATTGCCGGAACGTTGCAGGACTACATATTTGTAATGTTGCCGCAACTTTGCAAAAATACACACCTGCAATATTGCGAAGGCGGACATAGGACTGAACCTGCAACGTCTCTGCAATGTTATGGTGCAACATTGCAATCTTGGACCGCATCATTGCAGAGACGTTGCTGCAATGTTATGGTGCTGTGTGGGTTTATATACTAGAATTAATATGCAGAAATGAACTAATTATTTAATTAAAAACGTTAACAATTTGACTTGAAATCGCCTCGGACACAAGCGTGTTGTAGTAAACAACAGTTTACTGTAAAACTAATCTTCATGAGTTCATATTTTCAAAAAAAAAATACTAAATGGAATACAGATTTATACTTTGGTACCACCTTTTAAAAGATTTATATTTTGTACGGATTTTAGTTATTTTAGTTTTCTTTTCATTTGGTTTTGTATGCAGTCTATTTTATTGTATTATATTTTTGCAAATCCATAAATATTAAATAAACTCAAAAATTGTATGTATTTGTACAGATTCTAGTTTTTTTTAGTTGGTTTTGTATAGAGTACATTTTATTTTGTTGTATTTTTGTAATTCCATAATATTAAGAAAACTGAACATTTCTAAAATAAGTACAAATATTTATTTACTATTTTAATTATATGTTTTTGTGAAATTTCGAAAACCGGTTTAACCGTTTTTTTTTTTTGGAATAGGTACTGGAATTCGAAAACCGGTTTTTTCAAAAGTCGGTTTTTGTATAAACCCTAATTTCAAGTCAAGTAAACAACAGGTTCGCATTGGTAATGTAGTTTCAAGCGACAAGTTGAAGTCAAGTAACTTGACTATAATGTGACGGAGGCTTTGGGGTTCATGTATTTAAATATTTATTCCATTTCTTGTACTTTCTACTTAGTTTCCGTGTTTTAGTGTTCATATTGTTTATGTGCCTCTGCTTTAGCTAATTCTATATTTGGTTTTTTTTTTCTTACATTTGTATTCCAATGGGGTCGTACCCGTATATATACAATAAATAAATAAATAAAAGGCTTTGCATATATTTGATGTGTAGAATGTTCTTAAGCAGTGTTACGTTGACAGGTTGTGATGTTGATTAGGATTCTCGTTTAGAATAGGTATGTATTGATTGGGCGTCCCTTATACAGGCGATGTGGAAGGAAGTTTCAGTAGGTAATGGATCGTAGAGATAGTTTTGAAGTGTCAAATGTTGCACCTACAAACGTCTCATTCTCAATGATTATTCAGATTTATGCATCTTACACTGTGTGTTAAAGAGGGTGCATATTTAAATTTTACCAAATAATTTCCTCAATTCTCGAAAAAGTTAGTTTTATCGAGAAAACTTCATTTTATACAAATTTCTCACGTCCTTAGTAGCACAAAATATTGAATACACATTCATCAAATATTAAAAAGAGATGCAATCTCTTTTTAATATTTCAAGTACATACAATATTTATTCTAAATGAAGAAGCAAATATTTTTCCGAATATACAGGAAATATTCATTTTATATTACGAAAAAAATATTTCTGTCCAAATATAAAGTAAATATCTATTTAATATTAGAAACAAAATATTTTTTTCCGAATGCTCAGGAAATATTTTATGATAAAATATTTTTTTCCAATTGTAAAGTAAATATTTATTTAATGTTAGAAAC
Source organism: Andrena camellia (assembly GCA_029448645.1). Classification (NCBI taxonomy): domain Eukaryota; kingdom Metazoa; phylum Arthropoda; class Insecta; order Hymenoptera; family Andrenidae; genus Andrena; species Andrena camellia. The sequence continues at coordinate 5,419,739 of CM055682.1, read as the reverse complement.
AACACATTTTTTCGAATGCTAAGGAAATATTTTATATTATGAAAAATATTTTTTCCAAATATAAAGTAAATATTTATTTAAAGGGGTATTTCCGTTTGATGGGTGAAAAAAATCGATTTCTTTAGATTATTCCCAAAATGTCTCTACAACCAAATTCGTAAAATTGCTAGAGTTACAGAGGTGCAAATGTCGCGCCTTCCCTACGGCAATAATTATTTCATCGTGAAAAATCATCCTGCCTCTATTGCCCCATGAATACTGTGCCAGACAACACATCCTTCCCGAGACTATTATTCGCGGGTTCGTTCTAGAATGAACCGTTCAAGTAGTATAAAATTTAATTCACGTTCTGCTCGAGCACATTCAGCGATCGAGATAGACGTAATCCGTGGAAGAGCAGCGGGGCAGTAACGATAAAGGTAATCGACAATGTACACTCAACACGAGGCTATGTAGCGATGGTCACGTACCCGTTCAGTCACGAAAAGGACATTTGGCGCTACATCACGAAGACGTTTCTCGCTTTGAAACAATCTACTTTCCATTGCAGGGGGAAACAGCAAGTCGAACGACGCGAAACGGGCTCCTCGAAAAATCGTTGGAAGAGATACCTAAACATTCCCTCTCAAACGTGGAATTCAATAAACTTAATTCACACCCATAAAAACAAAAAAAAATATGAATAAAATAATGTCCTTGTAGGAGTGACAATATTAAATCTACAGAGTGATTTTGGATTAGTCGAAAGAGATCGAATAACGCTGTTTATTTTTTGAAATTCACAAAAATGGAAACTCCTTTAAAAATAAATTTAACGTTTCCCATTTCGAGGTTTATCGATAAAAGGAATAGAAGGAAATTCACACCTGGGTAGAAGAACTTTGGAGGCACACTCAAGTGATATGTAAATGATATCCCTCGAGATGAAATCATCAAATGTATTCCTGTAATGAGTGGCGAAAAATGTACATTCGCACCGTGGTGTACACTCTAGCGGAGCATCGAGAGGCGGAGGGAAGCCAGCTTGAGAATGAAGCTGCATGATCAGAAAGAATTCCCCCAGGCGGCTAAGAAATGCATATGCTGTATAGAAGATTAAATTGAAAACAGACTGGATGGATAAAAGTCCACCACCGTTCGTCCTAGCGTAGATACACCATTGTTTCTCAGTGTTTGCCCCCTCGTGTACTTCCTCTGTTTCTAAAAGTCAGACAAGTTTCTCGATATTATCTTGCTATATTGGAGTCGTCCACTGGCAGATAAATAAAAGACGAGACTCGTTGTTTAGGGAATCTCGAAAAGTAAAAGTTTGGAAGCCATGGTTTCAATTTGTGTTTAGGTTGAAGGTGCACGATTAGGTTACAACTATTATCACTGGTTTCTATTATTACTTACAGAAAACATTCTTTCACACTTCTGCTTAAAAATATGTCCATTTTAGCAACTCGAGTGTGCTCTTGCAAGAAGGGTAAAAATAAATTGAAGAATTGCTGTGAAAGACTTGTGAATCACAATATACAGGGTGGACCAATAAGAATCACCACCTCGAATATCTCTGAAATTAGCTAATTCCACGAACAACTCCACCTGCAAAAATATCATGCCAAATAACTTTTATTCGAAAGTTTTTTCTCTTACTTCCATGATTCCAGAAAAATTCAAGGTAATATTTCTTATTGATCCACCCTGTATAAATGAAAGGATTTTCCATCCTTACAAAAAGAAATACCAGTCTACATGAAAGTAGACTTGATATAAAAGAGACTTCGATCACTAAAAGTATTTTTCAAAAATCATAAAAAACTTCGCCCAGTATTTTCAACAAGCTGCCACATTTCACGTCGGCTCGTTAAAATGGTGAACGATGCTTGTACTTAAAGTACTTACGAGCAGTAGCACGCGCATTCGTGCCCGAAACGCAGAGGCATTTGTCGTGCGACAGCAACATTCATCCTGTAGAATCGCGGAGGAATACCGCGGTAATCTGCGGTATAGGAAGGCATGCGAAATTGGAAAGATCCTCTTCGATTTTCCCCGGTTTCGTTTCGCGAATGGAGCACGGGAATTCGAGGATTTTCAATCCTCCCCGGGATGCACCGTTTCACCTGACGAACCGGAACGATTATCCTTGCTCGAGGAAATATATAGCCGAGGAAAAGTAGAGGACCAGCGTTATCGTCCGCCTATCAAATTGATAGCGAAACGATTTTCTCCATAGCCAGATTCGCCGCACAGATACCAAACGGCGATATACCTTGCCAGACATTTCTTACTGTTAAAGTGGTTGCTCTTTGGGACGAAATTTGATCTACAGAGATGCACCGAGCAATGCTGAGGTTCGTGGGAGGAGTTAGAGAGAGGGAGAGAAGAAAGAAGCTCCTTGGAAGATCCAAAATTGCCAATTTCTATAAAATAACATATAGAGAATGAGACTGTTAATTATTTGGTGTTAGTTATTTTGAAAATGTGCCAAATTTTTCATCAAAGCAAAAATTCGTATTACCTTGTATATAAATAAAATACTATTATCGAAAAAATTGTTATATCGTTTTTCTAATTTCTTACTGTTGAAATATAAGGTAAATTCACATATGGAAGACGTATTTATGTATGCGTGCGTGAGTGAGAGTTGGAAGAGACATGCGCGCGCAGGAGAGTGAACTCGCTCGCCGTCGAGATGAGATGTGCCGATACCGCTGAGTTTGTAATCTTTAATTATCAGAATAATCTTGAATAAATATAAGTGTGAATTGAAAGAAAGTGTGCAGCCATTCACTTTCCTACCCTCTGAAAATTATATATTTTTAATTTTATTAAAACACTTAAGTACATAGGAATTTGCTCATTTCATAATACTATCTGTTCTCTACATTTTTTTCAGTACAGTTTTTTCCTTTTTTTAAAATATATTATTCAAAAATTTGTTGAACTTTATTTGAAAGTAAATTGTGCTTCATTTTTTCCATGAATACACTATTGCCATTTCATCTGGTTTATATATTGCAAGGAAATTTTCTACCTTTTGAGAAAAGATGAATATGAAAATTATATTCTCACGTATTAAAGATCATAGAAACCGCCACGAATATTGAGCAAAGCGAAGGAATATATTTCAAATATTCCCGCGCCTACAACTGATTGCGACGTTGCCGCACTTTCATAGTCACTCGACTGACAACCACAGAAAAACCAAGTTTTCGTGTCATTTTCTTACATTTAAAAAAAAATCTATCAAATCAATTGTTCCGAATTTTGGTGACAATTTGGTTCAGTGTTTGATCTTTCTGTACACAAGATTTTAAAAACTTTGGCGTATTATTTCACACTTAATTTTGTAGTTATACTTCTCAATATTGCGTTTTCCCATAAGAATACATGTTAAATTGAAAGTTAAATAATTTAAAAACTACCGAATCAACTTTTCTGAAATTTTGCAGGGGATTTTATAATTGCATAAAGATTCATTCCTCCAATTTTCAAAGACTTTAGCTTGCTTGTAATGTTACTGAAATTGATCCTTAACAAGTAATGCTTCGATACTAGTACGCTAAACCCCGAAACTAGTAACATCCCCACTCCCACAGAATTCATTACTGATTGTGCAACTCCATCCTTTGTCTAAATACGTGTATTAAAGACTTCGCTATTCTGCCTTTCTTATGTAGTTAAAATGTCCTATGTAGCATTTTATCATTTTTCAATAAATATTGAAATACTTCAAGTTCCACACGTCTTGTACCTTTTAAGTAAAGTTAGAAAACCCTAAGTACTTCGTAGAGATCTAGAATCAGTCTAATTTGTTTATTACTTTACAAAGACGACACACAGAAAATAATAAATCTCTAATCTTCTCAGATATTTCGAAATGCTAGATAGGACATTTTAACTAAGGAGGGCATTGCTTCATGACAACATACAAATTTCAGTATTTCCCATTACACTTGTAGAACCATATGGCGCCCGCCATTGGCCATGAAATCTCGATGAAGCAATCCGCGGATTAGAGCAAGGGCGATGAATTATTCTTCCCAATGAATTCTGGCTACAGCGAACGAAGGACCGATTACAGGGCGAAAGTTTAATTGATCAATCTCGTACGAAGAATTGATCTGGCAGGTTTGTTCGTATCGAGGCGCAAAGCCGATTAAAACTTCAAACGTCGAATGGTAAAAAATTAAGCGCCGCAATGGCACGGAGTGTAACGCGATGGAAAGGTTGGGGCAACGGTATCTACGGGAGGAGCTTCGAAAACGCGACCCGTAGGTTGTTTCGCCCAGTGATTTGTCGCAAAAATAGGTCGCCTGTTCTTCCAGCCGGGTGGTTTGCGATATGGATTTCCGCGCACGGACGCATTCTCATTTCATCCAGTAATAGTGTCCGCGAATTTCATCGTGTCGTTGTTAACTCGACACGGTTATTTCCCTGGGCGATCTTTGCCTCGATTGCAACCCCCGTCGTCTACAAGAAGCATCGACGTTTTTCTAGAGCACGAAACAATGCCGGCGTTTTCGAACACTTGCAAACATCACTCGTCAGATTTCAGGAAAATAGTGCTGGGAAATACTGGTTTTCAAACCTGTACTTTCTGAAGCACAGTTAGTTTCAGGCATCATAACTGTTATAAGAGAATTTTTAAAAGTTATGGTATAAGTTATGATTAAAAGTTTTTTGGCTACCAGTAACCATTATCGATGACGGAAATTTAATTTTGTTTACCAGTAGGTAACCATTATCAATGATCGGAATTTTATTTTGGTTACTGATAATCATTATCGACGTCATTATTGTCATTACTTAATGACAACTGGCTTCCATTTAAATCAAAATTGATATTTACTTAATGACAGTTTTCTAAAAAAATTTTAAAATAACTGCTATTTCAGATCTCTGGTTAGTTTGAATTATAATACATGGTAGACTATTGCATGATCCTCTTTTTTATCAGACGTACACCATTAACCAAAAGTTTGGGACTACTCGTCGATTTTCAATCCAATCAGATTCTGCTATAAATACATATCATCAAGGGCGTACAAAGGGGGGAGGAGGAAAAGGGGACAATTGCCCCATGACTTTTGAGAAAAAGTCGCTTATTTTTATCTAGTAACTGATCTTTATTAAGTTTATACTAAAAAAGTGAATATTTTTAAATTTCGGTTTTAAATTTTTAATTAAATTGGCACTACAAAATGGGTTCAAAAATGGAAGGGGGCTACTCTACTCGCAACGCACGTTCCATGATCCGATTCGTGAATGTCATCGCCAGGGTTATTTTTTCATTACTATATTTTTCTTTACAGTCATCCCAAAATTGCCCCCACCCCTGAAAAAAGTCTGCGTACTAGCCTAAATTAACGCTTACAGTTTACAGTGATGATTTCAACGCTCTTAGTACTAATATGTACCGTGGAAAATTACTTTTTGTTTGTTTAACCTGAAACTCCCTGCTCCCTTAATTCACAAAGTGCTTCATTTGACATAAATGCAACCGATTTTTTTTTTTGAGCCTCAAGCAGTGGCGGATTTAAGGAAAAAGGCCCAGGTGACAAACCGTTTGGGACACCCTGTATAAATTTACACGTGGGTAGTATGAAAATTATGGGAAACAAAAGAAAATAGTGTCTGAATAAAATCATAATTTTTTTAAGATTGGGCCCTGTGGGCCTTCTGGGCAGAGGCCCAAGCAGCAACTGTTCATCCGCCAGTGGGATAAAGTCAGTGGCGCACTCAGGATTTAATCTGGAGGGGAGCCGCGTTTCACGGATAAAAATATATTTTTAATACAAATTCAATAAAGTTCAATAGGTGATTGTAAAAAGAAAAGAAAACTGGATTTTATTCTCTAAATAAATTTTTATAAAGCTCCTTCTTTTTGGGTGCCAGGGCCTCTTGGCCTCCTCCCTTCTGAGTGCGCCACTGGCTCAAGTACCTTGCTTTTTTTGCCTTCTTTCCACTGCACCGCAACGCGCACGTGGAACGGAGTGACAAACAAAGGTATTCAGATTTGTCTTTGCACTCACTGGTCCACCCTTTTTCTGCGTCGTCTGATTTCAGGATGCACCGCAAAAAGAGGCGTACACTTCGCAGGGACGTCATCGCAGGGCTAATTCACTCGGAAAGTGCCGTTACGCGGCAAAGTGAATTTTCCTAGCAACGGAGTAGTACAAATTCGCAAAGGGAGAGATAAATCCTCGGCGAATTTACGAGGCCCGCGGAACAAACGCAGTTCACAGCCGCGAAGCGAAAGGAGGCGCGACTCGAATGGCGACCACGATTACTCGGCAAGAAGAAATGCGAGCAGATGGAGAAGGAAGATAATCCTTGGATAATCCTAATCGACGGATTACCACTCTCCGGGCATGAATCGGTCGTTCAACTTTCCACGGCGCTTTAATGGCGGACTACTTCCACGATTTCTGCCCTTTTAAATGGCCATTCTTCTTTTAAAATGTAACGAAATTTTATTGTTACACAGAATTCCGTTATTTATTTATTTATTTATCTTCTCATGAACGGGTAAGACACACTTTGCAATAGAAGGGGGTGAAAAAGTCACGGAGTAGAGAAAACAAGCGTTAACCCTAAACGAAAACAGGAAGTAACAGGAAAAATATAAAAGATGATAATAGTAATGACTTAAGTTCTATTAACAATATCGTTATATCGTTATTTCGTAGCGAAAGTTAAATATAAATTGGGATTAATGTGTTTTACGCAAATTTGCAAAAAGTTAGAAAATATGCACCCTCCCTATTATAACTGTACAAGAATCGTTAATAAAGGGCGAGCGTAGGAGTTATCAAACCAATCAATTTAAAAGGAACATCGAATTGACAATTTTTTATTTTGATGGAACTTTGCATGTTGGTAGAATATTAGGAAATATTAGACACACCTGTTTTATCGGCTGAAGTTTCAACTCAAGGGGTGTAAACCGCTCCCAAAGTTTGGAATTGGAACACCTCTTTAATTTCCCGAAATCTGTTGAAGATAGAAAAAGACTTTGCAATAACAAGGCCCGAACAAAAATTTAAGCGAGGGATAAAATTACACAAAGTTGCTTAGAGAACCCGTATCTTAATACTTTAATAAAGTTCATATTTCCTTTTATACCAATGCAAACCGAAAAAAAAAACGTGAAAACGTATGTTTTCATCTGTACCTATAGCTTATTGTTTATAATGGATATTTTTCAAGTACTAAAAATAATTTGCAAAAGATATTGTAGCGTCGAAAATTTTTGCTTACAAAATATATACCAAGTGCTTTTCGTATTAAACATGTTCTATTTTTAATAGCTTCCGAAAAGTTTAACTAACCAGGCTTTCCATTTAACATGAATTTCAGCTGATAAAGGAAAATATATATACCTATGTATCTAAAATTTTATAATACCCTATTCATGTGCCAGGTTTCATAAAAATCGGAAACTGTCAACTGCATGACGTTCCTTGTTGCAACAAACAATACAGCTTCGTTGCAGCACCATAAACTATTGTATACGTGCTCCATACGATAGAAAACGCGTTAACATTACTAAATTTAATGTTTGCTTAAATTTTTTGAATGCGTCAAATTTTAAATGCAAAACTGCATTTAAATGCGATAAATGCAAAACTTTCTCCTTTATTTTAAGAAGATTTTATTTTAAGAAGATTACATAGCAAGCAAGTGAAATTAATGTCGCACACATTTTACTCTGTCCTCTGAGCATTTTGTCATCCTTATCGATCTTGATTACGTGTTCCCTCGAATTACACGTTCCCATTTTCCAAGAGATGTAGCTACGAAGTATTTTCAGTATCGGATCAGATACTCGTCAGAGCGCGTTTCAGGGACCCTCTTTTAATCGCTCTCGGTGAGAAAACAGGCGAAAGCTTCAACCAAGTGGAAATCCAATAACAGATCCTGCGACAGCGATAAATGCCAGCAGCGTTTCCTCGCAGCGACGTCGAGGACGAAGGAATGTACGGAAGAGTCGTGAGCCGAGGAAATTACAGGAAGGCTTGTGTAACTTTTCGCTTCTCCGATGTGAACGTTACGAGTAAAAGAAAAATAAGAACGTTTCAAATTATTCCAGGCACAGAGACTATAAAGTCTATATTACTTCGCTGATAATTCAACAGTCAACTGGAATGACAGTAAATTCTAACTTTAATAGAAGTACAGCTATTTTATACATTAACAGTTTTATTAAAATGTGCCCTGCAACAAATGGACCAACGATGCAAAAGCAGAAGACTCTTGGATGCTGAAAGCTTGGGCTAACACAGCAGTTGTAGAATAAAAGTAATCCAACAGATAAATTGCATAGATAGGTACATATTCACGACTTTTGGTAAAACTTACTCATTTCGATTGTTATCGATATTCTACTGTGAATATTCCTCTTTATCCCAATTGCAATGGTTTATATGAAATCAGTTAAGGGGTTACACACCTTGAAATAGCGTTGTTTTTGTAATTTTTTTTATATAAAAAGCTTTATATTTAAAAATTAATTATTGTCTTCAAAAAGAAATTTAATATCTTAAGAAATGATACCATAACAGCCCCTTCTGCTAAGGCCTCTATAAAGTTAGACCATTCGTGGTACCATAGATACCTTCGTGGGGTTTTATGTGAAATATAATTTTTGTTACATTAAATTGAACAAAAAGCAAACACTTGTCGAAGGCGATTTTGAAAAAATCCTTTCTTTTTTTTTTAAATGGCAGCTACTCAAAGTGAAGCGTGTGATTTTTGACTTAAGTTTTCATCTTCATTTGTTAATAAAAAAAAACAAGACAAATCGAAAAATCGGCTTCGACAAGTACTAGTTTTTTGTCTACTTTAATGTAAAAAAAAATTATACTTCAGATAAAACTCCACGAAGGTATCTATAGCACCGCAAATGGCATCATTTCTTTTTGAAGAGAATACAGCTTAATTAATACATAAAAAGGTATTTGTTTTGATTTTTAAATATAACATTTCTTTATAGGAAAAAAATCATCAAAATAAAACTATTTTCCAACCTATCAAAGGTATGTAATCCCTTAATAAAGCTTCCACTGTATACCTATTATCATTTGTACAATGAAACACCATTTTTTCGCACTTGATAATAAAAATGGACAAATACATTTCGAAGCAAATGTATGTACGTATAATCCTTACTTTGCCCATCACGTGGGATGCTTCATACAAAATAAAAGCTGCCCTGGTGTGTAGGTGAAATTTCGACTCCCGACGTTTACAAATCGTTCGGGGAAAGAAACCGCGAAAGCATTCGTGCCACGTACGAAGTGAAACGTCCCTGGAGTGTTTTTTACCAAAACAACGCGCGAAGAATTAGTTCAAACATGGATGAGGTGGTTTGACACCCGTGGAAACGTTTCGAAGTAGCTGTCGAGAATTTCGAGCGACATCTCAACAGGGTTTATTTGTCACACGAGAGGCGTAAACGACGAGGAAAACGATTTATTATCGATAGGATACCCGTTATTCTCCATCTGCGGTGAAACCCGGCTGAACGCCCGTTATTCAGCGCTCCAATTTTGCTCCCAGGAGCTATCGATCGAAATTGAGGGATGTACACATTTCGATTGGCTCGATGGAGTCGCTTTATCTTCGGCTTGCACTTTCATTTCGATCGACAACCAACAATATTGCCGAAACTGTCTGTTATCGATTGCTTGACCAGCTTTGCTCGCGATTTGATTCGAATAATGAAGGTCAGTGATTTAACCAGTGATACAGAGTACGTAGAGTTTCCTATGTAAAGGTTTCTTGTACCGAGAATTTCTTATGTAGAGAATTTCTTATCTAGAGAATTTTTTATTTAGAGAATTTTTTATTTAGAGAATTTCTTATTTAGAGAATTTATTATTTAGAGCAGGGTTGACTAACTGGTGGCTCGCGAGCGACTGCGATCGTCAGAGTTTGTTCGGTATGGAGGGGGGTTCAGTGTGGCAGCAAGGCGGAGGGGTGGGGTGGCTTGTGAGCCACCAGTTAGTCAACCCTGAATCAGAGAATTTATTATTTGAAGAATTTCTTATTTAGAGAATTTCTTGTTCTGAAAAATTTACATCTACAGAATTTGTATAAAAAAAAAAGAAATTTCTTAGGCGAGTGTCGCTTTCGAGAATATTCAGGTGGAATTAATGCAGAATTGAAGATGTAGCTAGGTACGTGCTCAATAATTTTTTGATTGACACGTTCGTGTATAACCATCACTTCCACTGGCGTTTCTATTAATGTACATATTAACAGTGGCGCATTTCGCTCGTCCATCAGTCCCACTCTGACTTCACCCTACCCTAAATAAAAACCAAACGCAACTCACTGTCAGTAGAAAACTAAGAATTCTTGAATAAATGTCCTTCGAGGCCTGAATGCTACCTCTACAATAATTAATCCCACTGCGAAATATCAGTGGAAAATGAATGATACACCCTCCTCAATTATCCAAACAAAAATCTGCCTCCATTATTACCAGACGATGCCCCTCGATGCCAAAATGACTGATTGATTATCCTTGAAGCTCGCCAGAAGTTATGCCCCATCCGTTCGCCGAGCGAGCAAAATAACCGCAGCACCAAATCGAACAAACGATTTTCCAACTCTTTTCGTTAAACCGCAGATATCTGGACAGTGGATGATAATTGGCTCCACAGGCATCCCCGCCGGATGGACATAATTCCGACACGTAGAGACTACCATTGCGGTTACTGGACCACACCTGAACCTCCGCGTGCGTACGTATCCTACGGGGAAACGTTCCACGTCGTCTTTCCACGCTCGTGCACCAAAGGGAAACGAGAAGAGGAGAACCGAGGCGAAAGAAAACGCGGCAAAAGCCGACGCACACGCAGAAGGGCAGAAAGAGAAAGAGAGCTGAAGCGTCCTTTGATACCCGCTTAACCCCCGAAAAAAAATTCATCGTGAATCCACTTTTACAGAAACGCAGTGCTCCAACTCCCCTCTCCTTCCTCGGGAGCACAAAGGGCTTGAGTATTGTTTACCCTGCCGGTAGGTCTGGCTGAGGCGAGGGATGGAAGAAGAGTCGCGGAGAATTCGACCGCGCGATAAAGGGGATGACAAGGAAGGCCAGCTCGAGTGGCGAACCCTGACTTCTCCCCCTTTCATCCCGCGAGTGAAAGGCATGTAAACGAATGAAAATGAGGGCGGACGGTCGAATTGGTATCAAGCTGCCCCCTGCGGTTCGTCGCCCCTTCGAGAATCCGGCGATTCTGAGCTGATAACCGATCATTCGTGAAAGTATTTTTGCGCGTGGTATTGAATTGGAGAGAAGGTTAGCGGCCTCTGAAGCTGACACGGAAATGACACGATCATGGCGCTGACGATGATAGCCCAGGTCTGTTCCGTTGTTTGAATTAATTATCGAATTTGGATTGTATTTTGTGTCCCTAAGAATTGTCTAAATCGTGAATACAGCATTACAGCAGCTTGAAGTCTTCGCGACGTGGAAACAATTCGCGAGAAGACAATGCCGAGCGGAAGACTTCAGATCGCTAACTACGCCCTAAGACAGCATATCAACAGTGATCCCTGGAGGTGCCACCTCAACGTCGCTCTGCATTACGAATTTGTGAGCCGCTGGCATTAGATGCCACAGATACGGTTCTCCTGGCGATAGCAATACTCGAATTTAACGTGTCAAAAACTAACGCCAAACTGCAGGCCTACTTAGAGGGGCACTATTGGGACCTAGCGGTTGGGATTGAACGCAAATACGAAGGTGAGAATCGTTTGTGGCGTTCGATTCCAGAAAGACCGCTATCGATCGAATCCTCAAGCGAACCTCGTTATTGATCAACGTTAACAGCCGATTTCGGTATTAAATTTCATCGTTCCTCTGGTTTGCCGTGCCAAGCGCAAATTCCAGCCCCGGGGCGAGGGGCAGAGTAGCCCCGCGTGTCGCCGGTTCCATGCGTCACGTACAAGCGCGCTGGAGAAAGGGAGATGTCGAAGCGCGAGGGCACGGAGGAGAGAGAAGCTGACGATGGTGCTTTCGCTGGACACACGTGAAAAGCACATACAGAACTATTCACACGTAGCCGGCTAGGGGGGCCCCGGCGAGCGCGCGGAACCCCAGCCACTTCTGCGCGGCCGCTTCGGCATATTACATACAAGCAAACAGACCTGCGTCCACGTACAACGGGGCCGTGCCATAAAGCAACACCCACCTGAACGCTTTTGTGCGTCTGCAGGGCGCCCGAGCGCGCAGGGCCAAGCGACGGGGGGCGAGGTGGTCGGGGCTGGCTGAAAGGTAGGGGTAGTTCAGTTTAGTTTGGGGTCTTGGTTTGGGCTCGAGTCCCTCCAGCTGTACACCACCGCCGCCGCCACCATATCGCCCGCCACCGTTCTACCATCGCCCACAATCCCGCTCCCGCAGGGGCGGAACTCGATAGACTGCGGGGGATGGGGGGGTTGCCGCTCGTGGATCAATACCATAGCGGGTTGCAGAGCGTGCAGGGGGTTGCTACGTGGTGTGGCAGGCGCATACGCTGCTACTCCGCGAGAGCGACGAGGACATTGATAACCGGTTGCACAGCGGAGCAACGGAAACGGAACGGACCACCGCCTACGACCAAGAAAGACAGGAACACCGAGCGGCGCGGAACTGTTGATTCGATGGGAATACTGTGTCGGGATTTTAAAGCGATTTTCCCTGGTTTATTAAGGATCGACTCGATGGGGGCCCCCTCGCGTGCAGAACGAGATACGAGTGGATCGGTAGTGCCTGGCACTACTGTGATCGTATCGAGGACAGGTTATGGGAGTAGTTGAACGTCGCTCACGTACGGCTCCTGGGTACTTCAAACCAACGAGTCTTTGGCTAGTCTCGAGATTTTGTCGCACTTGTCGATCCTGATCACCTGTCCCACCCCAATTGCGCCGATTTTCCTCTAACATCTCATGTTCCACATTGAATACCTCCTTATCTTCCCCTTTCATATGTACGTAGAAGATATGAAAGTCAATGGGTTTCTGACCTAGGAAGATGCAGTGTTATAATGTAGAGGGGTGGCGGTATTTGCAGTGAAATGTAAATTCGGTATCTCAAGGGTATTCAATGGAATAAGGTAACAATGCCGTTTCTCGTAAGATAGGGCTGAGTTTCCATCAGCGTGGATTTTTAAAACATGAGACGTCTCCCTGTTATAGCGGGATGACTCAAAAGCGCCTTCATGTTTAATAAGACATGTATATACCCCTTAGCGGCGGGTCCCATACAAGTTCAGCGTACCCCTGACAGCATCAACGAGCACGTTCCTCTTTCACCAGCAGGCTTGTCATCCTTGATCAAGATCAGTTTGCGTCCTTCTCCGCGCAACACAATGGTGATACAATTTCCACCATCTTCTCTCTTAATCATTCTTGTCCATGTTGTAAACCGATGCAGCAGCTAGTCGGTACAATCCTCCAACATATCGGAACATATTTCCTTGCTATCACAGCCAAATCTAGCGTGAATAAACTTGTTCCAAGCGCATACCGTCTCCGGGGACAATGGACACCGCCGCAGAATGCGGCAACAAAAGTACCTATAGTCCAACTCGCCTACAATTCTGCGGCGCATTAAACAAACCGTAATAACAGCAATTCCTGCTGCTTATCAAACGAAAGGTGCGTTACAGACTCGCCAGGAAACCAACATTCACGGTCTTTCATTCCAGAATCAATTGTCTCCTGAATAAGCCACGGTAATCTGTGCGCATACTCCGGCTTTACGAGAGCACATTTGCTTCCATTTATTCTTTCCGTCCTTTACGACGGATCTGACAATCTCTCTTCATTACGCTCGCCCCTCCAGCCATGGGATCCTCACGTAAAACGCGATAGCGACGAGAGGGGGTGGAGAGTGAAGCCTCGTGGACGGACGCACAGGAAGCGGAAAATATTAAAGACGCGTATTACCTTCGACGCGCGTATGCAGGCCAGGTGACCATAAAATCGTAGTCACGACGTAATCGTACGACTGCAGCTTCTTTCTGCCGTGCCAATCCATTGGCATTGGCCAGCCGCTTTGCGCGCGTACGACATAGACGAGTGGAGCGGAGCCGGGAGCGACAGAGGCGGGAAGCGAAAAAGGGGGCACGGCGAAGGGTAGAAGAAAGGGTGAGCGAGCCCTGAAACGACCTGTACTATGGTGACGGGAGAATAGGGATCGCGCACGGTCCTGGGATACCTGTGGCTCCACACGACCATCGCCGCGCGATGTTTTTTTCTCCCTCCACCCTTCGCCCACCCCCTTCGTCGCTTTCTTTTTTCCTTTCCGTTTCTCTACCCTTCCCAACCAACCCCGTCCCCTTTTTCCTCTACATTTTCCCCGCGTCATGCCAGTCAACGCGGACATTATCGTGGATATCGACCACAGATTCGGCTACTGATAACGCGTTTTCGCGTCGTCCCGACCCACCCTCTACGCCCACGCATTTCCACGGTACACGATTTTTCGCGATTTTTCACCACTTCCAGGGTTTTTCTCCACCCTCGCAGCCGACGCGGCACGTTCTCTGTGCCGGTAATTACCAGCTGGGAAATAAATACTCGCGAGGGATCCACGCGACGCGAGCCTGAAATTCGACCAGCGCGCGAACAGGGGTGTGTGTGTCCTGATGGCGCTCGCGATTCGTTACTTCGGGCGGTGTATTTGCGCGCATGGAATTCCGCGGTGGCTTGTGGAATTCGACCGTTCGTTTTGTTGTTCGATGAGGTGGATCGAGGAAGCGAAAGGATCTGCTCCAAACTATGGGGAGGTGAGGTTTTCTTTACATAGGCCCTCCGGTCAAGACGCTCGAAAAATAGGTGATTTTTATGAATTTTTTACAAGAAGAGGTTATAAAATATCCTACAAAATGCTTTTCGGTTTTATTAATACACCTTTCAGGGTACAAAAAAATTTGTTTCGTGTTTTCAGTCTTAGTGGATTTTCTAGGTGGCGTCTTGCCATTTAGGCATCTCTTTTTAACAGCGCTGCACTAAGCGGCACCTAGAAAATGCACCATGACCGAAAACATGAAACAATTTTTTTTGCATCCTGACGAGTGTATTAATAAAAGCCAAAACATTTTCTAGGATATGTTATAACCTCGTCTTGTAAAAAATTCATAAAACTCTCCTATTCAGGGTCCTCTGAACGGTGAAGCAAGGTTACGTTGCTAGTCCCTCGAAACAAAGAGCTTACCATAGAACATATCGAAGTGACATTCGCCGATTTTGATGCGACTTTGGTAAAAAGTAGTTCTTACAAAAATATTTGACACGCTTATCGACTGTTTTATCGGCTGATATTCATGTGGAAGGGGTGAGAACAGCCACAAAATTTGAGGGTGAGAAACACGTTTAGTCGAATATCTTGGAAACTACTATAGCTAGGAGAACGGTGTAAATGGCAAAATTGTGTATTTTCTAATGAGGAATGCATTTGTGCAAACAGATTCCAAAAATTTCCCTCTTTTTTCAATGTATTATTTAAACAAACGGGATTCTTTGGAATCTGTTTGCACAGCTGAGAAGAATCATCTTTAGAACCTTCACGACTGCGTCTTGTGACTAGAACAGAGATCTTTTTGTGATAAATGTGAAATGACATTGAATTCTAAGGCTCATACGTGATGATGGAAGGATCGTGAACTCGTGGGTTCGTGAGAGCGGCAGGTGAAGTGGTAGGAATGGAACACAAAGTGTCAAGTAAGATTTGAGACACGTTTCCAGGATCGATTCAGTTTTCTACACATTTTCCACATAATATTTAATTTTTTAGTTGTACACTAGTGTATTTCATCGAATAACCCACAAAAAACACCTGTGGAAAAACAGTGGTCCTGCAGTGGTGTGCTTCAGTTGGATAGTCTCATGCATAGCCCTCTCAATTTCAAGTTTTTAATCGTATTAAGAATTTGAATATATTTATCCTGCTTGTATCTTGAAATTCTATGTAATTAACAAGGTAAAAGTTTGTCGAACATAATTCTGTGTATCGGACCTATTTATTATATTGACTGTGAAATTAATCTTGAAAGAAATATCCCACATTCTTTTTCACGAAGTGATAAATATAGTAAAACTCTATGTGAAAACAGAAAGCTATTGATAAATATCGATAGCCCGTTTTACACGAATTTATTATGCAAATTTACTACGTTATCATGAATAATTTGATATGTTATAATAGCTAGCAACTTTTCCACTGTTGAGTTTTACCTTTACTACAACACGAGTGAAAAATGAATACTGGGAAGTAAAAAACCAGGTTGCTTCGTTAAGAATAAAATTGCTGCTCCATTTTTGCATTATTCATGCAGGAATGCATGAAATTACACAGCCTTGTGAAAATTCTACGTGTGCACCGTCTGCCCCGCTGTACTTTTCCAAAGGAAGTAACGACTTCCTATTAACCCTTTGAAAACTAACTTGAGTTTTTATACGCCTGACACATATGCAGTCTAAGCTGCAACATTCTTTGGACGTGGTAAACAAATTATCAACATTTACAAATTAACGCGAGTAAATTACAAACATCACAGAGGATCGAAAAATCTCAAAACGAGAACACAAACTGTATTCATACTAACAATAAGGCGAATATAGATATATACCGTTAAATGGGGTAACTTTGACCACAAAACTTGAAACAAATTCCTCTAGCATCTATTGTATTATTGTAATATATTGTAATATAGCAAGTATTATTCGCAGACAAACTGCATCGACAATAATGGTATAGATTTCCGTCCTAAAGTAAAATGTCTATCTACATATTTTCCCCAACACCGGAAGTGGCAATTTTAGAAACAATTCACTCTTTTGGATGTAGCAAATTAGCAATAACTCACATGTAAGTTGTCATATTGAATTAATTTTAAAATTGTCTCAACTCTTAGATTAAAACATTTGATGAAATTTCACGGAAAGGGCGGTAGACGCTTGCCTAGGGGCGCCGAGTGTCCAAATCCGCTACTAAAAGTTACCCTATTTGACGTAATTAGACTACCAATCGAGAAAGCATACGAACACATCATTTTTAGAAGCTGTTTAGCCACAAAAAATCTGTAACCACTGCAAGATAGCTTGTATTTTTGATTCAACACTTTCAAATAGTTCAAGAGTTCCATTTTCAATCTTCAACGAAGATATCCTGCCCACCGATTCAGTCAACGAGATACTGCAATACGTAATATCGGGAGGTAAAAAAGAAGCAGGCTTCCATGGACGAGGTATTAATCTAAAAGCTCGATTCGTACTCAATATTTCAGACGAACAAAACCGTATCGAGTGAAGCGACAGCCCCCTAGATAGATCCAACAGCTTCCAATCAGGTCGTCTTACGTTCAATCCAAAGTATTAATCGCGCTAGATTGCTTCGCGATCGATCCGTGAAATCTTTAATCAGGAGAGATCATATGACGGATTCGCGCAGGGACGTCATCTGAATCAAGCACCGCGACGGAACGGCAAATGTAAAATCCATAAACGACAATTTGCACGTGCAGAATCGTAAACGATTGCTCGCCTGAAAAACAAGATGTTCGCGGGATGTTCGACAGCGTCATTGATCGCGATATCAATTACCCTTTTGTTTGCACCCGAGCAACAGTGATATTATGAAAGTTGATTCGATTGTAACTGCACTGTGGTAACAGCACTCGCTGGATCGCGATCGAGTGAGATCGAAATCGATTTCCGTGCGGAGATGTAACGACAAACATAGACGAGCAATCAAATATAGAGATAAATATGGGTTGGAAAACAGACAGATTCGTTTGTACAAACTTGGGCTCCCTGTAACCCCCACTCCTGTGTAAAACAAATTTCACCCACACGTGCCCGTCTTCATTTTCCTCCTGCAATTTTATTTTAATTGCAAACGCAGCATATTGAATTTTCGTGGCAAAGTAGAACTCCAGCGCGAGACTTCGCGATTGAAATAATATCTCTCTAGCGGGCATTAAGGGGTTACATACACTTGGAATGGTCGAAACAATTGATTTTTCCAATAAAGAATTCGCAGAAGCTACAACATCAAAGGAAGGGCAATTCTATGGCCCCGGAACAGATGATTTTCTGAAAATTTAAAATAAAACTTATCTCACTGTACCTTAAACTTTAAACGCTGTTTTCTGGAAATTACGTTTTTCAAATCGGTACCAAATATATTTCAAAAACTACTGAACCGATTTGAATGAAACTTGGCAGGATTATTTCTCACATCAATACGGATTTTTTTTGTAATAGTATAATAATAATAAATCATTAAAAAACTGATGAAATTTGTCTGTGAAATTGCATTAGGGGGTTGAATTAATGTTCAAACACTCGTCCTATTTTTAAACATGGAAATTTTAAAAATAGCGTATGATAAAGACTAAGTAGTTTCTTTTACATACTTTAACGGACATTTTTCTATTTTTATTTTGGATGACACCCAGAGGAGATATTTTTGGCACGGTAAAGTCCTTACGTGACAACCCTGCTTTGTCCAATAGCAACCATACGGCGAACAAGACGAATATTATCGTCACTTTTTTTGGAAAGTATTCTTTAAATTATAAGCTTTTAAGTGCATTATACGATTTTTGGTTAACAAAATTACTTATAGATAAAAAAAAATCATAAAAAGTCCCCTCTTTTCTTGGTCCTACTTAGGTATATGTAACCCCTTAATCCGACGCAAAATTTCTGTTCGAAGCGATCACGGCTTTTGCTAATTCGTCTGTACACTGGGGCTGAAGGGCGAGATACGTATTCCTTCTTTTCAAGATAGCTCGTAGGGAATTTCTCTGAGCAACAAGATTCTTCCAGTTGATGGGAGGGCAAAGCACAGTTTCTGGTCACGGGGAAAACGAGAAATCGTACCACGGGCTGCATTATTAATACGATACAGCACCGAGACCGGAAAGTTTCGTCGCGTTCGTTATTCTTCGTCTCAGCCCTTATGAAGTTTTAACAATACCGTCGTTGCATTCTTTATGCAAATATGACATTTTGCTGAGAAGTTCGATCGGGGCTTAATATACCGGCCGCGAGGCAGGACATTCCAGGAATCGAAGAAAAAGATGTTACGTGGATCGATATATAGTTCATGATAGAACGATAGCATATTTTCATTTGCAATTACACGTATTCAGGGCAGAATGTAAAGAAATATTATTTTTACGGACCAAGAAATTCATCATTTGGTAGCCTAGAGGCTATGGCCCAGATGGAGGGAGTATTACTAGCACGGTTTACGAGAAAGATGAAAGATTATGGATTCATCAGCAAATGGAAGGTATATTGTAGGGCAACGTTGAATAGCAAAGAAAGACTTGTATACATTGTTGCGTAAAATTAAATTCAAACATTTCCCTAACCAATTATGAGAGCAATATTTATATTTCAATAGGCCACGCAGCTGTATATACTGCAAGTG
Source organism: Andrena camellia (assembly GCA_029448645.1). Classification (NCBI taxonomy): domain Eukaryota; kingdom Metazoa; phylum Arthropoda; class Insecta; order Hymenoptera; family Andrenidae; genus Andrena; species Andrena camellia. The sequence continues at coordinate 5,400,316 of CM055682.1, read as the reverse complement.
CTTTAGAAAATACTTTTTTAATAAAAAAAAAATGTAACTACTCTGGAATGGAATCTGAAATGGGAATATTCTCAACTGAGAAATTCAAGAAATAATGAAATTTTTTAGATACACAAAGAAGGTATACGTTATTCTCTACGTTGCGCAAATTCAATTCAAAGGGAAAGTAACTCCGAAGTTCAAGTTACATTTCGTTTTATTTGAATCCTCCGCGAACGATAGCTATGAGTGCACGCCACCAGAAATTTTCTCGAAAATAAGTGATTCTAAAATGTCCACCACCTTTTCCCCACGGACTTTTACCAGCTTGTGCTGCATTCCGTTAATACTATACCTACACGCAGAGATGGGCTACAATTTTATTTAAATAACAATTTCGAGTAATAAATAAAAGTTAATAAAATTATTCGTCATGTGTCGAATAAAGTTAAGATTAAAGCTAAAGTGAAAGTGTTGGAGTTGAAGTGTTGAAGTCGAAGTGTTGAAGTCGAAGTGTTGAAGTCGAAGTGTTGAAGTCGAAGTGTTGGAGTCGAAGTGTTGGAGTCGAAGTGTTGGAGTCGAAGTGTTGGAGTCGAAGTGTTGGAGTCGAAGTGTTGGAGTCGAAGTGTTGGAGTCGAAGTGTTGGAGTCGAAGTGTTGGAGTCGAAGTGTTGGAGTCGAAGTGTTGGAGTCGAAGTGTTGGAGTCGAAGTGTTGGAGTCGAAGTGTTGGAGTCGAAGTGTTGGAGTCGAAGTGTTGGAGTCGAAGTGATGAAGTCGAAGTGTTGAAGTCGAAGTGTTGAAGTCGAAGTGTTGAAGTCGAAGTGTTGGAGTCGAAGTGTTGGAGTCGAAGTGTTGGAGTCGAAGTGTTGGAGTCGAAGTGTTGGAGTCGAAGTGTTGAAGTCGAAGTGTTGAAGTCGAAGTGTTGGAGTCGAAGTGTTGGAGTCGAAGTGTTGGAGTCGAAGTGTTGGAGTCGAAGTGTTGGAGTCGAAGTGTTGAAGTCGAAGTGTTGGAGTCGAAGTGTTGGAGTCGAAGTGTTGGAGTCGAAGTGTTGGAGTCGAAGTGTTGGAGTCGAAGTGTTGGAGTCGAAGTGTTGAAGTCGAAGTGTTGGAGTCGAAGTGTTGGAGTCGAAGTGTTGGAGTCGAAGTGTTGGAGTCGAAGTGTTGGAGTCGAAGTGTTGGAGTCGAAGTGTTGGAGTCTAAGTGTTGAAGACGAAGTGTTGAAGTCGAAGTGTTGAAGTTGAAGTGTTGAAAATTTATTCGACGCTCAAGTTGAAAGGCTCAACGAATAAACAAATTAACTTTATTCGTCGAGTAAATTCTCATCGAATAAAAAACTTAACTTTATTCGTCAAATAATCTAAAGTTAAAGTAGATAACTTTTATTTGATCCGTTATTTAACTAATTTTTTATTTAGCCAATGCCCAACTTTGCCTACACGTACATATTTCCGACGTATTTCCAACATCGATTTTTTCGAAACCGAAGCTTCGTGTGTATAAATTTCATTCCAAATGTACGATTCATTTTTACACAAAGGATCAGCCTCTTTCGGTTCGTACCCAGTTGAGTGATACTCTGCGCAATGCCGTACTTTGAGTGCACCATCAATGCACTGCGAATGCGAGCATACGTTCGAGAGACGTCTTCAAATAAGTTTGTGGGTGAGCGTATGCGCATGCAGACAGCGAATCAACGTGCCCGTGAGTACATCTTTCGATCGAGCCATTCCCGCAGCTGAAAACGTTTTCCTCGATCGAGATTCGCGGAAGTTACCCGCGCTCTTAAATATTTGCACGCTTTCGAATACGAATATTCCTATGCACATTCGGCTTGCTGTTTCTAATCCTTGTAAATGGTACAGCCATGCATGGGTTGGTTCCTCCAGCAAAACTAAATCGGAACCACAAAATGAAGTTTCTTTACTCGACGTTTCATTTCTGAGAAAATCGATTTTGAAGAGTTGTTGAAAACGTGTATTTGATTAAAAATTGGCAGGATGGAACAGTAAACATGGCACGGCTGCTGATAGAATGTATCCTTGCGGGGGAACAAATCGAAATTGGAAAGTAATTTTGTTTAGAGCGAGGCTTTGTTTTCGAGAAAATTGAAAGCATAACCACAGTTTTCAGCCAAGTTTTCCGCTCGCCTCGGGGAGAAGTTTCGTTAGAGAGCCGATACAAGTGGGACCAGGGAACTGGGTTACCGTGTCTGTGCATCAGGGCTCGGACAAAAGACATCCTTCGATAAATTCATATTGAATAATTAGTTTGAAACTTGTAATTAATAACTTAACCCTCAGCGTGCCGGAATTAGGTCGACGCTGATTCAATTACATATAATTTCTTTAGAACTTCAGGGAAATATTAACGCTCTAGCTACTACGCTCCATTCAGCCCAGCGTCACGGTCGTCGTTGAAATCGCGGGAGCACCCTGAAGATGTTTTTCACTGTAAAAACTCGCTAATGATAAACTATTCGTTTCGAAACAAGCTTCAGGTGCCAAAAATTTCGGGTAGGTACCTTATTTACTTACATTGCAAAATTTCCTTCCGCAATTTTTTACTTTCCTTAACCCTTTGTGGCCACACGAGGCGTATTGCACCCCCGGAATTCTTTTGTCTTTGCCAATATTTCTGTAAATTTTTAGACCTTTAATTTTCGAAATGTAAATTTTGAATAGTTAAAAAAATTGTTGTGGAAAACAGCGATTTCTTTTGTTAAATTCGCCAAATATTTAAATTTTAATATTAAGTTACTCGAAAGTTAAAAGACTCAAAAATACGAAAATGGTAACTGAAAAATGACACGGGGTGTGCAACGAACCTAAGAAGTGACCATAAAGAGTGAATACACTTTACCTGTGACTTCGAGATCGCCCCCCACGAATATCCAACTATCCCCCTCAAAAAATAAAAAAATAAACCGTTATTTCCAGGGAAGACACATCGGTTGAATAAATAACCGTGCGTAATTTCGGCGCGTTTCGGCGCGGTGAATACACTCGTACGCGACGCAGACAGTCGCCATACACTCTCATATCACGGTTTGATCGCGCGAAACGGGCGAGCGGGCAAGGAATTAATTACTTTTTTACCAGCCGACCGCGGCGTACGCTCGCTTCAATCGCTCGCGCATCGTTTCGCAGCCGCCGATCAAAAGCCTCCAAAACGTGTTCCCGGCGATTCTTCGCCCGCCGATCGGAATTACGCGGCCCGTATGGCCCGATATCAAACTCAAAATTGGCCGCGGCCGCCCCTCCCGTGATTAAGTCTGCCCCGCCGGACTGTTTTAACGTGCGACTTGCTGGCGATAAACTTTACCTCCCATACAGCTTCCGTTTTACAGTCGTTTTTACGATTCCGATGCGCGATACCGCGGGCAATACTTTCTGCAAGCTCGAAATCGATAGTGAAAATTGGTCGAATAGGCGCGCGCTGGACTAAATAATTTCTTCCGCCTTTAAATCGATTTTCTCGATGGAAGGTTACTCTACAATTTCGATTTATATCTGCATAAGAATTAATTTCATACACAATTGCGCCATATTTACTGATAAATTCTGCTGACTCGTAGGTATAGTACCTCCCCCAGAAATAACGACTAAGGGATGATCCACTCATGTGGTGTGTAATGGATACCATTGAGGCTACAAGCCGCCAAATTTGTCCTTTGCTACTTGTTACAGGGTTTTACTTATTTGGTTACGCGTGATTCCTTGCATGGGCGTCCAGAGGGGGGTGCAAAAGGGACAGCTGCCCCCCCCCCCGGGCTTTTAAGAAAAGATCGCTAATTTTTAAAAACTGATCTTTATTAAGTTTATACTAAAAAAGTGAATATTTCTAAATTTCGGATTTAAATTTTTAATTAAATTGGCGTTACAAAATGAGTTCAAAAAAGCAAGCGGATTACTCGTTTTTTCATTACAATATTTTTCTTCCACGTCACCTCAAAATTGCCCCCTCCTGGAAAAAAGTCTACGGACTCCCTTGCTTCCTTGTCGTGATCTCATACAATTAATACCCAAAAAGTACCTACACTGAAGACGTCCCTGGGCGTTTGACTTGCCACCGAAATACTCGGAAGCGTTAAGGACCCGATCCATACCAGATGAGTTTTCAAAATCGATTTCCTCGAAAATTAAGTCTTCTATGAATAAATTATATTCTATGTTTCCTATTTCTTTTGTTCGTGGAAGATTACTATCCCTTCGGTTGTGCCACCTATTATGAAACACCCTGTACATGTTCTACCACGGAAATAGATATAATACCACGTGAATGTAAATACTACTTGTTAAACCCTCTGAAGTCGCTGTATCTTTACTCTGTACACCTTTTGACTAAGGACTACCGTAAAATACACTCTTTCCACATAATTGGATATCTTCGAGGACTCGCCCCATACAAATACACACGATCACAGGCACCACTGAAGTATTTCAAGCATAGTGTGCTCATTAATTAATTAATAATATGGATAGATTATATTAAGATGGGAATGCAGCAATTGTATAATTTGAAACGACATTAATCAATTAATTAATAATTATATAAAATCGTCGTGTCACTCATTGATTCATCAACGTCCAGCCCAAACCGCTGAACCCAGAAACATGAAATTCGCGGAGTATATTCCGTTTACGACGCAGGTGCTCGATAAGAAGGGATTTTTTGAACTTCCATCCCCAAGCGGGTGAAAAGGGATAAAATGTATTTTCTCGAACTGCTTAATATCTCTTAGGCCTCATTAGATATCAACTTGGCTTTTATTTAAAAAGGTTATTACCCACACAAATGCCTAAAACCCAATTTCACAATTTTACCCTACTCAACCCCTAAGAAAGTGAAAATGTATTATCTCGGGCTGCTTAAATATCTTTTACAATTAGTCCCGATTAGATATCAACTTGGTTTTTACTTACAAAGATTACCCACACAAATCCCTAAAAACCAACATATAATTACATATATTAATGTTCGTTAAACAAAAATTACTTTACAAAAATCATATAAAAAAATATTAAAAAAATTGATATAAAAATAATTCCTTTTAATTATTCTACCGTAGCGAAACACGGACATTTTGCTAGTGTCTTATAAAGTTGTTATTATTATAACGACTTTATAGTCTTTATAGTCTTATATTATTATAAAGCCGTTATAATAATAACAACTTTATAACAGTCACACTTGTTGTCCCTTTTCCTTCCCACAATATTCCAGTTTATCCACTGATACCCAGCGTCCAATATTTTTCAGTAGCAAGATACGCGTTCCCAAAACCTCCACAGCGAAATTTTCAAAATCGAAAACCCTGTGCAACGATCCAACGCTGTCTCGTATTTCTGACCTCTCGGATCTTCTGCAAGACCCGCAGCTCTGAATATTTCACCCTCGTGTCCCTCCGCTGTCTTGCCTCCTGTCTCCTCGGAGGAAACGAAATTTAAGAAATTGTATCAACCAAGAACGATCGCGTAGATGGGAGTGGCCGACATCAAAAGGTACAGAATACATTGAAAGACGTACAGGATTTAGCCGAGAGAAGTCCAGGTATATTGGATTGGTCCTTATAGTATTACCTTCACCTGTCCTTTCTCATCGCCGAGGTCCCTTGCAGCCGGGGCCACAGTGGGCCAAACGGCGGGCCTAGCTGGACAAAATTCAAAATGAGGAATTTTGCTATGTCTATCAATGTTGTCATGTTGTTATAGTTAAATTTGCACGAAATATGAATAATAAGTGACTTTTTATAAAAGTTTGCCTTGTTTTGGTTATAAATCATATTTTAGTGATTACAGTAATTCCTCGTATTAAACTCGACGAACGGGACTGGCGGCGGGCGTACGACGCGATGTGGACACTATTCGGGCGAGCGAGATGGGACGAAACATTTGACACGAAGTTGCCGTCGACTCTTTCGTTCTCTCACTCTCGACCGAAGGATTCCAAGAAATGGTGGGTATAGTCACCGGGCGTACTACGCATGGTAAAAACGGGACTATAACGAGGATTTACTGTAAATTGAACGAGTAAAATAAGAATTCGCGCGGTAAATATAAACATTTAAACACACATATTTATACACATAATAATATAATAATTTTTTAAAAAAGTAAAACGAAGAAAACAATACGTACATTACGTAGTAGAGGTCTGACAATGAGCATAATATAGTGTTTCTGAGTTTGAAACCAAAGAAAAATAACAAATAAGTTTTCAGAAACCATAGGATACAATATCTATGATTGTAGAATACACAAAAGAGCTAATTTGAACCATTTAGCACCATCAGAGACCATTATGACCCGTTCGAGGGAAGGTACGCCACCACTGGAAGGTGGCGCCTGGCGGCAAAACATTTTTATCAGGACTTGTAGGCGATGAATCACAGAATACAATGATATAAAATAGAAAGCGGACACTCGTGGACACGATTTTGTAGGTCTGGATAAAGTTGAAATACACTAAATCCCCGTTATGAGCCCGACGGACGGGGCTGGCGGCGGGCTCATAGTGGGTTGCCGACATGATTCTCTCTTTCGTACCCGACGGCAACTTCGTGTCTGACTCTTTCGTTTCCTCTCGCTCGTTGTCCGGTTCTCTCACTCTCGTCCGCAGGCTTCCAAGAAATGGTGGGGATAGTCGCCGGGCTGTCAACGGGAGGTAAAAACGGGCTCATAACGGGGATTTACTGTACTTTGGCATGCTTCGGACATTTCTTCTGTTAGTTTCAGGTATTAAAAAAAGTACATCGAATAATGTAACGAATTATTTGCTTATCACATCTTAAAATACATACCTTACGGAATAATATCCGAGGTAGAATATAGAAAGTTCCTAACAACCGTATATGAAATATAGATTTGTTCATGGTGTTGTATTCGGGGCTATGTCAGTCAGTGATGCCAGAATCGTGGGACGTGGGACAAACGCCTTACCCCCACTATGACCTACCATCGTCTCCCACTATGGCCTACCGTCGTCCCCCACTTTCTTCCCATCGCACTGCACACAAGCATATCCCTACCTCTGTCCGTGTGCTCGGCAGCCCAACAGGCAACTCACACGGACGGGAGTAAAAATATGCTTGTGTGCAGTGCGATGGGAAGAAAGTGGGGGACGACGGTAGGCCATAGTGGGAAACGACGGTAGGTCATAGTGGGGGTAAGTATTTGTCCCACGTCCCACGATTCTGACATCAGTAACTGATGTCAGTGCGTAAACCATACACGCGGAACGGGCATCTTTGCAGAGGTACCACGGCTATTAGGCGTTATTAAATGCATTTATTGATGTGTTTCGGTTGCTCGAAACCTTTTCTAACAACTTGGAATAAAAATGAAAACATTTTATGACAGTCGCCAAGATGACTTTTGTCCAGCTAGGTCGGCTGTTTGGCCCACTGTGCGGGGATTGCAGGAATCGCCCAGCGTCCGCCCGGAGACAGTAAACGCGAGTACAGAGTGAAATTGCGTACCGCAGAAATCCTTTTACCGATCATCTCGCTCATTAACTTCCCCCTTTTTCATCCGCGGCGGCGTACATTGTAAATTCTTTGACAAAGACGTTAATAGTCTTTGTATGAGAAATCTGGTGTCAGTTTAATGAAAGGGCAGGTGAACCGAAAAAACTTCAACCGAACTTCCATTAACTGATCGATCCTGCGAAGTCTGTCATTACCGAGGTTGGAAATTTTAAAAACTCGTAAAATTCCAAACGACCCGTAAAGCTCGCGAATAAAGTCAGTCCCCTCGGGGTAGCGTTACCTCTGGGCAAAATTATGACGAGAGAACGATCGCCATTCGCACGGGCGATATTAAAATAATATTAAAATCCTCCTCTCTCTTAATTGAAAAACGGATCCTTGGGCAGGGCGCTTCACCCCTTCGCGAATGTATAACTGATCGGGTAAATGAAGTCGGTGAGCCACTGGTTCTATCGATCCCCAATACAGGATAACCAGCACGATGGCCTGTTACGAAAATATTAGGTTCTGCAAAAGGTTTTCCTTAAATTATAAAGGAAATTAAAATTATAAAGGTCTAGTGAATATGGGGAAACTATGAATGCAGTAAGATATCGGTAGCAACTCGGTGTACTTAAGGGAGTATACCCGTTTGAACCGTCAGAAAATGTGTACATTTTGTGGATTTTTTTACAAGTCAACGGCTTGATAAAGATTTCCCGTTTTTTTACTATCTTTACATAGTATTATGAACTACTTAAAAAAAAGTTTCAGTTAAAAAAACTATTGTTTTTTCGAAGTTATGGATACATATCCGAAAGTCTCTCGATTTTAGACGGCTAAACGGTGGCCCTGAAAAAAGCTGTATGTCGCGTCTGAAATCAAAAACAGTAAAATTTTCTTATGAAATATGTTAATAGCTATCGTCTTACGGGGCCGATTTTGAAAATTTTGAAAAGTAAAGAAATGGTGAGAAATCGTAGGTAAAGTTAGATTTTTCTAAGAGAAAAGTCCATCTTTTTTCTTTATAAATAATAAACGGGGAATCGGAATAAAAAAAAACCTCGTAGGACGATGTGGAATCTTATTACGATTCTGCATGCAAAGTTGGATGTGAATTGGTTGAACGTAGCGCCAGTTTTTAAGGCCACCGTAATGAAAAATATAGTTCCGCTGCGATCGGTGGAGCCGCTGCGCCGTGCCGCTCCATGCTACCTGGGATGTTTCACTCAAATGCCTATAACTTCGTCAATTTTCCGAATTTTTACATCACACTTGTTTTATACTATTTCTAAAACACCAATCTATGAAAATATGTAAAAAGAAAAAATCCGATTTTTGACTGTTAAAAAATAATTAAAAAAACCTTGCTCCTAGATCGAAAGTTTGATTCTACTCAACACTATTACGATTACCAACTATGTATGCATTTCCAACTGCATAATTTTGTTTTCAATATTCTACGACAAATACCTACAACAAGCCTAAAGAAACTAGTCACAATGAAACGGTATCTTGCGGGGGTATTTGAACTCTATAACCCTTTGTGATTCGACAGATCTGTAGTCCCAGTTGCCACCAACAAAATATGCTATAAATCACAAAATCATGAAAAATGGACATTCCTAAACATTCGTCTTTCAATTTCATTGAACGAGCTGCACTGTTCAACCAAAATGAATCGTGTAAATTTGCCTTAAGATACAAAACACTGTGGGGCGAAAGGAAACTCTCCTCGGCTTGGATTAAGGAGCGAGGTAAAACCACGAAAGAAAAATGACGAGGCAGATAATATATTTGGCAGGTCGACGCCACGTACAGCAATCATCCAAACGGGCCACGTAAAACGATGCTTAGGTAAAAGCACCTGCCGTGATGACCGGTAGTATCCCTCGAGCCAATTTATCGGGCTGGAAGGTCGCCGCTCATCTTGTGCTTGCGTGCATCGGCCATTCGCGGTGCAGCGTGCACATCGAAACGAGTAACGTGTCTGAGAGGGTGCGCACGACGTACGTAAACGAACCTTAAATGAGTACCTAAATTCCACGGGTCACGCGAGCCCAGGCTTGTCAGGCTGCACCACGCCAACTTTTATCGACGACTTCGAGCTGCAAGCTGCCTTCGCGGGGCGGGCTCGAGTGCAACATGAATTCTCGAGTGGCAGTCGACAAATCGGTGGCATTTGAAAAATCTATCGTCGGGGGTGTGGAAATTTCTTGCTTTGTTTTGTTACGTGACTTCATAGATGAGAATTGAAATAGTGGGAGCGTTAACGGGTGAACTAGAACTATAATTATTCGAATGTTCGAATAAATCGAATAACTTCTTGGAATATTCGAAGTGAACATGAAATGTTTTTCACGCTTTATCGTGAAATTCTTTTCATATTGGTCTATACAATTATTTGTTTCGAAAGGTATAAATTCTATTTAAATTTATCGTTTGAAAAACAAATAATTGTAAAGGCCAATATGAAAAGAATTTCACGATAAACTGTAAAAAAAAATATTTCATGTTCAGATTCCTATTCGGAACAATCTGAAATTCGATCACTCCGAATATTCGAATGTCAAATTCGAATTCCCTGATACTCGAATATTCGAATACTTAGATTATTCGAATATTCGTTACAGCCCTAGGATGAACCCCTTGGAGGTTACGGAATTTATGAAATGCTTGGTTATTTGAAAGATTGTAGAATGTTGTCTACTCGGAGACTTTTAATTCTAGGAAGTCTGAAAAGTAAAGGCAGAAAATAATTTGAAAATGAAAATTGTTGATAGTTGCTTTCAGAAGAGAAGTCTTACTGGTTGGATTCCTTTCACTTGTATGTTTTTATTTTTTTATTCCAATATTGTTTGTACGAATTTCTATTATACCTACTATAAAATTCTGCTTATATCAGACGTAAATTATGTGAGAAAATTGACGAAATTCATGGAAATGTTATTGGTACACGAATTGCACAAAAGTAGTTTGAAACATTTAGAAATGCAAACAGTTCTGTTGAAGCACCATATCAGATCATTAAGGAGTTCAACTATCCTCACCCTGGTTATCCCTCAGATGTTGCCTTAACCAATTATCATCTAAATATTTGGCAGTAAACAAAATTCTCTAATGAGAAGAAACTTTTAAAGTACTAAATCTCCTTCCCCCACGATGCAACGAAAAATTCGCCACCGAGTTTCAGCGAATGAAAACACACCACTGATTAAACAAAAATAGTTGCCCTTTTGAATGACAATTCCTAAAAAATTTACATCCAGAACCAGACACTTGTAGCAAACATAAAGCCTGCACACCAAACCTAAATGGTCTCACGAGTTGTCAGTGCACGCGCCACCAGGCAGTTCCCATTCAACGAGGCCAGTCGTTAAGAGGTTAATCCCTTCGCCACCTTCGCCATCCTAATTGCCATTCGTCGCTGTCACGCTTCATGATTTAGACATAAAATGTCATTGTCTCGCGTATGACGTAATCGCTATCTTTTAAGAGCGAAAGGGTTAAGGGCCGTGATTATGCCTGGCAGGAACAACGCTGATAGATCGTGTCCCAGGGGTGTAAAACACTCCCTCTCAAGAGGAGCGCAAGTGCCTTCAACGGATGAACAAGCATGATGCTGCGCCAGGCCTAAAGCGCTATCTAGATCCACCATCCCTTTAATTACACCCTCCGCGGAAGCTGGTTGTAGTCGGCCTTTTTACTCTTCCCGCCGAAAAAGGGGAACGTTCCAGCCAATAATCCTGAGCCATATCGTGAAACAGTCTTTCACCCACGATTCGACAAATACCTACGTCGCGTTTGTTGCGCGAAATACCAAAATAATGGTAAACAACACAAACCCTGGTATTTACAAACTGAATGGTAATTCCATTTCTTTCCTGCAAATATACTATTCTCCCACTTGGGGGCAATAGGGGAGAGGGTGAGGGACATTTTGGACGATTGGGGGACGGAAGAAAAATGGGCGAGGGAGAAGAGGAATAAGTAAATAAGAACAGGCTAAGTTAAAATAAGCGTTCAAGAAGGTAGACACAAGGGCGTTAGAGCAAGTTTTAGATGTAAGATAGGGTAGTAAGCATGAAAAATGGTAAGTGAATGGGAAGATAGGGGCAAGTTTGGTAAGTAAGATAATGTAAAGGTGCTAAGGATGTACAGGTATGAGAATAGATGAGCAACGTTATAGAGTAGAAGTAGGTTTAAAAAATGAAGGGCGAAGACGTAAGGTACCGTAAACTGGGGGAACATTGGCAGTACGGGGTAACATTGGCGTCTACTTAACATCTATTAAAGAGGAAAAGGAAAATTTTTTTATGCATTTTCACATTTGTAGTACAATCACAAACGATGCAATGTTATAATAGGATACCTAAACCAAATTTAAAAATATTAATTAAAAAAATGAAAAAATAAAAAAATAAAAAAAATAAAATAGAGTGCATTGGACATGAAAAGAAGCAAATTTAAGTATTACTGTAAGTTCAGATGTGGTAAAACTTTAGCTGTTAATGCTATTTATATGATGTGCTAATGTTACCCGGTTACGGGGTAACATTGGCAGATATTTAACATGTATTAAAGAAGGATAAGGACCAAAATTTTATGCATTTTGACACTTGTAATGCATTCACAAAGGATGCAATGTTATGATAGGATACTTAAAGCAAATTTAAAAATATTAATTTTTATATTATATAGCAAAATATTCCGAAAACGTGCCAATGTTCCCGCCAATTTACGGTAGATAAGTAAGGAATTTGTTGGCAAGCAGGTTTAAAAGGCAAATTTAAGTAACTTTCTTACCAAATGTTACCAGAATAGAACCAGAGACAGTGAAATCGTCTCTGGAAGTGTTAAGGGGTCTCCCTACTTTGACGGCCTGAAAAGGCGCACCATATTTGGAATTTTTTTTAAGAAAAACCTTCAAATTATATTAATTAAAAACTTTATGCCTATATTTGTACATATTTAGGCAACATTTTAAAAAAATTTAATTAAAAAAGGGTACCTAAAACTTTAAACGCGTTTTTCAAATTGGTTAGCATGAAATCTCAAAAACCAATCACCCGATTTACTTCAAACTTGGCATATATCTTCAGTAGATGTCCCATTCTCGTTGGTACTAAAACTAAGTCGGTTTTTGCAAAATTAGACTTTTGCGACTTAAAAAACCAGCGAATTTTTGCAGAAATCGATGCTGTTTTAGACGCTGCCATTTTTTTTTTTTTAACTTTTCAGTATTTCTCATTTAATCTAGTTCGGGCGGTAGCCACACTCATACAGATTACACAAATTTATAAATTTTCTATTTCAGACAACTACAATGGCCGATTTTATGCTAACAATGCGCATGTGATTTTTACAAGCCGCTCTATTTACAGCACTATAACTCCGCATATAACCACTATTTTTGCATACAATTTTTTTTTAATATTCTCTAAAGATTGACAAATGAAGCCACAAAGCTAGAAGTAAATATATTTAATATTTCTGTTTTAAAAAATTCCCAAAGTACGCATCATTTTTCGTCCGTCAAGGTAGGGAGACCCCTTAATTTCGAATTAGTAGAATATTTTTCCCATGATCTGATTTTAATGAAAATGGGTGATCCTAAAATTTTGGGACTATTCGCCCATTCTCTGAGGAATTACCCAACGAAAACGTCACGTTTAGATTGATATTCCTACGAAGAATGTAATATCTCGTTCAAACAATGCCTCGTTTCAGTAGATACTGGCGCAATCTTGCAACCGTCCCCCTATATAATATCTTTTACTATATTTATTTCATCTCGTTTACGATTGTAAACCCCGTAATAACGGCGATGATATAATACCGGGTTAATATACAAATTGCAGAGGAGGCGGGAATGCTCCTGCCAATGACAAAGAAGGGGAGAGGAGATGCAATTGAGAAAATTGCTGGGATATCGGTTTCACCCTCGCATCACTGAGGGATGGTGGATGCGAAATGCAGGGTAACGTGGAGGAATCTTCCGGTTTAACGCCGGCCGGCGCAGCCGCATGACCCCAAAATAAATTTTCACGATATCTCCGCCCGATAGCAATATCGTCAGATATTCTGCAAGAAATACGTACTTTATCGAAATTCCAAAAACACGAATTGTTCCACGAGACACAGTCGTTTACTTCGAGGGGGTGATCGATACCTGTGCCATGATCGTTTATATTTTAAGTTGCCTGAAAATCTTTGCCTCCTTGTTAAATTCAGTTTTAAAAAGAAAAAGAAAAAGTGACGATATTCTGTGAGAAAGTTACCATTGTAAATAATAGTTGACCATTACTGGCACATATATTTTAGTTTAGTTACGAAAATAGCGCTTCGGTTCGCGAGATTAATATTTATAAAATTTCGCGAATTCAAATATCGCGTGACATTTTTATACTTCAGCTATAGGAAGTGTTTTACAGGTGCGCTCGAAGAAGGCTTTTAAATAGTTCCATCTGCCATTCGGATTCACCCCAAAACTTCCGTCCGTTCTGTTATCAGCCTTATTCTATCGGGAAACTTTCGCAATTCGTCCGATTTATCAGCCGCCTCTACTACTGCTCCAGCTGACTTTAAAATTTACTACTGTAATCGTTCGCCTTAAATGGCTCCCCAAGGTATTTCGTCTTAATTTTGCCTGAATATCGATCCCCTGCTTCGGAAGAAGCAATTACCTAGGGGTGCAATTTAATAGGAAGATAGTGCTGCGCAAAAGTTCAGCTTTCATCTTCGTCTTTTATCAGTGGATTGTCAATTATCTTAAGACCTGTTAACATCTTGCTGAATCCTTCGCGATCCTCCCTTTCATCGATAGTTTTACTCTGATGCAGGACGCGGTGACAAGCTTCTCGAAAATCACTGATGGCATCTCTACAAGCCGTCTTATAATTAGTGTCAATGGCTCGATAACATTCCCCCTTTTCCGCTATGTGCGATATATTATTAAGAGTGCCGTAAGCAGGGGTGACTTTGTGACTAATGGACTTATTTCCCTGTGTCATTCATACGGCAAAAGTCACCACCTCGGTGCGGGGTGACTTTGTGACAGCTCCAAATTTATTTCTCACTTAACTATAAAAGTAACTCCATTTACGTAACCTACTAATTGATTTTTATCTTAAACTGATGTATTGGTTCGGGATTATAATGTATAGTTTTCGCGTGATATTTAAAAAAAACACCAAAAAGTGTCGTAAAGTCACTTCCGCTTACGGTAGGAATTTTTTATTTCACAAAGTCACACCCGTACACGGTACCTACTTGTCCAACTTTGGAGACAAGAAATATACATTTTTTTATGTTAAAAGAAATGATAAAATCTAGAGGGAAATTTTGAGCATGTTGAAAAATTTTGCCTTCTGAAAAAGAGCTTGATATCATGAAGGATAAAAACATTAACACTTCTTATACTCATCCTTCATATGAAAATCAATTATTTCACTGCAAAACAAATCTGACACGTTGAATATGATACATTTCAAATTTTCAAAATCTGTAATTCACCTTTGACACGTAGCTAACTAAATCAAAATTCTGTGCACTCCATCCTCAAACTTTACACAAGCTCTTGGCAGTTATTTCTACCCAATTGCGACTTTAGTACTCAAATTACTCAAGGCCACCTTCACTCCACGATATTCCATAAAGAAGCGTTTCATTTCTTAAGAAACCGCATCACTTTGAAATTCAAGCTGCGTAAAAAGCCTGAGAGAAAACACTCGCAATGGATAAAAGACAGAAGAATTTGAAGTAACAGATTCCTTTGAACTTTGAGTCGGAATGAAATCCTAACGGAACGTTTGTATCAGCAAGCGCAGAGCATTAGTCACCTGAAACGACGAGAATCATGTCCTAATTCACGACTGGCAATTCGTCGCCCTAATTAACTCATCCTCGGAACGTCCCGCTGCAAATGATCGTAATGTTCGTTTGGCGAAACAACCGGAAATGCGGTCCGATGCGCTTCTGATTTACAAGCCCGCTTAACGCGCGATTAGCGCGCAATGCCAGCGAGGGTGCATTAACAAGGATGGGAAAACAATTGGAAACAATTCGAAATCTACTCGGACGAGCAGAATCGAGATCACTCGCCGATAGAAGCCGCGAAAATCCCCCGGCCAAGAGCATCGAATTCATCAGCAATATCTGGTCGGCCGTGGTTACTAAAGGGAGGGTTGTTTTCCATGCAACGCTCCAGACCCAATTTCAGGGGTTCCATGGTTGGAGCGAATCGAGCTCACGTGAACGTGGCTTAAGGAATAAAGCAACTTCTATTCGCCAATGTTAACGCGATTGATATCGAACGAGTTAGTTGCAAGAACTGTCGACGAAGGTAAGAGAGTTTTGCAGAGTAACTCCAAGGGTGCTTTGCGAAATGGAGGTGTTATGAGCCGAAGACACGGGGTCAATTTTGACCCGACTTCATTAGTATCTACACAACCATGAATAAGCTTTATAGGTAGCAGAGTTTCATCTTAGAATTTAAGATTCTTAGTCCTTACTTCTTTTTTAAGAAGTAGGAGTGCCACATATTCCAACTCAGAGATTCGAATACAAACCCGGAGATGGAAAAACAAAAATGAAGGTTTATTCTCGAATATCCGAATAACAAATGTGTATTTCTTTTAAATATCAATAATTGAGAATTTATAAATATCAGTTTTTGGTAATTAATAAATTTTATTGTATATAAAATTGGTACCATGTATAATAGGGTGTTTCATATTTTAGGGTTAAAATTAAAATATTACGTTATTTTTTACTTTGCTCATGCCCCTGATTCCTATTAATATAAAAAGAATATCTGACAAGTTTTAGCAAGATTGAGTAATATTTAGAGGTTGCACACTTTGCACACTAAATAATATGTAGCAGGCTAAAGATACACAATTTCCAATGATAATTATTTTTATTCCCAAGACCTTAAAAAAGAAACTAAACTTCAAAGAAGAGACTTATATAGACTTAGATGTATTAGTTAAATTTATATTTAAAAAAAATCATCAAATTCATCTTTAAATATACAATATAAATATTATTATTTTTATTGTTCACACCTATAAAAATTCTGTATTTTATTATTTTACCCACATTTTTAAAACCTGAAAAAGGGAAAATAAGTGGGGTAGACCGGGGGCGGTAGTAACAGGGGGGCAAAATTAACACGCTAATATCTCAAAACATATAATAGATATTAACATCAATTTTGGATATATGATAAACAATGACATTTGGAATACACACATACATGTCCTAGTAGTAGATACGCAATGGACATGGATAGTGAACAAAATAACTTTTCGATAACCTAAAGTAACTTTTTCTTACTGACTTATAATTGTAATATAAACACCCTCTTTGCAAGTATGTGCTTTTTTTAAATCTGTAATCTAATCTTTTCTAAAGTAATACTGATCGTTTCTTAGCATTTTTAAGTGTCTCGTTAGTCAAAATTTATAATTGAAGTCCAGAGCATCGGGCGATTGTAACATCGGCAGTTAAAGAAGGCGAATAATATTGTCTCGTTTGCATAGAATCCTATTGCATAGCACAAGCGAATCAAATGAAAAATCAGTGCATCGACCCGAGGTCAGAGACGATTGTAACACTTTACACTGTAACGTTAGGGCTATAACACTCCGCTTCTCATTTTTTATTAATAACGTGGATATTACTTGCTATACAGTGAAATTGTTGTCAGATAAGTAAGTAACATTTCCGTATAAGAATTTTTGTAGTACATGTAATAGCTCCTGCGTAATCGTATTCCAAAGTCAAAGTTTTACTACCGCCCCTGGTCTACCCTAGTGTTAAAAATGTGCAACCCCTAAATATTATTCAATTTGTCTAAAATTTGGCATACAGATCACTTAGATGAATAGAACCAAGGGGGTGAGCGAAGTTACAAGAAAAATGCACCTTTGGAAAAATGAAACACCCTAATATATAATACCACAATTTCTTATCCCATTTTTTTCTACAACCCGGTGATATTTTCAGTAAAACCGGAGCCCGGAAATTTGCTTCAAAACCCGAAGTCGACGGGCAAAAACCGGAGAGGTGGCAACCCTGCTTTCGACCCGCCCTTTATACATGTTTATGTACACCAATAATTATAAAAGACATATTTACAAAATTCATGCAACAAACGAATGTAATATTTTATGTGTAAATTGTACAGATAATGAGTAAAGAAAAATGATTTGTTCTTTGCAAATTTATTTTCTTTTCTTCCAAGTAGCTACATATTCTATATTATATAGTGTCATTTAAAAGACCAGTCAATGGTGTAATAGAATACAACTGTGGTGGAGAAACTATTAGTTCCAAAGTATGTATCACGAACAGTTGAAGGGGTTATACCTAGTCAGGCGGCCGAAAAGAGGCGAATGTTTCTGAATTTTTGTTGAAAAAGCGAAAGCATAAATTTTTACAGAACTTTTTTCACTTAAAAGAGCAACATTTAAAGAACATTTGGTAATTTTTTCGTAGAAAAATATTTACGTTTATAATAAAGTAACAACCGACATCCAAGCCTTTTTAAAAATTTGGTTTTGCGGTGAGCACTGCTATTCGGAACCAGATTATCTAAAATAAAAAAAAATCCAGATTTTTTCATGCAAAAATCACGCAAAAAAATCTGAACTTCATCTTTAAATAGCCGCCATTTTGTTTTAAATTAATATTTCGGAAATTCCTTCCGTTAATCAGAGGATACATTAATATACTAACGAAATCTTTTTTGCTTTTTGATTTTAGATAATCTGCTTCCGAATGGCAGTGCTCACCGCAAAACCAAATTTTTTTATATAACATAACCCCTTAACCTGGGTCATAAATGACCCGTAATAAGTAGCATAAGCAGCTTCTTGCACATAACAGATTCAACTTGACTTTTATCCACAAGACGAGGGGTTAAAACAGATACCTTCGACCCCGTATTTATCAAACTCCAAAACACAAAATTGCAGACACGTAACCACCACGCCCAGAACTACAAAACATTCCACGACCTGACAATGATAAACTAACAATCCACCCTGATACGTCAACCACGTATTCCAGGAGGACAGAACTTTTTCACTCATTTAAATAGTCCACGGCAAGCCGAGGGCTCGTTTTCTGTCCAGTTAGAGACCGTTCCGTTTCGTCCTCGCGACGCTCGATGCGGAAAGCCGCGCTTTCATCGGGCATCGCCGCTATGCGAATCGTTAATTGGATAGCCTCGAATGGCTGAAGAGAACCCTCGATTTGCGGGCTTACTTTCGAGGGGTCGTTCAACGGGAAAGCAGCCGGGCTTTCCGCGGCGATATTGGGAGCGAACGGTGACGAGGACAGCCAGGAACGCGATTAAGGCCTCTGTGCAACCCCTCCCTGCGACGAGAAAATATTTTCCCCGGACCAGTCTGTAAACACGTCCGCTCCGCGTCGGAGAAGATTGGCCCGACCTGTCCACGGGGGTACGACCAACTTTCGGAGGATTGTTGGCACGAGAGACGAGTCCAAAATGAATCAATGGAGGCTGATTGGCCTCGTCGACTTCCACGAGTCAGGGGGTTGGTCAATTACACGATCCATCGTATAACTACAGGCCGCAACGACACCCGTGATTTTCGACCGCAACGCCACGGGGCTGCGAGCCTCGTTCTTCAACTCTGAGTCACCTCGCGGTGATGGTATCACTGCCATCGCGATCACGTAGACTTATTAACACTGGTGGCCCACGATATTTATCGTTGCTGAGACTTTTATTCAAAGGAAAAGGGTGTTTCTGAATTCAGTGTCGAAATCAAAATGAAGGGAAAAGAAGCTGAAATTGAGGGGCCCAGTGAAAAAAAGGCACATGCCACTGTTTCATGATTTTAGAGGAAAGCAAGTTGAAGGAAAAATTGTTTTGTAGGAAATGCAGTAGGAAATATGGAGTCTCATAGCAATATTTCTATGGTACACGGGTTGCACGAAAAATTGGATATAAAATGAATTAAATAATTAAAATTTCTAAAATTAACTAAAATTTATTATTATATATAAAGAAATACATTAAAAAAAAACATTATTTATCTACATTTGATACATAAAATAGGTGCATCTCCTGTATGATTTTTACAAATAATGTTACTGCAATGTAGGCATCTTATACTATAAAAAGTTATTTATAAATTTAATTTCGACCGGAGTTATTAATATTTTTTAGATATGGTTTCGGCGCACTGGTTCGGTCACTTTAAAACATTAACAATCAAGCTATTTTGCAATTAATTCAATATTTATATAAATTTCCAACGTGTCGGTCTTAATTTAGACCATTATCAAGGAAAGATTCAATATACAAAAACGAATACTGCGAGAGCTATTGGAAATAATAAGTCGTACGCTCGAAAACGAACGTGCGACACGCGAGTCGGTTGGAAGAAGACTGAGATTCTTTTAGAGACACTACACATGATTAAGCAGCCTAGCGTTAACCTTAGGTATGAAACACCTAAAATACAAGAATATTACGCAACATTACTGAAGAAGTAATGTCTTATGATGTAGTTCTCGAATTAATTTCAATGATCTTACTTGTTTCTTACATATCTTGTAATGTTATGTAGTTGTTTTGTTGCTCTCGAACACTTATAAATGTTCATAAAATATGACACATGAGCAAGAATATTGGTTTTCCTCTTAGACAGTACTGTTTGGAAATTTGAATTTATATGATTATAATGCTCAACGGTTCGTTCTGGCCATATCTCTTTTCACCTTCTGGATGTTTTGGGGTTGTCTACTATTTACCTCAGGCTTCTTCCAACCGACTCGCGTGTCGCACGTTCGTTTTCGAGCGTTACGACTTATTATTTTCAATAGCTCTCGCAGTATTCGTTTTTGTATATTGAATCTTTCCTTGATAATGGTCTAAATTAAGACCGAAACGTTGGAAATTTATATAAATATTGAATTAATTGCAAAATAGCTTGATTGTTAATGTTTTAAAGTGACCGAACCAGTGCGCCGAAACCACATCTAAAAAAAAAAAAATATACTATATTTTGACATTACCAACACAAATATAACATCGTGATAGACTTTGTCAGAGTTGGATCAAAACGACCCTGGATATATTGTACGAGGGTTAAACGATACCTACTTGAATTAGATGGTAAATGACAACTATAGTCAAATTCTAACTGAAAAATTATTTTCACAGGAAATGCGGTACGAAATTGCGGTTGACAACTATTATCTTTTAGCTGGGAAATTAATTTTATTAGGTCACGGTGTCCCCAAGGAGCCCCTTTTCCACTACACAGTTCTTGTTTCTCAGCGTGAAGAAAATTTAATAGGTATCATTCTGCTCGATGGAACGTACAATTATTATATTAGGAGGTGGTGGAATTACACTACATCGCAGGAACGAATTAATCGTCCGTGCACCAGGTGGGGTATGACACACCCCAGAACATTTAAATATCAAAATTATAACTGAACTAGGAAACTGCGAGTGTTGGTTCTCTGTGTAGCTTAAGCTGCGACGTTGCCGCTTCGTGTAGTGGCACGATTAAATTTCTAATTTTCTAATTTTTGTTGATGGAAATTCATAATAAAAAGTCGTAATATGAATAATCTTCCCTCTTCTTTTCTTAATTTCACGACGTGTATGTAAAACGAAATGTAATATATATTTATATAAAAACTACTGATTTGGTGGGGTATGTCACACCCCATCTTCAACGGGGTGTGACATTTCTTCACGTGATGCACGGAGGGGTTAATGGTACAAAAAACGAAAGTTTATATCATTTCACTAGGCCCCTCAATTATGAAGGATATAACATAACTACAATTTTTCTTGTGACTGAATGTTGCAATTCAGTTTTCTATTTTTATAGCCCTATCGCAAATCTGAATTGTCAGCACGATGAAACGTGTTAAGTCGCTGCTAATATTGCTAATTGGTTTCGTCAGAAGAACTCGATTCGGGTGTACATTTCATCGAGTTAGAGTCCATTGCTATCACTGGATTTGTGAGGATTCCAGCGCACGGTCTTGGAGACTCCCATCCTCGTACGGATTCATAATTTGCTCGCTTGGAATACCAAGGATAACACGTTGGAACGTCTCGCGACGAGATTTCTAAATACGGTTACTCACGAATATATCCACCCACTTCATACGTGCAAGACATATTTTACTTATTCAAGTAGGTAATGTTAAATTCGGAATTAGGTACCCGTTATAATTTACATTGGTGCAAAGCTTGATTAATATATTTTTAGCTGATACCATCATATTTTTCTGCACGGTCTTTGCTACTTCAACGGATAATAATACTTTAAGTAAACTATGTACAATTTTTCAATTGAACGCGCCCAAAGCAAAAGTACCATATTAATCAAAGTTTATTTAGAATTGCAGATTCTTAAGGGGTTATACCTAGTCAGGAGGCCGAAAAGAGGCGATAGTTTGTGAATTTTTTTGAAAAAGCGCAAGCATATATTTTTACAGAATTTTTTGCACTTAAAAGAGCAACATTTAAAGAACATTTGATAATTTTTTTGTAGAAAAATATGTACGTTTATAATAAAAATACAACGACATCCAAGAAGCCTTTTTAAAAACGCAAGATATCTCAAAAACAACTGCATCAATCTTTCTGAAATTTTGTGGGCTTATTTTTTATATAAAAATCTACTGAATGACGGAAGGATTTGTTTTTCAATGTATAGTTTCGATTATATCAACGAAAAATGGCTTCATGATTATCACTAATGGCCGTTTTTCATTGATGAAATCGAAACTATACAATGGAAAAAATCCCTCAGTCATTCAATAGATTTTTATATAAAAAATATGTCCACAAAATTTCAGAAAGATTAGTGCAGTAGTTTTTGAGATATCTTGCTCACCGTTTTTAGCTTCTTAGATGTCGTTGTATTTTTATTATAAACGTAAATATTTTTCTACAAAAAAAGTAGCAAATGTTCTTTAAATGTTGCTCTTTTAAGTGCAAAAAGTTCTGTAAAAATATATGCTTCCGCTTTTTAAAAAAAAATTCACAAACATTTGCCTCTTTTCGACCTCCTGATTAGGTATAACCCCTTAATTCGAAGTCGATTAAATTTGTGTATCTTTTCAAAAACCATTCCTCACTTTCGCAGGAAATAAGGTGTAGTTATTTAGATCGGCTTGAACTTTGAGAACGTTTGAATATGAAACGATCGCTGCCCAATGAAATTCGCGTAACGAATGGCAACGAACAGCGCGAAGCTCCTTGATTTACAGGAGGACGAGCTCCAAAATATGTAGAATTATACACGTTCTTCTTGAAAAGGACGATAATGAACGCGTGTTACCAGAAATTTTATTACGTTCATTACTCTTGTCAGACTAATTCCCTAGGCTCGTGTGACTTTGTGCGCACACACGCGGCATTTTCGCTGAAATTCGCTACCTTAACGCTCGTCACCACGCTACGTGGTAATAGATGGCCAGCCATTTTGCGGTAGCCCGTTAAAGTCCACGCGATAATGAAATCGCTGGCCACTGCTTTGCCTCGTATTGAATAAAATACAGTGCATTAGGAAAGTTCCTCTGCAGCAGTCCTGCTTGCTAACGACTTATCGTTGGGAGAGTTTGCAATCGAGGTCTGCGATTCGAGCGACTAACGAAACGAAATAAATTCAATTTAATTCGCTCTGCTTTATTTAAACATAAACATGCCGATGAGTTTAACTATGTTCGGTACGCTTCCTGATATTTTCCATATATAACGAGGGATATTTAATTTTACTTTCGCACTCGTGCAATAAAGCTTCATTCGAAATCGGAGCAACGTGATTGGGAATTGCAGTATTTGAATTATTGAATGTTTTATTGTATGAAGACCTTTATAGGAATTAGTAGGACGAAAATAACTGATTGGAGAACAGAGGATTATACTTTTAAACACGTATGTATGCTTTGAAAAACTATAATCACATACGGGTAATTCAAGAGTAAGTGTACTGTGAAAAAAACTTCACTAACGTCCAGAATTTATTTCAACAATGAAATACCAATCCTAAATTTCGAATTAGTTAAGACACCCGAAGACACTCGAATTAGATATACAGTATTTATTGTTATAAATCAGATAGAAGTGTAGGAAATCTTCAACATTTGAAAACTTTTTAGGCTCAAGAGGCCTCTCAAACATCCCTTAAAATATCATTCGAGGAATATTGGTGCGCGACGAAACGTATCCGCCATGGTTGACGACATTTCTAATCAGAGAGTAGAGCGGGCAGTTTTCTGTAAAACTATTTTTCCATTAAACGTAAGTAGTTGTTTGTTAATCAATCTCATTTTCATTAAGTGTATCGTATTTATTAATAAACTAGCAAACTACTCCCGCGCTTCGCTTCGGGCCTAAGAGATATTAAGGACTCCATGAAAACACATTTCACTCCTTTTCACCCTAGGGGTTGATTAGGGCAAAATACTGAAATTGGTTCTTAGGCATTTGTGTGGGTAACCTTTTGAAGTAAAAACCTAGTTGATATCTAATCGGGCCGAAGAAATAATAAGGAGTCCGAGGAAACATATTTCACCCCCTTTTACCCCCTTCGGGTTGGAATTTCAAAAAATCTCTTCTTATCGAGCACCTACGTCGCAAAAGGAATATACCCGCCGAATTTGATGTTTCTAGAGTCAGCGGTTTGGGCTGAACGGTGATGAATCAGTGACACAACGATTATATAAGTATATGTGTACAAATATATATGTAAATATCAAAATAGCCATAACTGTAAACTGTTGGATGTGACTCTCGCACACCCTATAATCTTTAATAAGAAAATATACGAGTATTGTAGAATTTTATAATGCAAGTAGGGGAGAGGTGGGATGAAAGGGACATTGCAATTATCTGAAAGAGAAAGGATCTTCCCACGACGAAAGTATTTTTATTTTGTAGCAACACTAATGCATGATCAACCTCGTCTAACTGCCAGTCGCTGTCATTTCAAAGATAACGAACAAAATACACTATAAAAAGCGATAAATAAGACAGATAAATATAGAGAGAAGCTTAAGGGTAGCGTTTTCCGGTCAAAACGCTTGAAAAATACGCGCTTTTCATGAATTAAAAAAAAGAAACTGAACGATATACAGTAAAAATGTTTTTTGGATTTTATTACTTCATATTTGAAGATTAAACAAGAAAATTATTGTTTGAATTTTATCAATTTTTGCCTTAGATATACAGTATTCATTGTACCACTGTAGAAATTAGAACTCTGGACGGGCGCCACTGTAAAAAGCTTAATTGTGAACCGATTTCAAAAACTCTTACGGCATTCTATTCATAATTAGACTCGCTATCGCCTCATCCGCAAAGAGTAATTTTGGATCACCCATTTCTTTTTTATGGACAGATTTATGCATAGAACAACATGCTTTTTTGCATCATTGCGTTTAAACATGTGCTAAAAAAACGCCGGATTGTTTATTTGCAAAGAAGACGGATAAGGCGATAACCATTCACATATATTTTAAGAATATTTTTAGTTTTTTTATTTCAGACGATCCTGTCACGAGTTCTGATGGCGTCCGTTAAGAGCTCTAATTTCTACCTTTGGTACAATGAATGCTGTATAACTAAGGCAAAAATTGATAAAATTCAAACAATAATTTTTTTGTTTATTCTTCAAATATGTAGTAATAATGTCCAAAAAGCTTTTTTACTGTATGTCGTTCAGTTTCTTTTTGTTTAATTCATGAACATCACGTATTATTCAAGCGTTTTACCCTTAATACCATCGTGTAATGTTATAGTCAGATAACTGACCATTCTAAATAGTGTTACCATTTAAAACTAGAGTGGTTATTCACCTTTTTTACTATCTGGTCCTAAACAAAAATGTCCCTTTCCTCTAGCTTGTTCCGCGAAACGTGTGCAAGCCATAAGTGCTAACCAAACGCTTCATCCTAACTCATTTGAAGCCCACCGCCAGGATCACAGAAGTGACACTCTTGCTCGTGAAGTTATGGGAAAGAGTAGGTCACCGTTGTAAAAGCCGGGCTAAAGAGAGGGCTTAAAGAGATGTAACGTAAAACTGTGAAAAATTCTTCCTCTGTGTGCGCGCTACCCTGCGCCGGAAACCTTTCATTGCAGACAATTCAGACAATTCGCCGCTGACAGGTCGGATTTGCAACGAGCGCTACTAATTCCTGGCGTTCACACACACTTTGGTGGTGTAATTGGATTTTCATGTCAGCTACAGCCAAATGACCTCGATATTTATATTGGGGCTAACGTTCGCCGCGAATTTCCTGACCCACACTTTCAAACGATCTTGCCACAATCATTAGACATTAGACTCGGCAACGAATCCTGTTCCCACGTTGAAAAACGGCTGTAAGGCGCTTCTAATAATTGAATTTTCGAAGCATTACTATTTCCGATTTCGCGGTTAGGTGGATGGTTGTTAGTGGGTCAGAATATTTATTACTCGATCAGTATCACGCAGTGGCGGATTGAAGGAAAAAGGCCCAGGCGGCAAACATTCTGAGGGGCCCATTTCTTGGGGAAAATGAAGAGGTAGTTTTTTAAAAACGGGCTAAGTGTAGTAGTACAGAAAAATATAGTGTTTGGATAAAATCATTATTTTCTTGAAGATGGGGTCTTGAGGGGCCTTTTGAGCAGGGGCCCAAGCGGCAACTCCTCATCGGCCACCCGTTAAATCCGCCAGTGGTATCGCGTATACTTAACATATTTTTCCTAACATTTCCTACACTCCATTCCTCTGAGACACCAATTCCACGATGTGATATTTTTTATTACAGCAGGCCGTATCGATTTACCTTCACACGACCAACAAAAGTATCACCACTTAATCACACTTCCTCATATCACTTCGAGAACCCATCCATGTTCGACTCTGCCTGACCCGTTCTTTCCCACATCGAGCGAGATTCAAGCAGATCAGCTGTAACCGTTACAAGATCGATCACAGGTACCCCCAAAGGGCAAGGATTTCCACTTCGCACCATCCAAGGACCACCCCTCGTAAAAAGAGTGTCGCTACAAGCAACGAACGACTCGGCGCATCGGCGATTCAGGAGCAATCATCGTCCGGGAGGAAAATAAAACGAGCTGATCGTCACTCACCGAGGCTGAGCACGCTCGAGTACAGACGGCAAAGTATCCATCGGCACCAAAGCAGAGATCTGCGGCCCGTTCGATTCAACACGGTCGATGCCGACATCTCGCGCGGCAGCCACCCGAGCGAACGGTCCCGTCTTAAAAAGATGGATCGCGCGATCCACGGCATGGAGGATCCACGCACTGAATGGCCCACATATTAAACAGCGGCATATCGCCTCCCGCTGCATAATGTGGTGCCGTTGGGCGAGGGCAGGAGGAAAAAGGGAGAGAAAAAGAGGAAGATCGCTGGGCGCGAGCAAGAAGGAGGGAAGATGAAAGAACGCCAGCCCGTATGTATTCCCCTCCTTGCCGGCGAATGAATGACGCCATTCGTTGAATTGCGACCAAGATCCGGATGTGTCGAATCCCCAATGTTTGTCGCGGCTCGGGGAAACGCGGGATTTAACCCACTGAAGGGATCCAAGCGCTTCAAATTGATTTCGATCCTGCAACCTCAGCGTCAAAACACTTTAAACATTTTTCGATTCGTGGGGAATTTTTGTGAATCGCCACTGGTATTTCAGATCAAATGGATGGATCACTGGATCAAATTAGGGCTGGGACTATTCGAATAATTTAATATTCGAATAATTTAATATTCGAATATTTTAGAAGTATTCGAATGCTACGAATAAACTTCGAATATTCGAGTGCTACGAATAAACTTCGAATATTCGAATGCTACGAATAAACTTCAAATATTCGAATGCTACGAATAAACTTCGAATATTTGAGTATTCGAATGTTATTATTCGAATATTTAAGTATTCGAATACTATTCAAATATTGAAGTACATACTGATGTATTCAAATAGTATGGTGTGAATTATAAATCAAGTTCTTTAGGTTCATTTTTTTTTACAAGGTTTCATTTACTTTCAGTTGTGAGTTCGTTAGTTTGTCAGCGTGAAATCTTGTAAGCTAATTCTGACCCACTTCAACATATCCGATCGGCTTGAAACTTTGCACACATACGTAGTTCCGATGACAATACAATATTTTCACGCGTTTATTTTTAGTCATGAGAGGGAATAGTTCTCAGGCAGTCATTTGGGCCGGTATCAAAATTATTGGTTCCTTTTTAGTACATTTTAATAAAAGCTTATTGTTTTAAAAAAAAATTTACTATAAAGCATTTCATGCTTTTTAGTGAAAATCATAGAGAATACATCATTTAGTGAATACATCGGTATTCGAATAGTATTTGGATACTTGGACATTCGAATTATATTCGCCAAATAATTAGGCAACTGAAGTATTCGAATATTCGAATACCGACAAATTCGACAAATAGTCCCAGCCCTAGATCAAAAGTATTGTCTGGTCTCGCTGGCTTCGTGAAGGATGTTCTAAATTTGAAAACATGTGATTATTGTGGGAGAAAAGCACAAAACAAATGTTTAGTAATTATAATAATATTAGGGATAAAATCGATCTTTTTTGTTTACTGAAACAACTTTTTGAATAAAAATAATTGCTACAAATCAATTTAATGAAGGAATGTAACTTTTATCGAAGTGGTCCAACTCACCAGTAGTAGTAAGGGAGAGATGGTCCACATCCCAAAATTTCGTTTATTTATTTCCGCAGCTATTTATAAAGATACTGTGTTATGATCGTTACATGTCCTAGAAAAAAACAAAAAAAAAATCGATCTCTACCGGAATTACCCTGTTTGAAATATTAGTCGCGAATCACAGAAGTGTTTAGTGCGACAAGGCTTTTAGCAGTTTTACGATAGATGGACCATTTCTGGGCCAGAAAAGCTTCCAGTACTTGAAAATGGTAATTTTGGAATTAAATAGTGCGCATTGCCTAATATTGTATTTATTCCATTTGGACGAGTGTAATCGTTAATATGTCCACACACCATAACATCAATACATACCACAACTTGCCTGAACTTTCAAAATCACTTTTGTCAAAAATAAAGCTCCATACTTCAGAGATTTAGTCTACAATTTCGATTTAGTTTTAAGTACACGGTCGTCCCTTTTTGCCAACCCTGTACACAATTATTACCCTACAGTTTTAATGAATCATAAAGTGTCCATTATTTCACGAACCTAAGCAGTGGTCTACTATATCCGAATAATAATAAAATAAAGCTTCGAGAGAGGCTGAACTTAATGCTTCCCTGTGAGTGAAAAATTACAGATCGTCGGTGGGTAACGTAAGAAGCACGCGAGCAAGAAGAAGAAGAAAGCGAGAACGTCCAGAGCAGAGCAAACATTGCGTGACATGTCGTTGTAAGTTTATGTCGCGGTTACCATTTCTATTTACGGGAACGCACTTTATGGAGGATATTATCGTTTTAATACCCCGTGGTGCTGGCTCGTAACGGACTCCTGGAATCATCCGAGCAGCTCCTGCGCCGAGGCGAGCTCACAAATTTCGCTTATTCTTTGCAGCGTCTCTTTAGAAATAGAAAGCGACCTGCTCCGCTTACGATCGTTTTCATCCGTGGGCACATACACGCTACATTCCCTCTCTCTAGTTTATAGCTTGTTGTTCCTCCCTTTGGGATTAACACACTTCTGAGAAATGTATCGGAATAAGAAGAATCACCATTTTCATCTCGCGACCGGCGAT
The DNA here is from genome assembly GCA_029448645.1 of Andrena camellia. Taxonomy (NCBI): domain Eukaryota; kingdom Metazoa; phylum Arthropoda; class Insecta; order Hymenoptera; family Andrenidae; genus Andrena; species Andrena camellia. The sequence goes on along the minus strand of CM055682.1, from coordinate 5,371,098 downwards.
ACAAACGTTTTACGATAATTGAAAACGCGACCCTACGTTTGGGGAGATTTACGACGCGCTGCGCCAACCTTCCACCCGTTTTATCCAACACTTGTTCGCAAGTATACATGCATGGACAAGTTCTCGGGGCAGGTCGATCGATTCCTTCACTGCTTCGTACAGAATCTCTGTAGTTCATTATTTTCATCGTACAAGTATGTATACGTAGTTGTATTGGCAAATAATTTGTCAAAGTATGCATAATTTTCGATTTCAAATTCAAAGCTATCAGATGAGAAGAGGGCACACTGCTGAGTGGTTTCCTTGCGCATGTCACACCGTCATTTGTGCCAGTGATTATGAAAATGATTTCTTAATCCTAATCTAAATTGAATGTTTGGAGATTTTTTACTTAAAAGGGAAGTAAGGTAACCAGAAAATTCAGAAAATTATGCAACTTTCTGTGCAAGTAGAGTAGTTCATTCGTGACACAACGAATGCCATAGCGCAATTTTAGGGGGTGAAGTCACCCCTTGCAGAATTTTCTTTTTCTTGGAATATCTCGAGAACGGTGAGGGATATCCGAAAGAAGTTTAAAGAAAAGTTGCTTCTTTTTTTTATATCTACAAAACTGCATAAGAATAATTCTCGAAAAAATTCATACTTTTCAAGTCACCCCTACCACCGAATCCGAAATTCGATTATTATTTTTTAATTATAATTACTCCTCGTTAGGAATATCGACCACGAAAATTGTATTCGCAGAGAGTAACAATTTCAGAACTCAAAGTATGGAGTCTTCTGCGACCACTTGATTACAAACGACGAAGAGATCGATGTCGCCGATCGAGCTTCGAAGCTTCAATAAAAATACTAAATTTCGAAGCGGAAAGTGGCGTTTTCTCAGTCGACCCGATGTTGGTGATAATAGATTGGACGTTGTGGTAGGCGCAAGCACGCAATTGTCAAGGAAACTCGAGTTTGAAACGCGATATCACCGGAAGACATTTCATGCAGCATCGTGAAGGTAATACTAGCCTTGCGGTTCCACCGCGAATCTATTGGAAAAATCCTAGACCAAACATTGATTAGTCCTTGTTGGGTTTTCACTAATCTTACACCAGCACGGATAATCATATTCCCATCGAACAGTGTTACGATTACTGTTAAATCGATTCCCACGAACCTGAACAAATCTTTGGAGTACGACGGTCTGCATATCGCAACATAAAATACGAAGTACCGCCATAAAAAAATATTTGCAGCCCAAACACAATACTTCCTTCAATTCCACGCGTAACATCTGCGCAAATATATCTGTAATCAGTGGCGCAACCAGAGGGGGCCCAAGGGGTCCTGGCACCTCCCAAAGAAGGGGCTTTGTAAAAAGAAAAAAAAACTGGATTTTATTCTTTAAATAAATTTTTACAATCACCTAACGAGTTTTATTGAATTTGCATTAAGAATATTTTTATCCGTTAAACTCGGCTCCCCCCAAGATTAAATCCTGAGTGTACCACTGTCTGTAACAATTCACAAAATCTGCACATTATAATACCTAATGCAACTTTCAACGTCCTAGTTTTCTGAAAGTACAAATTCGAAGACTTCCATCATCGTCCAAAATACCGGGCATTATTAGGATATCTTTCCGGATCTTAGTGCACAAACACCCTTGATAATGTACAGGGTGTACAATAATTATATACCATAGTTCATAGAGGTGACTCTACACCTTTAAATCGGTGGAGATCTGTTAAAAGAATGTATGCACCGCAGAATTGACGTTGACCTTGAAATTCAAGGTCCATTTTTTTTTTATTGTAACGTGTTTGACACACTAACACGACAAGAATTGTTAAAGGAACTGTGTTCCAAAGAATGTTTCAAGCAACAAGCTTTGACACTTTGTATCCTTCCATTGAATAAAACAAATTGAAATTAAAATTTTTATTGGATATTGAATTTCGAAGTTAAGATAAATTTTGCGGCATATTTTTTTAACAGATCTCCAGCGAGCCAGAGGTGTAGACTCACCTGTGTAAACCATTACATATAATTCTTGTACACCCTATACATTATCTGATACAACACATATCATGTATCAATACGTGCCGTTGAAATTGCTCACCTAATTATGATTTCGTCGAGCAAGAGGCACGCCAGCTATTCCAGATGATCTCTGCACGTGGTGGAGGGACTCACAACCGCGAAACAAGACACTGTGGTACACAATCACACTGGTCCATCGACTTTTCCTTCCGTATCTGAAGAAAAGAAACCATTCACGTTTCAATTAATATTGTAGCGATACAGAATGTCTTCATCCTACATCAGTGTTTCCCAACCTTTTTTTGAGTCGCGATCTCTTTTTATAATATTCAAAGAACCTGCGACTCGCCCCCCCCCCCTCCCCCCATATAAGGTAAATTAAATTTTCGCTTTCTTTCATTTATGAAAAATCAGTGTTACATCATTAATAAAGTATGGCAATGTAACCATATTAAAATAAATAAGTGCTAAAAATCGTCAACTAAAAATAACCGTGGCGACCCCCCAGAAAACACTTCGCGACCTACAGGTTGGGAAATGGGAATCACTGTCCTACATGCTATTAACGTTTAATGAAACAACACTGTTCAAACTAAAGTTTAGTTATAGATTTATGTATTCTTATAAGGTAATTAATATTTGGACCTAGTTATGCAGTAAGCTACCAACCCTCAATGATTTGAAACTGATTGTGAGTAAATTTAGTTTGAAGATTTTAATTGTTAATGAAAAGTAGCTTCATTTCTATTGGGTATATTTTATTTCTTATTATTGTTTTACAATGTTGTTTAATGGGTTATTTAATAGTGAGTAATATAATATTAATTCAAATTTCCTCGATCTTTTGTTTTTTAAGACTAAAATGGAACTATGAGATGGTAGTCTTAATAATTGTACGTAAGAGTTGTTCTATGGGTTGGTCATTTTTTGCAGAATAAAGATCACAAAGTTATGAGACCCATACTTCGTTTAACTAACTTTTTGCCATTTTGAGGGTTGGTAGCTTTCTGCATAACTAGATCCATTTGGAAGATATCCATGTATAGAAGCTAAACTTGGAAGAAATCTTAAGGTGTTAAGCGAACAGTGTTCTTTTCATATTCATAAGTGATCAAATAAATGTCCGAAGAACGAAAGTGTATTAATTAAAGCATTGAGACCAAAAACAAACTAACCCACATTTTTGCGAAATTGAGTTAGTAGCAATAATGTATTCCAATAGGCTGTAATAATCATATAAAATATGAAAAATTGATTTTTTTTTTCAATGTGTCCCCATTATCCTTTTACTCAGGATATAGGTACACGTGCATGTATTATATTGTAATAGGTACAACAGAAACTTATCTAGACACTCGGAACATAGAAATTAAGGGGGTATAACCGTGTGACAGTGTCAAAAACGGATTTTTTATTTTTTACATATTTATTAGATTGATGTTTTAGGAATATTATAAAACAAGTCCGGTGTAAAAATTTGGAAAATTGACGAAGTTATAGGCATTTGAGTGAAACAACCCAGGTAGCACGGGACGGCGCGGCGCGACGTCTCGACCGATCGCAACGGAACTACATTTTTCATTACGGTGGCCCTAAAAACTCGCGCTATGTTCAACCGATTCACTTCCAATTTTGCATGCAGAATCGTAATAAGATTCCACATCGATCTACGACGCTTTTTTTATTCCGATTCTGCGTTTATTATTTATAAAGAAAAAAGATGGACTTTTCTCCTAGAAAAATCTAACTTTATCTTTGATCTCTGACCATTTCTTTATTTTTCAAAATTTTCAAAATCGGCGCCGTAGATCGATTAACATATTTTATAAAAAGAAAAATACTGGGTTTGATTTCAGACACGACATACAGCTTTTTCAGGGCCACCGTGTAGCCGTCTAAAATCGAGAGAGTTTCGGATATGTATGCATAACTTCCGAAACACAATAGTTTTTTTAACTGAAACTTTTTTTTTAAGTAGTTCACGATACTATGTAAACATAATACAAAATCGAAAAATCTTCATCGAGCCATTGACTTGTAAAAAAATCCACAAAATGTACACATTTTCCGAGCGTTCAAACGGGTATACCCCCTTAAGGGGTCCTTTCACTGTGACGCTCTGATAAAGTACCGCTGTTTGGAATTTTTTTTGTCACGAAATGAAAGTGATTACTGAAATTGAAGTTTTTTCTATTTATTAATACGTGTTTTGAGAATACAACAATGTTTTTTCACATTTTTTTTAATGCTTGCTTGCACCAAAATAGGTGCGTGTAAATGCGCTGTGAAAAAAAGACGCTTCAACTGCGTGGTCGATTTTGGAGGAACTATGTACATATCTGAAACTAAAAAACCAAAATGATTTGTAATCCGTATGCCTGTCGCTATGGCGAAGACTAAAATTAATTAGATGAAGAATTAACAAAATGGCGGACGTCCAAAGTTGAAATATCAAAATTACTTAGCTAAATTTTTTAATCATTCTGCGATGCAAAAGATGAAAAAAATGTGTGATTCTAGTCCTCGCGATATACCTATAGCGACAGTCATACTGTTTACAAAGCTCCCTGATTTCCCCGCTTCAGATATATGGTTTCTCCAAAATCGATTTTTTTACAGCGCATATTACACCCACCTATTTTGGCGCAAGCAATCATTAAAAAATATATGAAAAAAAAGCATTTTTGTATTCTCAGAACACGTATTAATAAATAGAAAAAAACTTCAATTCTGTAGACACATTCTTTTAGTTGCAAAAAAAAGTTCCAAACAGTGGTACTTTATCAGGGCGTCACAGTGGGAAGACCCCTTAAGCGGGGGTGACATCCATACCTAGATAATTTAAACACAGAATTCACTGAAAGAAAATCGATGTCTAGACACTCTGGATATAGGAGCGCAAAGGGTTAAGTGGTGTCGCGTAAAAGGTGGCTGCTTCGATAATTTTTTATGCTACGATTGCTCCTTTTTCGTTGGCGTACAATTTAGGTGCTCCGGTTCTGCCAGCTACCCCATTACGAGGTTCGTCGCACTATTAACTCCGCGAGCTTTAGTTTTGTCTAGATACTCGGCTCCTTGACCCTACTTTGCATCACGTGCCAAGCCAAGTGGGATCAGGTACCATTTATCCACTCCAACCGGTTGCGATGCTGTAATTCAAACCGCTTCGAGGGCTATTGTCAGGGAAGAGAGATATCAATGTCGGTTTGAAATCCGCGTAAATACTTAACGTTATTCGGCGGGGCCCTTGGCAAAATATGCACTCGCTAAAACCTGATCCATTTACTTGGAACAATCCATCGTTCCATTTCCGGTGCTATTTACTCCAAACTTATCAACAACGAGAGTACTTTCATCTATATCGTTGAAATATTGATGAATTTTGAAAATACACATATTTATGAACTTTCCGAGTCTTCTTTTATAAACATGAATTGAATGATTAATATTGTGGGGAGTAGGGTAAAAGGGGGCAATGACGGTCACTTATGCTATAATTATAATAAAACCAAAATATGAGATTGGAATATGTTTTGACAATTATCTTAATATATAAAGCAGAAAGTGTTTGTGTGTTTGTCTGGGGTCACGAAATGTGTCCCAGCTCAGTATACCTAGCTAATCCAGAAGAAGGTGACCATTTTCACAAAAAAAGTTTTTTCTTTCTTTTTTTAATCAGAATCTAAATTTCGGGCGAAGCCGAAAAGTAAAGCTAGTTCTCTTATAAACTTAAACTATCAAACTATTTGTAGGATACGAAAATAATTAGTTTTACATTGATTTATTCAATAAAATTAAGAAATACATAAAATATGAGTTTGGCTGATATTATCCACACCTTCGTCATTTAAACATCTTTCGTCATTTAAATAATGTCACAGACTTTTGGATCCTGTTGGTGGAGTGTTCGTAAAGTAGTCTAATTGAATCATCATTTCCTACTTGAATTCCCCCAGTCTCTGCAACGTCTGTTTTGCTTCAATATAAGATACATACTCCGAAGTGAAGGAACATTCTATGTCTTAAACAATCGCCTTATTTTAAAGCTTCAGCTGTGCACAATAAACCAGGAAGCTCTCGGCGATTTCAACTCTGATTGGGCTTATTTGACGTATACACAATAGGTCGTCACGTCCGCGGCAAAACTGTCGTACAAGTCGCTGCAACTTCCTCCTCCAACTTACTCTACAGGGTGTAAAAAAATTATATGTCGAGGTTCACACAGGTGACTGTACACCTCTACGTGAGTGGAGATGTGTTAAAAAAAATGTGCCGCAAAATTGATCTCGATATCGAAATTTGAGATGCAATTTTTTTTTATTTAAATGTTTTTTACTCATCGTCACTGGAAGAATAAGTGTCAAAGGAACCGGTTCTGTATTTCGTTCTTTGGAGCATAGTTCCTTTGACACCTTTTCTCGTTTGAGCGAGACAAACACGTTACAATACAAAAAATTAACCCTTAATTTCAAGGGTAAAGTCAATTTTGCAGCACATTCTTTTAACAGATCTCCACCGATCCAGAATGTGTGAAGCATGATATATAATTTGTATAAATAGTAGCGTCTGTAGGCCCAGGGGCGGAGTTGGAAATTTGGCGCCCCTAGGCTAAAAAGTGTTTGCCGCCCTTGCCGCGAAATATCATCAAATATTTTAATTTAAAAGAGTCGAGACAATTTCAAAATTAATTCAATACATATAGCAACTAACAAATGAGTTATTGCTAATTCGCTGTATGGAAAAGAAGTGAATTATTTTTAAAATTATTTCAAGTCTCTGTGTTTAAACCCTCCGCAATTTCTTTCACTCAAAATTTATCGCTCCCCAAAATTTTCCGTTCTAGACTGCAGCCTACTTACAACGGAACATCCCGAACCCGGAAATTCAAAAAATTCTGAAACTTTGTGAATATGTGGGGAATTTCCTCCTGATTGCAACGCAATTTTTGTTTACTGCCTAAATTCACTATAAGAGGGTGGAATTGACCCCTGAAAATATGGTTATTTTCTGATTTTGTGTTGTAACTCGTGAACTGTAAAATAATTTTTTTACCAAATGATAGATCTAATTAAAAGAAGTAACTTTTGTCTTGAAACTTTTTTTCTATCTCTTAGAGTTCGCGAGTTATAACACAAAATCGGAAAATAGTCGAATTTTCGGGGGTTAATTTCACCTCCTTCGAGTGAATTTGGGCAGCAAACAAAAATTGCGTGGAAATCAGGAGGAAGTCCCCTGCATATTCACAAAGGTTCAGAATTCTTTGAATTTCCGGGTTCGGGATCTTCCCTTATTAGCCTATACACAAATCCGCCCCTGTGTTTTTTATGCCTCCACTTCAACGGATCCCAAGTACCATTTGTAATGATTAATTACAGAAAGAAAAATATATTTCTATAGTTTAAGACATCCTTAATACAGTGCAAAAAGCCCCAATAAATTATCTGCAGTAGCTTTCATTTAATTAATTCCTAAAGATCACCTATTTTTATGGGCTCTAGACCGGAACATCCCCTAAGGGGGGTTCGCGTGTAACAACCCCCGAAATTTATGATTTTTTTTTAAAAAAAGACTATTGTTAATATTGCAGTAAACTCTTTTGGGATATAAGGAGGCATCTTTAAACTTGCAGAAAATATTTTTTTTTTGTCGATCCTTCTTATTATTTATTAATTATTGTGGAATAGTTTTAACCTGTTTGACGATGTTGGCGTCAGGTGTAGCATCTGTCACAGTCATCTGATTGCAAAAAGAAGAAAATTTTCTTAAAGTTAAATAATTTACACTGGGACTGGACCTAAAATTTTAATTTTAGTTTTTATTTATAATACTTTTCTCGTCGATATAAAGAATAATATGAAAAATTTGTCTAAGGAAAAAACTTACTTTTTCTTTCAAACGCTATAACTCTTTTAATTTTTCATTTTTTTTCTTTAAAGTGGACCAATCCCAGCGTAAACTATCTAACTTTAAGAAACTTCTGTTTTGTTTGCAATCGGATGACTGTGATAGGTGCTACACATCCCGCCAACAGGAGGTTACATCGTCGAAGAGGTGGACAAGATTCCACAACAATTAATAAATAATAAGAAGGCTCGACATAAAAAATTATTTTCTGCGAGTTTAAAGATGCCTCCTTATATCTCAAAAGAGTTTAATCCAATACGAGCAACAGTTTTTTTCAAAAACAATTCTGAAATATCAGTTACTTTTGGGGCTGTTAGACGAGAACCCCCCATTAATTGGAGACGACTTTAACTCTAACTGGACGACATTGGACGTAGAATAGGTCGCGACGTCCATGACAAGACTGTCGTACAAGTCACTACAACCTCCTCCAGCGAAAAGCAACAACGTTCGTGGGGTCTTTCAAAGACGACAGAATTGAATGAGCCAGTTGTACGTCTCGCTACCAATCCGCCAAACGTTCCTTTTAGACGGACAGGTGTATCTCGTTCCCGTCTTGCTTCCATTACGATAACGAGAGGCGAAGACGCCGTTCCTTGGAGATCACCTTACTAATCCCGTCCTGTTCCCTCGAACCCTCCCTCGCGGAGTGTGCGAAAGGGGATGAAAGATCGGGCAGCATTTATTCGGTCTGCCTGTTCAGCAACGTCGTAATTCAAGCTGCAGAGAGGGGTGTCCATTGTCGGTCGTAGAAAGATATCAGTGACAGTGAGTTTAGGTACTTAGTCGCGAGTCGCGTATCAAAAGGGCGAAGCCATTTCGAGGCTCGGCGATGGGTATTGTCCGTAAACGTGCCTTTTGTGCTCCAATTGAGCCTCGAATGGATCATCTGCGTCGCGGGAAAGGTACGCAGTATTCCGTGGCTTCCTTTGTTTACAAGATACCAACTAGCAAGGAGAAAAGGACTGGTGGCTGTGCTGGCCGAATACAAGAATTGTAGTCTCTTTACTTTTTTTTTAAAATCATGTCTGCGCGCAAACGTTTTCCCGAGGCTCCTCCCCGTCGGAGGATCGAACGGAAGAGATAAACGGGACCAAAAGAGAAGCAGTAACGTTCGACCGTTGCTTGACCCATTTGCCTCTGCCTTTTGCACAATTCAAATTGGGCATTGTGGGGCCATCGATCGGCCCAGGAAGATCGCTGTATTTTTAATATTACTGTTTATTGGGGTGGGCCATTTGTTCAAGTATAAAATGTAGGTTCTCCACAAAGCTGCTTTTATTCCAAACATGCTAACCATCTGCGAAAAATTTGAGCCTAATCGGACAGTATTTGGACGTCACTAGGATTAAACGTTTTTAGGGAAAGAGTCTTTTCTGTCTGCTTTCTAATTAAGGACTCTCCAGCTGACGTCCTTGTCGATTTGGGAGTACTAGTGGAAGCCATTTTTATACCTGACACAAAAATTTTTTTTACGCTAGTCAAGAATAATATACACATAACTGTGTAAAATAATATTGCAAATCACAGCGACCTATAAATATGGTTGATATGGGCCATTTTTTGATATACACACTAGGGTGGCACTTATTTTGAACATGCGATTTCATTTGCTCTCACCCCCTAATATGGTTCCATTTCATAAAAAAATAGTCCCCGAAAAAGATTATTGCAATCGAACGACAGGAAAGGGTGCCAACCAGGCATTAAAGTTTAGAATTCATCAATGGTTTGAATTTGCAGAATTTCTCAAAAATGGTAGGCCGTATCGAAATTTTGTTCAAATAACACTAAAAGAGCATTGAATTTTCTACAATTATTGTATATACAATTTTTTTTTGCTTCCAACCAGTTTTTAGATAATAGCGTTTGAATATAAAGAGGTTGGCACTTTGCGCGTACCACCTGTACAGCGTGACGTATTGTCTATACGCGCGTAGTGCTGACCTTTGTATATCCAAACGCTATTATCTAAAAAATGGTTGGAAGCACGAAAAAATTGTATATACAGTAATTGTAGAAAATTGAATGCTCTTTTAGTATTATTTGAACAAAATTTCGATAGGGCTTACCATTTTTGAGAAATTCTTTAAATCCAAACCATTGATGAATTCTAAACTTTAATGCCTGATTGGCACCCTTTCCTTTCGTCCGATTGCAATAATCTTTTCGGGGAATATTTTTTTATGAAATGGAACGATATTAGGGCGTGAGAGCAAAGAAATACAAAAAAAAATCGACACTTATAAATAAGGGCCACCTTAATACACACTCCTTTTGGTTTAAGGAACAAAAACGGGCTTGTGGAGAGCAACAAATAAAAAAAAAATACTGTTTATGTCCGTAAATGGTAAATTGAATAAAGGATGATTTTGCACGTCGTTCCGCTGTTGATGAAGCTGAACAGGGTGGAGGAGTCAAGAAAATTCGTTTCTCTGGAGGATTATAGAGAAAGACTTCGTTTGTTGCCGTAAATTATGAATCCGGGGTGCTGAGCTGGAACGAGACGCCTCGAGAATGAGATAGATATACCTAAGTGGAAAATAGAAGGTTGGAGAACTTAGTCAGCCCCATATTTTCGTTTCTTATATCGAATACCATACGTTATTCGCTCCTCGGAAGGTGGAACTGATTTATACGGCTCTCATTTTCAGGGGCTGGTGTGATTTATGCTGCCAATATTTCAGGTGTTCGAAATTCCAGGGAAAAGAGTGGCTGTATTTTGATCTCCGCCCGCTAAAATTACACCGAGTTCGAAAGACATCTGCTTCGAATAAACTCTTATCTTCTTCCCTTGACATTCCCTTTCGTATTAAACGAACGTGGATCAATCTTCCGGTGCCACTGTTGTGATATTTACAATCTACGGGGTGCTCAACGTAACAAGTCTTGTACGATTTTTTAACCACTTTTAATAATATGGTAAAGAATGTTATCAACGATACTTTATCTGTTTTGGGGTTGTCCTTAAATTACGTAATGGGTTTTTAGGGCGGAGGGCATTTCTTAAGTTTTCTAAGAAGGGGGACGTATTACGTAATAATTTTTAACCTAATTTTCAATATGTGTAGCCTAAAAAATGACATTTCATCGCGCACGTTATATGGTTTTGTTTGAAATGGTAAAACAAATATTACGTAAGGAAGGAAAGGAGAGGGGGTTGAAATATAAAATCTTACGAATTTTTATACTGGAGGAGGGAGCGGGTTAAAAATCGCAAAAATTACCCTCGCATAATTTATGGACGGCCCCTTTAAATAAACGAGGTATAAATTCCAGTAAAGAAAATTTTAAAAATGATTGTCCCCTTTTGGTAGAAGCTCAAATCACAAACTCTCGTTGACTCTTATCCATTTCCCGAAAGCAATTGCCACTTTGTCAACGTGTCATAATATTCACTGGCATGAACTTTCTTCAGTATTCTTCTGCGCCCGAGCAAAGTGTTATAATATGGAAGACAGCAGGCAACATTCGAACATTCACTCAAGTAGAACATACTTTCACGCATATCGACGCATTCATCTTAATGTCTCCCACAATATTATGGTAAAAATATCGTACGATTCCATTAAAAAAAAAAAAATGAAGGCGCCCTTGACCTTATAATGAAAGAAAATAATTTGTACTTGTAATTCTTTACTGCAATTTGTCCTCCACTCGAAAGACACAAAGTTTTATTAATAACTTCCTTTATCGCATTACGGACCGTTACGCTGAACACTCTGTAAAGCAATCAAGCTGAAAGAATCGATGGAGGAATCGGCCGTGTTACAATCGCCAGCGGAACTTAACACTCTGCCATAGTGGACGCGTAAAAATACACATGATACGAAATCTCGCGTTTTCAGGCCGCGCATTCTGACCTCTCTAAATATAATCTTCATCAATAAAACTGAAATTTCAGCCTGACTAAATTAATTTCGGCAGACAACACCGTTCGAGTGGAGCGGAGGCGGATGGAAGAGGAACGCGAGAGCCTGAGAGTTCTTAAACTAAGATAACACAACGCGGTAGATATGCGGAAGAACCACCTAAATTAGCGCCAAATCACCGACCCAACAATTGGCTACTTAATTTATAATCGCAGAAAAGTGTTGCTTAACTGAGAAGATTTGCCAAATGAATGGACTCGACGACGCTGTATATAAATATAATGAACAGGTACCTACGTTCTAAAATATTTATAGCTTCGAGTAAATAATTGATCGTATATAGATTTCTCCATGATAAACTTGAACGGCAACGAAATCAAATTTTACTGGATACTCGTCCACGCTCTATCAAAAGTTTAACGATTTTTACAGAAAAAGGTGCAGTTTGTACCACTGAGCGCCGTTTCAAATTAAAAAAAAAAAGTAATAACACGCTGGAGGCAGGGCGTTATGGGGTGCAAAGAAACTGTTGGAAGTTGTCCAAATATTGTCCAAGTGGGCACTGGCGTTTTTAATATCGTGACAAAAGCCTCAAGTAACCCTTTAATTAAAACTGATTATAACGAATATTGTATAATAGACGCGGAGGAAGGCGACGTACTATAAAAGTGTAGAGCAAGTGCAGCATATTTGGAATACTGTTGGTAATTCGGAATACCGAAGGTGAAGGTAATTTGGAATTCAAAAAAGTAAAAAAATTACGCCAAGTACATGAAAAAGTCGAGGACAGAAAAGAAAATTATCAAATAAATCACAAAAGAATAGAAGATAATAACAAATAGAATATAAAAAAAAGATGTGAAATCTAAATGAGCTGCAAGTACATAAAGGTGCTTTCCAGCAGCGTGCAAAGGCTGTGTAACACAATGTAAGATTCGGTCAAATACTTGGCGTCGTAATTGAATTCATGCATTATCGAAGGTGTCCATGTATCAAAATAACTGAATAAGTATGTATACGAAATCCTTCCTACAAAATTATGCGTACATACATAGCCTAGTGTAGGTCACAGTATCATTTTACGCTTCGATTATCTACATAGGGTAACTGTACTCGTAATTGACAGTGTACCAATAGTTGACACTTTTATTTTCAGTCACGAATAATAAGCTTCCTATTCAAAAAATGTTTTTGACTAATACGCTGTTTGAAAAAAGTATTAGTCAAAAACATTTTTTTAATAGAAAGCTTATTATTCGTGATTGAAAATAAAAATGTCAACTATTGGTGTACACTGTCAACTACTAGTACAGTTACCCTATACATAAAATCCTCGGTTTAATTACAAATAAAAAACACTTTGATGATATACAAACATGTTGCAATTCAAATTTTGGCAACTTACCTTGTGTTTGAGACTGCATTTTGGTTGCAATTCAATGATACAACGATACATATTTGTAAAAACACGTGGAATCTCAAATTTCGACTACTTATCTTATTTGACACTCACCAGGTTATAACTCGACGGTAAGCTGTCAAAATTTGGAGTGGATTGCATAGTGAAGATAGCGATTGACGAACGAAACATGTGTTAGTTTCTTTTGGCTAAAGGTGTGCGTGTAACGCGTATACAACCCCTGGCAATAAGTTTTCGACCAAACGCAGTGGTACGAAGTCAACGAGAAACACCATAATTTTTTGTATGTAAAACAGTGCGGTATAAATTTCAAACTTGTGGCAATGTTAAATTGGTCTAATATGAAGTAAATATACCAAAAATAATAAAGACATTAGTTTATTATCTATTAAAAAACAATGAACAAACAAAATGTTGGTTGGAAAAAAGTATTTGGCCAACGGAAGCTCTGGAAAAAAAGTATTCGACCATATAAATTTGCAATGAAATGAACAATAATTTACTTAAAATTCACATTACCTAATATTTAATTACATTTCCACGTGCACGTATATGCGCTTTTATGCGTTTTGGCATTGATTCTATAAGATTTTCGCAGTGTGTCGGCGTGATTTCATTCCACGATGCCTTAATTGCTTTGCGAAGATATTGCGCAAAAATTTTTAATGAAAAATAGGTTTAGTGTACCTACTGGCCGGCCATTTTTTCAGTTCTGATCCCATTAGTCCGCAAATAATTTTGTATTCTTTTGCTAAACTGTTTTGCTGCATTCTGGAGCTCTGTATCTCAGTGTGGCGCTATGCTAGCGAGTAAGAAATTTGTATGTTTATCGCTCGATGTCGAATGTGTTCTCACTTTCTTCGTCTTCTCACTTGCCGTCTCGTTCACAAGTCACGCAGAGTGCAATAAAACAATGTATTGAAAACATAAGTTAACGAATTGTTCCGAGATCAGTCAATTGTTAGCTAGCGATCGAAGCAGGTCGATGAAATTCAGCATGACACCACGCAAGCATTTTTCTGACGATTTAAAGCAAAGAATAATTAAACTCTTGAAAGAGGGCAATACTCAACGAAAAGTTGCAGAAATTTTAAATTGTTCCCATAGTGCGATTAGCTGTACATAAGAATATACTGTAAATAAGAAATTTAATGAAAGTGGAAGTGTAGTTAATTGTACAAGATGTGGACGCCCTCGTTCATCGTCAAAAAGAGATGACCAACAATTACGACAAATTGTTCAAAATATGAGGCGAGGTATGTCTAAGGAAATAAATGGAAAGTGGGAACAAAATGTTTGTGACTGTACAGTGAGAAACCGGTTAAATGAAATAGGATATTCATTTTGCAAAGCGAAGACAAAACTGTTTGTTACGAAACAGCATAGGAAAAAACGTTTGGAATGGTGTAAGGAACACCGGCATTGGACTGTGGATGATTGGAAAAAAGTAATTTTTAACCCAATAGAGAATTTATGGGCAACGTGGAAGCAGTTAATTCGTATAAAAAAAAACCTACAAACAAAAATGAGCTTCGTGAAGCAATTAAGGCATCATGGGATGAAATCACACCGATAAAATGCAAAAATCTTATAAAGTCAATGCCAAAACTCATAATAGCGGTTATGCGTGCACGTGGAAATGTAACTAAATATTAGGTAATGTGAATTTGAAGTAAATTATTCTTCATTTCATTGCAAATTGACATGGTCGAATACTTTTTTCCAGAGCGTCCGTTGACCAAATACTTTTTTCCAAGCAACATTTTGTTTGTTCATTGTTTTTTAGTAGATAATAAACGAATGTCTTTATTATTTTGGGTGTATTTACTTCATATTAGACCAATTTAACATTACCACAAGTTTTAAATTTATATCGCATTGTTTTACATACAAAAAATTATGGTATTTCTCGTTGACTTTGTACCACTGCGTTTGGTCGAAAACTTATTGCCAGGGGTTGTACGTATCATGTTGACGAAAATTTTGACTGGAGAAGAAGAATCATAAGAAAAATCTATCCGTTTCCGACAGATCCATGAGACGATATTACGATATCTCTGTCATGCGTGGACCGATTTTATTGAATTTGGTCTTTTTCGAAAGCTTATATGCGGTTTACATAAGAAAAATGCCTTTAAATTTAGGAAATATTGCAGGCGTGATGAGATATTAATGAAATAAGTTTCAGGTAAGGTTGGATTAGCCGGATTACGAGTAAAAGATACGCGGCAGCGACAGTCGACATATAAAGGGTGTCGAACATGTACTTGGCGTCGAGATGCTGCCACGTCTCTTGATATTCCAAAGCTTAGCGATGCTTTTGTTTCACGCATAACGGCTACCGCCACGTCGGTTTGGGCCAGCGCTGTCCATTTATATTTACTTAAGATTGTTCCTATATAGTGATTTTTTAGCCTGATCAGATCATAAAAGAAAATAATTTTATTATCTACATGTTTTTTTAAGTTTATAAAGTGAATGTAAATTAGAATACCGGTATTCCAAATTACCTGCACCTTAACGAAATCGATACTTCCTGTCACTTTTCATTTAGACCAAAGTTTCAGTTACTTTTTGTTTTTTTATTATTACTGAGAGTTTGAAATATAAAAGTTTATTAGTTTCCCTATGATATTATGCAGTTTTATTCGTTCCCATCCTCTGCCGTAATTTTTTATTTCTTTTAAACAAACTGGTATTCCAAATATACTGTACTTCCTCTAGTATTTATTTTGTGTTTACATACTTTTATATTTGAATTAACTGTTTATCTGTAACTTATTATCACTATTTTCCTCACCATCTACATAATATTTCCTTGAAGCTTCTATAACTCAGATTCTATGGTATATACCTACCGCCAAATGGGGAAACTTTGACCACTGGGGTAACTTTGACCACAAAACTGGATTTTGAAACAAATTCCTCTAGCATCTATTGTATTATTGTAATATATTGTAATGTAGCAGGTATTATTCTCAGATAAACTGCATCTTGAAGTAGGAAATTAAAACTATCCACGGTACTTTGTTTAAAAATAATACCTGTTATACAATAAATGCTAAAGAATTTTGTTTTAAAATCTAATTTTGTGATCAAAGTTACCCCATTTGACAGTACCACCCATTATCACATAACATTTTTCCCTCAATTTAGTGCAGTGATTCCCAACCGGTGGGTCACGAAGTGTTTCCTACGGGGTCGCCACGGTTTTTGGACTTTTTTTAATATTATCAAGTTAGAATTATATTCTAAAATATCTATTTTTAATGCGTTTTCTTTACCTTATTAAATTTACCTTACCTTATATGGGGGATGGTCGCAGATTATTTAAATATTATAAAAGGGTATCGTAAATCAAAAGAGGTTGGGAAACACTGTTTTAGTGTGTTGATTTACTTTCTGATTGGGATACATTTGGAGGGTTGAGAAGCTAACCAGTGTATGTCCAACTTTTCCCGAAAATGAGTCACGTAGTTCAAAAACCTTTTTATTGTTAAAACTTTCAGTTAATAAATCAATTACTTTTATAATTAATAAATTGCGGTGCTTATATTAACCACGGAAGTACTATTTAGGCAAAATTATTCAGCGAACGAACAGTGTATAGTTCGGTTTTAATACAAAAGTACTTACACGTATAAAATCAAAGGTGCAAAGTATAGATCGAAGAATCGTACGGAAGCGAAAATCAACTGTTACCGTAAGTATGAGTGTATCGAACGCGACATTCGCGCCGTAATAAAATTAGTCAGTTACTAACCCATTCGACGTGCCGTTATCGTTAGCTCGTTAACTTGCATTTTTCCGCGCAACGATATGGCTTGCACTCACGTAACGCGAGCTTTCCGAGGCGTAATGCATCGTTTTTGTCACGGCACATGAAGGTAGGTACATTACGTGCAACCTGTGTCTTTACTCGAAACGAGGTCGGTGTAGAGAAATATGCAAAGATAAGGAAGTAGGCTCTATTACAGTCTTCGATAGGGCAACGAAACTTCCTTAATTATTCAACAACTTATTTTAATATGCATCATTTATTCAAGACGAAAAGGAACGTGGCGTAAGACCATCGCGTGAATTCGTGGGAACCGATCAATAATTCTTGCGAATCGTTAATAAACACTTGTGGATTAATTACTAAAATTCTTGCGAAGTATCGATTATATTATCCTTTCTTTTAATGCGTTTCGGAGAGCAAACGACATGTGTGCTTCGTTATAAATTAAAATTCAAGAAAGGACGAGTTACGAATTTAACGATGTGTGTGTAAAAGTAATTTACGCAAATGGGCATAATTTTTTTATTGGATATCCAAAAGGAGGCTTTGAAATATTAATGCAGAATTTTTTGAGCGTTAAAGAAAGGTTTTCGGAACTTCTGCAGCAAATGTACACGGAGTTGAAAAACAAACCGAGTGGAATAAAAAAATTTTATTCCGTAATGACGTAAATCCTTTTTCTCATTTCACTGAATGCCACATGCCGCTTTATTTTTAAACAGTTTTTCTTTAAAATCCTGCAGAGCCAGTAATCACATAATTCCAGCAATTTAAATAGAGCTACCTATGTTTATTTAAACGAAACTTGCATATCGCACATTCATGACATCTTCATTTCTAAAATTTGCAACCAATGTAAGGCTGCAAAGTAGTAAACTAGTAATTTATAAAATAGTGATACAAACAAACGGAGGGATTCGAGTGTTTGCTAATCTAAAAAATGACCATTTGTATATCCACGAAATAAATTAAAAGTGAAAAATGTTATATTCATTCGAACGTGATTATCGAGTAACAAATCGATTAGACATACTTGAGATGGAATCCAATGACCATTACCTACCCCTAAGAACGATAGAATTTTGGTGTAAAAATTTCCAAAATGGCGACTCTAACCCTTCGTGGTCACAGGACGTGTATCGCGCCCCAAGAGAAATTTTCGAGTTCAAATGTCGCGCCTTTACGACTTCCAAAGGGGATTTATCGCGAGAAAAAAAAATGCCTTTTCAACTACAAATTCCATCATATCAAAATTATGATGGAATTGACAAACACAAAAAACATTTTTAGAAAGATTCGAAAATACGAAAATGGCAACTGAAAAATGACGCTGGGGTGCAGTGAACCCCATGATTAACTTGAGGGATGATCCACGTCCCAAACGACCATGGAAGTGCTCTTCCTAGAAAACATTGCCGCAATTCAAAATGTAATTGTCCAAAATCCTCGTATTACACGTGAGCGAATCTAGGACACGCTAAAAATTAATGCGCCAGCTTAACATGCAATTCTGCCCGACGAGTCGCATGTAGAAGAAGTTCGCGCAGGTTCGTACGCTTACTAACGAGCAAAAACGAATGTAAGTTACACGATGTCGAGGCATTTTGCAAAAAATTTGCACTTGGGGTATCATAAACGGTGAACTCTGTCGTAACCGGTGACGAAACGCGGATAAATTAATATCATATTTGAAGAAATTCGTGAAGCAAACTCAGTGTTTCAGACGAAGAACACTTTTAATCGCAACTTTGCGCTCGATTGTCTCCATGGAGGAAGTAAATAAAAAAACTGTCGAATCCCAGTTCGGGAGGGAGGAATTTTCGTTGCAGCCAGCAATGCACGAATGGGACAGAGGTGAGGACGCAGATTCCTGAGAAAGTTTACGGTGATCATGGTTAAAGATATTAAGGTCGAGCGTAAGGCTACGATTTAACTTTCCCTCGAAACCTTATATTCTCATATGGCATGAAAGCCGATCAATATGCTCGAAATAGAACGAATGAGTAGACGCTTCATGCTGTACGGAGCAGTAAAAACATTTTCCCTACGTGCGCCCCAATGTTGGCGGATCCTATTATCGACCGGAGAGTCACGCGACAGGGGGGTTCACAAAAATGGATATGAAAACAGGAGTTTCTTCTAATTTCCAATTTCTGGGTAGTAGCTTGTGAACAATCTGAAGAAATGTTTTTAATATTCTACATTAATCCAAAGGGCATGAGTACTAGCAACTGATTGGAAAGCGATATTGGTTGAGAGTTGTTCAGAGAATAGCAGGAAGGGGTAAATTGTATAATATATTCATGAATTTTAATCTAAATGAAATTGATACGTGTGGTTGTATAATAAAGAGAAATATTAATCTTGATAGGACAGAGACCAGTATATGTAACTGGATAACGCTTGTCTACTGCTCGAAATAATTAGGGGAAATAAACTCTCCATTAATTTTAATCATGAGGAAATTAATTAATTGTGTTTGAATTGTGGAGTAAATTTGTGCATTGTTCTGAATAGTTGAAAGGTGGAAGAGAAACAGGGAATGTTTGATGGTAGCTAATCTCAATGGGAGATAAAGCAGAATTGGTAATAGGATGAAATATGTATGACTCAAAATAATTAAAGTATCTAAGAATCACACCAAGCATGAGATATTTAATAAATATGTTGTTTCTGCAATATAGATAATTTTTAGAAAATTCGGTATTTTGGTCAAGTGAGTAATGTGTAGTAATTATTTTGGGCATTATTTATTACCTATGTTTCGTTTTATTCTAGTTAGAGATTGCAGTAAATGTTGCAAAATATATATTATTTGCCCTTGTTTTAACTTAATTTTTTCATCTAAAAATATATGACATTTAAAAATGTCCCCTACATGTGCAATATGTGTAGGAAGGTTTTATATTTATCACCAGTTATAGTTGTATACTTTGATGTTAATTAAAAATGTATTATAACATAATCTACCATAGAAGCCACTAACCCTTCGAAAAAAACTCGTTATTCATTAAAAAATATAATAATTAGAAAGTCTTCCTCTCCGAAATACACATTTCTTTCAATTGTTACCCCAATTCCTTTGCATGAATAATATTACCTATCTACCCTTAATCTACCTTTAAATACCACAGCAAACTCTTAAGCCGGGATTCCACTGAGACAACTTTTTGGCAACCGGCAACATCGTCCCATCTTTTTTTCGCATGGAACACATGCAATCACTATCGCACTCATCGCATGCGACATGTTGCCTTGCGTTGCCTCAATGGAATCCCGGCTTTACATATTTCAGATGACAACATCTTTTCACTATTCCATATCCAATATTTCTAATATCGTATTCTTATTAGGGCTGGGACTATTTGTCGAATTTTTCGGTATTCGAATATTCGAATACTTCAGTTGCTCAATTATTTGGCGAATATAATTCGAATATCCAAGTATTCAAATAGTATTAGAATATTTCAGTATTCGAATACTATTCGAATATTTCAATATTCGAATACTATTCGAATATTTAAGTATTCGAATAGTATGGTGCGAATTATAAATCAAGTTCTTTAAGTTCATTTTTTTACAAGCTTTTATTTAGTTTCAATTGTGAGTTCGTTAGTTTGTCAGGGTGAAATCTTATAATTTAATTTTGACCCACTTCAACATATCCGATCGGCTTGAAACTTTGCACACTGATGTATAGTATTCGAATACTTAAATATTCGAATAATAACATTCGAATACTCACATATTCAAAGTTTATTCGTAGCATTCGAATACTTGTAAATTATTCGAATATTAAATTATTCTAATAGTCCCAGCCCTAGGTCTTATACTTTATTCATAAAAATGAACTGTCAAAATTAGTTTTTTTTATAAAAATGCGTGACTTTTACACGAATAAATAGGTTTCACATTTGGATAACACTCAAATGTGAATATATAATTTCCCACAAAATTCAAATATTGAATTTTAATTCAAAGGCAACTATCATCTATATATTTTCCTGCGAATTCTACTAGTGTGACATTAATGAATACATTAAGCAATAAACGTTGATTCGTATAACAATGTCAAACGCAGCTTACACTGCAAAATTCTATTATTTTATCAATCTTCATGATTCAATTCATACCCATTGGCATTGTCACACTGCGCTACTTGATAGTTACCATACCGATCTCTCGAAAGAAATGACATTAGAGAACCGGTAGGCACCTAAATGTACTTATTACCGTTTTCACAATAATTCCAACGACTGTGTTATAGGAAATGTACGAATCATATCTTCCCTTACAAAGCGTGTTTATTAACTTTTATAATGGTGAAACAAAGCTTTCAACGCTTTCGATAAGATTTCAACACTTGGCACACGCCTCGTGCGGAGATCTTGATTCTAGACTGCTGGTCATATTCACGGAACACCTATAGGCGTTCCCCACGCGTGTTCCACTAATTAAGATTATTACATAGTTTTATAAGTATCATAGATACACAAAAGTGACTTGTGTTATTCGTTTCACTTTTAAGAAGCGCCGATTTAAAGTGACTCTGAAAGAATCCAGTTTCGATATTTTTAAAAGTATTTCCGATTGCATACTTTCAAATAGAGAACAAAGTAACCAGCAATTAAAATTCCCGATGAATGATAGGCGTATTTTAAAACACCTAAAAATAGAAACTCAGTAAAGTTCAAATTCCCTAGAGTTGCAATAATTATAAACGATACTTTCCTACAATGACGCAAAATCGTTTCTAGATTATCATATAGATCAATATTTTTAACTGCTCTTTGAAAGGAGAAAGCTATAACAGATCTTAGATACGACGGAATTAAAGTACTATAAAAATAGCATGCAGGATACGATTAAGAAACATTTACTTCCTTTTTTTTAAATACCCATAGCGGTATACAATAATTAACCTCCTCAAGATGTCGGTTAACCGAAATTGGTATCACAGCCCCACGCATAAAGAGTATAAAATACCGTTTATAATTACGTACAAAATATGTACAATACCAACCGACGTGCAAGTTACAAGAATGGTAAGAACATATTCTGCGAAAAGTACATTAACGACTAGCGTAGTTCCGGTTTCGCTGCACCAATGGCACAAACAGTACACGAAATAGTCTCATTACATTTAAAATTCCCTAACCGAATCTTTCGAACAACGCCTATCGGTAACGAACAGTTTGTATCTGTAAAACTACTGTCCAGTCAGATATTGGATATTTACCTTTAAATCTTCCACATCTGGTCGAGCTACCCTCAGAAACGGCTCGCACACACCTGTTTCAAGCTCCTCCGTAGACGGCTGATCATCCGCTGTTCTGCGCAACACGAACGCGCCTGCACTATTTCGCGAGTCAACGAGAATCGCAATCGAGATCTCGATCGTCGACACAACGACACAACGATCCCGCTTTGTTTACGGAACTACGGCACTGTCGCGATCGCGACGCGAAGTCTACCGCGACACGAGACGCGCCACCATCGCACACCGGTCACCGTTGAATATCGTGTAACGAGGAAGAAAAACAACCGGGAGAGGAAGGAAAGAACGAGAGGGGGAGGGCGACAGGTGAGACGAACGGCGATCGGAAAGATACCCCACGGCTCGCGACACTGACGGTTCGAGGTCGTCACGACGACTGGCGCATCCGTCGGCAGAGAGCGACACGACAGCCCTCGGCCGGGTCAACGCATGCGCCCTTCGCCCCCCGTGCCCAACCCTATTTTCCCAAAGAACCTCCCTTACAACGCGAGCCTGCTCCCAGCTATTAGACATTTACGATTCTTCCACCTTCCCATCTCGAAACGCATTTCCCACAATATTCTGCAGCAAAGACTTTGTTCCTTATCTTACGAAGTTCCTTTATTTTTGCTCATGGTTAAACGGTTTTCGGTTTCTGGGTTAATCGTTGCTTTGCGCGTTGACGTACACTCGTACATAATATTGCGATCGATTTATTACGCTGATGCACTCGAAACGCTCTTTTTTGCTCCATTGGAATTTTGAAAGTATGTCAAAGATTTGTGCACCTGATTTTTTGCACCCTCGATGATCGGTTGTAGCTAGAATATTCGATAGTTGCGATGGCACGTTATAAAAAGTTGGAAAAATTTATGAAATAGTTATGATTTAGCTGGGTGCATTTTAGGTGTTAGAAATAGCTGCTTTGTTTCATAATTCTGTGTGTATTGCGGAATATAATCTTGATTGAAAATGAAAAGAGTAAACAATGAATTCAATTGTCGAAAGTAATTGGATATGACACTTGAGATCAATATAGATGATTTTGGCGCCCACCTGTCAATTAAGAACTAAAGAAACTCCAGAAATCTTCAATCTGAGATACATATATTTCACGTCTGGTTAAAATTTTAGTGAAAAGGGAGAATTTGCCTGAATTCATTATGAATATTGTTGTTTCACCTTGACTTACTACTTTTGTACGCAACTGTAACGAAAATCGACTGAAGTGTCATGACGATCTAATAATTGTGGAAGCTTCATGTATGAAACACATGCGATGTTTATTTATCATTCGATTCTGCAAGATTCTCTGGAACAATAGACTTCAAAATGTCAGAGCATCGTAGCAGAATGCGCTTGCTATTCGATAGCTTCGAATGCAATACCCTGTGACACTGACAAGGGATAGGATAGACCTGTCACCTTATGGACTCTCGTGTCTCACGTTCTGAAATACCGATCTCCTGAAATACCGAGCGCCCTCTTCGTTTTCCGAGCGGTGGGTGTGGGAAACACATTGCGTTGCGACTTTCGATCACTCACATTGGTAAAGCAGATATTCGAGAGAATATTTCTACCTTATCACCGAAAAAGGTGAAAAAGCTGTGTATATACAGGGTGTCTCACTAACTCCGTTCACGTCAAATATCTTCGTTATTTCCAGTAATAAGCAGAAATGTTATGCGTGATGATTATATGGTTACAAGAAACACACATAACATGATGGCAATAGTTTCTTCTTTCTTGAAAACATCTTTTGTATCGATCTCCTCTAGAGAGATTTGGAAGTCAATTTGGATTTTTCAATGGAATGTCCGAATTTGTTTTACACAGCTTTAGACTTTTTCGGAAGTAACATTAGCCCTTTCAGAAATTCTATATTCAAACTTTCGTACGTCTATGTGACACGCCTATTTTCCTATACGCTGTGACTTCTTTTGCTACAATTTCTTGGTGAGGTATTGCGTACTTCACTAGACTAGGCAGTGGCGGATTTAACAGGGGGGCTGATGAGCAGTTGCCACCAGGGCCCCTGCCCAGAGGGCCCCATCTCCAAAAAAAATTATGATTAAGTATAGGTATCCAAACACTACATTTTTTTCGTACTACTACACTTGGCCAGTTTTTAGTAAACTAGCTCTTCATTTTCCCGAAAAAAATGGGCTCCTCAGAACTTTTGCCACTTGGGCCTTTTTTCTTAAATCCGCCACTGAGACTAGGTCACCAGAAATCCGGGACAGAAGAATGCATTGGATAAAATACATTTCGAAGGGCCTCAGAAAATCGTAAAATACCAAAAGAATATTTTCTCATTATCCCTAATAGTTTATTGCCAAAAGAACTTATTACACCTTACGTTGTCCACCCTGTATCTACGACGGTTTAATACAACATTCATAAATGTACTTCATTTGTAATAAACAGGAACCCCGCAGAATTCGTAATGCTTCGCTTCGAGCCTTTTAATTACGGCGCTGGCCACTAGCATTTCACCCTTTTCATATTCGAGACCGGTGTCAAGCAATTTTCAGCTGCACATATCGACTTGGCATTCATTTGTAAATGACACTATAGTACGGTGCAATAACAGAAGGATCTCCCAGAGTGGTAGGCAGACGCGACCTGATTACTCAACGAATGGAATTTCTGATACGGCCGATGGCTGGTAGATGTATAATTTGCGTTTCACGTTGCTACAACTTCGCGGGGAAGCATCGTATCTCTTTAAATCCCACTTACAATTGCATACGCGCGACTGTAAAATATTACATTTCATGAATATTGCAATTACCTATATAGAACTTTTCAAGCGATTCATGATCCGAATTTAAACCAGGCTCGATTTACTTGTTGATCATTTAAGTACATTAGAAGATAATTATTTCGTATGCAAAGAAAACAGAGCAATATTGGTGTGAAAACAATTATTCAAGGACAGACACATCCTTTAATTCAAGCATTGGAAACTTTACTTTTTGTTCAATCCACTTTGCTATCATAAGAAGTCTTTCTTCGTGAAATGCTGGTGCCATAAGTTGCAAAGATAAAGGTAAACCATTTGTAGAAAGTTTAATTGGCACATTGACTGCTGGTATGCCTGCCATATTAGCTGGCTGCGTGCAATAATCTTGAATTAAACACTGTGTCTGATTATCCAAAGTCACAAATTCATTGTAATCTGGAGCTTCTGTTAATGTAGTAGGTGTGAGTAAGACATCAATATTATTGTCCCATACTACATCAAAATTATCAGAAATCAGCCTTCTTATCTTCATTGCTTTCAGATAATATTTGTCATAATTTTCTTTTATCAAGAAATAGTTTCCAACTAAAATACGATCCTTAACTACTTTGCCAAATCCTTCTGATCTTGTTTTCCTGTAAAGTTCTTGTACAGAACTCCACTCGTCTGCTCTATAACCGTATTCCATACCATCGTAACAAGCTAAATTACTGGTAACATCACAGCGATTCAGAACTGAATAACACATTATGGAGTAACTTGTATGTGGCATCGATACTGTAGAGACTGACGCTCCACTTTCCCTTAGAAACTCGCAGACATCGTCCCAACATCCTTGAATTTCGGGACTTATATTTGACAGTTTATACTCTTTCGGTATCCCGATTCTAAGATTACTAATATCTATCGTGTCCGGTAAATTAAACGGTACATATTCTTTTTGTACAGAAGTAGAATCTGCTTCATCCGGACCAGCAATGGCATTTAGGATTAGCGCAGCATCGTCGACATTTCTCGTAAGAATACCAGGTACATCCATAGAATTTAGAAGAGGAATAAGCCCATAGCGCGACACTAATCCATAAGTAGGCTTTAACCCAACAAGACCACAGTAAGAGGCTGGGTTTCTAGTCGAGCCACCGGTATCTGAACCTAATGCGGCATAACAAGTTCCAGTGGCAACAGCCACGGCAGAACCGCCGCTACTTCCACCTAAAATTCATATGCTGTTTACAAACAATTTGAGAATATAACTTGACAGCTATTATACCTGCTATATGCCAAGAATTTTCATGAGATTCATTTGCGTGTTCTTTTTCACATGTATCGCAAGAATAATATTTTGTTATTACATTCGAATTCCACAAATTTTTTGTCGGGCCGTAATATGAATCAACAGTTCCAGAACCCATAGCAAATTCGTCGAGATTAGTCTTGCCAATTAAAACTGCTCCAGAATCTTTTAAACGTTGGTAGACAGTCGCATCATAGACAGGCACATAATTCGAAAGCATCTTTGACGCGCATGTTGTCAAGTGACCTTTTGTACAATAATTGTCTTTAATCGCAATGGGGATCCCATCGAGCTTCCCCAATAGGCTACGATTCTTTTGTCGTGAATCTGAATTCTCGGCATGTTTCTTGGCTGTTTCATCGGTTACAGTAATATATGCATTCAGTGGTTTAATAATCGTTGTCAATTTGACAGCTGCCTTCGTAAGGTCTGTAGGGCGTATGTCGCCAGCATGTATCTTGTGACTTACTTCTTTTATTGACACAGAGAGTAATTTATTCATTTTTCGTCTATAGTATTAACAGGGACTAAATGAATGTTTAACCTCTATGTGAAACATAACCTCAATTTATTTACCGGTAAGAATATTAAACAACTATGAAGAGGGCACTATTAACTTCTTAAAAGGCAATTAAATGTAAAACTAATTCTTCGAAAAAATCAAGTAATAAATAAGTGTTCATCACATGCTGAAAACCTATCTCTACATTTTTTTCACATTGTATGTGCATCACTGATCACTGCTGACCTCTGTTGCGATGCTCGCTGGTGTGTTGTTTGATAACGTGAACGTAGTTACGGGAATGTATATAATCGATATGTGAATTACGAGCGAAATTTAAAAGCAGACGTTTGCGTTCGATGAAGGGGAGTATTGTTAAGGATACGCGATGCGGGTAGCATGCGTGGGAAAGATCTTAGGCAGAGTCTCAATTAGTAGACCCCGAAACGAATCGCGAGTTTCTTCTAAAGTCACGTAATCTTTTGAGAAGGCCTTGTCTTTTGTTAGTCTTTAGGAGTGTCGATTGACTCCTGAAGTGTTGGCGACGCTAAGGAAGTCATAAATTTCCTTCAAGCGTTGTTTTCTCAATCCTCGGAGTAGAGCCTACTTTCTCTTCCCACGTGGGCACCCCGCTGTGTAACGGAAAAGCGCGCTTCCACAGAGTTTTCCACCACCACCCGAAGACGGAGGAAAGGATGGACACCGATCCGCGGGGGCGTACGGACATCCGAAGGACGGCCTACCGCTTGGATCTGTTGCATCCTGCATCCTGATTGGACTACGAGGATCTATGGGAGGACTAGGAGGATTTAGCCAACGACTTCGACGAGGATCTCGGAGGAGATTTTGAAACGCCAGTCAGTCTGTCGATAACCAGCTTGCCGAACAGTTTAATAAATTCCAGTATTTAACTTACAAATAGTTTCCTTGTGTCTAATTTTATTTTGAACTTCCCACACTCCGACGAGCAGAGCGGTCAGCGCTCCACGGGCGCCAACCCGCGTTCTTATTGTAAAATCACCGCTAAAATACGTAACAAATTTTGGTGACAGCGGTGGGATTTCGAAAATAATTTGTGGAAAATTTAAAAGTCATTGTAGTGCTAAAGACTGGCTTTATAAACTTTTGAACACTTGCGTAAGTGACTTCGCCGGCTCGTGAGTGCGTATTGAAGTGATTCAACGAGAACTATTATAAACTTTTATAGAAATAATTTTCTTTTGATCGTGAAAATGGACACAAATATCATAATTTATTAAGTGCAGCCTCTCTCTCTTGGGTTTTGCGCGGTTTTCCTTAAGAGCAAGGGTGAATACCAGAGACGGGTGATTTCAGTGGCCGTGCGAATAATCCCCTGAAATCACATGCACTCGGTCATTATCCGCATCATTTGCTGAGCCACTTCCAAACTTCCCGGACGGTTAAGAAAAGGACTCGAAGGACTTGGACGCTCGGACGATTTCTTCACGGGGTTGAAATCAACTGGATCATCGACGTACTCCGGATCAACGAAGTCAGTGTTGGACGTAGCTGGGACATCCATATAAGGGCTGGAGTACTGGACGGAGCGATAATACATAAGTGACTTTATTTCTAAATTATTCATTAGCGGTACTCGTTTATTATTTGTAAAAATGCCGCCGTTTGCAAAAAGATACAGGCGATTTAAGCAAAGGTCTAACTCTGGTCTGAGTGGTGGTAATATTTCTGAGATAGAGGAGTTAATAGTAGGAACAAGTGGTGTGTCTGCGCCTACTTCTGAATTTCAACCCGACGAATTACGCTTGATACCGGCACAATCTACTCCTTTTCCAAGATTTGATATGTCTCGTCCGGATAATGGATCCACTGCATCCAGTAGCACGATGATGGTAGATGCGTCGGGGTCATCGTCTGGAGCTCCTAAAGCTGCATTGCGCATGTCCTTTGATTTGATTGCGGGGTTCATTCCACATTTCGACGGGAAATCCAGTTCTATAACCAACTTTATTAGTCAATGTAGACTCGCTGATTCTTTAGTTAGACAGGAGGATAAATTTTATTTGTTAGCCTTAATACGCAATAGAATACAGAAACGTGATTACAGCAGGATAGTTGATGGAAATGAACCTAAGACCATAGAGGAATTGATTAATTTAATAAAAGCCGCGTATGAGCAAAGTTTCGATATTAAAAATGCACAAGATGAATTAAAATGTATATGGCGGAAAGGACAGGAAACCATTGAAGAATTTGGTACTAGAGTGCACGAAATTTTAGATCAAGGAATAGAAGTTGCGCAGGAAAAATTTACTGCTGAACAATTTGTTGGAATTAAAGTTTTACTGATAGAAGAAGCAATAGCTGGGTTTTTAAGGGGACTACGTAACAATACCATTATGCTCTTAATTGCCAAGGATAATATAGGTAGTTTAACAACTGTCATCAAGCTAGCTTCAAAAATGGAGCATCAGTTATAATATGAAAATAAGCTTATAGATTCGAAAATTTCCGTGAGTATAATGATTCCCATGCACAACCTATATCGATAGACGTGGATTCCAATCCTGATTCGAGGGACCTGGAAAGGGTGCTTATCTGCGCAGATAAGACATCAATTGTAGGTTCCGAAGTGGACAGGATGGATGATGAAGTCTTATGTTTTGAAATGAGAGAATTGTGGCATCTGTTTTCCTAGCGCGCGGGAAAGCAGCAGCCGAATACAATGAGGTCACAAATAGTTTACAAGTTCAGATTTATTAGTATTACCTTTGCCTGTGGGAAATGGAAATTTTAGAGGATCGCCTCAGTCGGGCACGATGCATCGACTCGGTCGCCTGTTGACATACGGTAATTCTCAACCCCGGGAACCCGCTTCAGGAACCGTGAGAAGTAGTCTGTGCTCGGCAAAGGTGCCTGCGCTCTGTTCGGCCTTTAAGGGAACATCGCAGGGCTCGCAGTATCTTGGTTCGTGGCAGAGGTATGGGGAGCCTATTTTATTTGCGACTGATGTCGTGGCAGAGGCTGACGAGCCTGATTTTGTTGCGCCTGGTATTGTGGCGGAGGCTGTGGAGCCTGATTGTTTTGCGACCAAGACTGCACGAGGGATCCTCAATAAAATGACTTTTAGAATCTGTGAATGATTAATAAACTTCAATAGAGTCTCAGTGCTTGTTGCGATCAGGTGAGAATTATGAGGTGTACTTCCCATGAGTAGAGAGAGGTGAATGATCATGTGGACTCGCGTGAGTGTTTTCATGGCGCCGTGCGTCGTTTATTACGACCGCCCGTGTGCACCGCTCCTTTGATTACACAGCCTCTTCGCATTGGTGGCTGTGCCTTCACGTTCCACACCAGATATGTGTGTGTGGGTGCATATGTGTGCCCATCTATCGTCGTTCACGTAGCCCCAGGGATTCTAAGAGAGTCGTCGTTAACGATGATGTCATTGGTACATCGAGGCACTACGTTTTCGAAACGCTGAAGATCCAAGGGTACGTTGCGCTGTGCGGGATGATAAATATTACGCATACAGGATCGGGTTGATGTATTCCCCGTCGTTGCGTGTCCTCGCTAGCTATCTTTCTATGGCCACGTTCCGTCGAATTCAAATGTGCAAACATCCGATGAGATGCTCATGCTTTTAATGTTCCTGTACTCAAATCCTCGTTGGCGTGGCTGTTTTGAAACTGTCGAATTGAAAGGCACTGATGTCACGAAGGGAGACTCTTTGGAGGTGTAGGAAGGTGTTTGATCGTCTCATATCTTTGTTGGAAGAGTCAAGTACAGAAGTTTGTAAAACTTAATGGAAGTAGTTTTTTTTATTACTAATGTAAATGCCGACAGACGGATAACTTACCATTTTCCATTTCCTACTATCGTTTGTGTAAAAGACAATTTTGTATACGTAGGAATAATTTTGCTCATGTTATGCCACACAGTTGTGATGCATTCCTTGATGACAAGTGCTTCATATTTCCTTTGCTTTTTCTTGTTTAAGATGCTTCTAGACAAGATCTAGATTTTGGTCATGTGGAATCTTTGTTGAAATCCTTTACAGCTCTTGTTAGTTCCTTGAATGTTAAGACTGTTAGCATTTCAAAGGATTTGGATAGTTTTGATATTTTTGAATGAATTTTATAGGAAATTTGCACAGGGATTGATTGGGATGATTGGATTAGATTTGGTATGTTCTCATATAATACCTCTGTACACGAGGCTACGGGCTTTACACCACATGAATTGGTTTTTGGCGTTAGGGCTCTCATACCTTCCGAATTTGCAAAGGAGCAGATATCGCGAACTTTTGTGCAGCATTTGGACGAGTTATTTACAAAAATTACCACCACACAGGCTAGAGCAGCAGAAAATCTTGATAAGGCTAAGGAGAGAAGTAAAATGTATTATGATAGAAATCGTAATCCTCATGGATTTAAGGTAGATGACGATGTTTACTTACTTAAGGAACCAAGAACTTCCAAGTTTGATTGTAACTGGTCAGGCCCCTATAAGATTAGTCGAGTATTTGATAATCTAAATGTAGAATTAATATTAGGAATTAATAAGTATAAAATAGTACATACAAATAAGCTGAAATTAACATGTATAAGACCAGATACTTCTGAGCATTAATGCAAGTAGTTATTATATAAAATTATATTTATCTTATGTTTGGTTTGTTGTATGCGTATGTAATCTAAATTTTCAATTTATAAGTGTGGTTATTTTGTTATGGATTATGGTTATTCATGCATATTACTGGACTAGTTTTATTAGTTGTATTCTCGTTTATATAGTGTGTGAGTGTGTATAACTCAAATTTTTATTCTATAAGTATGGTTATTTTGTTAAATTGTATGTTTCGGATGTATTGTGGCATTACGATTATTTTATATCGAATAAGGATTATAACGTTTTTGGATGAAATATTTAGACAAGTTTAGTTAGGGTGTTCAATTATTAATGGATAGTAGCTATGCGTTGCACGAAAATTTACTTAACATTACCTAGTAATAGATTAATAATATCTTACTACCGTAAAATGTGATATAACTATCATTCTTCGACTCGTGCTTCCTGCGGAACAATGGGTGGACCGAGTAGCTCGTTTACCGCGGGGCAGGCGCGGGAAGAGGAGGCGTAGTTGTAATCATTATTGGTAATTATGTATGTACTGAAAAGCTGTTTCATTGAAACACCTTTTGTATAAGGGGGAAGGTGTTACGCTATCGCTTGAACGTGGCTGGAAATTGTACGTAATCGATAAGTAAATCAGGAGCGAAATTTGAAAGCAGATGTTTGCGTGCGATTGAGGAAATATTGTTAAGGATGCGCGATGCGGGTGGCATACGTGGGAAAGATCTTGGGCAGAGCTCGAAAACAGGAAGAGGCACCAATTAACAGGCCCCGAAACGAATCGTGTTTTTTTCCTAAGTCACGTAATCTTTTGAGAAGGCCTTGTCCTTTGTTAGTCTTTAGGAGTGTTGATTGACTCCAGAAGTATTGGCGTCGCTAAGGAAGTCATAAATTTCCTTCAAGCGTTGTTTTCTCGATCCTCGGAGTAAAGCCTACTTTCTCTTCCCACGTGGGCACCCCGCTGTGTAACGGAAAAGCGCGCTTCCACCGAGTTTTCCACCACCACCCGAAGACGGAGGAAAAGATGGACGCCAATTCGCGGGGGCGTACGGACATCCGAAGGACGGCCTACCGCTTGGATCTGCTACATCCTTCATCCTGATTGGACTAGAAGGATCTATGGGAGGACTAGGAGGATTTAGCCAACGACTTTGACGAGGACCTCGGAGGAGACTTCGAAACGCTACAGTCGGTCTCTCGATAACCAGCTTGCCGAACAGTTTAATAAATTCCAGTATTTAACTTACAAATAGTTTCCCTGTGTCTAATTTTATTTTGAATTTCCCACACTCCGACGAGCAGAGCGGTCAGCGCTCCACGGGCGCCAACCCGCGTTCTTATTGTAAAATCACCGCTAAAAGACGCAACATTAGCACGGCATTAACACCATCTAGCGGGATCGATATGCACTATATTACTAATGGCGGGCATTTCAAAATTTGTATTCAATGCATTCCTTACTTATGACTATATGTGCCGGGGATTATGAAAGTGGTGTTAGTCAAAAATTTAAAAAATTTGAATTCATCACTTACTTTGTGTTATATTACAAAATAAGTGATAAATTCAGTTTTTTAAATTTTTGACTAACACCACTTTCAAATTATATTTTGAGAATTAAAAATTTCCAATTGCATACATGTATAAAATACAACATATTTATAAAATATTACATTACAATTTATTTGGAAAAAAATACATTACAATTTATTTGGGAAAAATTACATTAAAATTTATTTGGGAAATATTACATTACAATTGGACTTAGTTATGCAGCAAACAAGCAACCAACAATGAATACATTGTTAATTGCTTGCTTGCTGCAAAACTAGGTCCAACTCATTCACAATTTATTATTATTCATTTACACTTTTTCGCGCTAATAGACATTGCTTGTTGTAATATATCACAGACCGTTGGCTTATTTCTAATACATTTACCCCTAATTATATTATTTGCATATTTACAAAAATTATTTATGATGTACGTCAGGATATAATCTATTATAGAATTGGTAATTTCATCCTTATGACTACACGTAAAACTAAAAATTACATGTGTTTGTAAATACATCTTAATGGTACGTCTAACATTATCTTGTATACTAAATTTATATAAAATTAATTTGGCAATATTATAAGTATTATAAATACATTTTAAAAAATATTCAGAAAATATAATACGCCCTTTAGAACTTGTATTCCCAATAGAAGACTTGAAAATGTGAATTAAGCAAAAACGACAATTAAATTTTTTGATAACTTTCTGTAATATAAACCGGCTAATACTATTTACAACAACTTTTGAAATGGGTGTGTGTACTCTATTACCAAAATTGAAAATTTCCTTATGAATGTCCGGATTCTCTACTAAATTAAAAGTCTGTATGGGTTGCGATGTTCCTAATTTTAATAAATCTTGTAGCTGTAATAACGAGGTGTTGAATGTCTCTTCACAATTAGCTGAAATGGAATGACTACCGGAAATATGTTGAAATAACAGGGATCTATAGGACTCTTCAAATTGTACAGAATTTAAATGATTTGCGCGGATTTTATGCTGACGAATTTGGCCAAAAAAATTTTCTAAGCAATCCTGATTAAGTGATTTAGGAGAAAAAAATTGATACCATGAGAAAACAAAATGTCCCGTATATTAATAAAGACTTCTATTGTTAGAATAAAGTTCTTTAGGGATGGGGGCACAGAACGTTGTCGCGAACTTGCTACTTCAAATGACATATTACCTAACTGACGTATACAATCTTTCCAAAAGGAGAGATGAGGAGAGTTTCCTGACACTGTTCCTCGTAAAATCTTTCCAATTGGAGGTTTCACTAAATCGCCGTTTAAAGAATCGAATAACGAATCAAAAAAGTTTAAAATTTTCGCTGTTCCGGAAGCCTTAAGGTCCATTTATACATATCCGTTCCGGGTCCGTTCAGTGCCGGCATGCCATTGGTAAGAAGAAGAGGTCCTCTGCGCCCCTCTTATAAGAAAAAGTGTAAATGAATAATAATAAATTGTGAATGAGTTGGACCTAGTTTTGCAGCAAGCAAGCAATTAACAATGTATTCATTGTTGGTTGCTTGTTTGCTGCATAACTAAGTCCAATTGTAATGTAATATTTCCCAAATAAATTTTAATGTAATTTTTCCCAAATAAATTGTAATGTATTTTTTCCCAAATAAATTGTAATGTAATATTTTATAAATATGTTGTATTTTATACATGTATGCAATTGGAAATTTTTAATTCTCATAATATAATTTGAAAGTGGTGTTAGTCAAAAATTTAAAAAACTGAATTTATCACTTATTTTGTAATATAACACAAAGTAAGTGATGAATTCAAATTTTTTAAATTTTTGACTAACACCACTTTCATCATCCCCGGCACATATAGTCATAAGTAAGGAATGCATTGAATACAAATTTTGAAATGCCCGCCAATAGTAATATAGTGCATATCCAACCCGCTAGATGGTGTTTATGCCGTGCTAACAAAAATAATACCCGTAGTGGATCTACCCTGGGTAATGTACGCCGACAAGTCGACATCAAAGAACACATTGTTATTGCGAGAATATTCAGTATTATATTTCAAATATTAAATAGCACAAATACACTCAAGTGTACTACTAATATAATAAATATTACATTAAGATATATATGAAAGGGTGTGTGAAGTATACAAATTATATATCTCAACCTACTTCTACAGCACGTGGTTCCACCACACAATTAAAACCCCAACAGGTTATGGGCCCAGAACTACGCGTAGAAACGTGAGTGGAACAAAGAAATATTCCTTAAAATATTAAGAGTAAAAAGGAAAGGTGAAAAACCTACAACGATGTCGAAGGATTCGACCGAAGACATAGGTTATGTCGACAAGCTGTGCGGCGTAAGTACGTATCAAATTTGGAAATTCCAATTAAATATACTCCTCAACGCTCACGAATTATTAGAAGTAGTTGAAAAGGGAGAACCTGAAGAACAAAATGCTGCCTGGAAGAAAAAGGACGCAATAGCGAAAAAAATAATAGTAAAAAACTGTAGATAAAAAACCCCTCATGCATTTATTGAACTGCAAAACTGCAAATGAGATGTGGGAAAAACTAAGAATGATATATGAAAGAGATAATGAACAACGGAAATGTAGCTTAATGGAGGAGTTCTTCGCCTACACTTTCGACAAGACATCGGATGTGGCAACGCATCTCAGCTGATTAGAAAATATGGTGTACGGACTGAAGGAACTGAAACAGGAGATAAGTGAAGATATGGTAGTATCTAAGGTAATAGTAACTCTTCCTGAACAATATAGGAGTTTTATAACGGCATGGGAGTCAACACCTCGGACAGAGAAGAACCTGAAGAATCTGACAGCGAGGCTCCTGCTGGAAGAACACAGGAACAGTACAGAAAAGGAAGCGCCAGTAGCCTTCAGAGCAATGGTAAGGTGCTTCAAGTGTGACCAAGTGGGTCATATAGCAAACAACTGTAAAACTAAGACTGAGAAGAAAAACCAAATCAAGGTAGGACAAAATAAAACTAACTACCATAAGAAATCAAGCTCGACACAATGCTCGATATGTAAAAAGACCAATCATCTAGAAAAAGACTGTTTCTTTCGCAACAAAGAGAAGCAGAAGGAAATGGAAAATAATAATAATAAAATTAGTTTCTTAGCTTGTAGTCAGACCGAAAAGGAAAAATGGATCGTGGATTCGGGGTCGACGGCACATATGACACACAACAAAACTGAACTAGAAAGGATGTCTGAAGGACAGTCATATGTGGGCGTAGCCAAGAAGAACGAGTCTATGCGAGCTGAAGGAAAAGGCTCAATGACGCTCGAGTCATGCGAACTAAAAGAGGTACTGTACGTACCGGAACTACAAGCAAACCTGCTGTCCGTAAATGTAATAACGGAAAATGGAGGTAAGGTAGAGTTCTCAAATAAGAAAGTAATAATAAAACAAAACGACAAAGTAGTTCTAGAGGGAGAAAAGGCAAAGAATGGCCTATACGTGCTGGACTTGAAGACTGGGAACACAACGAAAGCACTACTGACAGAAAATAGAATCGACAAAGTAACACTATGGCATAGGAGGATGGGACATCTGCATAAACAAGGATTAAAAGGTCTGTTAAAATTGTCAACAGGAATGGACATTACAAACAAAGAAATTGACGCAGTGAACAGAATCTGTGAAGTGTGTCAAAAATCAAAACAAACGAAACTCAGTTTCGGAACGGGTCGAACAAGAGCAAAAAAAAAAGACCATTGGAAATAATACACACGGACTTATGTGGACCCATTGATCCAGACACGTGGGACGGAAGAAGGTATTTCTTAACAATTTTAGATGATTTCACGAACTACTTAATGATATATCTGCTGAAAACAAAAAGTGAAGTCGCAGGGATACTAAAGGAACACGTGGAAAGGATAGAAAGAATACAAGATGCCAAGGTCAGAAAACTAAGATGCGACAATGGAAGAGTATATAAATAATGAAATAAAACAGTGGTCAAATCTGAAAGGGATACAATTAGACACAACAATACCCTATACACCAGAATTGAATGGAAAAGCAGAAAGAATAAACAGAACAATTTTGGGGAAAGCAAGATCAATGATATTTGATGCAAACCTGAGTAAAACAATGTGGGGAGAAGCAGTATATACAGCTGCGTATCTGCACAACAGATCTCCCAGTAAAACAATAAACGAAACTCCGGTGGAAATGTGGGAAGGTAGAAAACCAGACTTAAAGGGTATAAAATTATTTGGGAGCATAGCTCACACGAAAATCCTGGGACCACTCAAGAAACTGGATGAAAGAAGTAAAAGAGGAACAATGGTTGGATACGCCCCTAACGGATACAGAATCTGAGACGAAGAAAAGGGCAGAGTAATAATAGCAAGGGATGTAAAATTCGAAGAGAAAAGTGAGGAAGAAGAAAACGATGTACAAACCTCAAAAGAAAAAAATCTAACAAACATAGAGGTAAAAGAAGAAATAAATGAAGAGGAAAATGACAACGTACAGGAAGAAGAGCAAGAGGAAGAAGAAAACAGCGAGCAAGAGGATCAAGACACAGATAGCTCAATGTACGAAGAAACAGAAGACAACACACAATGGAATATTGAAACATTAGAAAATGAAACTCCAAGGCGATCACAACGGGAGAGAAAAGCTCCGCAAAAATATAAGGACTATGTAGCTCTAACGTATAATCAGGCTGTTTCAGGTACAGAGAGAAAAAGGTGGCTCTCAGCAATAGAAGAAGAAAAAATATCGATAAAAGGAAATAACACTTGGACTCTGGTGGACGCAAAGGAAATAGGGAGAGCAACTCCACTAAGTAGCAAGTGGGTACTGAGGGTAAAAGACGACGGGAGATACAAAGCACGTCTAGTCGTGAGAGGCTGTGAACAAAAAGGCAACATAGATTACGAAGAGACGTTCAGCCCAGTGGTAAGTACCACAGCATTACGTACTCTCCTGGCAATAACAGCCAAAGAATCATATTTGTATTATACGATAGACATAAAAACAGCTTTTCTATACGGAGAACTAAATGAAAATGTATACATGTATCCTCCTGAAGGATACAATATCAAAGACAAGATATGCAAACTAAATAAAGCTCTATACGGTTTGAAGCAGGCTCCACTGAAATGGAATCAGCGATTTTCATCATTCTTAAAATCACAAGATCTAAAGCCACTGCAATCAGAGCAATGTATTTTTAAAAGAACAAGTAGCAATCTAATAATTGCAATATATGTAGATGACGGGCTGCTGATAGGAGATAATAAAGAAGAAATTGAGGAATTAGTAATAGAATTAAATAAGGAGTTTCAGATGACAGTCAACAGACAACCAAAAACGTTCGTTGGAATGGAAATCAAAGAAGACGAAGAGAATTTAAAATTAACACAAGGAGACTACACGTGTAAGCTGCTGGAAAGATTCGAAATGAAAGATTCAAAGACAGTGAGTACACCAGCAGTGAAGACAAAACAAGAAAATGGAAAACCAGAAAAAACATATCCTTGTCGAGAAACTACAGGAAGCCTACTATATCTCAGCAACAAGACACGACCGGATATCAGTTTTTCTGTCAAGAAGATCAGTAGATCGGTAAATAAACCTACTGACCAATTAATAATGGAAATAAAACGAATTTTCAGGTATTTAAACGGAGCTCGAACAGAAGGAATAAAATACAAGAAGGGTGGAGAAAATGAACTAACAGCATATAGCGATTCGGACTTCGCTGGAGACGAGGAGACCAGGAGAAGCACAACAGGATATCTAATATCAATGGAGGACCTGCCTCAAGAAGGCAACGTGCGGTAGCGATGTCGAGTACAGAAGCTGAGTACATCGCAGCATCGGAATGCTGTAAACAACTACAATATCTGCGAGAGCTGATAAAGGAACTAACAAATGAGTATCCAAAAACAAAACTACGAATAGATAATCAAAGTACAATAAGTCTAATTAAAAACGGGGTAATTAACACGCGCTCAAAACATATAGATGTAAGATATCACTTTATTCATGAAATGGTAAAAGATAAAACAGTGAACATAGAATATTGTCCGACACAAAATCAAATCGCGGATATATTAACAAAACCTTTAGAACGGGTGAAGTTCAGAATACTGAAATAAAAAATTATACAATAAGGAAAAACTAAAATTAAAAGACCTGTTCGGAATTAAGGGGGAATGTTGGCAATATATGCCTAGTATAATTCAGAGCAGGTTGGCAACGCGCCAGGCCGGAGAGTAGTTACTAGGGGAAAATGTAAAAGCAGCAGAACGGTAATGTACGCCGACAAGTCGACATCAAAGAACACATTGTTATTGCGAGAATATTCAGTATTATATTTCAAGTATTAAATAGCACAAATACACTCAAGTGTACTACTAATATAATAAATATTACATTAAGATATATATGAAAGGCTGTGTCAAGTGTACAAATTATATATCTCAACCTACTTCTACAGCACGTGGTTCCACCACACAATTAAAACCCCAACAAAAAGGAAAAATAGATGAGAGCATGTCCCCAGAAAATGAAGTTTGTTAGGTTTGACATTTTTTAATTAGCAAAACACTGAAACAGAACATGAAATACACATCCTATGCAGAAAGCAGTTATGAACAAACACATATAAAATTGTGTTGGATGTTGAATCCAACGCGTGATTATTATGTGGTCCCCTCCTCGAAGTGACAGAAAATATAACCTATGTATATGCTATGTGACAATAAATGTTTAGCGGCTATTTCGTTCTATTGCGCTACATTTGTGAACTTTTCATCATCCTTCCGAAACATTTAATATTACGCTGCAACAGTATTTTTAGGAAATTGGGTATAGCATATAGGTTATATTTTCTGTCACTTCGAGGATAGAAAATCTGCTCCTGCACATTTTCACTAGCCCGGTCAGCGTCATGGAAGGGGTACCTCTTCCACCCTGCATTTGTGGTAGTCACAACGATATTCCTCCGCCCAGTGTAGATATGTACACCCTGGTTTGATCAATATTATTTCTTCTCGCAACCGGTATTCCGCAGCTTTCTTTATACCAGTACGCAGGCGGAGAGCATTATTCTGTACGACAGTTCTTAGATCTTTATCGCGGCCTTTTGTTCCGATTTCGGTTATTTTTTTACTGAAATTGCGTAACAGGTGATTGGTGCATTCAATTTTTTGTACCTGCACCATATACTTTTCATATGGATTATTGTCCAATATCTTCTTGTACACACTGCTATCGCCATCGGCAACTAATATAGAGTATATTAGGCCGTGCATATCTATGCTGCAATTGAAGCCTTCGACAATAGCAACACTCTCCATGCCAGTTGAACTCTGATTACGACCCCAGTTCTTGAAGCAACGATGCTCGCGCGGTTCTTGCTTCTTCGTAGATGCTATTTGGCAAGTCATGCAGAATTTATTCTTCACGCTGATGTACAGCACTTTCTTCGTGTGGTATCCCACGATGGCTCCTACTCCAGAAAGAGAATTGTAATCTCCTTCGCGGTAGGACCTTTTCATCCAGCTGCCATCCGCGACAACTGGGATAAACGGTAGATTGGATTCTGCATGTACGTCGCCTCTTGCTATAGCAAACGCTTTTTCCTCTTTTCCAGCATCTTCCATTTCGCGTTGTGCGGCCACTTCGAGGGCATCGATTAGGTCATTCTGACAGTCCTCGTAGATCCTTTTCGTCATACAGGTCAATAAACAGTAACACGTGGTACATGCATAGAAATAAGAAAAACATACATTAGAAAAAAAAAGCAGGCATAGTAAAAGAAGATATAGTACAGTTCACGGCAGTCAGTATATCCTCCAGTTGATTATATCCGCCGCCCGTCATCATTGTTGCGGCAACAGCGGCGCGGTTGATATCCATAGTGGCATCACTCTTCCGAAGACAGGATATGCGCTCTGTGCGTTCGCACATTTTGCATTCTACATAATATGTATTTTCTAGTCCATTCCGTTGACATCTAATTATTTCAAAATGTTCGATGCCACAGCCAATAGTCGAATGTTTTCGAAGATTTTTTATTTGTTCGAAAACATACGGAAAATCAACGAAGTCTATTCCTTCTGAAATTGGATTTTCCGGCTATTCTGGTTGTGCATTTTCCACCACCCAGTAATCATCGGCATCACTTCCAACATCTTCATTCGTTTCTTCATTGATGTCTCTTACGGAATGTATCTCATCCCTGTCTGTGTCGAAATGCACTTGTTCTACAATTTCCTCTTCGTCCGCATTGAAATGTATTTCTTCTAAAATATCTTCCGCGTCCGTATCGGAATCTACTTGTTCCATGAATCCTTCGATAATTGGGAAGTCTTGAAAATTTCCTACGTCTTCTCTGCGTATTCTGTCCGTAGGAAAATCGTACGCAGCAGATGTGCTTGGAAGTGTTTCGTCGTACGAGGTACCTGCACGCGTACCTGCTTCCGCCACGGTGCCCTGACCTACCGTGAGGCACGCTGCTATTTTCAATCGTTGCCTGCACGTAAAGAGTCAATAAACAGTAACACGTGGTACATGCATAGAAATA
Organism: Andrena camellia; assembly: GCA_029448645.1. Lineage (NCBI taxonomy): Eukaryota > Metazoa > Arthropoda > Insecta > Hymenoptera > Andrenidae > Andrena > Andrena camellia. Next base: position 5,329,551 of record CM055682.1, on the reverse strand, counting down.
AGAAAAACATACATTAGAAAAAAAAGCAGGCATAGTAAAAGAAGATATAGTACAGTAAAGCCTCGATGTAAACGAAAGCCTCGGAACGAAGTAAATTTAAATACCCGTGTGCGTGTGAGACAATACTAACGCAATCACAATTTAAAATTAAAACTTGTAGAGTGTGTTTGTATGAATGCCGCGAAAATGGAGAGAGAGAGAGAGGGAGAGAGTTGGTAATAATATAATTGAAATGGTACAACATTGTATATGACACACGCGGCCACATTTCTAATAAATTATAACCTGAAGGAATAGAAATATTGCCGAACAAACATTTTGTCCTTTTGCACATTCAGACAATACGACGCAGAGAGGATAGACCGGCAATCCAAATCATTATCATATTTTTAACGTTGTATTTCTTAAAATTCAACGAGGGGCTGCAGGGTGGTATTTCGTTTTATGGAACGTTGTAAAATAACGAAGAAACGAAGGGTCCGAGAAACACGTGTCGTTTGCCTTTCGCGAAGTAAACCCTACTTGACCGCGCCGGTGTTGTAGATCCGTCTGGTTCTCGTCAACGAGCACGCTTTCCAGCACATCACCCTGTCTCTTTAGATAGCTTTTCGAAAGCGTGGGACTGACTTCGACTTTCGTTACCCCCGCACAAGGCAAGTCGATGGGGGCGCGAAGAGTTGTTTTCGATTTTTCGGCAAGGGCTGCCTGCCTGTGGGGCCCTTGGGGTCAGTTGGATTTTAGCTTGAGTCAGAAAAAATATAATTAGTTTTCTTACGTCCGGATAGATGTTTGTGGTTGTTACGTATGTGGAATTTTCCCATACGCAGCTCTCAACCGTTTTTCGAGCTCGCGTCTGCGAAGGGAAAACGCCCTAAAATCCTTTCGTTTATCACACACCACTAATGGAAGTCAAGATCCCGACCAGCTGGACCACGACCGTGAGAACGGGAGTGACAAGTCGTCGACCCCGAAGGATTTCCTTTTATGGAGATTCCTAACGAATCCCCACTCATTTTTGGGACTATATAAACCCTTTGGTTTCAACCCTCGTCGGTTCAAAGCAGTACAGTCACGTATAGAGTAACGTCGTGTCACGCTCGTACAGAGTTGGTTAAAATCCAGTAAGATCGGGCTCGAGTCTCCTTACGAATCAACAGTTAACCTCATAGAATCCGCGAGTTCGGTTTATATTCTATTTGGCACTTTGAAATAGCCACTCTTACGCCCCGCATCGCCAGTGCGTTAACACCGTGCAACTATTGGTAATTACACACTATTTAATTATTTAATCGCGACACTTACATTTGTATAATAATTAGTTATTGAATATACGAATGGTGTTCACGTTGTAAATCAAGTAGATTCGTTAAACCCATCTCTTACCCAGCGATCCTTATAATATTAGTAGCACTCACTCACTGATACAACTTTACCACTCGAGTTGTATCAAACTTTAATTAAGAGTTACGAGGCATCACTAACATTTCCCGCGACTCCCTGATTTCACATCAGGTTCGTTCGCAAACATTTCACCAAAACAAGGAATCTTCTCCAACCCAGTGGCTCCCCGATTTCGCATCGGGTTCGTCCACGAAACTTCACCCCTCCTACGGCTCCCTGATTTCGCATCAGGTTCGTCCGTATCCTACAGCTCCCTGATTTCGCATCAGGTTCGTCCTCGCTTCCGATAATCCTAGCGGCTCCCTGATTTCGCATCAGGTTCGTCTGAACTCTAACTAACAAACTCATAAACCGTATTCCTTGGGAAATACCCTTCTCGCCGGCTTCTCGCGTTGCACGCAGCCCCGGCTCGTAACATCGCTCGTTTCGGAGCATGTGTGGATTATTAATTAATCAGGAATTATTTCTGTCAAAATTAGCTACCTAACACCATTTCTGATAGTCTACGGACTGTGGGGTTACCCTAGTCAGAAATTGTGTATATGAATTTATGAATGTTGAGGGAGGCCCTCAGCTGTGTGAAATTGTATGGTTTTCGAGATGTGGAATATCATGTTTTCTTGTGCGTACGAATGTTCCGTAAGAATCGATTATATATTTGAATCGGGAGTCTGATCGGTGAGCGTGTGAACGCACGCACACACACACTCCGCCTCGTCCAATAGACGGGCCCATGGTAGCGTGGCCGAGCGATAAAATGCAGCGTAAGCATTTTCGGCGCGGACCCAGTCTGGCCGCTGCCGAGAGCATGAAGCTGCGACACTCTGTGACGGTAAATCGTGAGGTGCGTGTCATTTGGGTCCGCAAGTGTTTTAGAGATAGAGTTCTCCGGTCTACTGTGTAACCGCGTGAAAGACTCAACTTTGCGAAACAATTCATTTTACTAAATTTTGCTTACAAGATATTCTATTAGCGATTAATCTAAGTTAACATTCATTTCGCTCAGTTAAAGTTACTATTATTTTAGTTTCATTTTATAATTCAACTCGTGTCTATTCCATTCTTTAATCAAGTGTGTGCGTGTTCGCGTCTCATCCCTCTTTCTGATTTAGGTTTATCAGCGACGCAGAACTTTACAAAATTCAAAGAGCAAATTTAAAGCACATTTGCATTTACAGTATTGTGACTGTCTGGTGAGTTGCACCTCTTATCCTTTCTTTTATTACAATTTATTCGATACTGTTATTGATTGATCTTTTCCGAATTTCACATTGTTATGTTCTTTTGCTTCCGTCCACTATTTCAATATTAAAGCTTTATTTACAATTAAATTATATTCATTCATAACCTATCTGATTCCATTGAAAAGACCCGTATGGGACTAGAGCACCAACGATCCCAAAATCTACCCCTTATCCTTCTGATAAGGTATATAGATATTTAAAAATAAAAATAATTGACTGTTACGACTGCGGCAAGCTTCCTTGCTTTTCTTACAAAATATATCCAGTACTGCAATTTCTGATAGTCTAACGACTGTGGGATACCCCTAATCCGAATTGCATGTATAAATCGTGCCGCTCGAACACAACAGGTCACGGCACGTAACAGATCTGGTGGCAGCGGTGGGATACCAGGAATTTTCGTGTAAGAACTTCCTAGGTGCTCATATTCATTGAAATCAGATAGACTTTATGAAAATTGTTCATTTTACTAAATTATCAGTGTGGTTGTGGTAACGCCGGGTTTATTATCTGCTATTTATTGACTAGTTCTGCCACGTATATTTCATTACAATTATTCAACCATGGCTCAAGACGCAAGCGCAATGATGACCTCCATGGCCGAGTGCTTGACTATTCAAAATAGCACGTTAAATATTCCTTACTTTGATGGGAAGGGCGTTCCTCTGAAGGATTTTGTACAGGATGTGCAAAATAGCGCAAGTTTAGTGCCTCCTACATTAGAGGGCTCATTTCTAAAATCGGTATTAGGGAAATTGAAGGGTCCAGCCCGCGATAGCACGTATGGAAAAACGTTTCATACAGTTAATGAACTAATTAAACACCTAAAGGGTAGATTCGCACAGGGTAAAAATTAACCTTACTATCAACACGAAATAGAAAATATTCGGATGAAAAAGGAGGAATCGGTTAGTGATTTTTATGATAGACTAAACATAGTAATTAGCGGAGCTCGAGTTGCGTTAGAAGATAGTTATGGGAACAATGCAGAACAAATGATATTACCACTAAAAGAATGCGGATTGGAAGCTTACATTCGCGGAATTCCAGACGAAATAGCACGCTCAGTAGATGCGCGTGACCCCAAAACATTAGACGATGCTAGACAATTTGCAGTACGTATAGAAACGCGAATGATATCCGGAATATTACCTGAAAACTGAAACTCAGAAAGTATCATTTCAACAGAATAATAGCTATTCCCGATCAGCGAATCCTTATTATCAGGATTACGCGAATCGCCAATCCGTAGAAGCCACTCGCTATCATAATTATGCAATTCGAAATGAAGAGGAGAGTCGTACACGATCACCGAGTCCCAAACCTGACGCGAACGGATCGCCGACAGGAATTCTGAAACCTCCATCACGCAACACATGGAATCATTTTTACCATCCACCGGAATTTCCTCCACATCCGTACTACTCGCCATATTTCTATCCGCCAATGCCATATCCGAATTATTACCCTTACCACCATTATAATACAAATAGTAATGAGCCATCACGTTCAGTAAGAGATGGGTATTCGCAAGAGCCTAGACCAAGATCTCCATCTCCCATACCTCCATCAGCAAAACCGGGTTCTCCATAAAATAGAAATACTAAACCCGAAGATAGAACCGATCATTTAAACGCACAAATGACCCGACGGACGGACGCGACGTCGAGTCATTCGGAAAAAGAGCGTCACGCAACAGTAAAATTCCTAGCAAACCTAGAAGAATTGCAACGGTAGAAAAACCCGAATCTCCACTAGTAAAAATGATGGGTAAAGAGTTGAAAATGGGTTGTGCATGTTTCCTTGTAGATACACGAGCGGATATAAACGTGATCAAATTAAGTGCCCTAGATGACAATGTTTCAGTCGCGCTTCATGAATCAGTTGCTATTTCAGGAATAACTCCGGATATCACGGAGACTTTAGGTACCACAATAATTACTTTATTAGGAAATCCTGTAAAATTTCATGTCGTAAGATCTTCGTTTGTACTGCACTGTGATGGTATATTAGGTAAAGAGTACCTTACACAAGAACAGGCTGAAATCTCCTTTGCTCTTAACACACTGGTAACACGAAGCGATCCTATTAAACCCATACCTTTTATTGGCTATGATCCAGTACCTCGTAGGGTAGGACCTCGAATTTTATATTTAAAAGCACGTACTAGACAAGCGGTTGTCATTGACGTTACGAATCATGATTTAAAAGAGGGATATTTACCAAAAATTGAAACTATAGATGGCTTGTACATTGGCGAAGCTGTCGTGTCTGTAAATAACCGAGGTGCATGTCACGTCTTTGCCGTTAATACGACGGATAAGGATGTCAAAGTGGAAATTCCGCCACAAGAATTAATACCATTCGAGTATCATAACTTCCCCGAAGCACAAAATTATTTCGATTCTGATACGGAAGATGAAACCTTGCCAATCGCGGAAGACAGAAGTTTAGAAATCATTAAAAATTTGCGTCTCGATCATTTGAACGAAGAAGAACGGGATCATGTGATTAAAATCATTAAAGAATTCCCGGAACGATTCCACTTGCTTTGTGATAAATTACCATGTACATCATATATCAAACATAGAATCCCCACAGTTGACGATATTCCTGTGAATACGCGACAGTATCGTTTTCCTCCGGTTCATAAAGACGAAATAGAAAAACAGGTCCGTAATAAACTAAATAACGGAATAATAGCACCTTCAAATTCATCGTATAATTCGCCCATTTGGATTGTTCCTAAAAAACCAGATTCTAAAGGCAATCTGAGGTGGAGAATAGTCATAGATTTCCGCAATCTTAACGAAAAGACCATTGGCGATGCATATCCATTACCAAACATTACTGATATACTGGATCACTTAGGTGAAGCCCGATATTTCTCAACGTTTGACTTAGCAAGCGGATTTCAACAAATTGAAATGGATCCTAAAGATAGACAAAAAACAGCCTTTACGACCCCAAATGGTCATTACGAATATATCCGAATGCCGGAAGGTCTCAAAAATGCTCCAGTGACTTTTCAAAGGTTAATGGATCAAGTCCTACGCGGTTTACAGGGTGTAGAAGTTTTCGTTTATTTGGATGATATTGTGGTATATGCCAAAAATTTAGAGGAACATGAAAAGAAAATTCGTCGTTTATTCACGCGTTTAACCGATGCTAAATTAACTTTGCAACCGGATAAGTGTGAGTTCCTCAAAATAGAAGTTGCTTACCTAGGACATGCTATTATTCGGGCAGGTGTAAAACCGGATCCCCAAAAGATTAGTGCAGTAAAGAATTTCCCTCGCCCGAAAAATCAGAAAAACATTAGGCAATTTCTAGGTCTAGCAGGATATTATAGACGCTTTATCAAAAACTTCGCAGAAAAGGCTAAACCGTTGTCAGACTTGCTGAAGAAAAATTCTACTTTCACTTGGGGAAAAGAGCAAAAGAAAGGATTTTTGGAATTACGAAAAGTACTTTGTAAAAGCCCCATACTTCAATATCCAAATTTCAATAGTCAATTCACTTTAACTACAGATGCGTCAGACTATGCTATAGGCGCTGTACTCAGTCAGGAAATCGATGGTCAAGATCTACCAGTTGCATACCTTTCTAGGATTTTAACTAAACCAGAACAAAATTATTTTACTACAGAAGAAGAATGTTTGGCAGTCCTTTATGCAATTTTACACTTCAGACCATATTTATACGGCCGTAAATTCACCCTCGTCAGTGATCATGAACCGCTAAGATGGATTAACTCAATAAAAGATCCAGGACAAAGACTGATTCGCTGGCGACTAAAACTGCGAGATTATGAGTACGAATTTATCCATAAGGCAGGAAAATTAAACACAAATGCTGATGCCTTATCCAGGAATCCAGTCATAGTAAATGAACTATGTTCATCTGATGCTTTCAGTTTATCGGATTCCTCTGATGATGCAAAATCGGAGTTAACACCCGATTGCCCGAAATTATTACCAATAAATAAGCCATCGACGACTTGCAAACAAACAGTATCGGGATCTGAAATTTCAAAAGGTAGAAAAATAGTTAGCTTACCCGGGAGATCAAAAATAAGGAAGCCAGTAGGTTCAAGATTTAAATCCAAACAACCTGTACCCTTGGATACCAGTGCAATAGCAACTAGAACGCGAGCAAGGATTCAAACGACTGAAGTTCCCGGACCATCAAAAACACAAGAATTAAGTAAACCAAAATAGCATTCTCTAGAGGAGGATGACGATTCCGATGACGAACAGTCAGATCCGCCTATATTCCGTCAACGTAGGAGTACGCTGCCGAATCTGGGATTTCATCCTAAACAGATGGTGGAGAATCCTAAAATCCCGGATTCACAGGGTGCAGTGGCCGGTACAGAGTTGCGACAGAAAGGGAGCGAGTCCGAAGTAGATAGAACTATAGCCATAAAGGGTATAGCCGGTTAAGATGGTCAAATGTGCCCTTGAACCGAATGCGACTCACGATGAATCATTCGAAAGCTTATTAAAAAAGAAACATTTGTGGCAATTTTCAACTTTGTATCTCGACCCGGAGGGTAGTAAAGGGTAAGAATAGAAAATCAGGTTTTTGCCGAATTTCTCCTATACTAGGGGATGAAAATTTTTCAAAAAAATCAGAGGCATTTCTGTTATCGGGGCACATATTAGAGAATTGTTTCAGATTTTTAAATTGAAAAACCTAGCTGCGAAAAATAAAAACGCTAAAAAATGCTGAAAAATGCCGGTTGTGTATCGATGCAGTCTTGGCACTACAATTATATTTTTACTGTAAGTACGTATCATTGTTACTATTGTCCTGAATATTTTTCAGATTTTTCAATTTGATGCGCCGCAGTTAAAAAAATTAAAAACCGATTTTTTCGTCGTTTTTTCCGTGTTGGAGTAACGTATACGTCGAATTGCTTCATGAAATAAGTGTTTTATGCGATCTTCAATGTTTATACGTACAACAAAACATCATAGGAATTAAAGAAACTGAAAAACCGAATCATTTGAAACTATGTTATGCGCCTTACATTGTAAAGTATCTAGCGTATTTTCCAAGTTTAACGGCGTGGGTGGCGCAGCGCTAAAGTGTCGAGCTGCTATACCGCTGCAAACTTTTTAAACGTAGGTTCGAGCCTCGAACTTTCCAAGTCCCCCCCTCCCCCCTTAGGCTAATTTTTTTTTTGTCGTTAATTACATATATTTCCTAACACGACACAATAATCAATATTTATTTTCAAATGTTTTAAGAATATTTGAAAAACATATTAACCTGAAATATACGTAAATATGAGTAAATATGAAACACATCAGACACGATTTTTGTTGCTATCCATCCATAATTGTTAAAGGTAAGAGATTTGAAAACCAATTTCACATATTAATATAATGTAGGAATTGTTAAACAATGCCGTAATTGACAGGATACTTGACAAGAGAAACGGCGGCATAACAAGCAGTCCAAACTCATATTTACGTATATTTCAGGTTAATATGTTTTTCAAATATTCTTAAAACATTCGAAAATAAATATTGATCATTGTGTCGTGTTAGGAAATATATGTAATTAACGAAAAAAAAATTAGCCAAGAGGGGGAACTTGGAAAGTTCGAGGCTCGAACCTACGTTTAAAAAGTTTGCAGCAGTATAGCAGCTCGACACTTTACCGGTGCGCCACCGACGCCGTTAGAAACTACGCTAGATACTTTACAATGTAAGGCGCATAACATAGTTTCAAATGATTCGGTTTTTCAGTTTCTTTAATTCCTATGATGTTTTGTTGTACGTTGTTGCGTGGCCGTCTGGGGAATGTCGTCTTCCCTTGGAGAAACCAGGCGTGGGACGATGCCCGTGGAACGCTAAGGCGTTCTGCTCACTGGACGCGGATTTTAGTTGTAGAAATAATATTAACGATAATAATAAAGTAATAAAACAATTTAACACAAATAACTGATAACTTTACTGAACTCAATAACGGTTTGCAATGATACAAATAAGGAAACTTTTATAGAACGTCCGTTCGCATTCGCTCTCGGGGCTCTAGTGTGCCTTACAAAAGGTCCATCGGTTTTACATTGTTTATTCTTTACCAAAATGTCTTAATTTCTTAGAGCCAATCGCAAATTTCCTAATTAGTTAGCTAAATTCCTATTCGTTGATCTGATTCGTCTCGGTTATCGATTTTTGCAAAAAAACAAGCGTTTAACAACATTGCTCTGATTTTACACACTTAGGAGAAGGGATCAAAGTGGAGTTCATTTATTCAAACACCCGTTTCCAAGTGGGTATTGATTAATTTAGGGTACGTGTCCCTATTACGGTGCTCTGACGCCGACTTGCTCACGAAGGAATTAATTACTGACTTCTCTTACTTTAATTTTATTTGGTGAAAATTTATATTGGTTTTTTGAACCTTCCTCTTTATTAAGGCAATTTTTTCGAGTTGAAAATATTAATTTTTCATATTGTTTTAATTGAAATAAAAATACATGTGTTTGTCCCAATTACGGTGCCCTGAAAACTGCGTTGTCCCTATTACGGTGTCCTGTTTTGAATAACGTTCCCGCCGTTAGGTTATGTCTTCAAACTTTGAACTGTTCAAAACATTTTTTTGTCTACGAGAGGTGTTTGTATGCAATTTAATATTACCTTTTCATTACAAAACAAAATATGCAAATATAAAGCTTGTTCTTATAACTAAAGCCAGCATTGAATGTGTTAATTACTTTTATGAAACGTCACTTAAAAATAATTGTATAATATTAAAGAAAGTCATAGAAAATTGATAGGAAAGTAAATTACATAATTTTTATTAAATCTTTTATTTTATTTAACATGCATGTATTCAAAAGGGATGGAATTTGATGGATCTCGCTCTCAGGTACAGGTGTCATTAAATAAAGCCACTGAAAATTGATTGAACAGTAAATTACATAATTTTTATTAAATCTTTTATTTTATTTAACATTTACAAATTCAAAAGGGAGGGTCTTGTATGAGTGTTCGCTCCCAGGTACAGGTGTCGTGCTGTTTGTTGCACGTCTCCTTTGTTTTGTTTTCTGAGATTCTTTCTTGACAACAGTCTTCGCAGCTCTTATTAATTTTTTCAGTTCCTTCTGCTTTTCTATCTCTTGCTTTTTCTCTTCTTTTTCTCTATACCACCTTAGACCCTCTTCCGATATCAAGACTGATGGCAATTTCACTTTGTTCGGTCGTTTATTTTTTGCGGCAGTATCTTCTTTGGGCCAAAATATGAAGTCCTTAAATTGGAAAGGTATTTTTGCATTTTCGTTACCTTCTTTGCAATGTGAAGGCAAACCAGTATTTCCTATTGCACTACAGTGCTGAATATCTTCCAATACTTTAGGTTTATCTGTACATATCTTTCTTTCATTCCTGATACTAGGGGTACAAATTTTGTCTGTTTCTTTGCTAATTGTATTAAAAGTATTCAGCACCTTGTTTAAATGCAATGATGAATCGGAAGGTTCATGAAACTGAACATTTCCTTCATCATCAATAGAAAATATTGCTTCGATATCAGACAATATCTCTTTATTTTGATGATTACTTGCCATTCACGCCTGTAAAATAACTTGTCTATTAGTAAATAATATTCCAAAGTTTTTTTTACTGCAAACTTGTGAATATATATATATACATATATACAATTACATGTGTAGTGTATTATTGTACTACTGAAATATAAATATAAATTCATTTAAAAACTAAATTTACCAAATAGATCTAAATTGCTTAATAAAAATATGGATATAAAAATACGTGTTTAAAATTTATAGAGTAATTCATAATTCAAGTACTTCGGCATGAAAATCTTCTGTTTCTGCAACTTCATCTGATGGGTATACATTTTCCATCGTGTCCATTATTTGGAAATCTGTTTCTCCCTGGTCAATTTGATGATGATTTGATGTTCCACATTGAGATTCCAACAAATATTCCATGAATGTGCCATTCTGCTATACACAAATATAAAAATTTACATCCAAACTAATATCGCTAACAAATATATTAAAACAGAATTTTATTATTTACATCAGCCTCAGTGGGATTTTGTATGTCCGGTTCTTTTTCATGGCAATCTTGTTGCATTTTTTGCCACACATGAAATAGATTTTGATCCTCAATTCCACCCATCCATTTATCTTGGTTTATAAAGCATCTGAATGTCTCCAGCTTTTCTGGATGAATATATTGCTCAAACGTATGTAATACAGATGCATTACATGAAGTCGTTTGTGCATCTGTTGTTTCCTGGCTTTCTTTTGGGCGCTTGAAAACTTTTGAGAAATCAACATTTTCTACTGCAAATGGATATAGTCCACACGCTCTAAAACCCTGACCCAAAATTGTTGGGAGGTCCATTTCACTGAAAACTTTTCTTAGTAATCCAGCGAAATTAGTTTTCGGCACACTCAGCACTTCGTTCTCTATTTTATACATATTTGCATTTTTCCTCCAATGCGTTTTTAATGGAAAAAACATGCTCACGTCCATCGGTTGCATGAAGTGAGTTGCATTTGGTGGTAAAACTGCCAATACTATGCCATGCGCGTGGCAAAACTCACTTAGCGGCTGCGTCAAGTGGAACACATGCCCATCCACAAATAAAACTACGGGTAATTCATAATTCATTTTTATGATCCATGGCCAAAATGTATTTGCAACATATTCGTAAAAGAGCATGGCAGTCATCCACCCTTTTTCTGAGGTACCAGCACAAAAGTCCGATGGTAAATTGGCATAGATATTACTAGGGACTCTCTTATAATTATACACTACCATCGTTGGGGCTAACTGCCCGGCCGCATTACCCGTGACGAGAACTGTTAAATTTTCTTTTTCATTATTTCCTACTATTTTGTATACATTTTTGGATCCATTTTTTGCGAGCACACGACCTCCCTTAGGATTTAGTAACAATGACGTTTCGTCGCTGTTGAATATCCTGCACGCATCAATATTTACTAGATTTTTCTTCGTTAAATAGTTGCCATTATCCTTGAACCAGGATCTAATATTTTCTTCAGACACTAAAGCTCTGGAGATTGTAATATTTTCACTCATTCTTAACTTCAATTCGGGATGCCGACGAAGAAATGCCTCATACCAGTGCCGACCTGGTCGACCATTGATGAAGGGACTTGGCATTTTTGTGTTTTTAATAAAAACCGCCACACTGTTTAATAAATGTTCCTTCGTCACAGGACTTCCATGGCGTGACATAAATAAAATCCAATTCACAATTTGAGTTTCTTCATCCGCAGTTATTACCGTAGCAGGTCCTGGTTTATTGCTCTTGAATTTCTGTTTTATCTTACTATGAATTGTTGTCCGTGGAATATCATACAATCGACTGGCAATGTTTATAGGAGTTCCCGACCTTGCGTCTTCCAAAGCTTTCGCCAGTGCGTCTTCACTATACGCCTTACGTTTCTTTGCACTTTTATTCATTTCGATGTTGCTGAGATAAACGATATTTGTAAAGTAATTTGTTAAATAAATATTACATAAATCTTTATTAATTTATCCTTACAGCGTCTACGTGTATCAATATTCTCACAGTTTTTCACGTCCAAAATGTCTCGTATTCAAAGCTCCCGTGGTTCTGTTCACACCAGTTCACAATGTGGCGGGAAATAGATTGCCGATGACGAAGAGTCTCCGGGTGGAGGAGGAACACGCCACGCATGCGCATGAAGACGCCGTAACGTCAAACCAATCAAAGCCAAGATAAGTATTGGCTCCAAACCAATCGACGCCAAGGTTGGTTCTCCTTCCACCCGGAGACTCTTCGCAACTATTTTCTGCCGACGCTGGTTGCAGAGGGAGCCAGTGGGCACTGAGGGGCACGGTAATTGGGACAAGCGTTAAATTCCTGTTCCTATTACTGGCTTCACTTTAAAAAATACGAAAGCGTTTCAAAAGTGCTCAGTTTGCTATTTTTTCATAAAATTGGAACCTTTTATGATATAATTAACACTTTACATAAATGCAAATCATGATAATTATCAATTTATTCACGTTTGTAAAATACGTGTTCCTTACCGTTTCCGGTAAGGATTTGGGTAAATCCATCGAAATCTTCATAGGTATTCATTTTTTAATTTTTTTTACTATGCTTTAATTGTTTAAAAATGCAACCCTGTCGTTTGCAACGCATACATTAATAGTTCAACTTAATTAAAAAAATTTCTTTCCTTATTTATTTGAGTTTTTTTGTACGGCTTCTTTAAGTATAAAGGCACCGTAATAGGGACAGGGCACCGTAATAGGGACAGGGCACCGTAATAGGGACACGTACCCTATAATCTTAAAGTTTACTAATTAAAAGAATCTCTAACTATATTCAAATCCCTCGGGTTTGTACGAAACTTCACTTCGTTTCCCTTTTCTATTACATTCGTGTGATCCGTTTCGAACTTCGCGCCTCTAAAGTTTATACTACACGCCGCTAGACGGGAGTCGCAACACTTTCCCCCTTATTTAAAAGGTGTTTCCTAATAGGAACAGCTTTTCCAAAAATACGCTTATCTATTTTGACTTACATTCTTAATTTAATCTATACATAAACTTCGCGCAGTGAAGCTTTCCTGAGCCTCCCCTCGTCGCCTCCCCCACGGTAGCCAAGCTACTCGGTCCACCCGGTTTCCCGCGAAGAATGCGATTCGAAAGACACTACAGGATGTTCACTGTGTTACAATTTGTTACAATTTTGTCTACAAGACACGACGTCTCCAGATTGATTTTCTGGGTAATACATGGAATTTCAGTTATAAACTAACGGCATCGAATTCATAAACAAATGGAATAAAGTGATCTTAACCTATGCCAAGGTAGTGTAGCACATATTGATGATAAAGGAATACAACAACAGTACCATAATAAAGGTAACTATCTATACGGAATCTAATCTTACGCAGGCTAATTTTAATTTTTTTACATGAACTATTTTAATTTTATTAACTCTTATGCCTATTTCTGCATTTAAGTCGTCAAACATTCTAACAATTTTGTATGGTCCTAACCAGCTAGAATCGATTTTGGATGTTTTTATTTCTATCAACATATATATATCATCACCTACTGAGAATTTATAAGAATTGACCCTCCCTTCGATCGTAATCCAAATTGTTTTTCTGCTTTGGTCTTTCCAGATTTGCCGCTGCTACAGCCTGGGTTGTGCTTATCTTTGAAAATAAGTCATTCAAATGATCAACAAACGTTCATGGAATCTAATCTTTGTTTAGCAAATTCCGGGGGAATATAGCCTTTGCACCAAATACAAATTCATGTGGAAGAATTTACGAATACCTAATGACCACCTATAGTGTTGAGATGTAATTGTTTTACTGCATGTTTGAATGTGTATGCTAACCGCGCTTTTGCTCGTAATTGGTGGAATGTGTGCCTTGCGTGTGGTTGGTGCATGAGGTATGCTGGACATGTGGGGGAATGACTCACAACTTCACTTTTTTTGTCAGCTTTTGTAAAGAGATAAGGTCAGAACAAGATTTGATTGTTACAAGAAATGTTTCTTATACTATTCATTAAATAAATAAAAAAAATAAAGAGAAATATATAGAAAGGAGTCTGTTCAGTTATTTAATATTCCATACACACAAAGTTTGTCAGTTTATATTCGTCAGACACATAATTTTTTATCAGGTTATGGGCCCAGGCATGAGCCCACGTGTGTATGGATATCGCATCAGATTTTGAAAACAGAATAGAAGTGAAATTGTTGAAAGTCCAAATAAGAAATTTATAAAAGAGTCAAGATGGATACTGTCAAGTCGCATTTGGAAACTTTAACCGAAGATTCTCAAGGAAACACAAATTATGAGTCGTGGCGGTTCAAGTTGAACCTAACCTTAAAATCTAAGAAATTGTTCAAAGTAGCTACTGGCATTGAAGTAAGGCCAGCAGGACCTGATGAGAGTGGTGAAGTTTCAGCATGGTTAACAAAGGATCTGGAGGCGCAGACTCTCATAGGTCTAAATTGCAGTAGCTGTATTGCAAAGAAAATATCGAAATGCACATCAGCAAATGGAATGCTGAGTAAGTTGGAAACGTTCTATGGCAAGAAATCTGACGTTTCCATCGAAGGTTTGCAAAGGCAATTTTTTGGGTATACATATAATGATAAAAAGAGTGTTATAGAAAATAGCATGCAAATCCAAGAGTATGCTGATGCCTTGTCTGCTGAAGGCGAAACAGTCAAGGAGTCGTGGATAATGCAACGGATTTTAGGAATTTTACCTCCGAAGCTTTATCATTTCAGAACGGCTTGGGATAACGTGAGTGGAATGGACAGGACTCTTACAAATTTGTTTGATCGCCTAAGACTAGAAGAAGATCGACTGAATGAAGGGAAATCAAGTAAGTTATCTTCACAAAACACTTTCATTTCAAAAGAAGAAAATAAGTCAACTAAGTCTTCTGATAATAAAAGTAAGTCTGTTGAATGTTTCAAATGTGGGAAGAAAGGGCACGTAAAATCAAATTGCCGTGGTAAGCCTTGTGCCAAATATCTAGAATATTGTAAGAATACTTATGGGTGCAATATTTTTAAAAATAAAGGTCACTTTGCAAATGAATGCCAAATTAAAGGTTCTAGTCCGAATAATAGTAAGTCTGATGACAGTGAAGGTAAAACTGCAAGTAAAAAACGGGCTATGATCACAGTGAGTTTATCAGCTGCGAATTTTGAGAAAGAAATGAAAGAAGATTTCAGAAATTGTTGGTATCAAGACTGTGCAGCGACTCAACATATGACTTCTCACAGAGAATGGTTTACAAATTATATCGAATTGGAAGAACCATGTATGGTTGCCATTGGAGATGCAAGCGAATTGGAAGGAATTGGAGTAGGTGATATAGAACTTGAGGCTTTTGATGGTCAGCAATGGAATGAGATAGTTTTGAAAAATGTCTTGTATACACCTAAAATGCCATTTAATCTTTTTTCTGTAAGCAATGTATTGGATAAGGGTTATAAACAGTCAGCAGACTCAAATATGTCAATTTTCAAAGATAGTAATGGAGACGTCGGACCGATGGCCGTAAGAGAAGGAAATTTATATAAAATGAAATTTCGTCGAGGATCATCTGAAACATGTTTAGTCAATATATCAATCAAGAAATGGCATGAAAAATTTGCTCATCAGAATGTTAAGGTAAATGTCCCAGTCCTTAAACATGGTCCAATAATTAAAAATTGAGAAGAAATTTTATTAATAATAATAGTTTTACTAATTTGCAACGTTTAAACTATTCGAAATATAATTGCAAAATGTATTAGCTTTATATAGATACAATTATAAGCTTACATAACTGAATAGTTATATCATACAAAAATATTATTGTACAGTAAAGCTTCAACAGTTTCAATCTCGCTTCTTACCTAATGAGCTCAAGCAAGCGAGAGAATATTTTTGTTAAGGTTGTAATTAATTATTATTTTATAATTTTTGAAATTATACAGTTGTTTTGGATTTATTATACATTGAAGAATTTAAAATTAATTGGATCTTTTAATAATTTTTTGTTTTTAATATTGAAATTGTTGCGTTTATCCACTAGTACACGGTAACATGACACGTACCAATCATTAAACGTGTGTTCAATGGTTGTTTAACCGCGGTGTTAACAGACGCCAGTGTTCAGTAGTTATAAAATTATAAATATTTATTGTACCAAAGTAAGTATTTTTTGTATCCTATATATTTACGTTAATAATAACTAGACAAAAATATAATACTGTTTAAGAATTATTAGGATAATTAATCTTATACTCGTTATAATATTAACATAACCTAAACTTTTATAATATACTTTTAATCATTTTTTAACTTTTTCAGACATAAAGTCATGCCGAAGGTAAAAAAGATAAAGAAGAAGAACTACAGTCAGAAAGATATGTGTGCAGCAATAGAATCCTATAAAGCAGGCACATCATTACAATGTGCCATTGAGAAGTATAATGTGCCAAAATCAACCATTTATTTTAAAACTAAAGGCATTGTACCTATGGATGCTGCAATGGGTCTGTCAACTTATTTGACAAAAAAAGAAGAGGAAAAGCTCGTTGAGTGGATCTTTTATCTTGGGGAACGTGGGTTCCCCGTTACTAAGGATCAACTTTTGGACAGTGTTAGAGACTTAGTGATACAATTAAAAAGAAAAACACCTTTTGTTGAGAATAGACCAGGACGACACTGGTATGAATCTTTTTTGCGAAGACACCCTACAATATCCACACGATTAGCCCAAACTCTTACAAACACACGTGCTCCTGCAACAGAAGAAAAGTTGCGTACCTGGTTTTCTGAGGTGCAAATTTATTTAGACAAAAAGGGTTTAAACGGAATTGATGCAACAAGGGTGTATAATTGTGATGAAAGTGGGTTTTTATTGTGTCCAGAAACTGGTCATGTATTGGCGAAAAAGGGTTCAAAATCTATATATTGTGTTGTAAATGGTGTAGAAAAGGAATGTCTAACTACACTATTTATGATCAATGCTGCTGGCAAAATGGTTCCACCAATGGTCGTGCATGCGTACAAACGAGTGCCATTTAATATAACAAGAAATATGCCCAAAGAATGGGCTATTGGTGTAACAGACAACGGCGGGATGACTGGACAAACATTCTATGAATATATAGCAAATATCTTTCATCCATGGCTGGTAAAAAATAATACTCAATTTCCAGTCATTTTACTTTACCATTGGTCACCTTTTGCCGTACCAATCAAATTGAGTTAGTTGCATTATTTCCTAATGCGACACACATACTTCAGCCATTAGATGTTGCTATCTTCCATCCACTAAAAAGTGCATGGCATAAAACTGTGCTGAAATGGAGAGTAGACAATAATGGTGAACGCTTAAGAAAAGAAGATTTTGCTCCTTTATTAAAAAAAACAATTGACTCAATGGAAAATCTTGGAAATATGACTAAAAATGGGTTTAAGACTTGCGGGTTATATCCTTTTTCTGCAGATGCTGTGAATTTTAATATTCTTAATAAAAATCAGAAATCTAATACTGCAGAGAAAGAAAACACGAATGAAAATGTAACTGTAAATAGAGAAGAGTCTTATACACAACATTTGAACTTGTTTGAAAAAAATATTGACAGTTAAGTTTTACAAGATTTTATAAAAGCTGAGCCAAGTGGATCTTGGACTGGACAAATTAATCTTGAAGGATTGTTTATGTACTGGATGAACATAAAAAAAATGTGGTATAGATTAAATAAATGTTATTTTACTTGTACAAGTATTACTTGTACATCTAATAAGTTAATTATAATTTTAATAATTTAGGTAAAAACATTAGAAAAGAAAAAAGTATGGACGTTGTACATAGTGTAAATTTTGAAGATAACTCTACTTTAAGTCTACAATTAACAAATGTTCATAATATAAGTTTAGATACAGATCAACATATAGTTTTAAGTAAGGATATGACACTAAGTGAAGAGTTGTTATCAATAGAAGATTTGGATATTATTGATCAGCAACCATCCAGAATACCATCAGATGTTGAACCGACAATTGAAATTTCAAAGGGTACGTACATTTATTTACACAAATAAAAGCAAATCAAAAGTAATTATTTGAAAAATTATAATTTTGCAGATTCAAGTGATTTAAATTTAATAGAATCGAATTCAATGCCACTCGACCTCTCGAATAACACTAATTTACCAGGAAGGAACCCTTCACCATTCACGACAACGTTGTTTTGGCCTAAAGAAGTTGAGAAGAAAAAAAATAAAAGATTGAAAGAAAAAGTACCAACCGTCGCAACTTCCGATGAGTGGTATAATTACCACTCAAAAAACGAAGAAGACAAATTAATAAAGCAAAAGGAAATAGAAGATAAAAGAAGACAAAGAGCTGAAACTAAAGAAAAAAAACAATTGGAACAGGAACTGAAAAAGCGCATTAAACAAGAAAAAGCTGTAGAGAAATTAAAGCTACAACAACTAAAGAAACCCAAATTAATTAATAAATAATAAAGAATTTTACACAAATTTATTATAAATAAAATGTTTTTATTACCCTAAAATATTATCATATTGATTTCTTTTCATTAACTGATAGAAATAGTTAAATTAAATACATATTCAATAATTGGGACACTGTTAATTAATGACTGGGACACGCTATGAATTTTATTTAATTACTGGGCCATATGAACAGTTTCATGTTTTAATTAATTTAAAACTTTTGCTTTAACAAATGTAGATTCTTGTTACGTTATGTGAAAGTAGAAATTTTACGCTTTCGAATAATTATATTTAGTTATAATTTTATACTATTTAAATATAAAAAAAATTGTAATCAGCTCAACTGCTTCCTTAACTGTTTCGCCGTTGGGACATTTACCTTATTTAGCGTAGTCATAAAAAGGAGACATTTTGATGAAATTTCTACTCGGGACTTGGAACTTGGTCTACAGAACCTAAGAAAAATTCTTTTAGATTTAGATATAAAGGGTCTAAGAATATCACATTATGGTGACTTTACGCACGAATTACCTCAAGGTACGTTAATAGAAATATTAAGGAATACATTTGAGGGCAGCAATATCGAAATAGCCCTTTGTTATGGAAACACTCAGGTACCTCCGGAAGAACTTTGTATGAAAATCATTTCAGAATTACATGAAAGTTTGGTAGGAGGACATAAGGGTTTAACAAAGACGTATTGTAGGATTCGAGAACGATTTTATTGGCCAGGTATGCGTAACGATATTCAAAATTATATCCGTACTTGCAATAGTTGCCAGAATCAAAAATTAGTACTGTTACGTATTTTAGCGGTGATTTTACGATAAGAACGCGGGTTGGCGCCCGTGGAGCGCTGAACCGCTCTGCTCGTCGGAGTGTGGGAAGTTCAAAATAAAATTAGACACAAAGAAAACTATTGGTAAGTTAAATACTGGCATTTATTGAACTGTTTGGCAAGCTGGTTATCGACAGACTGATCAGCGTTTCAAAATCTCCTCCGAGGTCCTCGTCGAAGTCGTTGGCTAAATCCTCCCAGTCCTCCCATAGATCCTCGTAGTCCAATCAGGATGCAGGATGTAGCAAATCCAAGCGGTAGGCCGTCCTTCGGATGTCCGTACGCCCCCGTGGATCGGCGTCCATCTTTTCCTCCGTCTTCGGGTGGTGGTGGAAAACTCGGTGGAGGCGCGCTTTTCCGTTACACAGCGGGGTGCCCACGTGGGAAGAGAAAGTAGGCTCTACTCCGAGGATCGAGAAAACAACGCTTGAAGGAAATTTATGACTTCCTTAGCGTCGCCAACACTTCAGGAGTCAATCGACACTCCTAAAGGCTAACAAAGGACAAGGCCTTTTCAAAAGATTACGTGACTTAGGAAAAAAAACACAATTCGTTTCGGGGCCTGTTAATTGGTGTCTTTTCCTGTTTTCGAGCTCTGCCCAAGATCTTTCCCACGTATGCCACCCGCATCGCACATCCTTAACAATATTTCTTCAATCGCACGCAAACATCTGCTTTCAAATTTCGCTCCTGATTTACTTATCGATTACGTACAATTTCCAGCCACGTTCAAGCGATAGCGTAACACCTTCCCCCTTATACAAAAGGTGTTTCAATGAAACAGCTTTTCAGTACATACATAATTACTAATAATGATTACAACTACGCCTCCTCTTCCCGCGCCTGCCCCGCGGTAAACGAGCTACTCGGTCCACCCATTGTCCCGCAGGAAGCACGAGTCGAAGAATGATAGTTATATCTCATTTTACGGTAGTAAGATATTATTAATCTATTACTAGGTAATGTTAAGTAAATTTTCGTGCAACGCATAGCTACTATCCATTAATAGTTGAACACCCTAACTAAACTTGTCTAAATATTTCATCCAAAAACGTTATAATCCTTATTTGATATAAAATAATCGTAATGCCACAGTACATCCGAAACATACAATTTAACAAAATAACCATACTTATAGAATAAAAATTTGAGTTATACACACTCCAACACTATATAAACGAGAATACAACTAATAAAACTAGTCCAGTAATATGCATAAATAACCATAATCCATAACAAAATAATCACACTTATAAATTGAACATTTAGATTACATACGCACACAACAAACCAAACATAAGATAAATATAATTTTACATAATAACTACTTGCATTAATGCTCAGAAGTATCTGGTCTTATACATGCTAATTTCAGCTTATTTGTATGTACTATTTTATACTTAATAATTCCTAATATTAATTCTACATTTAGATTATCAAATACTCGACTAATCTTATAGGGGCCCGACCAGTTACAATCAAACTTGGAAGTTCTTGGTTCCTTAAGTAAGTAAACATCGTCATCTACGCTAAATCCATGAGGATTACGATCACCGTACATTAGTGTGGTATCCTATCATAATACATTTTACTTCTCTCCTTAGCCTTATCAAGATTTTCTGCTGCTCTAGCCTGTGTGGTGGTAATTTTTGTAAATAACTCGTCCAAATGCTGCACAAAAGTTCGCGATATCTGCTCCTTTGCAAATTCGGAAGGTATGAGAGCCCTAACGCCAAAAACCAATTCATGTGGTGTAAAGCCCGTAGCCTCGTGTACAGAAGTATTATATGAGAACATACCAAATCTAATCCAATCATCCCAATCAGTTTTTGTGCAATAGTGCTTTACGTAATCAACAAAAACACGATGTGCCCTTTCCAATGATCCTAAAGACTGTGGGTGAAAAGCGGTGGAGGTTATCCTCTGAATTTTAAAGATTCTACAGAAATTCTTCATTACTTGACTAATGAAATTCCTTCCCTGGTCAGTATGAATAGTTCGTGGGCAGCCAAATCTGCTAATAAACTGTTCTGCTAAAGCAAGAGCAACGGTTACTGAATCTATGGTGGGTATCGGAATTGCATCAGAATACTTTGTTAAATTATCCTGCAATGTCAACAAATACTTATTACCCTTCTTTGTTACAGGCAAAGGCCCAACAATGTCCATCTGGACTTTTTCAAAGGCATGTTTTGGGGTGTCAGTGATGCGCATTGGTTGCCTGGTCCTTGTGGAATGAATTTTGTTTCTCTGGCAAGTAAAACAAAATCGAACAAATTCAGCAATTTCTTTCCCCATACTAGGCCAAAAAATGTTCCCGGATATGACTGTAAAGTTTAGATATGCCCCTATGACCTCCAGCAGCGGATTCATGGCATTCCTGGATAATTTGAAGACGTCTTGATTTTGATGGAGTTGTAATTTCACCGGTACACACCGTAATTATATACTGTGAGTCACTAAAAATCTGCTTAAGCAAATCCTCTACACGATTCCATTCAGGAACATTGAAGCTATCCAAATCCCTTGAAACGCTAAAAGCCTTAAGACTTAAAGAATCAATAAGAACCCTTAAAGATTTCAATGAGGATTCAACATGAACAAAATTCAAATTTACCTGAGAAGTACCCTTACAAAACAATAGGAAGATATAATACTTATCATTTGGAAGTGCCATAGCATCACCAATATTAACCTGATATTGCTTTATTCGCTCTAGTGTAAATTTATTTCGATCCAACAGGTCTTTGCTGGTTTGAGAAATATCTCCATTAAGTGGCATAAAATGAACAAGGCTACCTTTGCGCATAAAAAGATGATCTTTTACACTAAGGAGGGTGGGGAGTGGAGAAAGGTAAGTCATTCCTCTATTTGAATTTACAGTATTAATAAGGATTTTACTTTCATTAGCTTTGCAACCTGTTAAACTTAACTGATCTTTTACAGACTCTAATGAGGTCACTTTATTGAGGATCCCTCGTGCAGTCTTGGTCGCAAAACAATCAGGCTCCACAGCCTCCGCCACAATACCAGGCGCAACAAAATCAGGCTCGTCAGCCTCTGCCACGACATCAGTCGCAAATAAAATAGGCTCCCCACACCTCTGCCACGAACCAAGATACTGCGAGCCCTGCGATGTTCCCTTAAAGGCCGAACAGATCGCAGGCACCTTTGCCGAGCACTGACTACTTCTCACGGTTCCTGAAGCGGGTTCCCGGGGTTGAGAATTACCGTATGTCAACAGGCGACCGAGTCGATGCATCGTGCCCGACTGAGGCGATCCTCCAAAACTTCTATTTCCCACAGGCAAAGGTGATACTAATAAATTTGAACTTATTCGCAAACCATTTATGACCTCATTAGCCCTGGCCACTGCTTTCCCGCGCGCTAGGAAAACAGATGCCACAATTCTCTCGTTTTCAAAACATAGGACTTCATCATCCGCCCTGTCCACTTCGGAACCTACAATTGATGCCTTATCTGCGCAGATAAGCACCCTTTCCAGGTCCCTCGAATCAGGATTGGAATCCGTGTCCATCAGTACAGGTTGTGACTGGGAATCAGGGTTCAGATTTGAATCGACAGGATTTCGTGAAAGTGCATCAGCGTTAGCATTGATTTTACCAGGTTTATACACTATGTTGTAATCATATTCATTTAGTCTAATTCGCCATCTCATTATTTTGGATGTAGGATCCTTGGCATTGTGTAACCACACTAATGGACGGTGATCCGTAACCAACGTGAACCGTTGTCCGTATAAATAGGGACGAAAATGCTCAACAGCAAATAAAACAGCCAATAGTTCCTTTTCTATTGTGGAATAGTTAATCTCGGCGTTATTCAGTGTTCTAGAAGCATACGCTATAGGCAGATCTTTCCCAATCGAACCTTGACTCAAGATAGCTCCCACAGCAAAATTGGAGGCATCAGTAGTAACAAGAAATGGTTGTGAAAAATTTGGAAATTGTAATAAAGGCTCTAAACAAATAATATCCCTTAAAGTTTCGAAAGCAACTTGAGCTCCTGAAGTCCAGCGAAAAGGAATATCCTGCTTTAAAAGTTTCGTTAATGGTTTTGCAATTTTTGCCATGTTCTGAATAAACCTCCTATAATAACCCACGAGTCCCAAAAATTGTTTTACATTTCTCTTTGTTTTCGGTACCGGGAATTGTTTTACTGCTCGAATCTTATCAGGATCGGGTTTCACTCCTTCCTTTGTAATAACATGCCCTAAATAGGATACTTCCCTCTGCAGGAAATGGCACTTTTCAGGCTGAAGGGTTAGTCCCGAATTTTGCAAGCGCGCCAAAAGTGTCTGTAATTTATGAGCATGTTCCTCAAGTGAATCTGCATAAATGACAATATCATCCATATAAACAAAAAGCTCTATTCCTTGCAATCCAGATAATACCAAATCCATTACTCTTTGAAAGGTTGCTGGCGCATTTTTGAGGCCAAAGGGCATTCGATTAAACTCGTAATGGCCATGGGGAGTAGAAAAAGCAGCTTTAGCCTTAGATGTAGGATCCACCGGAATCTGGTGAAATCCAGAAGCTAAATCCAAAATACTAAAATACTTAGCTCCTCCTAATTGGTCCAATATTTCGGTTATATTAGGAAGAGGGTAAGCGTCCCCTACAGTTTTCTCATTTAATTTTCTATAATCGATGACCATTCGCCATCGTGGCTCTTAGGAAGAATTTGATTTCTTTGGAACAATCCATACGGGAGAATTATACGGAGATGCAGATGGCTGAATTATGTTGCTATTGAGTAAAGAATTTACTTGGGTTTCTATTTCAGTTTTGTGGATCTGAGGAAACCGATACTGCTTGGTATTTATGGGAATTTCATCAGTAGTGACAATATTATGCTGGGTAACATTCGGGGATCCTAACCTATCTGTGGAAAGGTGGAATTGATATGAAAACTCATTAACGATTTCCAAAATGCTGGTCCTCTCAGCCTCACTCAAATGATTCAAATCTAACACTTTAATTAATTGAGCAAGCCTCTGAGCACGGTCCTTAGATGAATCCACATCAGGATTTCCCGTCCGACATGACCGAGGAGCGGGAGGCTTAACATCAAATTCTTCCAATTTAATCGAAGGTATTGTGAGAACGACATGATCAGTGGTAGTATTCATGGCATATAATTTTACAAAACCATTCTGTTGACTAACCAGAGCTTCACCCACGAAAATGCCAGGACCCGCATCAATTCTCCTAACATAACCTGAAGCATCAGTACTATTAGTTGGTACTGTAATCAAGACTTTAGTTCGAGGAGGTAAATCATGAGATAATGACGCACAGGAAAGGGTTTCTCCTTCCCCAAACTGTAAACTATCCGGTAAGGTATCCCTAAACTTTAAAGTTATTGCCTGTTTCTTTAGGAACGACAATCCCAAAATTCCGATTTCCTTGATAGGAAAATCATTATCTACTACCTGGAAGTGAATAGGAACTCCATGAATTAAAACTGTAATCTCACCCTGGGTGCGAATTATTCCTGAACCAATCCCGGTAAGGTCATAAACTATATTAGTATTAATCGGAAGATCTGGAATTAAACCTTCTCGCTTCACTAAATTTAGTTGGGAGCCAGTGTCTATAAGAAAACTAGCTGCTTCCTGATGGAAATAAGCATGCTCAAGAGGAATAATCAGAGGCTGTACGGCATTAATTACTTCGAGGTTGTAGCAGACACGATGGATCCGGCGCGTGCAATCAGGGGCTTGTTCTGCATTGGACCCGTCTGCGGAACCCCTTGGAGTTTAAATTCTGTTGACTTCCAGAAGTTGCGGTCACTCGAGATTGCGACTTTCCCCAGGTAGAACGAGCGTTTTTTATATAACATTGCGATTCTATATGGCCTGTTTTCCTACAATGAGTACATCTAACCCTATCACGATTTGGTTGGTTGAATTTATGGTTTCGTGTGGGACAAACTTTACGCAAATGGCCAAATCCATTGCAGTTAAAGCACTTACGCTCGTCTGCATTCACGGTAAACACCCCTAATTTGCTCGCAGAAATTGTCGAATTCATGGGCTCATTTTTATGTTGTAATAGATGTTCCATTTTTGAAGCTAGCTTGATGACAGTTGTTAAACTACCTATATTATCCTTGGCAATTAAGAGCATAATGGTATCGTTACGTAGTCCCCTTAAAAACCCAGCTATTGCCTCTTCTATCAGTAAAACCTTAATTCCAACAAATTGTTCAGCAGTAAATTTTTCCTGCGCAGCTTCTATTCCTTGATCTAAAATTTCGTGCACTCTAGTACCAAATTCTTCAATGGTTTCCTGTCCTTTCCGCCATATACATTTTAATTCATCTTGTGCATTTTTAATATCGAAACTTTGCTCATACGCGGCTTTTATTAAATTAATCAATTCCTCTATGGTCTTAGGTTCATTTCCATCAACTATCCTGCTATAATCACGTTTCTGTATTCTATTGCGTATTAAGGCTAACAAATAAAATTTATCCTCCTGTCTAACTAAAGAATCAGCGAGTCTACATTGACTAATAAAGTTGGTTATAGAACTGGATTTCCCGTCGAAATGTGCAATGAACCCCGCAATCAAATCAAAGGACATACGTAATGCAGCTTTAGGAGCTCCAGACGATGACCCCAACGCATCTACCATCATCGTGCTACTGGATGCAGTGGATCCATTATCCGGACGAGACATATCAAATCTTGGAAAAGGAGTAGATTGTGCCGGTATCAAGCGTAATTCGTCGGGTTGAAATTCAGAAGTAGGCGCAGACACACCACTTGTTCCTACTATTAACTCCTCTATCTCAGAAATATTACCACCACTCAGACCAGAGTTAGACCTTTGCTTAAATCGCCTGTATCTTTTTGCAAACGGCGGCATTTTTACAAATAATAAACGAGTACCGCTAATGAATAATTTAGAAATAAAGTCACTTATGTATTATCGCTCCGTCCAGTACTCCAGCCCTTATATGGATGTCCCAGCTACGTCCAACGCTGACATCGTTGATCCGGAGTACGTCGATGGTCCAGTTGATTTCAACCCCGTGAAGAAATCGTCCGAGCGTCCAAGTCCTTCGAGTCCTTTTCTTAACCGTCCGGGAAGTTTGGAAGTAGCTCAGCAAATGATGCGGATAATGACCGAGTGCATGTGATTTCAGGGGATTATTCGCACGGCCACTGAAATCACCCGTCTCTGGTATTCACCCTTGCTCTTAAGGAAAACCGCGCAAAACCCAAGAGAGAGAGGCTGCACTTAATAAATTATGATATTTGTGTCCATTTTCACGATCAAAAGAAAATTATTTCTATAAAAGTTTATAATAGTTCTCGTTGAATCACTTCAATACGCACTCACGAGCCGGCGAAGTCACTTACGCAAGTGTTCAAAAGTTTATAAAGCCAGTCTTTAGCACTGCAATGACTTTTAAATTTTCCACAAATTATTTTCGAAATCCCACCGCTGTCACCAAAATTTGTTACGTATTTTAGCGGTGATTTTACGATAAGAACGCGGGTTGGCGCCCGTGGAGCGCTGAACCGCTCTGCTCGTCGGAGTGTGGGAAGTTCAAAATAAAATTAGACACAAAGAAAACTATTTATAAGTTAAATACTGGCATTTATTGAACTGTTTCTTTAGCTGGTTATCGACAGACTAATCAGCGTTTCAAAATCTCCTCCGAGGTCCTCGTCGAAGTCGTTGGCTAAATCCTCCCAGTCCTCCCATAGATCCTCGTAGTCCAATCAGGATGCAGGATGTAGCAGATCCAAGCGGTAGGCCGTCCTTCGGATGTCCGTACGCCCCCGCGGATCGGCGTCCATCTTTTCCTCCGTCTTCGGGTGGTGGTGGAAAATTCGGTGGAGGCGCGCTTTTCCGTTACACAGCGGGGTGCCCACGTGGGAAGAGAAAGTAGGCTCTACTCCGAGGATCGAGAAAACAACGCTTGAAGGAAATTTATGACTTCCTTAGCGTCGCCAACACTTCAGGAGTCAATCGACACTCCTAAAGGCTAACAAAGGACAAGGCCTTTTCAAAAGATTACGTGACTTAGGATAAAAACACAATTCGTTTCGGGGCCTGTTAATTGGTGCCTTTTCCTGTTTTCGAGCTCTGCCCAAGATCTTTCCCACGTATGCCACCCGCATCGCACATCCTTAACAATATTTCTTCAATCGCACGCAAACATCTGCATTCAAATTTCGCTCCTGATTTACTTATCGATTACGTACAATTTCCAGCCACGTTCAAGCGATAGCGTAACAAAGGTGTAGACATTCTAGGTTGGTAGGACTGTGACTCAGGTCTTCCGTTGCACTGCAGTGGTAGGTTTTAAGAGAGAGAGAGAGTATAAAAGACCAAAGTAAGAATCACGTTAATTATCCAGTCAATCTTAAAAGCAGTTCCACTTGTGTTCATGCAAGCAATATTCGTTTCGTTCTAATGTATATTCAATATATAATAAACACAATATTTACGTTCTTTCTAACGAATCGCCTCATTACGCCTAAAACCCACGTGCAACCTCAACAGGTTATGGGCCCAGGTAGGCGTCTAATGAATAAAAAGCTGAAACTTGTACTTATCACAAGTTATTAAAAATGGAAAAACAAGGAAGCGATGAATTTCTTCGAATAGAGAAGTTGAAGGGTATAGAAGATTTTCAACTTTGGAAATTCCAAGTGTCAATATTGCTGAGAGCGAACGATCTATTCGATCATATTAAAGATGATCCTCCAACCGAAAGAACTAGTGTATGGTCTAAAAAGGATGTAAATGCACAGAAAATTATAATGACCACAATAGACAAAAAACCACTGATGCACATAGTGACATGCGGGACAGGTAAGGCTATGTGGGATAAAATAGTAGCAGTGTATCAAAGGGATAATGAACAATTGAAGTGCACTCTGTTACAGGAATTCTTTGGATATTCGTTCATTAAAGACACTGACTTGCCTACACATATAAGTAAACTTGAGAATATGGCATGCAGACTGAGCTCACTCGATACTGCGGTAACTGTTAATGTCAAAAATTCTGACGTCACTTCCCGAAGAGTACCGACACTTTGTAAGCGCCTGGGAGTCAACCGAAACAGGACAAAGGACCTTGGAAAACCTACTGGCTAGATTGACGATGGAAGAATCCAGGAATAAAGCTATGGAGGAAAAGGAAGGAGCTGTAGCACTCAGGGCATCGGAAATAAAATGCTACAAATGCAACGGTATGGGGCATATGGCAAGAAACTGCAGAAAAACCAGTAAGAATTTTAATTCAACTAATAACAAAAATAGTTCAGAAAAGAAATGCTTTAACTGTAATAGCCCAGGGCATTTATCAAAGAAATGTCCTAAACCCAGTAAAGAAAAACAGTTATTCTGCAATATATGCAAACGGGACAACCACGCAGACAAAGACTGTTATTTTAGAAATAAAAACAAAGATAACATAAAAAGTAATCTGGTTTCTTTTTTTGCACGAAACACAAAAACACACGGCTGGATAGTAGATTCAGGAACAACGTCGCACATGGTAAACGACAGAAGCTTGATATCCAACGTAAAACAAATTAACACAAACATCGAAGTCGCTAAAGCAAATGAAAGAATGAGGGCCAAAGGTATTGGAGATTGTAAACTTGAACGATGTAACCTGACGAAGGTTGTGTATGTTCCAGAGCTAGCGTCTAATTTGTTATCTGTAAACGCGATAACCAAAACTGGAGGAGATGTAAGATTCATAGGAGATACGGTAATAATCAAGAAGAACGACACAGAAATGACAGGGAAGAAAAACTAAAAAGGCCTTTACGAGATACAATTAGTAAATAAATCTAGTAAATAAAAAAAATTCAGCGGAAAAATGGCACAGAAGATTAGGTCACATAAGCTTAAAAAACATGGAAAAATTAATTCAGATCACTGAAGGAATAAATCTTACTAAGCATGATCTAAAGAGTTTTAAAGAACTATGTGAAATCTGTGCTAAGGCGAAACAAACAAGGGAGCCATTCAGTGAAATCAGGACAAGGGCAACACGACCGCTGGAACTGATTCACACTGATTTATGTGGACCTATCGGGCCGGATACCTGGGATAGAAAGAGGTATATATTAACATTCCTAGATGATTATACACATTTCATAATGATATATCTTCTGCAGAATAAATATGAAGTCCCTGAAAAGGTAAGAGAATACGTGGAGCAGGCAGAAGCCAAGTGGAACCAAAGGTTATCAAAACTGAGATGTGACAATGGCCGTGAGTATATCAATAAAAATTTAATAGACTGGTGTAGAAAGAAGGGAATACAATTGGATAGAACAATTCCCTACACACTTCAGCTAAATGGGAAGGCCGAGAGACTAAATAGAACACTGATAGAAAAATCCAGGGCTCTCATTATAGATTCAGGACTGGATAAGGAAATGTGGGGAGAAGCCGCATATGCGTCAACATACCTTCTGAACAGAAGTCCATTGGACATAACTCCAGCAGAGGCCTGGAATCAACGTAAGATAAATCTCAACAACATAAGGGTATTTGGATGCAACGCGTTCGCCAAGGTCTTGGAACCACAGAAGAAACTGAACGACAGAAGCAAGAAGTGTATCCTCGTAGGATATGCACCAAATGGCTATAGACTTTGGGATTCAGAAAGGAGGAAAATAATCATAGCAAGAGACATCAAATTTGAAGAAGAAATAGAAATTCTGACTGAGACATCTCGAGGAGAGGGAATCATACTGAGGCAAAATATTGAAGACCAAGATGATGAAAATGAAAACGACAGTTCGGCAGAAGGAGAAGAAGAGGTTTTGGATACATCAACAGAAGACTCGGACTCTACGTCGGAAGAATATCAGGATGCAGAGAGAGAAGAAATCAAACCAATAGAACAAACAACCACTGTCCGTAAATCAACTCGCGAGCGAAGTCCACCAAAAAGGTATGATGACTATTATTCCTATTTAACCTATACTGAAGCGATTACAGGCCTGAAAAAGAAAGAATGGAAAAGAGCCATAGAGGAAGAGAAGAAGTCCCTGCAACAAAACGATACATGGAAAGTGGTAGATAAAGCTGAAGCGAGGGATCGGAAATTACTGACTAGCAAATGGGTGTTCAAAGAAAAAGAAAACGGACAACGAAAAGCAAGACTGGTAGTTAGAGGATGTCAACAGAAATCTGGAATTGAATACAACGAAACATTCAGTCCAGTAATAAGTAATGACTCACTTAGAACATTATTCGCAGTAGCTGCTACGAGTAAGTACAAAATAATAACCTTTGATGTTAAGACCGCATTTTTATATGGCGAAATCGATGAAGATATATTCATGATGCCTCCGGAAGGATATGATTATGGTAATAAGGTGTGTAAATTAAAGAAGTCTCTTTATGGACTAAAACAGGCACCCTTAAAGTGGAATGAAAGATTCACCAACTTCCTTCGAAAGAGAAGACTCAAACAACTCAAAACCGAGCAATGTATTTTTAAACGGGAGAATAACAATTTAATTCTAGGTATCTACGTAGATGATGGCATAATTATTGGAAAGGACATGCAAGAAATGAATAATCTACTTGATGAACTGAGAAGGGAGTTTGAGATAAAAGTTTACAGAAATCCAAGTACATTTCTGGGGATGGAATTGTGCATTGACAAAGGGAAAATAAAGCTGACACAAACACAATACTCAAAAAGGATTTTGGAACACTACAACATGCAGGACTCTAAGTCAGTAAGTACACCACTCGTAAAAGGTCCAGAGGAAAATGACAGTCCAGACGAAGAAGTATACCCCTACAGAGAAGCAATTGGAAGCTTGCTGTATCTATCAACTAAAACAAGACCAGATATAGCATACGCAACCGGCTAC
Organism: Andrena camellia; assembly: GCA_029448645.1. Classification (NCBI taxonomy): domain Eukaryota; kingdom Metazoa; phylum Arthropoda; class Insecta; order Hymenoptera; family Andrenidae; genus Andrena; species Andrena camellia. The sequence continues at coordinate 5,298,123 of CM055682.1, read as the reverse complement.
GGGAGCAGGTATATTTCTAACCCGAAGAAAAATAATGTAAACGATGTAAAGAGGATGTTTAGGTACGTCAAGGGTACAATCAACCAAGGGATACAATACAGCGAAGGAGCCAACAACGAGACGATTGAAGCATACTGTGACGCGGATCATGCGGGGGACCCGAAAACCAGAAAGAGCACAACAGGGTACATCATAATGTACGGAGGAGGACCGATAAGCTGGTGCTCAAGAAAGCAATCAACAGTGGCACTCTCAACGACAGAGGCGGAGTACATCGCTGCAGCAGAATGTAGCAAGAAACTACTCCTACTGAAGTCACTAATAGAAGAACTGACTGACCGAGCTCCTCATGCAAATTTGAAAGTAGACAATCAAAGCGCAATCTGCTTGATAAAGAATGGAATGGTAAATAAACGATCAAGGAACATCGATGTAAAGTATCACTATATACATCATGTGGTGAAGAAGAAGAAGATAAATGTCGAATACTGTCAGACTGAAATGCAATATGCAGATATACTTACCAAAGCACTGAATAGTCATAAGTTTAATTTCTGTAAAAATGGTTTCATTATTTAAGACTTAGCGTTTATGGATTCGTTGTTTAGGACTTAACTTTTTTATTAAATTTAGTATGTAGAGTTGTCAATCTGTGAATTAAGAGAGAGTGTTGGGAAAGTAATTCACCAGGATTGGCAATATAAGGTGTAGACATTCTAGGTTGGTAGGACTGTGACTCAGGTCTTCCATTGCACTGCAGTGGTAGGTTTTAAGAGAGAGAGAGTATAAAAGACCAAAGTAAGAATCACGTTAATTATCCAGTCAATCTTAAAAGCAGTTCCACTTGTGTTCATGCAAGCAATATTCGTTTCGTTCTAATGTATATTCAATATATAATAAACACAATATTTACGTTCTTTCTAACGAATCGCCTCATTACGCCTAAAACCCACGTGCAACCACAACAAAGAAGAACTATTAAGAATAGGGAGCTGAACGAAGATGTTTTGGGATTGATCAAGATTGAGTTTTATTATAACACGACTGGTCTGTTACAACGTTGGTGATGAATTGCAAGGAGAAGAAACAGGCTTCTTCATATGTTCGTTCCTCTTTTTTTTTATCAATATATTGTTTTTTGAGCGATAAGAAAGGAGGCGAAGACAACTTTCTAATGTAGTAAGGTTCATCCTTAACTCTTTCCTTTTCAAACTTCGCGCTGTGACAGTTTGCGTTAAACGCCGCTAGAGCGAGGATCGCAACTCGCAACAGTATAAACATTGAAGATCGCATAAAACACTTATTTCATGAAGCAATTCGACGTATAAGTTACTCTGACACGGAAAAAACGACGAAAAAATCGGTTTTTAATTTTTTTAACTGCGGCGCACCAAATTGAAAAATCTGAAAAAAATTCAGGACAATAGTAACAATGATACGTACTTACAGTAAAAATATAATTATAGTGCCAAGACTGCATCGATACACAACCGGCATTTTTCAGCATTTTTTAGCGTTTTTTATTTTTCGCAGCTAGGTTTTTCAATTTAAAAATCTGAAACAATTCTTTAATATGTGCCCCGATAACAGAAATGCCTCTGATTTTTTTCAAAAATTTTCATCCCCTAGTATAGGAGAAATTCGGCAAAAACCTGATTTTCTATTTTTACCCTTTACTACCCTCCGGGTCGAGATACAAAGTTGAAATTTGCCACAAATGTTTCTTTTTTAATAAGCTTTCGAATGATTCATCGTGAGCCGAATTCGATTCAAGGGCACATTTGACCATCTTAACCGGCTATACCCTTTACCCGAAGTTCGCGATAGTGATACAGGTGATCGGGAAAAACAGAAGTCCACATTTATAGATTTAGAAGAGCTACAAGAGTCTTTCAATAGATTTGAAAAATCATTATTGGATAAAAGCGCTCATTTACAGGAACTCGAGGAGGAAGTTGTTTTATTGGATGCCCTTTCCGAGAGAGACAGTTTAGACGAATATAGACAGGAAATATTACAAGATTTGGATCCATATGATGACGATACTGGGGACGAAGAATTAAATAGACGAATAGAAAAAGTATTACAACACGCTAGGGATTCTGTAAAAGATAGTCAAATTCCAAATCCAAGGGTTGAGGAAGCAGTCAGTAAAGCACCTCAGCTGAAAAATATCCCGGAAGAATCAGAACTTGAAATAACCACAACAGGAGTGCCTGATAGGACGATCATTAATAAACCTAGATACAGTTCAACCTTACCTACCCCGACCGTAGATCCAAGTCCTATAGCACTTTCGACACCCTTTCCAAACCCAACGGCTGATCAAACTCCCAAGGAGGGAGGTAGGGAACCTATCGCTCAAAAATCTACTTCTAGACAACTTTTCCCACAAATCTCAAACTCATCATCCATACACATCCCGGACGCTGATTACATACCTCCGGATATGGAATCCGAATCTCGCAGCATGCGATACAAAAGTAAAGACATCGTAACCTCTACGAGACAAAATCTAACGTATTACAGATCGAATTATATACATTTCATTTCGTCCGATTGCGAACTTGTTACACCAGTGAGTACCGTCAAGGACCCAGTTCCTGATCAGAACCCAATTCCTGATCAGTTTAGTATATAAATACTAAATAATAAGCTTATTATGATACAAATTTATTCTAAATAATTATAAAGTATTTTGACATTTATACGCAAAATTTGATAGCTCATAGTAAAACGTGTTTTGATAAAAAAAAATATGAACGTAATACGCTTGTAACTACGTCTGATTTGTCGCCATTTTGCTGCTGTTCAGTATAAGAGAGCACGTTGTGAAATTTAGTCATTTTCTGTGATACTTTCAAAGATTTTTAGGTAATATATATTTAGTTAACTTGTTTGATACTTTAATAATATTAAATAACTAATTTATGAATATTTTGCATTAGTTTTATAGAAAAAAACTGGTGATTAGGTATTGGGTACGATTTTTATATGCTTCCGCAATTCCTGATCATCTGATCAGCAAATAGGTTATTGAAGCGAGAATTTTGAAACCCAAAGGTTAATTACAGACTTGAAATTTACTACCCGATTTTTTGGTATTATCAAAACAATATATAATTCTTTAAATTGAGTAATTTCTGATCAGGGTTATGTGTTGAAAATTAAAATGTATGGTTATTAAATTATCTAAGACATTTAGGTTAGCAATACGCACTTAAATGATCAACTATTAGAATTTTGCATTGAAAATTTTTTAAATACCAGCTAAAAGATTGGAAAAACTTTGTTTTGTAATATAATTGTAACAAACATAAATGTTTTTTTTTAGTATATCTCGTAAACTGTACATAATCTAAAATGGCAACGTCGAAGAAGGTGAACACAAAATATCAACCTAATGATATGAGGATGGCCTTAAAAGACATTCAAGAAACCAATTTGTCTGTGCGAGCAGTGAGTAGGAAATACAATGTGCCATTTTCAACATTATGGTCCAAATACAATGGGAAATACCCAGTTGAAGCAAGACTAGGTCCAGTAACAATTCTAACACCCGAAGAAGAACAGTTATTAGTTCAGTGGATCTTACATCTGAGTGCCACAGGGTTTTGCGTTGACAAGGAGCAGTTATTGAATAGCGTACAGAAGTTAGTACGAGATGATAAAAAAATAACACCATTCACAGATGACAGACCATCCAAACATTGGTACAATGCTTTCCTCAATCGTCATCCAGAAATATGTTTGAGGATGGCACAGAATATAACAGTGAGAAGAGCTGAACTGTCAGAAGAAGCGTTACGTGGCTGGTTTAAAGAGATCGAAACATATTTGGCTTCGAAAAACCTTTTGGATATAGCAGGATCCAGGATTTTTAACTGCGACGCGTCAGCCTTTTTACTCAATCCGCAACCAAAGAAGGTACTCGCAGCCAAAAATAAAACAACTGCTTATAGCCGTATTACGACAGACGAAAAAGAATGTCTAACTGTTTTAATAACGGGAAATGCAGAAGGGCAGTTAGCTCCACCAATGGTTTTATATGCATACGAAAGGATTCGTGGTAGCATTGCAACTGCTGGACCACCAGGTTGGTCTCTTGGTCATTCAAAAACGGGATGGATGACACAAGAAAGTTTCTACGAATATATTACAAACACATTTTATCAATGGTGTCTAGACACCAACATAGAATTTCCCATTATATTATATGTTGATGGCCACTTGTCACATTTAACAATGGCTCTCAGTGATTTTTGCATTAGTCATCAAATAGAGTTAATAGCTCTCTATCCGAATGCTACGCACATGATCCAACCAATGGATGTGGCACTTTTTCGACCATTAAAATTAAATTGGCGTAAAGTTGTGCTTGAATGGAGAATGGAGCATAATGGAGTTTCAGTTGACAAAATAAATTTTGCCCCTGTACTAAAACGAGCCATAGATATGCTTGAAACTCGTAAAATACTTAGCAACGGATTCAGAGCCTGTGGATTATATCCCTTTTCACCCAATGCCATCGACTACTCCAAACTTATCAAGCAGAGCAACATGAATCTGACAGTAGAAGCTGCAGAAACAGAAAATGATTCATCTCATATTCACTTCATAGAAAAGAATATTAATCCAAATACGTTGCAACTGTTTAAGCAAGCTCAACAATCAGGAGTCTGGACCGGAGAGCTCTGTGATAGAAATCTTTTTTATTTTTGGTTAACAATTACTAAGCAACAGAATGTACCAATCAATGATCAGGAACAAGCATTTGCTGGTGATAGGGTAGATTAATTTAATCAAAATTTATTTAATAATTCTTGTATGTAGGTAGATAGTTATTGTGTAGGAATAAGTTTTTTATATCAATTTCAAAAACTTTCAATAGGATCTGCAAGAAACATTACATATTGAAGAGCATGTACTTCAACAACACGAACATAATACACAAAAAAAATTAGATTTATCTAATATCAATATAGACCCTATTGTGTTAATCATTAATAATGAGGTCTGTAACTCTCTGGACACTCTGATGCCAGTCGATAAGCCGACTGTGTGCATCATGCATGAAAATGGTATCGGAGATGTCAGTATGGAGACTGACCATCTAGTTACACAAGAGTGTCTGGACACATTGATCACAGAGACTGACAAAGTGTATAATGAAGACAAAAGTAGTAGTAAACAATCACCGCTGAAAGAAAAAAAAATTTTCAATAAAAAAAAACAGTAACTATACCTGTCATCTTCTTACAAATATTATTAACATTAATGAAACTATAAAAAATAAAGAAACATACCTACATTCTGATTTCAGGAAATGCTCAGAGGATACCGTCACCTTTTGAAAGATGCCTCTTTTGGCCAGAAAGAAAATCAGAAAATTTAAAAAGGAGGAGAAAAGATAAAATACCAGCAGTAGCTACATCCGAAGAATGGAGAGTATACCACAAAAAACTATCTGAATAAAAACAAAAAGTTGAGGAAGAAAAAGAATACAAAAAGAATTTAAGATTGATAAACCAAAAAATTAAAAAAGAAAAAGCAGAAGAAGAAAAAGAAAACAAAAAGAATTTAAGATTGATAAACCAGAAAATTAAAAAAGAAAGAGCAGAGGAGAAAAAAAATCAGCAGGTTTTAAAAAAGAGAAAACTAAAAAAGATTAACGAATCATAATCCTACTTATGCAGAAAAGTTTTGTTTTTATGTTTCAATTATGATATTTAGTATATTTATGTTCTGTAAATAAAGATCCCATAAAAATACGCTATTTTAATGATTTTTTATGCAATTTATACATTTCACTTTATTTGATCAGGAATTGGGTATTGATCTGATCAGGAAATACTCCCAGACAAGATTTAAGTGATCAGAAACTGCTCCCTTTGCCTTTTTCACTTTCAAAGTTAAATTATAAAATAATTATTATTATGTTTGCACTTTTTTTAATACCAAATTAAAGATTAAACATAGATTTACTGAAACAACAAAAAACTTTTATATTTGGTCAAGTTTTGCCTTTACACGTTTAAAAACCCGCGGTAGTTACTCTTAAGTGATCAGGAACTGGGTCCTTGACGGTACTGCAGAAAAAGAAAACACGAATGAAAATGTAACTGTAAATAGAGAAGAGTCTTATACACAACATTTGAACTTGTTTGAAATAAATATTGACAGTTAAGTTTTACAAGATTTTATACAAGGTGAGCCAAGTGGATCTTGGACTGGACAAATTAATCTTGAAGGATTGTTTATGTACTGGATGAACATAAAAAAAAATGTGGTATAGATTAAATAAATGTTATTTTACTTGTACAAGTATTACTTGTACATCTAATAAGTTAATTATAATTTTAATAATTTAGGTAAAAACATTAAAAAAGAAAAAAGTATGGACGTTGTACGTAGTGTAAATATTGAAGATAACTCTACTTTAAGTCTACAATTAACAAATGTACATAATATAAGTTTAGATACAGATCAACATATAGTTTTAAATAAGGATATGACACTAAGTGAAGAGTTGTTATCAATAGAAGATTTGGATATTATTATTGATCAGCAACCATCCAGAATACCATCAGATGTTGAACCGACAATTGAAATTTCAAAGGGTACGTACATTTATTTACACAAATAAAAGCAAATCAAAAGTAATTATTTGAAAAATTATAATTTTGCAGATTCAAGTGATTTAAATTTAATAGAATCGAATTCAATGCCACTCGACCTCTCGAATGACACTAATTTACCAGGAAGGAACCCTTCACCATTCACGACAACGTTGTTTTGGCCTAAAGAAGTTGAGAAGAAAAAAAATAAAAGATTGAAAGAAAAAGTACCAACCGTCGCAACTTCCGATGAGTGGTATAATTACCACTCAAAAAATGAAGAAGACAAATTAATAAAGCAAAAGGAAATAGAAGATAAAAGAAGACAAAGAGCTGAAACTAAAGAAAAAAAACAATTGGAACAGGAACTGAAAAAGCGCATTAAACAAGAAAAAGCTGTAGAGAAATTAAAGCTACAACAACTAAAGAAACCCAAATTAATTAATAAATAATAAAGAATTTTACACAAATTTATTATAAATAAAATGTTTTTATTACCCTAAAATATTATCATATTGATTTCTTTTCATTAACTGATAGAAATAGTTAAATTAAATACATATTCAATAATTGGGACACTGTTAATTAATGACTGGGACACGCTATGAATTTTATTTAATTACTGGGCCATATGAACAGTTTCATGTTTTAATTAATTTAAAACTTTTGCTTTAACCAATGTAGATTCTTGTTACGTTATGTGAAAGTAGAAATTTTACGCTTTCGAATAATTATATTTAGTTATAATTTTATACTATTTAAATATAAAAAAAATTGTAATCAGCTCAACTGCTTCCTTAACTGTTTCGCCGTTGGGACATTTACCTTATTTAGCGTAGTCATAAAAAGGAGACATTTTGATGAAATTTCTACTCGGGACTTGGAACTTGGTCTACAGAACTTAAGAAAAATTCTTTTAGATTTAGATATAAAGGGTCTAAGAATATCACATTATGGTGACTTTACGCACGAATTACCTCAAGGTACGTTAATAGAAATATTAAGGAATACATTTGAGGGCAGCAATATCGAAATAGCCCTTTGTTATGGAAACACTCAGGTACATCCGGAAGAACTTTGTATGAAAATCATTTCAGAATTACATGAAAGTTTGGTAGGAGGACATAAGGGTTTAACAAAGACGTATTGTAGGATTCGAGAACGATTTTATTGGCCAGGTATGCGTAACGATATTCAAAATTATATCCGTACTTGCAATAGTTGCCAGAATCAAAAATTAGTACGAACTAAAACTCGTGAACCAATGTTAATTACTGATACTCCATTAGAGCCATTTTCCAAAGTATCTTTAGATACTGTAGGTCCTTTACCCACTACTCCCAGCGGGAACAAACATATTCTAACTATGCAAGATAATTTGACAAAATATTGCATAGCTGTCCCTGTTCCAGATATAAAAGCTGAAACAATAGCTCATGCATTGGTAACTAATCTTATATTGCAGTATGGAACGCCACGCGCGATACTAACGGATAAAGGGACTAGATTCATTAATAAGATAATTCGGAACTTGGCTAAAATCTTCAAAATTCAACATGTCACTACATCTGGTTATAGACCTCAAACCAATGGCGCATTAGAAAGAAGTCACATAGTGTTAACCGAATATATCTAGAGACGCGGTAGCGTCTCGACGCCAAGTACAGGAAAGACACCCTGTATATATATGTCGACTGTCGCTACCGCCTATCATTTACTCGTCCCCCGACTATTCCAACCTAACCTGAAACTTATTTCATTAATATCTCATCACGCCTGCAATATTTTCTAAATTTAAAGGCATTTTTATTATGTAAACCGCATATAAGCTTTCGAATAAGACCAAATTCAATAAAATCTGTCCACGCATTACAGAGATATCATAATATCGTCTCATGAATCAGTCGAAAACTAAGATTTTCTTCTGATTCTGATTCTTCAAGACAAATTTTCGTCAACATAATACGTATACATGTTACACGCACACCTTCAGCCAAAACGGAACTAATCCATGTTTCGTTCGTCGATTCGTCGACTCTCGGGATCATTCGGCAGGGATCGTCGTCCGTCATTGTACATATATATATATCTATGTATACTATTTTGAATTTTATAACCTACCAAGTGTCAATCAATTATAACCTGCTAAGTGTCAAATAATATAAGTGGTCCAAATTTGAAATGTCACGAGTTTTTACACTACATAGAAGACTGAATTATTGTCTCAATTAACAAGGTAAGTCGCCAAAATTGTTTAAATAGATTCTTATGTAGAGTCGCAGACTTGGAAGTTGTCCAGAGAAGGTTCGACAGAGAAGCATCTTCTTTCGCATAAGTTTCTGGAAATTTGTACCATGCATGTACAAAATATAAATTATAACAAATTGCATTGTATTTAAATTGACAGATATATTTATATACCAGCAAACTATTTTTAATTTAAAGTTTTTATGTAAACTTATAGATATGAAAGAGATGCTCAGACTTGAATATAGAAATGAAGGCGACGCACAGGTTTCGATAGAAATGAAGGGAATTCACAGGCTTGAAGGTTGTCTGGAGAAGATTAGAAGATAGACAAGTTTCTGAAATTTTGTCAAATAAGGTAAATCGACAAAATTTCAGATCACATTAATGAAAAAAGTATGCTGAAAACGCATCTCCCTTGATACGTTTCAATCTTTTGTGAAAGACATTTGTAATACTTTAATTAATATAAAATCCACAGTAGTTGCCATGCTGTTCATTAATTACTAATTTCCCATTAACAATATTCCAATTCACCAATAAATTCATCAATAAACATACTAAACCAACACGAATCAAAATATTGAATCTCTTCGTTCATTTTCGCTGTAGTATCATTAGTATTTTATAAATTTCCTGCAACAAGACTTTCTACCATATGCTCTCACCTCTTTTGAACATATTATTGAATATGTAGTCTACACTTACTAATAGTAAAAGGCCATTCTATTTCTATATATAAGTAAGTTCTACGTTAAGTTGTATAACTAAAAAAAATGTGGCTTTCATATATTTACAAATAATCGAAGCAGCAGATGATGCAGTGTGATCTACGTCAGACTATGAATGGACAAATTTACAGGTAGGGTTTTGCACACGCAATTATTCATTCATTCAATGATCTTGACATATGAGTACGTGTGATAATTTATAAATAATCTGTGTCGTATTTTTCCAGTTAATGATGCAGACGAAGAGAATTATTTCAACATCTTAAAGAGAAATAACCCTGCTGCACGAGAAAATGAAAAAGTAAGCACATTTTCATGTATAAAATAAAAAAAATAATCGTGTATGAAATAAAATAATAAAATATTTATTTTTAATATAATATATTAATTTTTTAATATATATTTTTTTAATATTTTTAAAATTTTATAATATGTTATATTTTAATTTTTGTAATCAGCCGCCGCTGCCGCCACGGCCACGGCCACCACCACCACCACCACGGCCACCACCACCACCGTCACGGCCACGGCCACGGCCACGGCCACGGCCACGGCTGTATTTGTTCAGAGCCCACGCTCGCAGGGAGGTGGCCTGATCCTTGATTGCATGTAAGAAGGCCCACTCTTCCTGCCGGGCCCTCATTCTCCAGCCGCTGCGCTGGTGGCGTGCAACGCGTGGTTCTGTAATTAGTAAATAAAAAAGAAATTTATTAGTGAAATATTTATTTAAATTTAGACCGATTTTCAAGCATTCTAAAAGCATATAACTCCTTAAAATGTGTATGCATTTACCTTCAGCTGTGGCCAGCGGCGGAGAAGTCGGCGGCGGCGACGTCGGGAACGGCCGCTGCGTTGCCATTGTCAAACTTAAATCTTCAAAATTGATATCTATTGCAAAATTATTTCATTATTACATGAGTGGAAAAATTTGAATATATGTATAATATAAATTTTTAATATTTACTTGCTAAAAGGTTGTTGGTTTCTTCTTTCTGCAAAAATTAATAAACAATTAATTAGCCAAAAAGTTCAAGAATTCATAAAAGCGACGTATGATAGATGGAAGTCATATACATGTAGCGCAAGGATACGTACTGATCAATTGTAAATTGGAAATTAGATAATGTAAAAATTTGAAAATTGAAATAGTGTATGATGCGAAATTAAAAATGACATTACATTACATTACAAAACATGTTTCTTCTCATTACTTCGCGAGTCTTTCAATTATTTAATCATACAAAAAACTGTAACATATTATAACTTTATGTTGTGAACGATTCGCACTTGTTACTAGTAGTATAGTACAAAATAAGATGTTTTAAGCATATATATTATATTCTATTCTAACTTATAATGCCAACGATTAGAAATATCAAATTTCTGAGTTGAACGTAAACGAATATGTAAACTACAACATTTTGAAAGTTTTCGATAGGCAGTTTGCCTATGTCAAGTATCAGTGGATGCGACAAGAAGATATTGGATACATAGAAGCATGTTTTAACTCAGTTGTGTTTGATATTTCTAATCTAAAGTTAGAATATGCTTCAACGTGTCGAATTCTAAGCATCCAATATCTTCTTATTATATTACTTGTTATATACAGTTACGGTCTATGTCCTCTGATACTTAACGTAGGTAAACTGCATATCAAAGACTTTCATAAGGTTGTACTTTACATGTTCGTTTACGTTCAACTAAGATATGTTTGATATTTCTAATCGTTGGCGTTACAAGTTAGAATATGCTTCAACGTGTCGAATATCTTCTTGCTGTACTATTAGTTATAAGTGTGAATTGTTTACAAAATAAAGTTATAATAATACTTTGCAGTTTTCTGTATGTATGATTGAAAATGAATAATGGAAAGGCTCTTGAACTAATTTTTATAATTTTGCATCATACACTATTTCAACTTTCAACTTTTTTTATTTCAGAATTTCCAATTTGTCATTTGCAATTGAACAATACATATCTTTGTGCTACATGTATGACTTTCTTCTATCATAGGCTACTTGTAATCCGGGTTACAAATCCAAAGATGTTCAAAAAATCATGAATTTTAATTATGAATGAATTATACTAACGAATAATGATAAAGATGACCGGGCTAGAGTAAACGATAATAAAAACGATAATAATAACTCTGCTATGAGTATATATATAATATATAATAATATATATGAATTTTTATTACTTACATTCTCGTTTTGCGCCCACATCATGCACGTGTGCCACAAACAGCTAAGAGGCCAGTTAAACATTTGACGATCGACGATCCACGATCAAAGAGTACATTTTAGTAAATATCGATCTATCGAAATTTTTCACTTTGTTTCTCGTTAAATAACATTTTACGTTTTCTTGTCATATAAAGCGGAGGCGAAGTTATAACAAGGCTTTTTACACGTTTAAATTTACAGTAAGTAAATTTAAAGTAACGCTTGTTTGTACTTCTATGTTAGATTTATATAAAAAAATTCGGTCCGCATACGACTGAAAGCGTATTCAAAAGGCGATGGTAAAGAAGACACGGTAAAATTATTGCCGATGGCTTATTATTACAGATCAATTAATAATATTTAATTTTTTTTTTGTTTGAATTTGAGCTGTTCACTTCTTTTAACTGACTTAAAAAAGGTGGTTCAAATTTAACATGCTTTTCTTTAATCTTACAAAATTTAATAACGAACCTTGTGTTTCAATTTAAAAACTGGAAGTAGAGATGATAACGATAAATCGATTTATATAATATAATAGATATTTGGAGCTCGATATGAAAGTATATCGATACATCGAAACCATCGATGTTTTTCTAGTGAATGTTTATCAATGGCTTTGGTAATTATTCTGCTAAGTAGAAATCATTTCTTTAGGATAAAAATGATTTTATCCAGTTTTCCAGTTTAATGCTTTCTCAGCTTTAGCAGCAGTTCTTAAGCAAAGCGATCAGAACTGCACGGATATGAACCCACAATTTTCAATATCGATAATTATCGATAGTGAAAATAAGCCATCGATAGTACGATCGATAATTTGGCACCACTTTCAGAAAACAAAGCGGGCGTCCGGAGCTCGCGTATGTTACGGCGTTCGTTAAATCTTCATTTCCTTGCATGTCAGTGAGTTTCATTATTATTAATTTATTAATTTAGGTGCACGCATAATGAAACAAACATATTTTCAACGAATTGGTTATTGTTTCATTACATGTGTAAAAATAATAGTCTGCGCAGATTTTTTCTAACCTATTTCTTTATTGTGTTGTGTTTCTTTTTAGTATCGAGTTCCTTGGAAGGAAATTTAACATTTCTTAGTAGGAGAAGCAAAAGAGAAAATATTATATTTGGTAAGTGACGTTTACATTTATTTATATATAATAATACGTATGATATTAGTTTAGTGTTTATTACAAATTTTTCGTTTTTTGCAGGTTGGAGAATTTTTTACAAAAAGTAAAGTACACTCGCTGAGCTGCATTGCGCTACACTGGGCTGCTTTGCGCCTTTGCGAGTATTAATTGTTAATTAATTAAGCTTTACTGGCTGCATCGCGCCTTATCTCATTATTTATAACATTACTCGATAGGCTGCATTGCGCCGTGTCTCGAGTATAACAACTTTCAAAAAAAGTTGGGCGTCCGCGATCGCATAATCGCCACGCTTATATATATATATATATATATTATTGTACTATTGTACTATATAGTGTACTAGAAATATAAAATAAAAGAATATATATAGTATACTAGATATTATTGTACTATTGTACTATATATAATGTACTAGAAATATAAAATAAAAGTATATATATATATAATTCGTCATGTCTGTAATTAATAGTATTAATGTCTTACCCCTCAGTTTTAATAATATGCAAATTCTGAATAGAGGGGAATGGTTAACAGACGACCATATTGAATATTTTCATAAATTATTACAAGCTCACTCTAATTATAAACCACGCGAGACGTGGAGAGTTCAATTGCCTGATACAATTGAACCAGTTCCTGAAAATCAGGATCACGTACAGATTTTGCACAAATGCAATAATTTTGGAAACAATGCAGGGGGACATTGGGTTTGTAACTTCTATAAACATGATGAAAGAAGAGTTTATATTTATGATTCTCTTAATTCCTCGAAGTTGCATTGTCATCATAAAATTTTTCTCGAGAAGTTATACCCTTTTTTGAACAAAGATGACGGCAAAATTGATGAAGAATTTATTGAATTTCCACATGTACAAGCTCAACCTAACAGTCAGGATTGTGGAGTTTTTGCGATTGCATTTGCTGTCTCCTTATTATTCAATACATTACCAGACAAAGTAACGTACAAACATGCGTTGATGCGTCAACATTTGATCCAAATGTTCCAAACTAATCGTATAGAACATTTTCCAGTGGTTCAAAATGTACCACTTAGTGCCAAAGAAGTTACTACACATTCAAAACATATAATTCAGACAGATGCACCATTCGTTTCGAAGTCAAAAATCGGCAATGTATACTTACCAAGTAATAGGACAGAATACATGTCTAATTATTATAAAAGGCAGAAAGGGGAAATTAATTTAAAAAGAAAAGCCGTTTATAAAGCAAAGAAAGGGGAGTGTAATATGAAAAAAGGCAAAGATTGTAAAGAAAGGGAGAAAGACATAAAACATTATAATTATGAATATTTTAACGCACATAAAGAAGGTATAATCAAACAGGCAAAAGTGCATTATGACGCAAATAAAAAAGTGAAATGCGGAAAGCGAAAAAATTATTATCAGCTAAATAAAGAAAGTATAATCAAAAAGGCAAAAGTGCATTATGATGCAAATAAAGAAGTGAAATGCGGAAAGCGAAAAAATTATTATGAGCTAAATAAAGAAGGAATAATCAAAAAAGCAAAAGTGCATTATGTCGCAAATAAAGAAGTGAAATGCGGAAAGCAAAAAACTTATTATCAGCTAAATAAAGAAGTTATCTCCAAAAAGCGGAAAGTATATAATGAAATACATAAGGAAGATTATTATAATTATAATAAAGTAGCCAAAGGTCGTGCTGTTCTGAAAATAATAAAAAAGTATCGTAATATTGCTGTAACGAACAACAATATAGGAACCAAAAATAGCAAAGAAACTTATATTAGAAATCTTTCAAAAATTATTAACATGCCGTCCGGAGAAGCAAGTAGATTGGAAGCTGAGCGTATAATAAAATGGTGTTTTCACATTAGGCAAAAGTACATTTTGAAAATGAGGAAACTGTTGAAAGATTGTAAACAAAAAGTGGAAGTTTCTTTAACGCGCGCAGCAGAATGTTTAGAAGTTGATGACAGGATTAATGCTTTGTGTGGAGAATCCAGACATAGGTCTTCTTCAGAATCATATTTTGCGGAAAGTTCGTACCATACTTTCACCGGTTCTGAATCAATCGTACTAAATTCGGAAGGGAAAGCTATAAACGTTCTACCTGTATTGCGATCGAAGAAGACGACAAAAGCATGGCATTGTAGTTACCTTTGTAAAACAAAATATGTTGAAATTCTGAATAATCTACAGGATTTCTTCAAACGATTTTTAGAATGCTCATTAAAAAAGGTACATAAGTTGAACAACCATATCCGTAGCTGTTCTAATAAAGTGCATGCTGAAAAAGTTGGTCATTCTCATGGTTGTTGCATAAACCCCAAACTATGTAAGTCCAATTTTTTAGTCATTGAGATTTTGGCACCCCATTTTTCGGATTTACGACATTTGAAGAGAATGATATACAAAATTGCGAGCATTTATAAAAACCAATTACATAATTTAGACAAAGCTTTAAACGATAATG
Source organism: Andrena camellia (assembly GCA_029448645.1). Lineage (NCBI taxonomy): Eukaryota > Metazoa > Arthropoda > Insecta > Hymenoptera > Andrenidae > Andrena > Andrena camellia. The sequence continues at coordinate 5,282,698 of CM055682.1, read as the reverse complement.
ACCTTGAAACACTTGAACGAATAACACTGCAAGCGCGGAAAGAAGCTGAAGCGTTACAAAAAAATAATACTGACACAAGTTTGAACGAAGAAGAGATTATATCTCGATATTATTTAGCATTTAGAGCTTTCACAAAACGGTCTATGGACACACCACGCATTCCGTGTGTTTCCTGCGAGAAACTCTGTTTTCAAAGAGAGGTTCTTAAGTTTGATATTTCTAAAAGAACATATAAGGGAAATGTAATGCAAACATTGTTAAATCATATTGGATACAAAGTTGGTGACATGCATTTTATTTGTCGATATTGTCACGATAAAATTCGCAACGATTCCATACCATCAAAATGTATTTTAAATAAGCTTGATGTACGTTCAGTTCCAGAAATAGCAGTGTTGAACGATTACGAACGAGTTCTGATTCAAAGAGCTAAACCGTTTCAAACGGTTGTGAGAATGGATGCAGTAATGCGTAAAAATATGCCACATAAACATATGTTTCCAAAAGTAAAGGGGAGAACATTTCACCTTCCTTTGCCGTTAGAAGAAAATTTAAAAAAAATCTGTCCTTTGACTGAACCTTTAAATCAAAATCATGAATTATACATATTGGTGCGGGGCGTTCCAACAAAATCTAAAATAGTTTGGGAAAAGTTAGTTGACGAAGAAAGTATGGAATGCCTTAGTATGGTTAAAAGCCAATAATCCTCTATACTCAGAAATTGTTTTACCACAATCGCACGATTTATTGCTGACTGCCAAATTACCAGATACAGAATTTCAAGAAGAAGTTGTTGCCAATGATGATAATAACGAATCTATCGAGGACGTTGAAGGTGAAACACTTAATATCGATGAAAACTACAAACGTGCATTATTGACGCAAATGTCACAATCTGATTCATATTATCAGTTTACGATTTATCCAATGTATGACAAAAGGGTTAACGAATCTGCTACCGCACTCTATCAAATGCTTAAAGTTCAGGACATTCCGTTGGGTCATCGTGCTGAACACTTAGATGTGAAATGTTTCCCAGATTTATATCCTTATGGGGTGAACGGACAGCATGAAGAAAGATTGGTTCGCTTGACTGATCATGAATTCATTAAGTCCAAACTGATGTCCAAGCATTCGCAATTTCGATTGAACATGCAATATATTTTTCATTTATTACATGATACCAATATGCGGCAATTGAACGCTGGAATTTTTCACAAAATGAACGTCGTAAATCCACGTGAGAAATACACAGCTGCTGGTTTTCTAGAGCAACTCTCTAAAGATCAGCTACAAACGAACTTGAACACTATATTTTCCAGATTACGTAATACAGCACAGTATTGGCGAAAACCGAGAAATGATTTGAACTGTATGATACACCATTATGGACCAGCTACATGGTTCCTCACGCTCAGTCCAAGTGAGTGGCTATGGACAGATTTAATAGAATATCTTCGTGAAGTAAACGGCCCATCGGTGGCTAAAATGTCCCCGAACGAACTCATTGCTTCTGATCCCGTTTCAACTGCTCGATTTATAGATAATACATTCCACGCTATGCTGGATTTCATTTGTTCGCCCGACAATCCGATTGGCAAGGTCACTCATTACTTTTGGCGCAGAGAATATCAGAGCAGGGGATTACAACATTTTCATCTTTTAATTTGGATTGAAGATGCTCCTATAATCGATAAATCTTCGAAAGAAGAAGTAGCAGCATTCATTATGAAATACGTCACTTGCAGATTGCCATCACCGCATGTGTCGCCAGAATTATATAGACGTGTAATTGCACATCAAATGCATAAATGCAATAGTTACTGTTTACGCAACAAAAAAACTAAAAATTCCTTCTGTAAAGTATGTCGATTTTCATTTCCACGTCCAGTTACAGATACTTTGATAATAAGGGATGTGGCTGTTTCTATAGGTGCTAGAAAACAATTGAAAGCAAAAGGTAGACTCTATGATCTTCCACGTTCAATAAAGGAAGTCCGTATCAATGATTTTAATGCTGCCGTTCTTACGGTTTGGAGAGGTAATATGGATATACAATATATTGGGGAAAAGACAGGGTTGGTGACATGTTACTGTACTAAGTACGTGTCTAAGCCGGAAAAAAGTTACGCTACGGACACTATGGCAGCAATAAATTCTACTAAGTCATTGGCTAGTCTGCTGTGCAACCTTGGAATGCGCATGCTAAATCATAGAGAATGTGGAGCGCCTGAATGCGCTGATACTCTTTTAGGATTATCATTGCATGGCACTGACTCCAGTACTACTATTAGATGGTTAGATGTAAATATACTGAGAAGTAGAAAATTGAAAACTCGCAAAGAGATTGAGGAGCTGGAGGGTCAATCCACAGACATATTTTGTCCATCCCTCATAGATGATCACTATCCTAACAGACCTAAGGAATTAGAATCTATGCATCTGTACGATTTTGCTATGTGGTATGACGTTACTAAAATTAGACCGTCTGAAAAAACTGAATATTATGAAATCCGTGCATCTTTGTTTTTGAAAAAAAGGCAAAGAGGGTATCTTATCAATCATTATAAGTACAATATTCAAACCCAACCTGAGAACTATTATTTCTCATTGTTATTATTATTCCAACCTTGGAGAAACACCGACGAATTGAAAAATAGATTTAACACATATGCGGAAGCTTTTTTGTCGCTACAATCACAATTGACAGAAGCAGTTCAGTATCACGAACGAATAACGGATATTCAAGAAGCGCGTGATCATATAAAGGAAGAAATTGAAAAGAACGTGTTGAATATTGTGGAACAAGAAGAAAATGATCAAGGCGATCACCCATTAGAGTGTGTCCCCGTTGAAACTGTTGGTGCCATGAAAGATTTTAAAGACGCCGAAAATAAATTTGACTGTGGTGATCTTGCAAAAATGATTTCGGAATTGAACCATGATCAGATATTTGATAAAGTTACTGAGTCCTTGACGTCTAACGATAACATTCTCAGACTTTATGTGAGTGGAGAAGGTGGCACTGGGAAAAGTTTTTTAATAAAAACTATCAGACACTGGATCAAGCAGACTATCGGAAAAGACACAGCAGTAACTGCTCCTACTGGAATCGCAGCTTTTAATATTGAAGGTCTTACCATACACCGATTATTCCAATTACCCGTAGAACATGGGCATACAGCCCAGTATAGACAACTTAGCGATGCAGCCCTTCAAATTGTACGAGATCAACTCAAAAATGTTGCTTTAGTAATCATCGATGAAATTTCGATGGTTTCTAACGTAACTTTCATGTACATACATCTGCGACTTACAGAAATATTTGATACTGCAGATTCCGATGATGCTTGGTTCGGAAAAGAGCCTATGCTGTTATTTGGTGACTTACTACAACTTCCTCCTGTTCACGAAGAACCTGCTTTTATACAATTATCCACTAAGAGCATGGAGAAAAATGTTGGAGGATTAGGTTCTTATAATTTATGGTCTGCCTTGTTTAGCTATGACGAATTGACAATAAACATGCGACAGCAGGGTGACAATACTTACAAAGACATCTTGTCGAGAATTCGCACCGGAGTAGTCACCGATTCGGATACAAAGCTTTTAGAATCGAGGAAATTAAATTTCAAAGCGACAAATTGTTGTAATGACCGATTAAAGGAATTATGTGATTACATGCTTAATGTGGGATCTAATACGGTGTGTTTACTTCCCACATATGTTCAGTGTGATGTTTTGAACGCTGCAATGCTGACTCGATTTCCGTCGGAAGAAATCCATTAGATTGCTCATGATACAACGAATTGTGCACCGTACTTGAAAAAAAAGGTGTCAAAGGTACTGAACAATAATGACGATGATAGCTCCCGAACGGCGGGACTTGCAAGAGTCGTAATTGTTAAAGTAGGAGTGCAAATCATGATTAGAAGAAATATTGATGTTACGCTAGGTCTTGTCAACGGTACCATTGCTAAACTTGTTTCAGTTACACGAGGTGTTGATAATGACGTTGAAAAATTGAAAATTATATTACCCACAGGGCAAGAACATATAATAGAACGTGTAAGTGTTAAATTTGAAGTAATGGATAGAGCGTTCGTTATTAGAAAACAATTTCCAATTTGCCTTAGCTATGGTATAACTATTCACAAAAGTCAAGGACTAAGCTTGCAGAATGCTGTCGTAGAAGCAGGTAATTCAGTATTTACTTCCGGACAAATTTACGTTGCTCTTTCTCGGGTGACCACATTACGAGGACTGCATCTTATCAATTATGATCCATCTTCCGTAAAGGCACAAGAATCGGCTATAATAGAGTACAATAGATTGCGAGAAAAATATAGACCTGATCTTATGACTATTTCGATTTCTAAAAACCGTGTTCGCAAGGTTCGTGATGCTGTTTGGGCAGTACCTAATTATAATGTATCCGAATGTCAGAATACTAATGATCACATCGTGGATGTCACTCAATACCACGTCAGAGGTCTCCCGAATTTTGATGGTGTGTCTTGTTATGCGAATGCCACAATCCAATGCATGTTGTATTGTTCATCCATAAGAGAAAATTTATTTTCGACTGAAAAAGCTGATCATATTATAAAAGTCTTTATGGACCACCAATATAAATCGGATCAAAGTCCAAACATAATATCATTACGGCAATTCGCAGGAGAAAAATACGCTAACAATCAGCTACATGATGCAGCTGAGTTTATTACCTCTCTTTGTGATCATGAGATTCTTATTAAGAATGCAGTACAACACGAAATTACAACGGTATTAAGATGTTTAGAGTGTAATTATTACATAAGTACTACTATCAGTACAAATTGTGTGGTACATCTTGCACTGCCCAAGATGTTTAAAAAAAAATCATTTGAATTTCAAGATATAATAAAACACAATTTCGCAGGATGGAAAAATCTGAAAGATTCTTGCCCTAATTGTGATAATTCAAATTCAAACACAATGAAGAAAATCGATATAACTGCTTCCAAACAAATTCTTATTGCAAAATTACATTTGTTCGATCACGATAGTAGTGGAACAACAACGAAAGTGGAAAATTTCTACATCAAAGCAATACCTACTACTAAAATACAAATGGGGGATCACTGTTATAAACTTAAGGCAGCGATTTTCCACCACGGTAAAAGTATTGCCGATGGTCATTACACGAGTATGGTAAGGGGTAAGGGCACAACGTGGGTATCCGTTGATGATTTACGAGTAGAAAAACAAGCTTGGCCACGAAATGTTAAAAATGCATACTTATTTTTCTTCGAAAGGTGTTAATTGTGGTTGTTATTACAGTTCAATGTTAAATACGTTCAGTGCCAAAGGCTGCTTTCAGCGCCATAAGCTGCTTCGCGCACTATAAACTGTACACAAAGTACTATACATATAAAATACATATAGATCGGCAATGCAGTGCGCATGGTTTCATTTCGTAGTTGTTAAACTTACGTAAAATTTATCCTTAATCAAAAAATAAATAAAGTACACTCGCTGAGCTGCTGTGCGCTATTCCGAGTATTCCAAGTATATATTATACCTTACAAAAGTAAAAAAATTACGCCAAGTATATGAATTATCTTTGTAAAAAGAAGTGAGATCCCCATAAAAAAAACTTCAAAAAAGTAAAAAAATTACGCCAAGTACGCGAAACAAACAAATCACAAAAAATAGAAGATAATTACAAAATAAAAAAAAGATGTGAAATCAAAATGAGCTGCAAGTACATAAAGGTGCTTTCCCGCTGCGTGCAAAGACAACACTATGTAACGCAATGTAAGATTCGGTGCTTTCTAACTGCGCTTAATAATATTAAGCAGATATATTTCTATACAAATAAATATTTTAATACGAATAAATATTTTATTCAAAATACTTGGCGCTGCGAAACCGAATTGATGTTGCTAAACTGAATATACATATGTATAAATTGCATTATTAATCTTTTTCTTTCTTTCTTGTGCGTGCGTTCGTGAATGTGTGTATGCGTGCGTTTGCATATGCTACGTATGATATTAGAGTTAAAAATATATATAATAAATCTGACTGCGTTTGTAATATGTATATGTATATGTTTATTATGTATTTTAGATTGTAAGGGAGTTATTGTAAATTATTAATTAATACTAAGACAATTAACATTTTTTCGGTTTCGCAGCGCCAAGTATTTTGAATAAAATATTTAATCGTATTAAACTATTTATTTGTATAAAAATATATCTGCTTAATATTATTAAGCGCAGTTAGAAAGCACCGAATCTTACATTGCGTTACATAGTGTTGTCTTTGCACGCAGCGGGAAAGCACCTTTATGTACTTGCAGCTCATTTTGATTTCACATCTTTTTTTTATTTTGTAATTATCTTCTATTTTTTGTGATTTGTTTGTTTCGCATACTTGGCGTAATTTTTTTACTTTTTTGAAGTTTTTTTTATGGGGTTTATATTTCAGTAGTGCAATAATACACTACACATGTAATTGTATATATGTATATATATATATATATATATATATATATATTCACAAGTTTGCAGTAAAAAAAACTTTGGAATATTATTTACTAACAGACAAGTTATTTTACAGGTGTCAATGGCAAGTAATCATCAAAATAAAGAGATATTGTCTGATATCGAGATCAATGGATGGGTGGAATTGAGGATCAAAATCTATTTCATGTGTGGCAAAAAATGCAACAAGATTGCCATGAAAAAGAACCGGACATACAAAATCCCACTGAGGCTGATGTAAATAATAAAATTCTGTTTTAATATATTTGTTAGCGATATTAGTTTGGATGTAAATTTTTATATTTGTGTATAGCAGAATGGCACATTCATGGAATATTTGTTGGAATCTCAATGTGGAACATCAAATCATCATCAAATTGACCAGGGAGAAACAGATTTCCAAATAATGGACACGATGGAAAATGTATACCCACCAGATGAAGTTGCAGAAACAGAAGATTTTCATGCCGAAGTACTTGAATTATGAATTACTCTATAAATTTTAAACACGTATTTTTATATCCATATTTTTATTAAGCAATTTAGATCTATTTTGTAAATTTAGTTTTTAAATGAATTTATATTTATATTTCAGTAGTACAATAATACACTACACATGTAATTGTATATATGTATATATATATATTCACAAGTTTGCAGTGAAAAAAACTTTGGAATATTATTTACTAACAGACAAGTTATTTTACAGGTGTCAATGGCAAGTAATCATCAAAATAAAGAGATATTGTCTGATATCGAGATCAATGGATGGGTGGAATTGAGGATCAAAATCTATTTCATGTGTGGCAAAAAATGCAACAAGATTGCCATGAAAAAGAACCGGACATACAAAATCCCACTGAGGCTGATGTAAATAATAAAATTCTGTTTTAATATATTTGTTAGCAATATTAGTTTGGATGTAAATTTTTATATTTGTGTATAGCAGAATGGCACATTCATGGAATATTTGTTGGAATCTCAATGTGGAACATCAAATCATCATCAAATTGGCCAGGGAGAAACAGATTTCCAAATAATGGACACGATGGAAAATGTATACCCATCAGATGAAGTTGCAGAAACAGAAGATTTTCATGCCGAAGTACTTGAATTATGAATTACTCTATAAATTTTAAACACGTATTTTTATATCCATATTTTTATTAAGCAATTTAGATCTATTTTGTAAATTTAGTTTTTAAATGAATTTATATTTATATTTCAGTAGTACAATAATACACTACACATGTAATTGTATATATGTATATATATATGTATATATGTGTGTGTGTGTGTGTGTATATATATATATATATATATATATATATTCACTAGTTTGCAGTAAAAAAAACTTTGGAATATAATTTACTAACAGACAAGTTATTTTGCAGGTGTCAATGGCAAGTAATCATCAAAATAAAGAGATATTCAGTTTCATGAACCTTCCGATTCATCATTGCATTTAAACAAGGTGCTGAATACTTTTAATACAATTAGCAAAGAAACAGATAAAATTTGTACCCCTAGTATCAGGAATGAAAGAAAGATATGTACAGATAAACCTAAAGTATTGGAAGATATTCAGCACTGTAGTGCAATAGGAAATACTGGTTTGCCTTCACATTGCAAAGAAGGTAACGAAAATGCAAAAATACCTTTCCAATTTAAGGACTTCATATTTTGGCCCAAAGAAGATACTGCCGCAAAAAATAAACGACCGAACAAAGTGAAATTGCCATCAGTCTTGACATCGGAAGAGGGTCTAAGGTGGTATAGAGAAAAAGAAGAGAAAAAGCAAGAGATAGAAAAGGAGAAGGAACTGAAAAATTTAATAAGAGCTGCGAAGACTGTTGTCAAGAAAGAATCTCAGAAAACAAAACAAAGGAGACGTGCAACAAATAGCACGACACCTGCACCTGGGAGCGAATACTCATACAAGACCCTCCCTTTTGAATTTGTAAATGTTAAGTAAAATAAAAAAATTCAATAAAAATTATGTAATTTACTGTTCAATCAATTTTCAGTGGCTTTATCTAATGACACCTGTACTTGAGAGCGAGATCCATCAAATTCCATCCCTTTTGAATACATGCATGTTAAATAAAATAAAAGATTTAATAAAAATTATGTAATTTACTTTCCTATCAATTTTCTATGACTTTCTTTAATATTATACAATTATTTTTAAGTGATGTTTCATAAAAGTAATTAACACATTCAATGCTGGCTTTAGTTATAAGAACAAGCTTTATATTTGCATATTTTGTTTTGTAATGAAAAGGTAATATTAAATTGCATACAAACACCTCTCGTAGACAAAAAAATGTTTTGATACAGGTGATCGGGACAAACAGAAGTCCACATTTATAGATTTAGAAGAGCTACAAGAGTCTTTCAATAGATTTGAAAAATCATTATTGGATAAAAGCGCTCATTTACAGGAACTCGAGGAGGAAGTTGTTTTATTGGATGCCCTTTCCGAGGGAGACAGTTTAGACGAATATAGACAGGAAATATTACAAGATTTGGATCCATATGATGACGATACTGGGGACGAAGAATTAAATAGACGAATAGAAAACTTATTACAACACGCTAGGGATTCTGTAAAAGATAGTCAAATTCCAAATCCAAGGGTTGAGGAAGCAGTCAGTAAAGCACCTCAGCTGAAAAATATCCCGGAAGAATCAGAACTTGAAATAACCACAACAGGAGTGCCTGATAGGACGATCATTAATAAACCTAGATACAGTTCAACCTTACCTACCCCGACCGTAGATCCAAGTCCTATAGCACTTTCGACACCCTTTCCAAACCCAACGGCTGATCAAACTCCCAAGGAGGGAGGTAGGGAACCTATCGCTCAAAAATCTACTTCTAGACAACTTTTCCCACAAATCTCGAACTCATCATCCATACACATCCCGGACGCTGATTACATACCTCCGGATATGGAATCCGAATCTCGCAGCATGCGATACAAAAGTAAAGACATCGTAACCTCTACGAGACAAAATCTAACGTATTACAGATCGAATTATATACATTTCATTTCGTCCGATTGCGAACTTGTTACACCAGTGAGTATATTGCTCTCCGACCTAAGCGTTATCAATGTTAACGACTTGAAAGCGGCAAAGCCAAGAGTGGGACAAATACTAATAACAAAACGCGGTAAACATAGAATATTTAGCGTAGTCATAAAAAGGAGACATTTTGATGAAATTTCTACTCGGGACTAGGAACTTGGTCTACAGAACCTAAGAAAAATTCTTTTAGATTTAGATATAAAGGGTCTAAGAATATCACATTATGGTGACTTTACGCACGAATTACCTCAAGGTACGTTAATAGAAATATTAAGGAATACATTTGAGGGCAGCAATATCGAAATAGCCCTTTGTTATGGAAACACTCAGGTACCTCCGGAAGAACTTTGTATGAAAATCGTTTCAGAATTACATGAAAGTTTGATAGGAGGACATAAGGGTTTAACAAAGACGTATTGTAGGATTCGAGAACGATTTTATTGGCCAGGATTTTATTGGCGTAACGATATTCAAAATTATATCCGTACTTGCAATAGTTGCCAGAATCAAAAATTAGTACTGTTACGTATTTTAGCGGTGATTTTACGATAAGAACGCGGGTGGGCGCCCGTGGAGCGCTGAACCGCTCTGCTCGTCGGAGTGTGGGAAGTTCAAAATAAAATTAGACACAAAGAAAACTATTGGTAAGTTAAATACTGGCATTTATTGAACTGTTTGGCAAGCTGGTTATCGACAGACTGATCAGCGTTTCAAAATCTCCTCCGAGGTCCTCGTCGAAGTCGTTGGCTAAATCCTCCCAGTCCTCCCATAGATCCTCCTAGTCCAATCAGGATGCAGGATGTAGCAGATCCAAGCGGTAGGCCGTCCTTCGGATGTCCGTACGCCCCCGCGGATCGGCGTTCATCTTTTCTCCGTCTTCGGGTGGTGGTGGAAAATTCGGTGGAGGCGCGCTTTTCCGTTACACAGCGGGGTGGCCACGTGGGAAGAGAAAGTAGGCTCTGCTCCGAGGATCGAGAAAACAACGCTTGAAGGAAATTTATGACTTCCTTAGCGTCGCCAACATTTCAGGAGTCAATCGACACTCCTAAAGGCTAACAAAGGACAAGGCCTTTTCAAAAGATTACGTGACTTAGGAAAAAAAACACAATTCGTTTCGGGGCCTGTTAATTGGTGTCTTTTCCTGTTTTCGACCTCTGCCCAAGATCTTTCCCACGTATGCCACCCGCATCGCACATCCTTAACAATATTTCTTCAATCGCACGCAAACATCTGCTTTCAAATTTCGCTCCTGATTTACTTATCGATTACGTACAATTTCCAGCCACGTTCAAGCGATAGCGTAACACGATGCTCGCTGGTGTGTTGCTTGATAACGTGAATGTAGTTACGGGAATGTATATAATCGATATGTGAATTACGAGCGAAATTTAAAAGCAGACGTTTGCGTTCGATGAAGGGGAGTATTGTTAAGGATACGCGATGCGGGTAGCATGCGTGGGAAAGATCTTAGGCAGAGTCTCAATTAGTAGACCCCGAAACGAATCGCGAGTTTCTTCTAAAGTCACGTAATCTTTTGAGAAGGCCTTGTCTTTTGTTAGTCTTTAGGAGTGTCGATTGACTCCTGAAGTGTTGGCGACGCTAAGGAAGTCATAAATTTCCTTCAAGCGTTGTTTTCTCGATCCTCGGAGTAGAGCCTACTTTCTCTTCCCACGTGGGCACCCCGCTGTGTACCGGAAAAGCGCGCCACCACCGAATTTTCCACCACCACCCGAAGACGGAGGAAAAGATGGACGCCGATCCGCGGGGGCGTACGGACATCCGAAGGACGGCCTACCGCTTGGATCTGCTACATCCTGCATCCTGATTGGACTACGAGGGTCTATGGGAGGACTGGGAGGATTTAGTCAACGACTTCGACGAGGACCTCGGAGGAGATTTTGAAACGCTGATCAGTCTGTCGATAACCAGCTAAAGAAATAGTTCAATAAATGCCATTTAACTTATAAATAGTTTTCTTTGTGTCTAATTTTATTTTGAACTTCCCACACTCCGACGAGCAGAGCGGTTCAGCGCTCCACGGGCGCCAACCCGCGTTCTTATTATAAAATCACCGCTAAAAGACGCAACAAAATTGGTGACAGCGGTGGGATGTTTAAAAGTAATTGAAAGACTATTTAGCCAATTAACTTTGCCGGCTCGCGAGTGCATCATTGGTGATAATAAAGACTAATAGTGCGATTGGACGCTTAATTTAAATTAATTATATTGTGCGCGGAAAAGACGCTGAATTTGAAATAGACGTACTATATGAATAGATATTAATTCTAAAAAGATGTGTGAACTAAAAATTGTGTGAATAAGTACATCCTCTCTCTCAAAGGTTTTTCACGGTTTCCCTGCGAGCAAAGGGCGAATGCCAGAGGTGGGTGGTTTTCAGTGGCCGTGTGAAAATTCCCTGGAACCACATGTAGAATTCAATCGGAATTATCCGTTGAATTTCACACACATCATATCACAATAGCGAAACGGAGACGAGTTTTTGGAGCATCCCAAGGACAACGAGGAGCTGCGTGGACAAACTACGAGCTGTGCCAAGAAAGAGCTGCAACGTCTTCAATTCAACACCAAAAAGGGCAAGCAGATTGGGTGAATTTATCTGGAAACAACGTGTGAGACGAAAAAGACAATCGACAACTTACGTAAGGCGTATATATATATTGGTTTATGCGTTTGCGATTAGATTTAAGGTAGGGTCGATAGTTTATTCTAATCGTAAGTCAGTATATTATCAAAATGTTGCGTAGCCGGAGCGCTATGAGGAGACGCTGGAGGCAAAAAGCACATTTGGAGAGTATTCCAGACTTTGAAATTGAGGATTTATCGATAGAAATCCCTCGGGCACAGTCTCCTCTTTATACGTCTCATTTGGATAGCCTGAGCCTTTTACGCTCGAGTACTCCAGTACCCGTTTTGCCCAGGCAAATTGAAGAATTGCCTTGTTCCAGTGCGGCCAATGTTGTTAGCTTGCCAAGTATCAGTCAGGTGTCGGATTATATGCCACTGAAGATCGCGGCGGATTTGATTCCCCGTTTTGATGGGACATCTTGTTCTCTTACGGCATTCATTAAGCAATGTCGGGATGTTGATTCCAGAGTTAAGCCTGCAGACCGTGTAAACCTTCTCACGGTAGCTAGATATAAAATCGAGGGTCATGCGAAATTATTAGTAGAAAATCATAAAACCCCGAATACGCTAGATGAGCTCATATGTTTGCTCAAAACAGTCTTCGAGCAAACCTTCGATGTTGATCGCATTCAGGATGAATTGAAGGGGTTGCGTCAGGGACATAGTGAAACCGTTAGGATTTATGGAGCGCGTGTTTCTGAAATACTTTCTCGTGGTTTAGAGGCCGTTAGGGAGGAATTTAGTACCGAACAGCTTGCTGGCAATGTAGCTTCATTTGAACGGGCGGCTATTAGGAGCTTTATACGAGGTCTTCGTAGCGAAGTTTTACGACTTTTTGTTTACAAAGAACGAACCGATAATTTAGAAACTGCCGTTAATCTTGCTAGTAGATTGGAGCGGGAAACCAATGAACATTCTGCATCACATTCATCGTCTCAACCTTTTATTTCTAGTGCCAAGGTTTCCTCAAATTTTGCCGGCGATATCAAATGCTTCGAATGTAATCAAATGGGCCATGTTCGTAAAAATTGTCCTAGTATGAAAGGGAAATTTGCAAACCTTTCCGCTCGCAGTTCTATTAGGTGTAGCTATTGCAGGAAAACAGGTCATCTCGAGTCTCGTTGTTACAAAAAACAAAATGATAATGCTCCTCAAAACCGTAATGGGCACCCCTCAGTAACGAAGACCGATAATTTAAACTCAAAGGGGGCTTCAGAGTGTGGCGCGAAGCGAACCCCTGATTGCACGCGCCCAGTCCAGCAAGCCTGTTTTAGGATCAATTTAAAAGAAGTTAGTCGGTTGCCCGTGTTTTCTTTGGTGCACAGTAATTTCCGTGACGGAGCAGCTGATTTCCTTATTGATACGGGTTCCCAGCTTAATCTGATTAAACAAGGGCTTGTGATTTCGGATACGAAGATAGATACAGGTGTTATTTATAATCTTACCGGTATAGACTCAGGAAATATTCCCACTAAAGGGGAAACTTTTATATCAATTCACGGTGTTGATGTAGGGTTCCAGATTGTCGATGACAACTTCCCTATCACAGAGATGGGAATTTTAGGAATGCCGTTTCTGGAAAAAGTAGAAGCAAAATTAATATTCCGGAATACTATACCGAATAGCCTTCAGCTTGGCAATATGGAGTTTCCACTCCGAACGTCGTTTTCGTATAATTTACCTCCACGTGCAAAAACTTTTATTAGTATTCCAGTTAAAATGACGGAAAATAAGACCGGTTATATTAGGAAGTTTGATACAGAACCGGGTGTGTATGTGGGCGAGGTGTTGGTCACACAGGAGAGTGGATTCGTCAGGGTTCTAGCGATTAATACCACTCCTAACCCTGTTACTATTAACGTAGCTCCGGTCGAGTTAGAAGAGTTTATAGAAGCTTTACCTGCATCCCGTTCAGCTCGAACAGGGGATCCCGATGTGGGTCAAGCAAGGGCCGATGCTCGTAGATTAGTTGAATTGTTTAAGATTCTTGATTTAGGTGACCTTAATGATACCGAGCAAAGTAGTATTTTAGAGATTATAAATGCATTTCCATATCAATTTTATCTTCCCTCGGACGAATTAGGTTCAACTGATACAATTCGGCATAGCATAATTACTGCGGATGAGATACCCATTAGTACAAAGCAATATCGTTTTCCTCAAGTTCATAAGGAGGAAATTAAAAAGCAGGTAAATTCATTATTGGAAAATAGAATAATTCAACCATCTTCATCGCCGTATAATTCACCTGTTTGGATTGTTCCGAAAAAACCGGGTCCTGATGGTGTACCTCGTTGGCGTGTGGTAATAGACTACCGTAAACTGAACGAAAAAACTGTTAATGATGGTTATCCCCTTCCCAATATAATTGACATAATAGATCAACTCGGTTCGGCTAAATATTTTAGTACCCTCGATCTAGCTTCTGGATTCCACCAGATACCTGTAGATTGTAAATCAAAATCAAAGACTGCTTTTTCAACTCCTCATGGGCATTATGAGTTCAATAGGATGCCTTTTGGTCTCAAGAATGCCCCAGCAACGTTTCAGAGATGTATGGATTTAGTTTTGTCCGGTTTACAGGGAGTTGAACTCTTTGTATATATGGATGATATAGTCATATATGCCGATTCCCTGGAAGAACATGCCCGGAAATTGAAAATTCTTTTAGCTAGATTACAAAACGCTGGCTTAACTTTGCAACCTGACAAGTGTCGCTTCCTTAGACAAGAACTTATTTACCTGGGTCATATTATTTCTGTAAATGGTGTGAAACCTGATCCCGAAAAGATCAGAGTAGTTAAACAATTCCCCATTCCAAAAACTAAAAGAAACATCAAGCAATTTTTAGGTTTGGTAGGGTATTACAGACGATTTATTCCCAATATGGCCAAACTTGCTAAGCCCTTGACTCAACTTTTAAAGACCGATGTTCCCTTTGTTTGGACTAAACGATCTCAACTTGCTTTTGAAAATTTGAGAGATATTATATGCTCAGAACCCTTACTTCAGTATCCAGATTTCAAACAACCCTTTATTGTAACCACCGACGCTTCTGATTATGCTGTTGGAGCAGTGCTAAGTCAAGGCTCTATCAGAAAAGATCTTCCCATTGCTTATGCATCTAGGACCTTGAATGATGCTGAGACCAGATATTCTACAATAGAAAAGGAGTTATTAGCTGTTATCTTTGCTGTCGAGCATTTCCGACCTTATTTATATGGTCAACAATTTACTCTTGTCACTGATCATCGTCCGTTGGTTTGGTTGCATAACGTAAAGGATCCAACCTCGAGACTCATGAGATGGAGGATTAAATTGAACGAATATGATTACGAAATAGTTTATAAACCTGGGAAAATCAATTCTAATGCTGATGCATTATCCCGTAACCCTCCGATTTCCGACAAAGAATTTTTTCCACAATTCCAAACTTCCGGGACGAATGACATTGACAACTCTCCTTCGAGGCGTTTGCAAAGGGTTGTCGTAGGCGCCAACGACTTACCAATTGCATATTCTGAGAAGGATGAGAACACTGATTTAGACGAATTTGTAAGTAATGACATTGAAAATTTGATAACCGGCGTTTTTTTTGACGTACGGAAAGAATTTCGAACATCAACCTGAGGTCATCCTTGATAAAGTTTGTATTGACGTTAATCTAACTGACAGTGACGGTGACGAATATTACACAGCTGATGAGGATGAAACTCCCCATTCTTGTAAGAGAATATTCTCTGGGAATGTGGGAACTTCTTCTCAGTCTGGTAGTAATTTTTTCAGTGACTATGTAATGGCTGGAGGATCGAATTTGAGGGGTACGGAGGATTCGCGTCGACTCGGTAGTCTGTTGGTTATCGGAAAGGCCGATATTAAAGGCACCCCGCTTCAGGCACCGTTCGGGGAAGGTTCCGTACCTCGTGGGAATCAGGCTCTGGCTGGTCTGTTGGCTAACGGGAAGGTCTATATGAAAGACTCCGCTCAGATTGCTAACCTGGGGTCCACTGTCCGTGTTGGGACGTTGGCTGAGGAGCCTGTTTTTGAAAGTGTTGGTGTGGTACAGGCTGACGAGCCTAGTGTTTTTGAGATTAAGCATGGTGATGCTTTGACACGATCCTCCGTAGGAACGACCTCAGAGAACGATGATTCACGTGAAAATGATAGAGTCAAAATATTAGCGACGAATACTTTGTCACCACTTCAAATATCCCATCTCTCATTCCTACCTTCCCTCATTTATATTAAAGATCATCTTCATATGCAGAGGGATAATCTTATCCATTTCTTCACTCTAAATTGCCAAATAGTATCGCAAATCAGTAGGGATTTGTTCAGCCAAGGTAGATTTTCAGTGGAACAAGTTAAACGACAACACATTAACATTGGTGAGGCAATGGTTTTCCCTGGTGGAAAATATCTAATCTTTCATTTATTTTCTAAGACAGTCCCTGCAGAACAACAAACTATTGCACATTTAAAGTCTTCTATGTTATCCCTTAAATACCTTATGGATTCTTTAAATGTGAAGACTATCAGTATTTCGAAGTTCCACAACAATCTTGCACCCATTGAATGGATCTCCATAGAACAGTTACTAAAAGAAATGTTCACAAGCTCTCAGTACGTTATTACAGTCTGTACTAGTGAAATTGTGATTCCACCACCTTTAAGAAGACCTACTATTATTCAGGAGTACCATGAATCTGTGGTGGGTGGTCATCAAGGAGCTTTTAAGCTTTATAAACGTCTTAGGGAGGACTTTTATTGGTCGGGTATGAGAAAGGAAATTTCCAATTTCATTCGTGCTTGTTCAAGTTGTCAACGAAACAAAATGCTCTCAGCTAAGACGAAACAACCGATGCGTATTACTGATACTCCCGAAAGGGCTTTCGAAAAGGTACAGATGGATATTGTTGGTCCATTGCCAATAACAGGAAAAGGAAATAGGTACCTGTTAACACTCCAGGATAATCTGACAAAATATTCTGATGCTATTCCGTTACCTACTATTGATTCCATATCTGTCGCAGTCGCTTTAGCCGAACAATTTATCAGTCGGTTTGGTTGTCCTCGAGTTATCCATACAGATCAGGGGAGTAATTTTGTTAGCGCTATAATGAAGAATTTCTGTAAAATCTTCAAAATACAGAGGATTACTTCTACCGCATTCCACCCACAGTCGTTGGGGTCTTTAGAACGAGCTCATCGTGTCTTCATTGATTATTTGAAGCACTATTGTATTAAGACGGACTGGGACAGTTGGATTAGATTCGGAATATTTTCATATAATACTTCTGTCCATGAAGCTACTGGTTTTACACCACATGAGCTAGTCTTTGGTAGGAAGGCCACCATTCCTTCAGAATTCGCTAAGCAGGAAGTACCTCGGACGTTCGTTCAATATTTAGATCAACTTCTCAAAACAATCACTACTACTCAAGCTACGGCGGTAGCCAATCTGGAACGGGCCAAGGAAAAGAGTAAATTATATTATGATAAGAATGTTAATCCCTATAAATTTAGTGTAAACGACGATGTATATTTGCTTAGGGAACCTAAGACCTCTAAATTCGATTCTAATTGGACTGGTCCTTATAGGATTATTCGAATGCATGATGATCTAACTATAGAAATAGCAATAACGGCGCAGAGATCTAAGATAGTACATGCAAATAAGTTAAAGTTAGCGTATATAAGGTTAGATCCTTCTTAAGTAGCTTTAATCATGTGCATTGTAAGCGTTATGTTAATTTATATGGGTTATGATCACTTGGAATTGGAAGGGGTATGATAGTTCATATGGAATGTTTGAATAAGTTTAATTGTAACACTTAATTATTAATTACCGCGCTGTGTTACCGAGTAATCGGTTTTGGTATTGATTAATGATGGAGTAATGATATTTTACCACATATTGTAGTAATGTTTTGCATAGCTGATATCTTTCATTTCGTGTTTCTTGCGGGAATATGGGTGGACCGAGTAGCTCATTTACCGCAGGCTGACGCGGAAGGAATAGATGTATATAGATAAAATATGTAATCGCCTATAATTATGTATTTCTAAGTAAAGTGAACTTAGATCAGTATGAATGGGTATATTGTTTGTAAAAGCTGTTTCTATTGGAAACACCTTTTTTTATATGAAGGGAGGTGTTGCGATGCTCGCTGGTGTGTTGCTTGATAACGTGAATGTAGTTACGGGAATGTATATAATCGATATGTGAATTACGAGCGAAATTTAAAAGCAGACGTTTGCGTTCGATGAAGGGGAGTATTGTTAAGGATACGCGATGCGGGTAGCATGCGTGGGAAAGATCTTAGGCAGAGTCTCAATTAGTAGACCCCGAAACGAATCGCGAGTTTCTTCTAAAGTCACGTAATCTTTTGAGAAGGCCTTGTCTTTTGTTAGTCTTTAGGAGTGTCGATTGACTCCTGAAGTGTTGGCGACGCTAAGGAAGTCATAAATTTCCTTCAAGCGTTGTTTTCTCGATCCTCGGAGTAGAGCCTACTTTCTCTTCCCACGTGGGCACCCCGCTGTGTACCGGAAAAGCGCGCTTCCACCGCATTTTCCACCACCACCCGAAGACGGAGGAAAAGATGGACGCCGATCCGCGGGGGCGTACGGACATCCGAAGGACGGCCTACCGCTTGGATCTGCTACATCCTGCATCCTGATTGGACTACGAGGATCTATGGGAGGACTGGGAGGATTTAGCCAACGACTTCGACGAGGACCTCGGAGGAGATTTTGAAACGCTGATCAGTCTGTCGATAACCAGCTAAAGAAATAGTTCAATAAATGCCATTTAACTTATAAATAGTTTTCTTTGTGTCTAATTTTATTTTGAACTTCCCACACTCCGACGAGCAGAGCGGTTCAGCGCTCCACGGGCGCCAACCCGCGTTCTTATTATAAAATCACCGCTAAAAGACGCAACAAACCAATGTTAATTACTGATAGGGTGAAAGCACTAGTAGTCGACCACCCTCTAGTAGTCGACCACTTTTATTGTTTAGCTTAAAGAAATAAGTACTGAAATAAAGAATTTATTAAATGACAATTTTATATTATACTTTGAATTTCTAACTTTACAATACGACAAAAAGCGCCCTTCATAGGTAAAAAAAATAAATGGTTTTAAAGTGATTTGTAAACTCATTTTGATTCTACATGTGCCATTGCTGTTTTCTAACCTGAGAAGCATAAGTGTGCTTTGAATAGAAACGACAAATGTAATTCAGTTCTATACGTTTTTTTACTGGAAAATTATGCTATTTCACTGAAAAAGCGTCAACAATTTTATATGACTATCAAAAATTTAAAAAATGGGATAATTTATTTATTTATGGGAGGTCGGTAACTGGATCATCATTCCCTTTCAATTTTCAATAGTCGACCACAGCGGTCGACTTCTGAAGCTAACTGCATTCACAATGAATGCTAAAAGTCGACCACGTATTAACCACGGTGTAATAGTAATAACCTCAGAAACGGGATAACTGTGCATTATTAACACAAATTTAGAAAAATGAGTAATGAAAAGGACAGTGGTGCGAAAAGTCATGCAAATAAACAAAAAAGTAAAAATAAATGTTTAAAAATAAAACAAAGAAGTTTTAAACAATATAGTAATGAGGCTTTAAAGAATGCTCTTAAATCTATTCGTGAATCAAACATGAGTATCCGTTTAGCGAGTAAGACTTTTGGTGTACCAAGAACAACTTTAAATGACATAACACATGCTCGAGTATCAGAGAATAATCGTCGAATGGGACCTTCACCTTATTTATCGTTACCAGGAGAAGAAAAAATTGTAACTTGGATAACTAATTCATCCAAATGTGGATTTCCATTAAAAAAGTATAATATAATAAATACTATACAAAAGATAGTTAAAGATTCGGAATTAAAAACCCCTTTTAAGCATGACAAACCTGGAAGAACTTGGTTCCAACTCTTTTTAAAGAGACATCCAGAACTGCGTTTACGTGAAGCTGAAGGAATTTCGAATGGGCGAGCCATCGTTACTGAAGAGTCACTGAGAAATTGGTTTAAATGTCTTGAGAAATATTTAAAAGACAATAATGCAGATGATATACTTCAAGATCCAACAAGAATTTTCAATGGGGACGAAACAGCGTTTAGTTTGTGTCCAAACACTGGCAAAATTATTGGTCCCAAAGGATGGAAAAATATTTATGAAGTGAAAATGGGAAACGAGAAAGAAACAATTACGGTATTATTTTTTTCTCAGCCAGTGGTGATACTGTCACACCAATGATAGTGTATCCATATGTACGTCCACCTTTAAAACTTGTTCAAAGTGTACCAGAATCATGGACAGTAGGAAGGTCTGAAAGTGGTTGGATGAAAAGTGACGTATTTTATGAATACATGGCTAATGATTTCAATAAGTGGTTAATAAATAACCACATTAAGAGGCCAGTACTTTGTTTCGTCGATGGTCACAAGTCACACTTAACGATGCATTTAAGTGATTTTTGCAGCAAAAATGGAATTATTTTGTATGCTTTATTGCCAAACTGTACACACATTATTCAGCCTGCTGATGTCAGTGTTTTTAGACCTCTCAAGTATCATTGGAAAGACACCATTGCAAAATGGCAAGCAAAGCCAGAAAATATTAACTCGTGTTTATCAAAAATAACATTTGCTCCACTACTAGCTGAAACTTTAGAAAATTCAGATTTACGAGAGAGTATCAAAAATGGTTTTCGTACATGTGGCTTATACCCTTTTGATCCAGACAAAATTGATTATACAAAATGTGTGCAAAATACTAGGGAAAACTTGGCTACTTCTAATGATAAAGAGGTAAATCCGGTCCCCTCTTCAACTCCAGATCTGCAGCAGGTAGAAGCAGTCATTCATAGAATATCTCCACAGTTAAAATCTAGAGGAATCGACGTAGATATTATTATGAATGAAATTCATAAAGTCTACTATGCCAATCCTCTCGATGTAACTCTTCAACACGATTCTCAGAGCAACGAAATAGGATGCGGTAGGTGTAGGTATACAAATTTATTCTAATTATTGTACTTAATAAACTTTTTTGCAGTTCTTCCCGATGGTTCTATTACTAATGTTTCT
Source organism: Andrena camellia (assembly GCA_029448645.1). Classification (NCBI taxonomy): domain Eukaryota; kingdom Metazoa; phylum Arthropoda; class Insecta; order Hymenoptera; family Andrenidae; genus Andrena; species Andrena camellia. Next base: position 5,261,310 of record CM055682.1, on the reverse strand, counting down.
GTACTTACTGTCCAAAATAGTTCCAATATGATGTGTGACAATACCATTTTTAATTCAATTCCTATATCCGGTATGATCATCTTTCCTTACCTACCTCACTTCTACAGCATCCTTTAAAGAGTGGCCCAAAAATGAGGAGTTTTGTCGCCCTTTTTGGTCCCGCGATTTTGGAGCTGAGTTTTGTGCCAGGTGATGCTTCGTGATGAGACATCAGCTCTAAAATCGTGGGACCAAAAAGAGGTGATTTTTTTGATAATTTATATCTCAACATAAAAAAAGAAAGTTAATTTTTAATAAAAAAACTTGTTTATTTTAATTACTTTTTGATTATTTACTTACATGTTTACCTTACTTTACATTCTCTTTTAGATTGTATTAATATAGAAGTTAATTCCATGCCACTTTCATTAAATAATCCTAGTAATCCTGCAAGTACACCCGATTATTGTAACACGCCCATATTCCAACAAAGAGATAACACCATACACATTGAAAAAAATCAAAAGATGGATGCTCTTAATGAAGCTTTTAGCAAACATATATTCTATCCTGCTCCTATCCAAAGCAATAAAAAAAGACCTCCAAAAGAAAAACTGCCAAGTGCAGTTTCATCTGCTGAATGGCGCGATTTTTTTCAAAAAAGCACGAAGCGAACGAAAATATTGAAATAGCAAAGCGTCAGAGAAAGGAGGAAAGATTGAAAAAACAAGAAGAAAAATCCAAGAAAATAGCAATAAAAAAGGAGAAAGTAGAAGAATGTAAAAAGAAGAAGCAAGATAAATGTAAAAAATTGAAACAGAGAATTATAAAACAAGAAAGGATTTAATCATATTTAAGATAATTAAAATTGTATATTCGTTTCTTATGGATTAATGTTCTACAAAGTTTATATAATTTATTTATAGAATACAAATACGTACTTTAAAAACTTAAAGTTTGTTACTGCTTCCTATCTTAAAAACGTAAATTTAATTTACATTGGAAAAAAGAATGTCTATTTCTTATGAAAAGTTTTTAAAAGAACTTATTTTAGTTACGCATTATTCCTGTCATTATTAATTATTTACTGATGTTGCACATTATATTTAAAAATAAATTTTAGTTTGTAATGCGCACATAACCTGCTTTGAATTTCATATTAAGAAACGTGGTCGACTACTAGCTATCGGACCGGTCGACTTTTAGAGTTAAGCAGTCGATTATTAAAGCATTCGGACACTTTATTTTTAACGCTAATTATTTATTTTCCTCGAACTTTCCTACTAACACAAAATATTTAGTGTTATATTAAATACATTTGAATTACTTCAATACATTTTATATATTTTATAACATTGATTGTTTATTTTTTTTCAGTACTTTTCATTCGAGTTTAGCTTTAAGTGGTCGACTACTAGTGCTTTCACCCTACTCCATTAGAGCCATTTTCCAAAGTATCTTTAGATACTGTAGGTCCTTTACCCACTACTCCCAGCGGGAACAAACATATTCTAACTATGCAAGATAATTTGACAAAATATTGCATAGCCGTCCCTGTTCCAGATATAAAAACTGAAACAATAGCTCATGCATTGGTAACTAATCTTATATTGCAGTATGGAACGCCACGCGCGATACTAACGGATAAAGGGACTAAATTCATTAATAAGATAATTCGGAACTTGGCTAAAATCTTCAAAATTCAACATGTCACTACATCTGGTTATAGACCTCAAACCAATGGCGCATTAGAAAGAAGTCACATAGTGTTAACCGAATATATTAGCCATTACATGAATCATTTTGACGATTGGGATAGATTAGTACCCTTTGCTATGTTTTCTTATAATACATCTGTCCACGAAGCCACAAATTTTACTCCGTATGAATTGGTCTTCGGTAAACTTGCGCGTTGTCCAAGTTCCTTCCCGAGTGACGAGAATTTGGTCACATACAATTCGTATCTACATGATTTAATAACGCGACTTTCGGAAATGCAAGTAATAGCAGGACAAAATTTGGTTCAGGCAAAGGAAAGGTCAAAATTGTATTATGACAGAAACGCCCGTCCCTTCAAAGGAAATATAGGAGATATGGTACGTGTTTTGGTAGAACCAAAAAGAGGAAAGTTTGCCAGGCGTTACCACGGACCATATAAAATTATTGGGATACTGGAGGAAAACAATGTTTTGTTAAGAGATGAAACTGGTAAAATGCTCACTAAACATGTCGATAAATTACAATTAAATTGGAGTCATGATTGATTGGACTGATTCAGGAGGAGAGATGACGCTGACTCGACTGATAATCTTTGTTGCTTTGCAACACATCGCGCGGACCCAGGAACTATACAGACTGACACGTACGGATTTGAACCCGGGTTTATACTCCGAAAAGATCAACGCGATTAGGTTTCAGAGGGCTGATTGGCGATTCATACTAATTATAGATATAGATAAAATAGAAGCTGAATTTCCATATGAATTCGGGAATATTGAACAAACCAATCGTTTATGTACTGAACTTCCAACCCCGATACAATGCGATTCCTTATTACGTGCACAATACTTAATTAATATGGTGCGAGAAGCATCAGAATTGCGGAACGAACTTATGGAATTGAGTACAGAAATTAAGAAGCCAGAATATGAATCACATAATTTACCTAAAGCCATTACACGCAGAAATGCACCTTTCGGATTCATAGGTTCCATTAGCCACGCCTTATTTGGAACTTTAGACGCCGATAATGCTGAGTACGTTATCAAGGAAATAGATAAGATATATACTGATCAGAGGAAGATCACCCAACTCGTTAAAAATCAAACTCATATAATCATTAGTGATCTCCATAAAGTTCATAAAACCTTCAACCGAATTGCCGCAGAAGTAAAAACCAGTAGACAGAGGATTTCGGAATTAGCAACGCAAATTGATAAACAGTTAGCCTTGAACTATAGCTTAGCAATGAGTCAATATTCAGCATCTGTTGAAACCTCTCTGAATCATTACATTACTGCAACGCAACGCTTTATCACGGCTTTGAGCACTGCGCGCAACGGAAAATTACACCCATCACTATTGAGTGGATCTAGTTTCAAAACAATAATAAATGAGATACATAATTCAATGGTCGATTTCGAACTTCCTATACCACGGAACCATCAACGAATCGAGGATCTGGTCAAGATATGTCGTGTCAATCTAAAATATATGACAGGAAAAATGGTCGTGACGGTACAAATACCATTAGTAAACCGGATTGAATACGACCTGTACAAAATACACATATTACCAATTCCTCAGCACTTAAACAATAGTTTTGGCGATATAGATAGTGTTAATAGAACCTTAATTTCGGCTTTCATCTTACCGGAATTTCCATATTTAGGGATAAGCACTGACCATTCTAAATTCTTCGGATCAGATAAAACATTCATAGATTCCTGCACCTGGGCATGGCATTACTATATTTGTCCACAGGACGTCCCGTTGCAAGACGTAGCTCAAAGAATATCTGAAACGTCATTATTACTTCACCCGGATCCGAAATTCTTACGCTTGTGTAATATTAGAATCATGCTCTATCACATACCTTCCTGGCGAAAATTAACTACTCTTGGCAGATGGTTATATTCATTTGAACAACCCGAACCGATGCAGATTTTATGCGGTCGGAAAAAGAATACCCACACAACCATAGTTGGAACAGGAATCTTGGAAATACATCCGGAATGTTTTGCAAAAACACGATATCACACCTTGTTAGGATCAAAAACGTATCTGAGCAAAGAGTCTTACTACTATATTCCTAATATGTTACTGAACATTAGCCTGATATCACCTAAGATCTATCAATATTCCAAGGGGAAACACACCACAGTGAATCTATTTCCAAAGACCATATTTCCAAATGACATTAACAAACTGGAACGCACATCTGATTCTCTGTACGAAATTGAAGCCCAACTAGAGGAAATTGGAGAACATCATCGAGCAAGAAAATCACAATTGTCATTGACGTATGGAACAATAGCAGCACAGGCCTTAATTATAATAGGATTGATGATCTACTATTTCTGGAACCCATTAAAGACCTTATGCAAGATAAGGTTCTTGAGAAAACGGGGCTCGAAACACGAAACCGAGGAAGCTTCAGCCAATCAACCTGCAACAATACCGTTGCAAGAATCGTCTATTTCGGAAAACAGACCACCGTTGCCTATTCAGAGGGCAATGATAAACTGCTGGAAATATGTATAATAACAAACCCTGACAGTCCAAGGACTATGGGAATTCCCTAGTCAGAAATTGTTGATTACGATGAACCTAACGCACTCTTCTAATGTTCTTTTCCTTCCTTGATAATTTAGTAATTATGATCTTGCTTTTGTGTAACTGTCTGTAGTGCATTAACGAAATGTCATCGTCCAGCCAACATCAACAGAAATCGATTGAACGGCGACTATTCGTCAGCCGTTTAGCTCCTTATACTAAGAAGCGCTACTGTACCTTATACCTTCAGTATACATCGTCGGGGACAACGATGGTTCTAAGGAGGGAGGGATGTTACGTTCGCAACAAAAAATTTTCTTTTTGTCAGGGTATGCACCAACAACGCCTAGCGTTATGGGAAATCTCTCGTTGATCATACTCCTGGCTATTAAATAATAATATTATTGGTAGAACAAAAACCCCTTTCTTGGAGCGCCGTCACCTCGACGTATTGCCGTCCCGCGATAAAGATAAGGCGGCACTGATGCAGCGGCGTTCTCACCAGAGAGTCGCGCTCGAAAAGACGCAGTGGTTCTCTTGCTGTGCCGAATATGTAAGCGGCGGGGGTTCGTTTCAACAATGTCTTGCAGCATTGTGGGAGAGCCCTCGTTGAGAACACCTCTGACCGTCGCGCTAAACATTGTAATATAATCAGTAACGGCTACATCAGGAATGCGCAGACTGGGTTGCTTCGTAGAAGATTGACGGAATTGTCTACTCTACATCCGGTGCAGGGAGACGCGCCTTCCCACGGTCTAGTCGCTCGCTTCGGAGCATGTGTGGATTATTAATTAATCCGGAATTATTTCTGCCAAAATTAGCTACCTATCACCATTTCTGATAGTCTACGGACTGTGGGGTTACCCCAGTCAGAAATCGTGTATATGAATTTATGAATGTTGAGGGAGGCCCTCAGCTGTGTGAAATTGTACGGTTTTCGAGATGTGGAATATCATGTTTTCCTGTGCGTACGAATGTTCCGTAAGAATCGATTATATATTTGAATCGGGAGTCTGATGGGTGAGCGTGTGAACGCACGCACACACACACTCCGCCTCGTCCAATAGACGGGCCCATGGTAGCGTGGCCGAGCGATAAAATGCAGCGTAAGCATTTTCGGCGCGGACCCAGTCCGGCCGCTGCCGAGAGCATGAAGCTGCGACACTCTGTGACGGTAAATCGTGAGGTGCGTGTCATTTGGTTCCGCAAGTGTTTTAGAGATAGAGTTCTCCGGTCTACTGTGTAACCGCGTGAAAGACTCAACTTTGCGAAACAATTCATTTTACTAAACTTTGCTTACAAGATATATTATTCTATTAGTGATTTAATCTAAGTTATCATTTATTTCACTCAGTTAAAGTTACTATTATTTTAGTTTCATTTTATAATTCAACTCGTGTCTATTCCATTCTTTAATCAAGTGTGTGCGTGTTCGCGTCTCATCCCTCTTTCTGATTTAGGTTTATCAGCGACGCAGAACTTTACAAAATTCAAAGAGCAAATTTAAAGCACATTTGCATTTACAGTATTGTGACTGTCTGGTGAGTTGCAATTTATTACAATTTATTCGATACTGTTATTGATTGATCTATTCCGAATTTCACATTGTTATGTTCTTTTGCTTCCGTCCACTATTTCAATATTAAAGCTTTATTTACCATTAAATTATATTCATTCATAACCTATCTGATTCCATTGAAAAGACCCGTATGGGACTAGAGCACCAACGATCCCAAAATCTACCCCTTATCCTTCTGATAAGGTATATAGATATTTAAAAATAAAAATAATTGACTGTTACGACTGCGGCAAGCTTCCTTGCTTTTCTTAGAAAATATATCCAGTACTGCAATTTCTGATAGTCTAACGACTGTGGGATACCCCTAATCCGAATTGCATGTATAAATCGTGCCGCTCGGACTCAAAAGGTCGCGGCACGTAACAACGGGGACTGAGTCTTTCCACGTTCACTATGGCACAATCGAACTCCAGCTCAATGACTACTTGTACAAATAGCAATGTCCCTCGGACAGGACGACCACGCACTATGCGACTTGCTAGCCGACTGTAACGAACGAACGTAGGGTAGGCCCGATCACTTGGGACTTTGAACAAAGAGCGCCAAAATTGCTGACTCCGCACCTCTTGCACACGGGCCCAGCGCGTAGTCGTCTCGGAACGTTCCCAGCATCTCAGTGCTTAGGTTTTCAAAATGCTTATCGCATCCGGCGTTCTAGGAACGTCGCGTACTGTTGAAAGATTGTTGTCGACAAATTTTGCGTGGGAAAAATGTCATGGCGTGACAGACTTCAAAAAGCTAAATAAAATTATTACCGTAGGAATTCGGTTTATTAATCATTGACAATTGATTGAGGGAAATTTCCATAACACGCAATGGTTGGATCAAATGTCAATGATGGCGTAAAAGAAATTTAGGAAAATGTGGTCGGCACGTAACAATAATAATAATACAAAGAATAATATAGAATAATAATAGTAATACAAATATAAAAATATAAAAGTAGAATAAAATAGAATAAAAGAAAAAATAATAACATATAAAAAATAAAAACAAAAAAAAACTTTATGGTGGCGGCGAAGACCGCCATAAGAATAATAATACCCATACAGCACACTCCGTTGCCCGAAGCTTGCAGGAAGGTTCCATGGGGGTTGCCGTGGAATGTTGCCTCGGTGCGGACATAGGAACCTTCCTGGAACATTCCAGCCATGTGGCGGTGCTACTAATATGGGCCAGAAACTGTTGGAGGAGGACCGTGACAACGGCAAGCCATCAATATTTAAACACAGATCTATATATTGTACGCTAATATTTGCCTCAACGTACATTTGAGCATAACATTTTAGCATCTGTTCTACACCAAGATGTAAGTAATCTCCCCCTTGTATTTTGGTACAATTACTTGTACGGGGAGTATGTAACAATGTCCTGGCATCTTTCGGTAATAAGCATTTGGGCACGTACGATAAAAAAATGCTCAACAGTTCGTTGATGGCTTTATGCGTAATATTATTTCGTAGTGCCCAGTTGGACAAATCCTGTCTTAATGTCGCAGGGCTCTCCGGTTCATTGTAATCAACAATATCATTCGCTGATTCATCATCGGATGTGTCATAATCCAGTATGCAATGATAGTATTCATTATTATCATCAAATAATGAATGAGTGTCTTCTTCTTCATCATTTTCATAAATATAATTGTTGTGTATATTTCTCAAATGGTCATTGTCGGTGCACGGTACTTCATCGCAAGACTCGTACACTTCCTGCGAACTATTTAGTTCAGAATTTTGACATTGTAAGTAATGTGAACAGGTAGGAACTTCATCGATTGCCAATTCCTCATCACATTGATTTCTTTGGCTTTCAGTATCATTCAAATATTGCTGGACTCTCCTCCTTTGATGTCTATTAGAACAGAGAATATAGTCTTTCCTGATACGTTTTTTGTCTGCCATAATAACCTGAACATATTTCATACACAAATGAGAGATTAATTATAACAATTTGTTAAAAACTATATACTTGAGATGATCCACCAGCAGTGGTACTTACCAGATGTTGAAACGCAAATTAGTTATATTTTTTGCGAGACAATGTAATTAGCAATTGTGGACAATGCACGTCCAGAATTGAAACGTGGTTCGCGCAGTGATACCACGATTTTCAAATATATATAACAAAACACTAATACGAAGTATAAAAAGGATAAAAAAAAGTAAGTATAATTTAATGTAAAAAAGAAACTAACTCGAATTACAAGCAACTATATAACAAAACACTAATACGCAGTATAAAAAGGATAAAAAAAAGTAAGTATAATATAATGTAAAAAAGAAACTAACTCGAACTACAAGCGCTGTTCGAAATCAGAGATGCTTGTTCCTTCAGAGTTTACTTCGATTTAACGAGCGATCGCACGCAGGGTTGGCCGAAGGCAGGGACGACAGGGTTGACACGATCTCTTCGCGTTGAGATAACATGATGTCACATAGACCTGAGTATGTACATATACACTGTATACATTCGAAAGCGTATCTCCCCTCACTTGGAGACACTCCTAGTGAAAATTTGGCAACGCAGCGGAATTTCGTCTGACTGTGTATATGTCGTTTCATACACAACTGAAATCTGAGGCACATATATAGCGCGATCTGTATTGATACATATATTGGTTATAGATCTCAACGTGTATGTGGCTTAAGCCTTCAACGACGGCGTTAAGGCGTTATTTTCTAGCAGCGACCGGCTGCGGCGATCCCACCAGCGCAAGGGAGAAGTACTTACCTATGTATGCATCTGTATCTCCGTTGCGCTAGTGGGACCGCCGCGGCCGATCGCGGCTAGGAAATCCCGTCTTTAGATCTCATTATTTCTCTACGCGGACCGTAAATCTAAAATTGTAGCTTCGGGTACTTATTAGTTTCCGAAATATTAGTAAAAAATTGTTGATTTTTTTTTACATTTTCGCGGAGCGGCCGCGCGTCCCCCGCACTAATCTAGCCCCAACCAATACTAATACACGGCACACGCTGTTTTGAAGAATGTGAGAGGACTCGAAATGTCAAATTTTAGCTTCGGAAATTCACCCGATTGAAAGATGAAATTACTTTAGGGGAGGCCGCTCGCGGGTGCGCAAAGCACGTATTTCATGAAGCAATTCGACGTATAAGTTACTCTGACACGGAAAAAACGACGAAAAAATCTGTTTTTAATTTTTTTAACTGCGGCGCACCAAATTGAAAAATCTGAAAAAAATTCAGGACAATAGTAACAATGATACGTACTTACAGTAAAAATATAATTATAGTGCCAAGACTGCATCGATACACAACCGGCTTTTTCAGCATTTTTTAGCGTTTTTTTATTTTTCGCAGCTAGGTTTTTCAATTTAAAAATCTGAAACAATTCTCTAATATGTGCCCCGATAACAGAAATGCCTCTGATTTTTTTCAAAAATTTTCATCCCCTAGTATAGGAGAAATTCGGCAAAAACCTGATTTTCTATTTTTACCCGTTACTACCCTCCGGGTCGAGATACAAAGTTGAAAATTGCCACAAATGTTTCTTTTTTAATAAGCTTTTGAATGATTCATCGTGAGTCGAATTCGGTTCAAGGGCACATTTGACCATCTTAACCGGCTATACCCTTTTCGAGGGAACCCGTCCCCGATCAGGCATCACAGGTCCTGGCCAGTTGGAAGTTAACTCTCGAAGAACAAGTAGCTCTCGTTTTCAAGACATTTTATATTTCGCGTTATTTTCTTTTAATATATATTCCCTTTTTTCTTCTTTTTGTAGTTATCGTGTGTTTTTTAAAATTATATTTTCAATTTATCTTATTCCTTTTTCTTTTTATATACGTATATAGTGTGTTAAGTGTGTTTTTTTAATATTTTATTATATATAATTACATTTTTCTTATTCTTATTATACTTATAGTGTTTAGTTTGTTTTTTAAAATATATTTCAGTTAGTTTATTCGTTTTATAGTTCGCGTGCGTGTTATTTTTTTTTAATTTTTCGTGTTTAGTTTTTTTTTTAAATATATTTCAGTTTATTCGTTTATAGTTCGCGTGCGTGTTTTTTTTTGTAATATTTTCGTTGTTTTTTTTTCGAAGTTAAGCTTCGAATAACTTTTGTAAAGGCTCGAGTCATCATAGGTAAGTACAAGTAACATCACGATTAACACAAAGCTATAATACGGCAATATTTCATATGTATTCTCATATAATGCAGTGTCAATTTTGTAATAAATTCTCATAATTATTTTTTAGTACAACCCTCAACAATGTTGAAGTATAGTATTGTTGAATTTTCCGATGGCGTTCAAATAATTCCAACGTGCTGGATGAATGCGGAGAAAACTAAGAGTATATGGCCGTGCCACATTAGGAACGATTACACTCTCAATAGAGTAATTATGAAGGGAGAACCTCCACGGGAAGGTGACAATTGGGATAGCTGCGATGTGATTAAGTGGTTTTGCTCAACTGGTATGTTTTTTCAATGAAATCCTTATTTATAGAAATTCTTCCTGAATACGCATATAACTTAATGTGTTACGTATTAATGAATTATCTGTGTCAGATAATTATAATCGAGCCCTTCAGTTCAGGGACGATGCCATGGACACGTCAAACGTAGAGGAGTCAGATGGGATGTACGAGGGAAAATTTAATAATCGGAGAGCATCTCAAGAGCGTAAAAGAAGCAACACCCATGTCGCACTGTCGAGCGAGGAAGAAGAGGGCAGTCATTACGAACCCCTCAAAAAGAAGAAGAACAAAAAAGCAACAACTGTATTACCTGTCCCACCTCTGCGGGAATTAATGCAGCAAGGTATTTTTATATTAATCATTCATTCATTACTTATTATGAAAATAAATGTAAAGTAATATACAGTGCGTCTCAAAATTGTGTGACTTCGCGGAACATGTAATATCCCGATGTAAAAACATAACGAAAAGTTCTTTACCGTACGCTGCTGCGCGTTCACTTCACACGGCCTTAAACTGCGTGGTTCGGAAGCCTCGCATTCTAAAACTGTTTCGATGTCTTTTTTCATCGGTATATTGCATCATCCGAGAATTCTCGCCATTTTGGGACTCCCGCATGAACATTGATCGGAGGATGTTGACAATTATCACTGTACAACACGATTTTTGGTCCGCAATATCCGCTGAGTGATTCTTGTAGAGTTTTTCACCTTGAACACGAATCCCTCAGTTTTTGAAAAACTTGAGTGTTTGTAAAAACACACGATTTTGGGTAAAAGTGAAGTATTACGTGAAAACTAAGAGCGCTAGAAAGTTCCACTTAGTCTGAAAAGATAGAGGAGAGTTGTCCGAATATATCGGTGTATATAGTTATTAAATTTGAATGGTTGTAAATGACCATCAAAGTTTGAAAAAGTGTCGTTGCGCATGGTTTCCACGCAATAGTTTTGCATTTTTATGAAAATTTTTTTACTTAGCCCGAAAATGTTACCCAGAATCTGATTCTGTAGACATTTTCGAAGAAGAAACCATCCAGGAAAAGTGTCGACACGATTTCAAACTCGAACTAATAGAGAAAATATTCATCGGCAACGCGTTCACGGTGTTTTGCCGCCTTGCGGCCATTGCTCGCCTGACGCGACTCGTCAGGTCTGGCGCTACGCGTAATCGACGTCGATGGTACCGTTCAGTGGGCACCGACAATCTATATGGATCATCCCTAGTTTTTTTCATGTATTCGTAGATACTATTCTCGGATTTAAACAAACTTTTCCCGATCAGTCTCTGTTTTAAACAATTTCGATGTTCAATGCATGAATACCTACGTATAACTTGTTAATATGAAGCCGTATAGAAACAAACACAATTCTTTCTGAATTTACAATATTTTTATTATTATTGTTTGACCAGATTTAGAACACTTTTCCAAATATGGTAATAGTTCAAACTCATTAAACAGTATTTGAAGTCAACGCGAAGCCTATTTAAGTATCATTTAGGCATCTTTTCGAATAAATTCATTATTCAATATTTCTGAAACACAGTATGCGATACGAAAGTAATACAAATTTCTGAGCTTTAGTGAAGACGGAGAAGTAAGAGTTCGTAGATATCGCAGGAACTGTTTCGATATACATATAAACATCGCTTGGCATCTCTCCCTAACGCGCGATACAATCACAGAAATAATAAATATCTTGAAATGCTCTGCTTTCCTATACACATCGTCTTAGTCAGAACTCAGTTTTGTCTTCAAAATCATTCGAGTCAGTCGTGCTAAGCAGTCCAGAAAGTCTTTCTTTGCATCGAATAAAACTTGTGCTGCGACAAGCTGAGAATTACAGTGTATCCATGAATACATGAAAAAAAAATAAGGATGATACATATAGAAAGTCGATGTCCACTGAACGGTACCATCGGCGTCGAATACGCGTAGCGACGACCCTGACGATTCGCGCCAGGCGAGCAATGGCCTCCAGGCGGCAAGACACCGTGAACGCGTTGCCGATTGATATTTTCTCTATCAGTTCGAGTTAAAAACCGTTTCGACACTTTTCCTGGATGGTTTCTTCTTCACAAATGTCTACAGAATCCGATGTTGGGTAGCGTTTTCGGGCTAGGTAAAAATTTTTTCGTAAAAAGGCAAAAATATTGCGTGGAAACCATGCGCAACGACACTTTTTCAAACTTTGATGGTCATTTAGTACAACCATTCAAAACATTCAAATTTAATAACTATATACACCGATATATTCGGACAACTCTCCTCTATCTTCTGAGAGTAAGTCGAACTTTCTAGCGTTCTTAGTTTTCACGTAATACCTCACTTTTGCCCAAAATCGTGTGTTTTTACAAAAACTCATATTTTTCAAAAACTGAGAGTGATACAGCAATTTTGATTGCGGATTCGTGTTCAGGGCGAAAAATTGTACAAGAATTACCCGATGGATATTGCGGAACAGAAAAAAAGTTTCATTTTGTTGTACTGTGTTACATGATGAATTGCGGGTTTCAATGCAGATTTTACAAACACGCCAACAACATACGACTGTTTTTTAGAAATGGCCAGTACAGTGGATATGACAAACGCACTACTCGCGTCTCCCGAGGAAATTGAAATACCTGCACCAACAGCAGCATCACCAGAACCAGCATCAATAGTAGCATTAACACGACCACTAGCAAGAGCAATATCATCATCATCATCATCATCACGTACGTTTCCGCAGCTACAAACTCATATCAAATCCAATGGGTTTCTACCCATTCATTATAATCCTAAATGTGATTTTTGTTAAAAAAAAATGACATGTTAAATTAACTTCTCTTATCTTTATTCAGAGTTTGAAACATTTATGAGAATGAGCATTGCAGCTAGGTATAAATATGAGATTGGACGATATGCAGAAACAATTAAATAAAATTGAAAGAAGAGGGGCAACTAATGCTGACAATATAAACGCAGTGATTAATATTGAAAGAGAATTTTACATCAAATACAATCTGCCCATTAAAGATGAAGAGGGGTTGCGGAAATTCAACAATGAATTACGGGACACGGCTGTATTCAATAATATGGTAAGTGGCGTAAGAGTAATAAAGAGTAAAAAATATAAATTATTCAGCAGCTACTTTATCTTGCTGCATTGCAGTGATACAAAGGATAATTACTTGAGTATTGTTATTTATTATAATTTATAAATAGCAGCAACATACATGCAATTTGTAAAATGCACTGCACTTCTTATACTATTGCACAACGATGGGATTTTCTTGCCTGTACAGGGTGTCCCATAAAATTGCGGAACACGAATATTGGGGACTTTTTGGAACATGTGCCGTCCCGATGCAAAAACACAAGATATTGCATGTTTCCGAGAAGTCCCGCAATTTTAGGGGACACCTTGTATTTCATTGCTGGCTGCACGACAAGCTTTTACTTTTCATACAGTTTCCTTGTAAACATCCATTAACTTTTTTATAACTATTATTTAAACTAATGGTGATTGTTATTTTTCATTGCTTCAATGCACCCTGTGATTGGCGTTACACGAATGCTGTTTTTATTGAAGCCATGTTTCATGACAGAAATAATTTATTGATGACTTTTTATAGGTTGATATATTGAAGAAAATAGATGGAAGCAACTTGTCAATAACGACGGCGATGGTGTTGGAGAAAATAATGGATGCTACAGTAGCAGGAAAATATAGTTGGTGTGGGCGAAATCAAAAGAAAGCATTCAAATCATATAAAAATTTAATAAAATTAGTATTGGGTAAGTAAATTTATTATTTATCTCATTTCAGCAATTAAAATAGTAAAATAAATGCATGTATTATTCCAGTTTCAGTACACGCTGCATGCAGCGAGAGAGGACTACCCGCAACAGATGTAGAAATAATTAATGCGTCTGGGAAATGGTTGGCACAAACCAAAAGGCGGATCACGCGGGCAGAAATTAGGAATAATAAGGACCAAGACAAAACTGCTGTGGACGAGGCGGATTAAGGCCGTCGCTCACTGGGCCGAAGCGTCGCGAAGCGAAGCACGGCGACCACGCATCGCTCATATGACGGAACAGCAGCGACCACGCATCGCCTATATGATAGAACAGCGCCGACGAACATTTCGCTTTGGTCGCCGCACTTCGCTTCGGCGAAATGGGCGATGGCTTTTATAAGAGTCTGTGGAGCACGTGTGTGGCGGGAGAGTGTTCCCCGAACTGACAAGGTGAAGCAGCAATATTTGTGCTACGGATCCCTCCACAATCCCCTCGATTGTTCAATGCTAAAATAGGGTAGATGCACCATTTGTGGCCACTTTAAGGATTTCAGTGACTTTTATCGTAATTATCTTTAAAATTGTACTTCAAATCAGGAAACTAAAAGCTTTACTAAATTTTACACTATCTTTACTATTAATGCCTAACTTAAATCCATTTTTCACCGTTTGTGGCCACTTGCCCCTTTTCGCATAAGCAATAAATGTAACCCTATATTTCTGATGGTATACTAAACAAAATATTTACGCTTTAAAATTCTACACATAATTATGTGTCTGCAAGCAATTTCGAGCTAAAAAACCGCGATAATTATGCACATGGCCAAAAACGGTACAATGGCCACAAACGGCACATCTACCCTATCCTTCTTTTATCAATATTTCGGAAACTGTTGAATGTTGGATGCAGCATATATATATATATATATATATATATATATATATATATTCTTTCCGGTTGTTCCATGCCAAGGCATCTTTTTTTGTTGGTATTTCGGAAACTGTTGAATGTTGGATGCAACACACACACATGTGTATATAACTGTTGAATTTCACCATTCAAACATTCAACAGTTTCCGAAATACCAACAAAAAAAGATATCTTGGCATTGAACAACCGAAAAGACCGCAGAAACATCCGTAGCACAAATATCGCTGCTTCCCCTTGTGATGGGACTAGGGATTGGAATACCGGGAAACCGGTAAACCGGTTAATTGCGAGAAGTAAATCAGGAAACCAAAGTTTGTACAAATTATGTTTTTGCGTGCGTATTTGTTAAAAAGAATTGTTATATAAAAAATTTTCATGGTGAAGATCCATATTATAATAACTATTGTCAATAGTTATATTGTAAGTCCGTGATAGTTCGACTTTTTGGAAAATAAATAGTAGCATAGTTGTTATTCACATCTTTGACGTTTTGTATAAATTAAACCAAGCCCAAGTAATTTAAGTATAATACCCAAGTATAATACACGAAGATATTAATTGATATGTTATTTCTTCTTTAGTTTTTCACGTAAATCCCAAACATTCTTGTACTTGAAGCATCTAGCTAGTATTATGAAACCAAAGGCTGCAGCGCACACCTTTAATCGCTTTTCTTAATCTTCAGTAATACAAATATAAAAATAGAATAAAATAGAATAAAAGAAAAAATAATAACATATAAAAAAATAAAAACAAAAAAAAACTTTATGGTGGCGGTGAAGACGAAGGCGGTGGCGTTAACGGCGGCCACGAACGATCATTCACGGTGGCGACGTCGATGATGACGTCGTCGTCGATGATGACGTCGTTGTCGATGATGGTCGTCGATGATGACGTCGTCGTCGACGACGGCGATGAGGGCCCCGGGGGCGTCATTACCCACTCGGGGTGCGACGACGACGGCAACGGCTGCGGTCTACTCACGTCAATCTACGGTGGCGATGGTTGAGACGGAGGCCGCAGCCGTCGTAGGGGCCCCATCTGCCGATACGGCACCCATGGGTGCCGCAGCCGAGCCGCCATCAGGGAGCCGATCACCAGCCCCGACCGCAGCATTCGCACGTCCGCGGGTGCCATCAAAATCATTGCTGGTACCCGATCCTAGAACACAAACGTCGATATAATATTGATACATGAATAAACATAATAAATATCAAATCCAATACAAAGTATTACATACTTGCGGCGAAGGCGGCGAAGGTAGCGAAAGCGGCGAAGGCGGCGAAGGTGGCGAAGGCGGCGAAGGTGGCGAAGACGGCGAAGGTGGCGAAGGCGGCGAAGGTGGCGAAGACGGCGAAGGTGGCGAAGGCGGCGATAGCGGTGAAAGCGGCGAAAGCGGCGATAGCGGCGACAGCGGCCAAGGCGGCGATGGCGGCCAAGGCGGCGACGGCGGCGAAGGCGGCGACGGTGGCGAAGGCGGCGACGGCGTCGAAACGGGCCCATCCCAATTGGGCGACCAGGAGAGTGATTCTGGTGGCGAGTTCTACAACATAGAAACCTCGATATAATATTTACGGCCGCGGGATTGAACTCGATTTCAACTGTTAAATGCAATAAATGTAAAAAAATATTGTTAAGTACATACCTCGGGGTCGCACTCCGGGGCTATCCGCGTTAATCCCATTACATGAAACAATTTTTTATTTCAACAAAATGTAACTGCTCGCTGTCAAGCTTCGAAGTCAACTGGTTTCTCTGCATCTCCAAGCTCCCGCATGTAGATCCATGCCTAAAGTTGCATAGCTTTGCAAGTAAGATGCCTGTGGTTCTTCACCTGCATATTCGATGACTATCCTCTCCTTCAATGCATCTCCTTCGAATTATTCACTGACCACCATTTCCTTTTTCTTCTTCGCACTCGTTTTCTTCCCATTCTTCTTTGGACACATTATTCGTCTAGACCATGTCACTTGAAAATGTATCGAACGTCAATCTAACCACTTTGATCGCGTATCGAACGTATATCGTACCACATTTAACGTCCATCGAACGTGTATGGTACAACTTTCAACGTCTAATGTACCACTCTGAACGTGTATGGTACCACATTGATCGCGCATCGAACCACTTCTACATAATAATTACAACCATCATCTTAATCTAGCGTACATCACATGCAGGAGGTTGGGGATGGGGACTAGGGCTCTAACGAATATTCGAATAATCTAAGTATTCGAATATTCGAATATTCGAATAATCTAAGTATTCGAATATTCGAATATTCGAATACCACAGAATTCGAATAATTTCTTCGAATATTCGAACCTTCGAATATTCGAACCTTCGAATATTCGAACCTTCGAATATTCGAACCTTCGAATATTCGAACTTCGAACCTTCGAACCTTCGAATATTCGAACTTCGAATCTTCGAATATTCGAACTTCGAACCTTCGAATATTCGAACTTCGAACCTTCGAATATTCGAACTTCGACTTCGAATATTCGAACTTCGAACCTTCGAATATTCGAACTTCGACTTCGAATATTCGAACTTCGAACTTCGAACCTTCGAATATTCGAATATTCGGATCTCGGAAGTTATGATTGCACCGAATACCAATCTGAACATGAGATATTTATTCACAGTTTATCGTGAAATTCTTTTCATATTGGCCTTTACAATTATTTGTTTCTCAATCGATAAATTTTTAACTTTATTTATCTTTGGTAAATTTATACATTTTGAAACGAAAACAACCATCAGTTATTAGTATTATTTTTATAATAATGAGTGTACAACCCCGACGGAATCGGCCAAGGGCCCTCTCCTCTAGGCCCACCCGTGTCCCATCATAAGCGGATGACAAACAGTATAAGCAGACTTTTTTGTAGGAAGTTAAAACCCCATAAACGATTTTGAGGAACTATAATATTTTTATTTTTCCTTCGTTACTATAACGTTATTTTTCTAAATTTATAGAGTATTATTCGCTTTACAGACACCATCTTACTAATTAATAGCAATTTTATTCTTTGTTTCTGTAACCTCTCAGGATTGTAAGACTCGATTAACTCTCGTGGTACGCGATGTAAGTGTCACTCAGCAAATTAATTTTAAGTGACTGATTGAAAATATCATGACGAAAAAGAACTCATTGGCCCGACGCACGACCAGACAAGGAAAAAACGTTGTCCGTATGGTGATTTTAACGAGAATAATGCGTTGACGATGAACGAACACGACTATGTTTTCGAATGATGTCTGCGCCACGAACGTTTGACGATAAAGGGTGATGTTGTTTACTTAAACATAGATAGTATATAAATAAATTGTATACAGATATAATGATAAAATTAGTAGTTAATTTATTTAATAAATAATTTAATTTTATTTAATAAATAAATTAAAGAAACTCGCCATTTAATATCCACCTGTTTATCAAAAACATGTCCTTTTATTTATAATTTAAGGTCTGCTCTGCCCAATGAATTATTTTTTAAATGGCTGTAGCATAGACTGTACAAAGGTAGTATAATCATTAGTCTTTTTAATGGAGGCTTCTATGAATGAGTTGATGAAATATTTACAGTTTCTGGTATAAATTATCAATTTATGTAAATATGAGTCGGAAGTATAAGCTGAACGATGACTTTAGCAAGAGCTAACTTTTCCGGCGTTCGGGTGATAGACGCGTTGTCCAGAATTATTAGGGGTATATGTCCATATACCCCTAAAAACTACAACATATCCAAGTTGCACAAAAATCCGAAATGTTACTCCGAAAAGTGTCCGACTTCGCGTGGAATGACCCAATTTCGAGGAGGCAATGTTTGCATTTTTGCACTCTACCAAAATTTATTACGATGACGTTTTACATAAAGTAATATTTTGTTCGTCTCCCCTTTGGTAGCTACTGCTTTTAGCCTTCTTAGTATCATTCTATTATATTAGTGAGATTAACTTCTGGTTCGATATTATATTGCTATTTGTTGCGAATAGAAGTTTCAAATCAGCGCTCGTTCCCGCCTCGATGTGGACTCCGTGCGTTCCTTTGTTTTTTATATATATATATATATATACAAGTATGTGTGTGTTAAGCCATGTGCTGAGCGGTGCGACAAATGCGCAATTAATATAATGTATTATTTCACAATAACTTTTATATCTCATTTTCATAATAAAACCATCACTATTATTGATATTTCACGACATCGGGATAAGAGATGTTCATAATTCGTCAGTCTCCTATTACAACTGACTCCTTTTACTAATTTTGTGACCTACTTAGAATATTTGTCCACTGAATTATAAATTTCTCGCTGTAGTTCGTACTTTGTTCAACTGCTGATAAATTTTCTTGCAAAATATTAAAATAATGGATCATTCTACGCCAAATTGATCACTTTTTTCCCTCGATGCCTGGAATTTTGTTCAAACTAGAATAACTAGAATAGATTGTAGTCCTCGTGAAATTGAGGGGGGGGGGGGAGAGGACGGGTGGTTTAAGGGGACTAGGCAGTCGTTTTTCGTGAGAAAGAGTCTCTGTCCTTTATTTATTTGTAAAAAAATGAAAGCACATCCAGGTGTATCCTTTTACCCAATGTTTATTACTACCATACAGATTGAGAAATAAATGGTAAGAAATATATAAGTGCTTTAAAAATGGCGCTGCAGGCAGGTAAACATTTTAACGGTTTTCCGTCGTTTTGCCTTAATATCAGTCTTAAAATCTGACGTAATCCGATTTCAATGGTGAGATTCTTGTTTGTTGGATTCATAGTTTCCGCACAAACCTATAAAAACAATAATTAAATCAAAATTATGCGATTGGTGGCTGAAAAACGGCGATTTTTCCGAGAAAAATTCGTTCTTGTTTGTGCGCTACCAAAATCCGGTGACTTCTTAATTTTTTTTATGAAAATCTCGAATTTTTACGGACCATATCAGAGGTTTGCGGCGAAATGGCACATGCTTTACACATCCTGTCATTTTTTTCAAGTCGATCTAAACCTCCATTCGTTCGCAATCAGGAAAAAACGAAGAGAAAAAAATATTCGAGAAAAACGCGTTTAAAGTTTCTGGGCAAAGGCGACGATATAGGTTGCCGCTTGACGTTTTTAGCTGTCAAATCTATAATTTTGCGAATTTTACTATGAACCAAGCGGCATTTTATTCAGAAAGGATAGTACTTTTGGAAAACGCAATAAAAAAATCGATTTTTGACTGCCTAGTCCCCTTAAGGGGTTACGTCAACCTGAGACGCTCGAAATAGCACGAAATTTCACGATTGTTTTTGGATACTGCGGTTGAGAATTATTGCTATACTTCTTCTGCTTAGAGCATGTATTAATGAATATATTGTATAAATATTGTATAGAAATTTTAAAAAATGGCCGATTTATATGTTACCCGCGAAGCTCTTCCGCCGTTACGCACATGAGCGGTGTAACAAATTAGGACGCCCACGTTCATCTGATATTATAAACACCATGATCATATTGTTCATTGATAAAATATCTACGATGTAGCATACCACTTTCAGGAAAAAAAATTTATTGTGCAAATGAGAACAAAGAAAAGTGATCGATTTGGCGTGGAATGATCTTAATGTAACATCTCCAATCAAAATAAATAATCGACGAATAATATATCATTATATTTTATTGTAGGAGAAATGAAGACTCAGAATCCAACTCCAATGCTGGTAGTAGTGATGTGACTACAGATGAATTGGTTTCAATATCATCGGTTTCGGGTAATGAAACGACAACACCCCCAGAAACTCCTCGACCACCTCCACGATCGCGGAGACTTGGAGCACCTTTGGAAGATGCCACCGCATTCTCACATCCATGTAACAAGGACCGCACGGAAATAATCAATCAAGCGCTCGCACAAATGATCGCTATTAATATGTTGCCCGCATCGTTCGCCGACAGCCTTGGTTTCGCGAGGTTTATGCGCGTTGTTGAGCCCGGGTATAAACCTCCCTGCGCCCAAACCATAACCAGGAGGCTGCAAGCACTGCATGATGACATTGCGTTGAAAATCAAAGAGGCACTGGCTTCATTATCAGCTGTTGCCATTTCAGCGGACAACTGGACCTCACGAACTCAAGATGGTTATCTGACCGTACAGGCCAGATTCCTTGACAAGGGTTGGAAAATTGTAAATGTCACATTAACAACAGAAGAAATGAGCGAACGCCACACGGCAGAAAACCTTGCAGTAAGATTTACCCATATATTTTTGGAGTGGGGGATCGAAAGCATTATTAGCGGCATCGTTACAGATAACGCAGCGAATATCGTTGGTGCAGTGCTACAGCTACCAAATGTAGCTGAAAAACAAGAACTAACATGTAGCGTGCACACTCTACAATTTTACATCAATGCAGGGCTGAGCCTGGAGGAAATAAAACGGGTATGCTCCAAAGCCAGTGCAATTGTTACGCACTTCCGCCACTCAAATGATGCTACTGCAGCACTTGAGAAAGCACAGGTGCAATCTAAATTAAAAACTTTAAAATTAATCCAAAGCTGCAAGACACGATGGAATTCCACTTTCTTCATGGCTGAGCGCTTTGTGAAGAATACAATTCCGGTCGTCAGTGTTTTGGCCGACAGAAGTGTAACTAAGGAAGCCACAGCTATAAAACTGGAAATGACAGGGACTGATTGTTAGTAATGTTTTACAGAATTCTAAGTTTTCAGTATTTATTGATGAGACATTCGACTCTACCAATGAGAAATGGATGTCGTTTATTGTTCGGTATGTCGCACCCGAGACTTTGGATGTTCGAACGAAATTAGTAGAATTAATTAATCTTGACGCGCGAGAATGTACTGCCGATAAAATATTTACCTCATTTAGGAACTCCATGTGGAAAAAGCAAATTCCGTTCGAAAATATTCTTGCTTTGTCGTGTGATAACGCTTCTGTCATGACAGGGCGTCACTCGTCATTCAAGACCAAACTTGCAGAAATTCGCGGTGAAAAATTTTTCACCATGCCGTGTCCATGTCACTCCTCTGCATTGGTAGTGCATGCAGCACGCGCTACCATTCCCGAGGTCTGCGAGGAATTACTACGGAAAGTCGCAACATTCATTTATAGCAGTCCCAAACGCTCGGCCATTTTTCGCGAATTTCAGCAATGTTTTCAATCTACTGACCGCAAAATTTTAAAACTGTGTACTACGCGATGGTTATCGCGTTACTCATCCGTAGTTACACTTTTAGAAAATTGGGACAGTGTGTTGCACTTTCTGCAAGAATTGGTCGTAAGTGAGAAGACAAAGTCTGGGGAAGATCTGCTTATCATCGTGCAAAATCCAGAAGCGAAAGCATATCTTCTGTTTTTGAAATACGTTCTAGAGTATTTTAATGAGTTTAGTTTATTCTTTCAGTCGCAACAAACAAGAATCCATTTGCTTCAAAATACTGCCAAAACTCTTTTGTACAATATTTTACGTAATTTTTTGAAACCGCAGCTTTTGAAGCACATGGATTCAGTAAAATTAATAGATTTTTCAAGAGGCGATAATCAAATCGCATTTAATAGTATTCATTTAGGTCCGGATTGTGACACTTTTCTTTGTCAGTTAGTTGCAGAAGGCAAACCCGATGTTGTCCAAACCGTTCGAGAAAATTGTATTAAGTTTTACATAACGGCTGCAAACGAAATTCGTAATCGATTGCCAATCGATGACGAATTTCTGAGCAAGTTATGTGTTTTTGAGCCTCGTTTGGCATTAGTAGATAATGACAGAGACACTTCCTTCAAAAGTGTTCTCTTTATTGCTCAGAAATTGGGCGGTTTCGACGAAGACGGTTTGCAAAAAGAATGGTCGACATTGCACCTGAATTTTTCAAATAGAGACAAGCAGATGCTTTGTACATTAGCTTTTGATGATGTTTGGAAAACGGTGTTGTTAACGCGAAACGATCAAGGCTCATTTAAATATCCATGTTTGCAGGAATTATTAAATTTCATTAGAAGTCTTCCAAATTCAAACGCCGATGCTGAAAGATCGTTTTCCATGCTTGGCGACATAAAGAACAAGAAACGAAACCGACTTTGTTCGACCACCGTTAATGCCATGTGCGTAACGAAATCGGCATTAAAGGCGCACGGGGAAACAGCTCAGACCATGGAGGTAGATGACAAACATCTATCTCTCATGTCATCTGAGAATTTATATGCAACTTTTGCGAAGAAGCAAAAGAGTAGTTTACGTTTACATGCCGTTGATGGCCTCGCGAATTTTCCTTCTACGTCGGGTAATGCAAATTGGTGATGTCCAGAATATTATCAATTTCATCCATTTTCTATTTCATTCGATTTTTGGACATCGCGAATATGTAAATAGTTGTTCGATTTACCTTACGCAATTCTTGTTCTATCCTTGCAATAAATTCGCTTGCTTGCTGTACTGTTGGAGATCCGTCTGGCTTTCGTTTCAACAAGCACGCTTTCCAGCACTTCACCCTGTCTTTCATTAGAAAGCGTGGGACTGATTTCGACCGTCGTTACCCTCTCCCAAGGCGAGCCGATGGGGGCGCGAAACGTTGTTTGAGTTTTTCCTCAAGGGCTGCCTGCCTGTAGGGCCCTTGGGCACTGAAATTTCAGAGTCAGTCAGTCACAGAGCACTCAAGCAGTTAGAGCTCGTATATTTGTATTCACCGAAAACCTCCATGTATCAGTATTTCGAATATTTGCTTTTGAATAAACTTAGTGTTTAAGAATTAAACGAGAGTCTAATTTCCTGGTACACAACAGTACATATGATTTATAGAGAGGACTTCGAGATAATTGTACAAATAAATGTATATTCTTAATTATATTCATTTTATATGTAACAATTATCTCGAAATTCTGTCACATGTATTATAGTAAATTCCTCTGCTTGCTTTCTATCCTTTGGAAATGTAAACAATTGTAGCATTATTTCAGTCTTACATCTCGTCAATATATCGAACCCAATTGATATATTTACGTGCTGCCTTTCTTTTCTATTTTTGTAATGTTTTTGTACATTTGAGTGTACAACATGTATCGCGATGTTAGCTTTGCATAACAAATTGTTTACATTTCCCTCCCGATGGAAGAGACCACCACTTTCCCGTAGTTTCCATCGAGCGGTAGCGTGCACGCTGCGCGTAATTAATTTGTAAATAGTGCGTGATTCTTTGTCGCAACTTGATATAATTATCGAAAAATCTAGCGAGAAATGAGATTACGTTTAGATTTTAGATTTTAGATCATACTCTGAAGAGATATTTTTTATCGAAGGCTGCTACAGTGTCCATGGTACTGGCCAAGAGTGGATTCTAATTTTAACAAAGTTCACCAAATTACAGTATCAAAATATTCATCTTTTAATAAAAAAATTCATTTTAAGGTTTGAAAAATAGAAATAGCTCAAATAAAAAGTACGGAAATTTAAAATGAAAACAAGAAATTATGAATGTACATTTTTCTTTGTTAAAGAAGTTACAGAAGAACTTTATTTGACTTTTTTTTTATGTAGAATTTAGTTCGTATATCTGAAAAATCGAAGAACCATAACGGGTAATTATCATTTTTCGTGATCTAACCGGATCTTAAGACAAGAATATAAAATTTAAATATAAAGTTTCATTGAAATCCATTTTGCCGTTTAAACGTAATCGTGTTAACAAATATATGAGATATTAAAAAAAGCTCTTTTCTAAATAGTCAAAACGTGATCAGGAGGTCTTAAAACGTGATTTCCGTAACAAAACTTTTTCCAAATTTTTTTTCATTACAAGAGTATTATACAGGGTGTCCGCGGGAAGACTGAACAGCTGGATATCTCCTAAAGTATTGGAAATAAAAAATAAAAAAAATATGGAATCGCATGGTTCGAGGGGGGCAATTTATTAGCGCAGACGAATTTTTTCTTCGATTATTATTTTAAAAGATACGATGGTCAAGTTCGGTTTTTTAAATAGAACTACTTTTTTTTAAGAGGTCACTTGATAGTGCGTTTCAAGACAAATTCAATAAGCTATAATGTATACACTTTATTTCCACTGGTTTTTAAGATATTGCGCTTGCAAATTTACTAATTTTCCTTGAAAGAAAACCCGCTGGAATAGCAAGGACCGGGGACGGTCTTACTGGCGCCACGGGTGGCCTTGCCTATTTAAACAGATACCTACCTGCGAAAGGTCTACGCCGGGAATGGCAGGCCCAAAGGCTGGACAA
Organism: Andrena camellia; assembly: GCA_029448645.1. Lineage (NCBI taxonomy): Eukaryota > Metazoa > Arthropoda > Insecta > Hymenoptera > Andrenidae > Andrena > Andrena camellia. Next base: position 5,236,085 of record CM055682.1, on the reverse strand, counting down.
TTCTTTTGCGTCAGAAATGCTACTTAGGTAGGTACATCTGCGGTATCGAGAAGCGCACCGTTACTTTTATTTCGCACTTGCTTCTACGCTCGGATGGCCGGTTCTTTTGGGAGGGATGCAAGTTCGATTGGTTAGAGTTAGGAGGTGTGAAACTTGCTAGACCCTAATTTCAGCCATAGGGAGCAGATTGTATTAGGACCAATCGCATTTGCATCCCTCGCAAACGGCTGCTCTCTTGAGGAAAGCCTCTTCACAGCAATACCTCCCCCCTCCCCCCCCCCAATGCCCACCTGCTGTCGCACGGAATACGTCAACGCATGCTTCTGTTTTGCGTTTGGAGCTCGTGTTTATACTCGAGAGATAAGGGATCTGTGCGATATTTTTAGGGAGGACCTCGCGTCGACAGCGGGCTACCTGTTTTCTTCTTGTATCTCTCCACGAGGCGTATTGACGGTGGATTGTAGGAGCGTAGATGTCTGGATGCCAGTTATTGAATTCAGGAGACGATAGAAACACTTTATTACAAAACACACATGCATTATAATATTAAAGTAAATCGTTTTCCTCTCAGGCAGGAGTACTGATAATGATCGAACTTGCGCCCTACTTCGCGCAGACCGATTACACGGAGGGTACTCGAGTCACACACTGCACATATGATACAGGGTGATTCTGGAGCTACGCCCGTCGAAGGATGCGGTCTGGTACCCCGTGACGAGGACAACCCCCGAGCAGTGCCCCACCGAATTTTATGGCCTTTTCCGGAAAAAGGTATGAATTCTGGGCCGAACGTAGCGAATTGAGGTCGAGCCCTCGCAGTCGAGTGTGAAATATCCATTACAGCGTATTAAGAAATTCTTATCTTCATCGTATCGAAAGGGAAGTGACGCCAATGGATTCCTTATGTTTTTCTGATGAAAATCATACCCAATGTCATGCAAATCGGACTACTTTGACGCAAGCTATTTGTACTCCTTATGTAAAAGTTGTCCGATTTACTCTCCGAATTGGTGTTGTTAAACTGAATAAATATGTATAAATTGCAATAATCTTTTTCTCTCTATCTCTCTATAAAGCTGACTGCGTTTCTAATACTCGTATGTATATGTATATATTTATGTATTTTCGATTGTAAGAGAGTTATTGTAAATTATTAATAATACTAAGACAATTAACATTTTTTCGGTTTCGCAGCGCCAAGTATTTTGAATAAAATATTTATTTGTATAAAAATATAACTGCTTAATATTATTTAATACATTTTTTCTTTGTATAAATAGCCATTGTTAAAATTGGCGCAATTTTTGTATATCATTAATTTTGTAAAGCTATTAGTTAATTTACGACAATGTTTTTAAATGGGATTCTTTTTGATGGGTTAATTAAAATGTCCGTGATATGAGTAATGGAATTTATGAACTCAACATTTTAGCTATGTATATGTAGTTGTGTCATCTTAAGCGCAGTTGGAAAGCACCTTTATGTACTGGCAGCTCATTCTGATTTCACATCTTTTTTTTATTTTGTAATTATTATTCTTATCTTCTATTTTTGTGATTTATTTGATTTCACGTACTTGGCGTAATTTTTTACTTTTTTGAAGTTTTTGGGGGATCTCACTTCTTTTTACAAAGATAATTTGCATACTAGGGAATGACTTCAGATAATTTTTAATATTATTATAACTTACAAATTATCACGGGACAGAATTAAGGATACATTCTATATAAATTTAACAACTACGAAAAGAAACCATGTGCACCACATTGCCAATCTATATGTATTATACGTATAGTACTTTGTGTATAATACATGGTGCGCGAAGCAGCTTATGGCGCTGAACGTATTTAACATCGAAGTGTAATAACAACCACAATTAACACCTTTCGAAGAAAAATATGTGTGCATTTTTAGCATTTCGTGGCCAAGCTTGTTTTTCTACTTGTAAATCATCAACGGATACCCACGTTGTGCCCTTACCCCTTACCATACTCGTGTAATGGCCATCGGCAATACTTTTACCGTGGTGGAAAATCGCTGCCTTAAGTTTATAACAGTGATTCCCCATTTGTATTTCAGTAGTAGGCATTGCTTTGATGTAGAAATTTTCCACCTTCGTTGTTGTTCCACTACTATCGTGATGGAACAAATGTAATTTTGCAATAAGAATTTGTTTAGAAGCAGTTATATCGATTTTCTTCATTGTGTTTGATTATGTATATACTCATAGCAGAGTTATTATTATCGTTTTTATTATCGTTTACTCTAGCCCGGTTATCTTTATCTTTATTCGTTAGTATAATTCATTCATGATTAAAATTCATGAACAAGTTATTAGAATATGCTTCAATGTGTCTAATATCTTCTTTTTGAGGCCATATTGGCTCCGCCATCTTCTTTTTCAAAAAACCCGCAACGGGATCGTGATCAGCGATACCTAATACCCCAGTATACCAAGTTTCGTTGATTTTCATTTCGATTTGGCGTGGGAATCGATTTTTGACGCCGACTGTGTCATTTTCTCCCACTGTGCGTTGTCCGAAGCGCCGAGCTCACGGACACGCAGCTCCGATGTAGTGTGCATGCGAGGTGGGGGATATTCTCGAGGGGACCCATCACCGATCTGGTATCACTGGTGTGGGGTAAAAGTCGGGCGAGAATGCGAAGTTCAGCACACTGAGGGTGGAAGGAGGTCAGGCACGAATCTGTAATCCAGCACTCCGAGTATTTTGGATGATTTTAGGGGCGAATCTTAGGTACAGCACTCTGAGGATTTTGGAGGAAAGTCAGGCGCGAATCTGTAATCCATCACACTGAGGGTGGAAGGGAGTCAGGCACGAATCTGTAATCCAGCACTCTGAGGATTTTGGATGATTTTAGGGGCGAATCTTAGGTACAGCACTCTGAGGATGTTGGAAGAAAGTCAGGCGCGAATCTGTAATCCATCACACTGAGCGACCAGGGAAGGTTTAAACGGCGAATACACACCAGGGGGACACCCGTTACAACACTTTATGTTTGGTTTGGCTGCCAATTTGGATTTACCGTTGCAGTCACGTAAGAAGTTACACGTAATAATTCCGTGAAATTCGTCTAGGCATACGGCTGTACACGGCCCATGCAAAAGAACGTTAGTAAACACTGAAAGAAATCCCGGCGTTCGCGAACCGCGATCAGCTGTCGCTGCAGCTTGTTTTGGTTAGAGAATCTTCGTAACCGAAGGATCGAGACAATAATTCGAAGCGTGATTTAAAAGAAGAATTGTTTATTCAATTCGACGCACTGGGATATGCCATGCACTATTATCGTGATGGTGGTTTGGTTTTATAATTTATGCGTTGGACATGGAGCATTAGCACATACATTTATATAAATGGTGATCAATAGAAAATATATGAATGTGAACATGAGTTACATGAGAATAAGCAATAAGTATAATAATTCAAAATATATATATGGTCGCAATAAGCGTTAATGAAACAAATAATATAAAGCAATAAGTATAATAATTCAAAATATATATATGGTCGCAATAAGCGTTAATGAAACAAATAATATAAAGCAATAAGTATAATAATTCAAAATATATATATGGTCGCAATAAGCGTTAATGAAACAATTAATATAAAGCAATAAGTATAATAATTCAAAATAGATATGGTCGCAATAAGCGTTAATGAAACAAATACTATAAAGCAATAAGTATAATAATTCAAAATAATATATGTTGGTGACATTCAATAGTGTAAATGGTAATAATAAGTGCTTACAATGCTTATTCAGATGATATTCGTTAGACACTGGTTTAAATAAACTTTGCGCGTTGGCTTTTGTCCTCTCGTTGATTTTGTCGAAAGAGGCTTTTGTCCTTTCACTGATTTCGTCGAAAGAGGACCTCTGTCTCGGGGGTACTCGTATTTATAGGATTGTCGCGGGGGTACGCGCGGTATGGACCTTGACATATCTAAGAAATAAGTCGCAGTAGGACTTCCGGGGTTTTTACAAGAGGTGCGTCTATTATTAGACGTATTTATGTCACGTACACCAAATATTCGTCGCAATTAGACTTCCGGGGTTTTTATGACTGTGAAAAGGAGATACTCAACTCATCGAATGGATTTTGGGTGTTTTGATAGGAAAGAGGTAATTGTGGTCTTGAATTGGCGGGTCTTAAAGAAGGGGTGAGACGTGGTCTCGATTTAAGGGTTTTTTTGGGGCGGGAGACTTGTTTAGGTTCAGTATGAGGGAGGAATTTGTGCCTCGTAGGGCGAATAAGCGAAAGAGGTTTCGTACCGACCATCTTGAGATGGGGACCGCTAAGGTACATCGTCAAGGTGATCAGCGATTGGGGAAAAGGGGTAACAGTTGAGTTTGAGGGACTTTGGTGGAGTGATTTAGAGATCTATGAGAGAGAGTTTTTAGAATAATATCGTGCGAAAAATAGTGGGAAATCACAGTGCCAAAGCTACGATCTATTGCAGACGTGTTACAATCATTCCTTTTAACGTTCGTTGCGCGAACATTTTCTGGTCCTTCGAGCCGGAGCCGACAGCTGCAGTTCACTTGCGTAGAAAGTGAGCTCCTCAAATCTTCACACGTGCACGTCCGTTAGGCGAACATCCACCGGTGTTCAATATGGCCGACTTAATCGACGAACAGAAGGAAACCATAAAGAGAATCGGCAGGGTTGTCGAAAACCTGAAGAAACTGGACGCTGCGAAAATGACCGAAGGTGCGGTGCGCTCGCGTCTAGATATGCTTGAGGAAGCGTGGGCGGAGTTCAAGGCTCAACATCGGAGCATCACCAGGGCCGTTAAGGAGGACTCCACGCTGAAAACAAATGAGTATTTTAGTAAGCATTTATTCGACCTCACGGAGGAATCATACATGGAGCAAAGGGGATTGCTGTTGGACATTTTAAAGAGAGCGAAAGGCGCCTCAACGGCCGGCAGTTCAAAATCAAGAGCAACGGCTGTTGAGGTCACCGAGTCAAAGACGCGCGGTGTTTTGCCTCGCATCCCTCTGCCAACATTCGACGGTCGATACACGGAATGGCCGTCCTTTCGCGACCTCTTCTCATCGTTGATCATAACAGATGCTGCACTCACTCCCGTGGACAAGCTCCACTACCTGAAGACCGCGCTCAAGGGTGAGGCGGCACTGCACCTGAAGAATTACGCTACCACTGATCGCAATTTTAATCCAGCTTGGCAAGCGCTACAGGATCGCAACGAAAATAAACGTCGTCTTGTGCGAGCGCAGGTATCCACGCTGACGAATATGGCTCCCGTCGCTCGAGAGTCAGCTGCGGAGGTGAAGCGAATGCTGTTCGGAACGTGTGACGTAATCGGAGCCCTGAACTTTTTCTTGACATGTTGTACATTATTTCCTATAGATTTTGTCGCGCTGATTTCAAATCCGTTCGCAAAATTTGTCTACTACCTCAGAATTCTGAAAAAAAATCGATTTTTGTGAAAGAAACTAATGAAATCATCATTTTTTCGTTGAAATGATTTGATAACCCACTGGTTTGAAGGTATATTGTATTTTCATATATGGAACACAATCAAAATAAGAATTTTTAATGTTTAATATAAAATATTGAATGTTTTACATCTCGTGATCACTTAACGTATCGCTATCATTGTCGCTGTCATTTGCACATGAATTAAGGTAAGTATTTAATCTTTTTACCTTACTTCTCATCAACGAATTTTTTAATTTCTGGTGATACATTATTTTGTTCGTACAACTTTAATCGATTGTTTATTAATATAATTGAAATTTTCGGGTCGGTTAAGTATATTGCTCGATTAAAAACGTCTAACATTCTATTCCTTCGACTATTTTGTCGTAAATGCAGTATCATATTTTTCCTATAAAGTTTATGCCAGGATTCATTTGCATCTTCTGAATAGTACGCTATTGGTAGTGGAAACTGTCTTGCTACTTCGCAACCATGTTTTAATAATTTGTGTAAGGTAGGATTCATTCGAGCCCACGGAAATAATTTACAATGAAGACAATATGTCTCCCAGCAGAATTCCTCGAGTTCCTTTAGCTTTAATGGCTTTTTACATTTAAAGACAGACAATATTGTAGCAATGTCATTCACGAGTTGCTCGTCGATTTCCAAAGCTTCTGCAAATATTGCCGGATTTTCAAAACTCTTTCTAGCAACATTGCCTGTATTTGTCGTGCCATGCCCCTGCAAAACTTGGTCCACTCGAACTCCAATTCTTGCATACATCTTGCATACTTTTCACAACAATTTTTCTCTCTTCGAATTGCTCTGAGAAATGAAATAAATATATCATTTTATGTTAATTTTAAAATTAAGTCAGCGATATAATTGCACATTATATTTGAACGGAAGTGAATTGTAGTAGCGTTAGATAAAAAATGTTTGAAGTTGATAAAAATGTCTTTTTTTGCTGCATCAATAGTTTTTTTTTACATTGTACTCTATAAAAATGCAAACTTACCTCTTGTATGGTTTCGTATATCCCACATTTTAAGTTTTATCCGATAAGAAATGTGTAGCAGATGCTCAAAAGCTTTTATTTCATCATGCAATAATCCCAAACCAAACTTAAGTGATGACTTTTTGGGTGAGAAATCATCACTTAAATTGCCGAATTGGTGCGCAGTTCGCAAGCACATGGGGCACCTACTACTTGCTTTATTCCCAACAATAGTATTTATACATTTTCCGTCAAATAAAGTTTGAAAAACGTTATATTTCACTCTTACTGCTTTTTCATTTGTCATTTTAAATGTGTGTGATGTAAGATCGCTGATTTCTTTGTTCAAGCGAGTATGCTCACGAATGATTGTCAAATCGTTTTCTTTTTTTGTTGCTATTCTTAGAGGTCGGCAGAAGCGGATACTTTGAGGTGTCGGATTAATCCAAGAACATTCGTCGGATACACAACTCTTTAATTTTATTATTATCATGCTGCTGACAAAAAGTGACTGTTGAGCGTTTGGATCTTCGTTTTCAGCATTTTCACAGTGTGGATGTGGATTTGTGTGACCGGATGAACTATCAAAGCCTAACGTAGAAAATAACTCTAGATTGCGTAAATTTCTTTTATCCCACTCTAATGCCACTGCGTCACACAAACGTTCAGTCGTCTTATTTAACATTTTTTGTAAAGGTACAAGAACTTCAATTTCAGATATATTGTAATTTTGTGGCTGGTATTCAACCATAGCAGACTTTACAGTTTGGTAAGCCGGATAAATTGAGCAGTTTCTGGATTTCGAATCTGTGACTAATCCTTTGTACCTACTCTTGCTGTAGTCATATTCCAAATAGAAGGCTAATGCCGACTCCTTAGTGTGTCTCAATAGATTATTTTCTTCAGAAGAATTTGTTTCCCCACTTACAGAAGCAGACGCATCCTTGCCCATTTTTGCAGCTAATTGGATACTGGCCATGTTATACTCACTATTATTCCGTAGTTCAATAGCATGCCTGTATATCGTACTTTGTGAGGCTTTCTCTACAGGGTGTCCCAAAAATGTCGGAGTTCCTTGAAAGGGGTGACTCTGGGGGTGATTTGAAACAACTTTTTCCTTAGCGAAAATATTGTCCGAAGCTTCGTTAACGAGATATTAACAAAAAACCCGGATCAATCAGAGCGCGCGCGCCTTCCGCCGAGCTCCCGCGGTAGCGTTGGCTACGCGGTAGGCGGCTGCGCTTGTACTACGCACGTACGAACAAGCAAGTCGGCATGCATCGAAGGAAACCGCGTTACAGTTTTTTTTTCTAAAGCAGAATCTTAAATAATAATTATTTGAAGTGAGAGGACAAGAAATACGTAAATTTCGTTTTCAAAGACCGCATAAACGAAAAGGTAATGTAACAGAAAATGTACGACAAGTGATCGTAATTCGTTATTGAGGTAAAAACCCGTAGTTTAATAACGGCCAACACAACTAAATTTAAAAAATAATATTAGGTGTATGAATAAATTCTTTCCGACTGGATTTACATAATCAGTACAAAGCTACCGAATTTCTATCGCGGTGATATTCGTAAGCTGCCAGAAAAATGGCAAAAGGTAATTAACAATAGTGGAAATTATTTTGTGATTGATTTGTTTTCATATTTTTTAAATCAAACTGTTATTGTACCCTAAAATCGGGAAGAATTTATTTCTGCACCTAATAATCAGCAATAAATTAAATAAAACTCACCCATTCGGACATTCCTTTCCTTCCTTTTCGTAAACCTGTGTCACTGGGTCACTGTACCGATCCTGGTCATCGGTGGACGAAAAGATTTATGGTAGGGTAGCGCCCAGTGCTCAGCTGATCGCAGGTATTCGCAGGACACCACCCGAAGGTAAGGGTCGCAACGTCAAGTGCGTCCGGGTTAATGTACCGAATATTCACTTCACTGCACTGCTACTAACACTGATCACTTAATTTATTTTTCATGGAACGTGTTGTTCCTACGTTATAAAAATTGGTGGAAATGAAATTTTACTTGGCGTTCGGAGCCGTGGGTATTCTCGCGTAAATTCTCACACTGCAGCACTTGCGTCCCCCTTGTTCGTGGGGTACACCCAGAACATCGCGTAATACTCTTGAGCAGAGAACATTTCTGCGACGTGATTACTAGCTGACTGACAGGATTTTTCCCAAGCAACTTCCTCTACCCCCAAGTAGTTTCTCTCGTTCCATTATGAGTTACCTCTCACCAGGACAAGAGGCTTTAGGTAAAAAGAAGCCAGCACATTTTCGAAAGGCACGTGCTTTGCAGAAGTGCAACGAACGAACCATCCTACACTTTCACAAAAGCTCGCGCTCCGTCCTTTTACTGCCAATGTATCCATTGCTTAGAGATAGACAGCAGACACCACGTGTTTCGGTTCGAAAGGGTCCGAAGAGAAGAGAAACAGAAAGTCTTCGAGTTGCCATAAAGAAGAAAAGGCATACCATTCCTGTTTCCGTTTTCCGATACCCTGAGTTCACGTCTGCTACGAGGCGGAACCACCTAAGCCATAAATTACCCAAAACTGTAGGAAATCGTACTCTACCGCCGACGCGCGGGGCAATACGGTCATAAACCGCGACCCTGGCGAAAAGCGGTAGGCTGTCCCGCGGATGTCCGTCCGCCCCCGCGAATAGACGTCCATCTTTCCTTCTAATTCCGGGTGGTGGTGGAAACTCTGTCGAAGCGCGTTTTTCCGTTACACGACGGGGTGCCCACGTGGGAAGAGAAAGTAGGCTCTGCTCCGAGGATCGAGAAAACAACCCTTGAAAGGAATTTATGACTTCCTTAGCGTCGCCAACACTTCAGGAGTCAATCGACACTCCTAAAGACTAACAAAAGACAAGGCCTTCTCAAAAGATTACGTGACTTTAGAAGAAACTCGCGATTCGTTTCGGGGTCTACTAATTGAGACTCTGCCTAAGATCTTTCCCACGCATGCCACCCGCATCGCGTATCCTTAACAATACTCCCCTTCATCGAACGCAAACATCTGCTTTTAAATTTCGCTCGTAATTCGCATATCGATTATATACATTCCCGTAACTACGTTCACGTTATCAAGCAACACGCGTGCCTTCAAGCAGAAAGCGAGCCTTGATCACCAGCGGAGAGTGGAGGGAAGCGCCAAGGAAGGGGCAGGAACGGAGAGATGGCTAAAGGACAACCCCCTGGCGAAGCTTGAGGGATGTCATCGTTCTGATTGGACAACAAGGATCTATGGGAGGATCAGGAGGAACTTGTTGATTTCGTCGACGAGCTCGGAGCTTTGTCTATCTTTTTCTGTTCATTCGGTCGCTAACCAATATACTGAGTACTTGAAATACATTTCAAAGTTTAGCTTGCAAATAGTTCTGTGTACTTGTTTTATTTTATAACACCTGCGCACTCCGACGAACAGAGCGGTTCAGCGCTTCACGGGCACCAACCCGCGTTCTCATCCAAATTTCCCCGCTAAAATACGTAACACAACAATATATACTGTCATTTGTTGAGAAGTTGTTGAGGTTGCCGACAGAAGGTTGGTACTAAGTGGTCCGATTGGTATGTCCCCAATTTTCATATTCGTAACGTAACGGTAACGTAACCGTTCGCCGCTCTTATTTCTTTGCAGCACACGACATTGCACTCATTGCAATGCATTCATATCAGTTATCAGCGAAATTGGAATAGCCAGGTACAATAATAATACAGATATATTATCCATATTATACATATATATGTAGTAGATATTCTTTAATATTTTACATTCTTTTCAGATTTATATATTTTACATACGTTATTAACATATACAAATGGAAGGAAATGTAGTTATTAAACGATTTATGTATGATGATAGCAACTGTCTGGTACAGAATACAAATGAAATTTTGTGCGAAGTACAACAAGAAACAGGTTACACATATTATACACACATATATTATACATGTTTTTTTATTTTACTATTAGATTTATTAATATATATTAAATTTAAGATATTTCAAAATGAATCATTCTTTCTTTGCAAAGTGTATATATAATTAATATTACAGCCCACACAGCACACGACGTCCCGGGGACGTCCGTTTTACGTTTGTTCTAGGTCTGTAGGTCTGAATGTCCCGATTGGTAACAAGACGTCTGTGGGACGTCTATAGACGGTTTTGGGACGTCGGTAACTACAGTGGCGCCATCTATACAAAGTCCTAAAGTCGTCTTGGGGACGCGTTTGGGACGTGTTTTTGGGACGTCCTTGGGACGCTTTCAGGGGGCCGTCCCTGGGACGTCTTTAGGACGGTTGTGTGCTGTGTGCAAGAAGTACCACTTTTTTGGTAACATTCGTCGTTCAGGGGACCTATATCAGCCGTACGCAGGACATTCGGTACGTCCGTGGGACATACCGAACGACTGGGACGTCTTTAGGACGGTTGTGTGCTGTGTGGGAGGTGCTTTAGAGACCATATTTATAAATAAAAACCAACTATTGGAAGCTGGATTCGATATACCCGAAACTTGTGTTACTGGGGAGACGGAAACACCCAAAGAAATTGAATGGACCGAAGCAAGTACAGCGTTTATATTAGACAAATATTTGGAATACTTACAACTTGTTGGACCATTGAAAAAGTATAAAAATAAGAAAACTATGTGGCAAAGCATCTCTCAAGAATTAGAAACAGTTCTTTCTGTGAAAAAAACGCACCTACAGTGTGAAAATAGGTATAAAACGATAATCAAAAGAAAACGTGCATGTGATAAAAACAATTCATCTTCTGGAGCTCAAAGAATGAAGATTAATTTTGAACATGAAGTACAAAAAATTTGTGCTATTGATGATAGTCTTGAGCCAGAAGTATTACAAAGTGCCAGCAAAACAGTAATTAACATTAAAGATGGCCCAGAAACATTCAAAGTTAAAAAAAATAAAAAAAAGTCAAGTGTAGTTGAAACGTTACTAAAAATTCATATGGAAAAAGAAACCAAAAGGGAACAAAGGCATGAAGAAAAAATGAACTTGTTAAGAAGCCTTTTGGAAAAAGATAATAATCGTTAAAGCATTAGGTTATAAATATATGTATATACCGAGTTAGGGGAAACACTGTTATCGCGTGAACTCACGTGCTATTGCATAGACTCACGTCACGGGCAGGGGGTGTGCGGAGTCGTTTTATTTTTTTGTCCTTTCTAAAATGACACCGCGCACCCCCTGCCAGTGACGTGGGTTTGTTTAGTGGCACGTGAGTTCACGCGACGTGATAACTGTGTGTATGTGATAAGTACAAGTTACAGTTAGAACGAGAAACCAAAGCCTATCATTTATTTTTTATGTTTTACAAAACAAAGTACTTAATGTTTAGTTTCATAATAAATATATTGTATTAATGTATGTACTATCTGATAAGTACAAGTTTGTTAAAAGAAAAATGAAAAATATAATTACAATATATATATATATAATTGGTCCAAACGACTTGAGTTTTTTTGAGAAGCTGGAAAGATTAGTTTGCTAAGTGACGTGTTTCGTCGTTTTTAAAAAAAATTGCAATTGGTCGGACTAGCGAAGAAAATAGTGAAGGTCGCTTTTTCAAAACAACCATCACTTTTTCAAAACGACCATCACTTTTTCTTCGTTAGTCCGACCAATTGCAATTTCTTTTAAAAACGACGAAACACGTCACTTAGCAAACTAATCTTTCCAGCTTCTCAAAAAAACTCAAGTCGCTTGGACCAATTTTAAACAAGTTATTCTGTTATAAAATTTATAGGGTGTCCGAATACTTTTACGGCCCACTGTAATTAAAATTAAATTATCTCAATAATTCGCATAGTAAATTTCTCTTTTGTTCCCCTTCAATTCTATCCTCATTTATATTTGCTGCAGCTGCAACTTGTAGATTGTTATCTGGTTCTACTTCTTCTATAAAATCCTCTGAATTATCCTCAAATTGGATGCATAAATTGTGTAGCGTACAGCAAGTTATAATAAATTTACAATTACGTTGTACGGTCTTGAAATCTAGTCTCATTAGTTGTCTAAATCTTCCTTTTAATAGGCCAAAAGCATTTTCTATTTTAACTCTGCACCCCGACAATTTGAAGTTAAAATTGTTTTGGTCTCGTGTTAAGTTTCCATAACTTTTATATGGTGTTAGAAGGTATTTCTTCAGAGGATATGCAGCATCTCCTAACACATGAAACTCATCTCCGCATATGTGTGGCAATATGCTACTGATGAACGATAATTTAAATACACGTGCATCGTGCACTTTGCTGGGTACTCCTGTGAAGACATCCAAGAACATCTTGTCTGCATTGCATATGGCTCGTAAGGTAAGGGATGGTGTATCATGTCGATTTACATAAGTAGATTTTATTTTATGTGCAGGTGTTCGAATTGGTATATACGTTCCGTCTATACACCCCAAAATTCCAGGGAAACCATTTATCTATAAATTAAAAAAAGACAATAAATAGATTTCAGTGAGTACCTATAATATTTTGTTTTTAAAATTTCACAACAGTTTTAAAATTTTAAAAAAATGAAGAAATATTGCAAATACTTTTTAAATGTTACTTATTTTAACACACATACAAAATACATATTTATATTTCTTACACTTTCAAAGTTTCTGGAAACTGCCATTTTTTCTTCTATTGATTGTGGAAATTTTATAACTGATTTTGCTTCATTATTTAAGAAATCCATAATATTATTACTACTACTATGGAAGGTGGACTCCGCCATATCGAATCTTCCAGCTACATCTCTAATGCAGCTTTTGTTAGTTGCAAACCTACAACACAGAAATATTTATAAAAAAATTAAATGTTACTTAAATATATCATTTTTTAGAAAGATTATATAAAAATAATTTGATTTTATATTAGACTGTTACAATTGCTGAATACTTTTTTACCACAAGAATGATAATAACGCCTGGTCACTACAAATTCCATTTCTTTTATTATACGCAGTATGATAAAATTCTGATCTTTCATATAAGTCTTTTATTCTTGAATATGTACTATGTTCCATTCGAAAGTTTCTCTGAAACTAATATATATAATTAAGTAATATATATTATAACTAGTTATTATATGTATTATATTTATAATTTTAATTCATACTCATTATATCATATTATAGTGCATACTATTATAGACATAGCTAATATTTAGACTTATTCATATAAACATTCTTTGCAATATACATTTTATAAAAACAATTTGATAAAATTACATACTTCTTTCTCGCAATATTCATTTACGATTTGTACATAAAGTTTTATTTTTGGTCTCTTCTTTGCACGCTTTAATATTAAATTTTCCATCTCTTCATCACTATTACTACTACTACTTTCCAATAATTCCATAAGGATCAATGATCGGGCCATTATAAATTTTATTTGAAGGTTAAGAGGTTTTTATACTATTTCGCGCCAAGCGTCGCGCGCAATTGCCTGAATCGTGCCACCAAACTGCACTACCAAAAATCTCAGTGCAATAAAATTTGCCCTCATCCAGTGGATTTCGTTTATCCGAATGCGAAATCTGCACTACACAAGGGCAGGTTTATTCGTCGAATACGATACAAAAATTGCACGCTAATAGTGCAATACAACCGAATACGATTATTTCACTGCACTGGGGCAGAAACATCAACCGAATGTGCGGTGTTGCGTCTTTTAGCGGTGATTTTACAATAAGAACGCGGGTTGGCGCCCGTGGAGCGCTGAACCGCTCTGCTCGTCGGAGTGTGGGAAGTTCAAAATAAAATTAGACACAAGGAAACTATTTGTAAGTTAAATACTGGAATTTATTAAACTGTTCGGCAAGCTGGTTATCGACAGACTGACTGTAGCGTTTCAAAATCTCCTCCGAGGTCCTCGTCGAAGTCGTTGGCTAAATCCTCCTAGTCCTCCCATAGATCCTCGTAGTCCAATCAGGATGCAGGATGCAACAGATCCAAGCGGTAGGCCGTCCTTCGGATGTCCGTACGCCCCCGCGGATCGGCGTCCATCTTTTCCTCCGTCTTCGGGTGGTGGTGGAAAACTCGGTGGAAGCGCGCTTTTCCGTTACACAGCGGGGTGCCCACGTGGGAAGAGAAAGTAGGCTCTACTCCGAGGATCGAGAAAACAACGCTTGAAGGAAATTTATGACTTCCTTAGCGTCGCCAACACTTCAGGAGTCAATCGACACTCCTAAAGACTAACAAAAGACAAGGCCTTCTCAAAAGATTACGTGACTTTAGAAGAAACTCGCGATTCGTTTCGGGGTCTACTAATTGAGACTCTGCCTAAGATCTTTCCCACGCATGCTACCCGCATCGCGTATCCTTAACAATACTCCCCTTCATCGAACGCAAACGTGTGCTTTTAAATTTCGCTCGTAATTCGCATATCGATTATATACATTCCCGTAACTACATACACGTTATCAAGCAACACACCAGCGAGCATCGCAACAGCGGCACCGAAAAAGTTGGCACTCACAGCGCGTCAGTGCCAATACCGAATTCGCTATTAGTCGTGCATTTGCAATAATATGGACAAAATGGAATAAGCCGGCCGTGCATAACTTTTTCTCAACCATAGACTACGAAACGTTATAGAAACGAATTTTAAATTCGACGAATTAGTCGACTATTCGTTGACTTTCCTGCTGAATAGAATTTGAGAAAGTTGTAAACAAGCAATATATTTAAAAGGTTTTACATTTTAAGGATAACGAATTTGTTAGTATAAATGGCCACTCTCGAGGATAAATCCATTTGGGAAGATGGAGAGGTATGAAATACGAATTTGTTTTCTATAGGTTATGGTAGAATGACAAGCATATATAAACGAATGAATAGAATACAATCTGATACATATATATCATAACGCATAACTTTTACCATCAACTATTTAACGAAATGTAGATTCGGTAATGCCTATTTATTAAATCGACGCTTTCTCGTATTATGGTTAGCTTTGGAAGTACAGCCGCCACTCTATTTTCACACATAAACGAATACCACCAAAATATCTTTTTTACAGGAGACCCTAGGTGAGGACGTCTTACGAATGTCCACGGATGAAATTGTGTCGCGCACACGTTTGTTAGACAATGAAATCAAAATTATGAAGAGCGAGGTGATGCGCAATTCCCACGAACTGCAGGCACAGAATGACAAAATCAAGGAAAACACGGAGAAGATTAAAGTAAATAAAACCTTGCCATACCTGGTATCCAATGTTATAGAATTGCTAGACGTAGATCCTCAGGATATGGGAGAGGAGGATGGCGCAGTTGTCGATCTGGATGCTCAGAGAAAAGGCAAATGCGCAGTCATTAAAACCTCTACTCGTCAAACGTATTTTCTACCTGTGATCGGATTAGTCGATGCGGAAGCATTGAAGCCTGGTGATTTAGTAGGCGTGAATAAAGACAGCTACCTTGTTCTTGAAACATTGCCGGCTGAATATGATGCGAGAGTGAAAGCTATGGAAGTGGACGAGAGACCCACCGAGCAATATTCAGACATTGGTGGTTTGGACAAACAGATTCAGGAATTAATAGAAGCCGTTGTCTTACCTATGACGCATAAAGAGAAATTTGTCAACCTCGGTATTCAGCCTCCCAAAGGTGTGCTTCTGTATGGGCCACCGGGAACTGGCAAAACATTGTTAGCCAGAGCCTGCGCCGCACAGACAAAATCAACTTTCCTGAAGCTAGCCGGTCCTCAGCTTGTTCAAATGTTTATCGGAGATGGTGCGAAGTTGGTGAGAGACGCATTCTCGCTAGCGAAGGAGAAAGCACCGGCAATTATCTTCATCGACGAGCTGGATGCGATCGGTACGAAAAGATTTGATTCCGAAAAAGCTGGCGACAGAGAAGTACAGCGTACTATGTTAGAACTGTTGAATCAACTAGACGGATTTAGTTCGACTGCGGATATCAAGGTGATAGCAGCTACGAACAGAGTAGATATTTTAGACCCGGCTTTGTTGAGGTCTGGCCGCTTGGATAGGAAAATAGAATTCCCGCACCCGAATGAAGAAGCCAGAGCACGTATCATGCAGATTCATTCGCGGAAAATGAACATGTCTCCGGATGTGAATTTCGAAGAATTGTCGAGATCTACTGATGATTTCAACGGTGCTCAGTGTAAAGCCGTTTGCGTGGAAGCGGTGCGTAATAGAATTATGCTTAATGGTGGTAGTTTAACGAAAATTTTGATTAATCTCTTTTTCATTCTTTTAAATAGGGTATGATAGCACTGAGACGCAACGCAACAGCAGTCACGCATGAAGACTTGATGGAAGCCATTAATGAAGTCCAAGCAAAGAAGAAAGCTAACCTTAATTATTATGCCTAATATACTTTACTCAGTGACTTATTTAATAAGATACTTTCTGTAATAAAGAACAACAGAGACTATATAATTGCGTATAAAAATTGTTTGTAAAATAAATAGCTCGAAATGGGCAAATTAATATCATATTGAGAGAAAACATTTCTGCCATCAGAGTTAGGCATTATTCGAATAAGTTATTCGAGAATAAACAATTATTCGTTATTCTCGAATAATTTCATTTTATTCGCAATTATTCGAATGATGCCCAACTCTGGCATTCAACCTTTGATATTTGAATTTACAAGAATCTTGATTAAAAATGGAAGAATTTAACAGGGCGGCTCGGGGAGCCTCCTGAGGCCTCCCTGACCCCAAAATATTATGTTTATGTATGGGTATCCAAACACTACAATTTTTTTCGTACTACTACGCTTGGCCAGTTCTTAGTAAATTACCTCTTCATTTTCCCGAAAAAATGGGCCCCTGCCCAGAAGGCCCCAGCTTAAAAAAAAAATCATGATTTTAACCAAACATTATATTTTTTTATGTACTACTACACTTAGCCCATTTTTAGTAAATTACCTCTTCATTTTCCTCCAAAAATGGGCCGCTCAGAACGTTTACCACCTGGGCCCTTTTTTCTTAAATCTGCCACTGAAAACATTCTACTCCTTATAAAATTGTTTTATTAGTTCATACACTGCCTCCTTTCAATCTGTCATACAGAATTCTAATAGTTTAGGTACTACAAGATTCACATTCAGGGAGTACACATAAATATTCAGTTTACTCAACTTTTTATTATTACGAATCCAAATTCCTTTCAAACGTGAAATCGTTACGCGGAATAAATTTGCAGAACATAGTTTATCAGCTTTTGTCATAAACTATATTATTCTCAGAATTTTATTTCTTACAATGTCTATGAAATACAAAACAATCTTTTTTATTTAAAGGAATCGTACACAATGGAAATAAGTTTTGTTTAATAGCGATAACTTTGTTCTCATCGCCTTCGGTGACTTCTCTTCTTTATTCTGTAAAAAGAAAGAAATGTGTCGATGACTTACAAAAATATGTATTTCCTTTGTCCAATAGACGATATCCTTACTTCTTTGGTCCTTTCACAAAACACCAATCGACGGAGATAGGTTGCCCCAAGATTTCTGTCCCATTTAATGCATCTTTTGCTGCTTGTGCTTCTTTAAAAGTTTCATATTCCACCAAGGCATAGCCTTTCAAGAACCCTGTCCTTCTGTCCAAGTTTAAGTGCAGATTCTTAATTTGCCCAAACTCTGAGAATTTGTCTTGAATGTCGTCTTCTTGCGCTTCTTCGTGTACTGAATTTATAAACAAAATCCAGCCTTCTACAGCTGCGAATGAAAAATTAGTTTCTGTACTAGACTGAATCTTTAAAGAAATAATTTACATAAACCTTATGCTTCATTGCTTATTTATTTTATGTTACTAGGTATAAAAGCATTACTCCAGGAGCAAAGTTTAAGTGAAAATATTATCTTTCTTACATCTTTGTGGACCCGGTTCATCGTCATCCTCCTCAACGACATTCATCGACTCGTAATGACCGACATCGTCACGAGTGGAGACTAGTTCTGCGCCGTGTCCCCTACCTTTTCTCCTTTTCGCCTTTTCTTTCAAACGGGCAATACCCTCTAAAAGAGACAGATAAAAGCATTCTTGGATACTATCATCAATGACTAAAAAAGCATTTCGAATACGCCAATAAAAACAAACAGAAATGCGGGGGAAAAGGTTATACGAATGAGCAATGCTTACGCGCTCAATCATAAACTGAAATGAAAGGTGATAGAAACTTACGGTCGCCTTCATCATCAACTTCAAATTCTTCGGCATTATCAATGTCTAATACGTCTGCCATAGTTAGTACTTTATGTGTTTACTCTTGACAGTAAACGACACTGAACCTCGGCAAAATAACGATGTTTATATACGATCAGGGAATGAATGGAACTGGCGAACTTTGGCACAGACGAGGTATAGAGTGTAGATGTGACAGCTAATATGAATTTTAGTCAAACGGGTAGGTGGCTCATGAGTCTTTTGCCATTTTTGTATAACATCCGACATTATCGATTCAGATTGGAATAAGATGGCAACGCTAGTAACGATAAGAATTAAAACTAAATATTGCGTTTGGGAATGAGAGAAACAATGCGATTGTATGTATATATATTTATTATTTGACATAAACTTCAGGATTCACACTTAACAATTCATTGTTTACTATGAATAATAACTGATACATCACACATCACAATTTCACATTTCACAATTCACGGCTCCTGCAAGTGCATCAAATTTGTATACCGAAATGAAGTGTCCCGCGAAAACCCAAAGTTGCAAATACATACCTCGTTTGTGGTAAAAGTCAATTTCTATTACAATAAGGATAATTTATAAAAAGTAAAAAACAATTTTTTCCCTTATTTAATCTACGACTCCCAATTTTTTTATGTCAGCGTCTCATCATTTGCACTGTGTAAATCTAGTACCGGCTTAAAAAAATTGGGAGTCGTAGATTAAATAAGGGGAAAAATTATTTTTTACTTTTCAGTGTATTTTTATTTTTTGAAGTCGGTTTTAATTTTTTTTTAAATTTGTTTATTTTTTACTTTTTAGTTATTTAAGTTATATAACTACATTTATTTTAAAAAATATGGGTAGGCCTACAAAAAGAGCTGCTCATAAAAAAAGAACTGTTTGCTAGAAACGGAAGATTCCAAAAATAAACGACTGGAAAAAGTGAAAATAAGAATGTCTCAAATTCGTTATATGGGGTCTACAACTCAACCCGCGGAATACTCTAAAATGCGAGAATGCATGAAATACAAATTATGTAATGAGGCGAAATTTGAATTAACCAGTACTGGCAAAGTATTTAGCCAATATTGATGCAGTGTAGGATGGGACTATCACTCTTTTTCGAATAAAAAAAAGATTATCAAAATCGGTCCATATGCTGAGGAGTTATGCGCGGCCAAATATAAGGAAAAAATACATACGTGTCGAATCTATAACCTCCTCCTTTTTGAAGTCGGTTAAAAACATGGACCTAAGAATTCTTAGGTATAAAGTTACGATATCGATAGTAAATCGCAATTCAACTGTTCGCAATTGATCTTTTCATACTTCGCGAAGAGTATCGCGCCAAATTTCAATGCATAATCCCCAAACTGACAGACAAAATCATGCAGTGCCTATACTTTCAAACAATTCCTTGAAATATGTAACTCAACAAGTAAAATGACGCCACTGCAGGTATCGAAATTAAAGTAAGAATATTTACAAACATATAAGAACACGAATTACACGAGTTCTGCTGTAATCACTCGATCTTGATACCTACAGTCAGCATAATTACACACGCTTAAAATGGCAACAGCATCAATAACAGATGGTAAATCCCAAAAGGCCGGTTTAAAATTATTGGAGGACAGGAATGATGAAAAATCGAAGAAATTAACCGTTCTCGAAACGCATGGTTATACCCTTGGGAAAACAATAGGCGCCGGTTCGTATGCTACCGTGAAAGTACGTTATGTGGCAATTTCATGAAAATTAATGAACACGTGAGAAACCATCGAGCAAACATTTGTCATTGAAATATCTAACGCGAAGGTTGCACAATCTGACCGACATGATTGTCAAGTAGCGGTAAAAATCGTTTCAAAGTTTCAAGCGCCCGGCGAATACTTAAAGAAATTTCTGCCTCGGGAAATCGAAGTTGTTAAAGGCTTAAAGCATCCGAACTTGATCCGTTTTTTGCAAGCAATCGAAACGACCCATCGGTTAGTTGATTTATTATGCCCAGCCATTAATTCACACCTCATTATATCTGTATTAATATTTAGAGTATACATTATTATGGAATACGCCCAAAATGGTAGTTTATTAGATATAGTAAGGCGCGATACGTATATCGATGAACAACGCAGTCGTAGATGGTTTCGGCAATTATTGGAAGCGGTCGATTATTGTCACGGACGTGGTGTAGTTCATAGGTAAACAAACTTGATAAAATTTGTCACCTCATTCCTGACGCATTAACTGTATAAGTCACTAGTTGATTTCGCTTAGGGATGTCAAATGCGAGAACCTTTTAATGGATCGTAATTTCAACATCAAATTATCCGACTTTGGCTTCGCACGTGGACAGATGAAACCAAAGAATGGCATAGCTCCGCTGAGCGAAACGTTCTGCGGGAGTTACGCTTACGCCTCGCCTGAAATATTAAGGGGAGTCCCATACCTACCTCAATTAGCCGATGTATGGTCCATGGGCGTAGTACTGTACGCAATGGTTTATGGCCGACTACCATTCGACGACTCTAGTTACAATCAACTTCTAAAGGTAGTCAGGTACATTAAAAAGAAAAAAGAAATGCAACATAAACCGACGCGATATGAAATGCTTTTCCACACAACGCACCAGAAAATCCCCTATATCAGCGTATTTGCTTTTCGTAATATAGCAAGTACAAAGTAAAGTTATCTTTCCGAAAGACCCAAAGGTGTCTCGAGCTTGTCGTTCCCTTATCTCACGAATACTTGTATCGCAACGAACACGGATACACATTGATAATATAAGAAATGATAGTTGGCTCGCTGTGTCGCTTGTTACGGCTCAGACTTCTACTACCGATACTTTGATGGTAACACTTAACATCGCTTCTATTCGTCGCCTCACCAATTGTAAATATTTATGCTTCGTTTCCTTAGGATGCTGCGTCTACATTATCGAAGGTAAATGATATCGAATTAACTGAAAAAAGTGGAGGAATAGACAAGTCTCCATCCCAAATAATTAAAGCTCGATCATCTCAATTAAATATCAACGATCGAAACAACAATTGTATTTAAAGTAAATTGCTGATTACCGTAATTGTTCACTGTTGTGTTTCATTTTTCGCGTTTCATTCGGCATTAAAATAATCGCAGTGTTATGGCACCTATATTTGTATTTGCCTTTTAGTTTCTTTTCCATGCTTATAAATAATGTTATCTTTACAAAGTTTGATGACCAGTATAATTACATTGCGGAGTAATCTGTGTAAACACTCGATAGCAAACAGGACCGGCCTAAATGCGTTATCTGAGACAACTACAGTACATGGTACTGCACTCATCGAGTCACAACATAGATTGATACTTGGCAATCATAAGCAGAATTATTGTGCTTATCAGGAAAATGCCAGGGGCAGTTGCCTTGTGGATATTCTTTGAATCATCTGCAAATCAATTACGTAATAACTTAACGCGGAATAATAATCTTAATAAGAAAGAATTTAAAGAACTCGAGTC
Organism: Andrena camellia; assembly: GCA_029448645.1. NCBI lineage: Eukaryota > Metazoa > Arthropoda > Insecta > Hymenoptera > Andrenidae > Andrena > Andrena camellia. Next base: position 5,213,919 of record CM055682.1, on the reverse strand, counting down.
AGAAAAGCTGAAAGTAAAGTTTAGCAACAACTAATGTTTGCCGAAAAAATCTATTTCTACTGTAGAGTTATTATTGCAGAATTATATTTACCGGTGGTATCTATTATTGGTTCCCAGTCAAGGCTCCGTTCAATGGCCATTTTCCATTGCGAATACAGTATATCTCGTTCTGTACGAAATATCATATTTTCATGTATCAACCGAACACAAAGAGTTTAAAAAACTTACCATTTTCAGTTATAGAAGGTAAAAAAGTGTCGCTTGGCACGGCAGCATCTATTTTCATGTCCCATTTACGTATACCATCTGCACTTCCCGCCGCTATGGCAACTCCAAGTGCAGTGGTCTCACACATCAAAGGCCTGACTTTCTTGTAAAATTGTCGATTTAATCAAACATTTATTTCATCTATTTAATTTCTCACGCATGAAAGCAACAAGCGCCCGTTAAAAGTCGCGTGTACGGCATTCCACTTACCAACTGGGATTCCACAAATGTCGGCTTGCATTTGCATCAACAAATTATTGTTAGTCATTGCGCCGTCAACCAACAGCTTAGACAATGTTAATCCGGTATCTTGCCTCATGGCTTCTAAAACGTCTCTCGTCTGAAAACAAACGGCCTGCAATGCTGCCTTTATAATATGAGTACTATTAGTGTCTTCAGTGATTCCACATATAACACTGAAACGATAATACTTTGCAAGAGATATGTGACAGTAACATTGCTCAGGATTTTTTATACTATCGAACAATGAAATAATCACGATGCCGCGCTACTGTGCTATTTACCTTCTCGCATCCTTTCTCCAATATGGAGCGTATAATCCAGCAAATGCAGGCACAAATGTGATACGATTATCGGTGGGGATTTGTTCGACGAGAGTCTCAGATTCTTTTACATCCGATATTATCCCAAGGTTGTCTTTTAACCACTGAATTACAGCTCCGGCTATAGCTACGGAACCTTCAAGAGCGTACACGGGTGGCGTTTCTGGTCCCAATTGATACGCAACTGTTGTTAACAAGCCATGAGACGAATCTACGATCTTCAAAATGATATATTGCTATAAGAATGTTTATCGGAATAAATTCTGGCGAAGTGTAAAGGCCGTCGCGCATTTTGGCGAAGCGCGGCGATACAAAGAAAAAAGCACCGACAATTAATTAGTTATGTAGCCTTCGTGAATGGAGACAAGGATAATTTCTGGACAGACATGCTTTTGTCGATAGGACGGGGCTACAAATTTCGGAATCCAGACATTGCGTCTCGCTGCGTTTATACAATTTTATGGAATTCTAATGTGCATACGGCACTTGACTTTATTCTAACGAGGCGTCCAAGACGTTACTCTGTACTCTACCGTTCGATTGGCGTCCAGGTATTATCGCCGAACTCTCCATATCGGTCGAGCGTCCAGGAACAGACTCTAGTGCGTTCTCCCTCCAAGCAGGCGTCCAGATATTATCGCCGAACTCTCCTGCCGGAGTCCCTAAGCTGTCTGAGAGCGGCCGTTGGTCGTACCTCGTCCTCTCTCTCGGAACAGCGAAGAAGTATATGCCCTTGCGGGCCTCTAATTTATACCCGATCAACATGAAATCAACAGACGCGTCGTTAGCCGCGGTTCCGCGCTCGCACGTCTCTGCTCACGGGTGGCTTACAAGCGTATTCGGGAAACTTTTCGATGGTCGGCGTTTCTCGAAGCTTCCTTTTCTGCATGCTACATTATTAATTTCTTCGATTCGCCGCGCTTCGTCAAAATGCGCGACGGCCTTTACGATTGATCTTACAGCGGTTCCGGTGTTATACAGGAGAAAGCAACCAGTGCCATAAGTGCTTTTTGCTTGTCCCCTCTGCAAACACATTTGACCTACCAACGCCGATTGCTGATCGCCTAAGCACTGGACAAATAATTACTTATAATACGTTCCTTTAAATGTATCATTTCTCATTTGTTAATTATTAAAACTGTATACCCCTGATATTGGAACCCCAGCTAGAATATCATCCTGAATATAACCATATATTTCTGACGAACTGCGTATCTCCGGTAAAATCTCCGACGGTATATTAAAAAACGACAACAGAGTTGGGTCCCACTTTAAAGTTGTGATATTCATCAGCATCGTTCTCGAAGCGTTTGTCACGTCCGTGGCATGAACACCAAAGTTTGTTCCTCCGGTTAAATTCTACAGTAAAACAAACATTACGGCTACTTCATTTCTATGAAAGAAACTTACCACGAAACTTACCCAAATTAACCAGGAATCAACCGTGCCAAACATGCATCGCTTCTGGCTGAGTGCTTCGCGAACACGAGGAACATTCTCCAATAACCATTTCAATTTCAATGCACTGAAATATGGGCTAATCGGCAAGCCACAAAGCGGCTTCAAATAGTTCTTATTTTGATTACGTATCTTTTTTAATATATCATCTACAATTGACGTAGTTCTCATGTCCATCCATACTGTAAAATGATAAATTCAGCTTCCCCCTTTACTGTTACCATAGGTACGAGAAAAAGTTACTACCTATAGCGTTATATAAAGGTTCTCCCGTAACAGAATCCCATACAACTGTGGTTTCTCTTTGGTTCGTTATACCAATTGCAACGATATCACTAGGATCTATGGTAAGCTGCCTTAAATTATATACAGTTTGATTAAGGCATTCCCTAACTGCGCTCAAAATTTTTATAGGGTCTTGTTCAACCCATCCTTCTTTCGGATACGACTGAGATATTGAAACCTGATGATACGTCAACACTTCGGCTGTTTTCGCAGCAAAAACCTGCAACACAGATCGTGCGTTATTACATATTACTTAAATCCATCCTGAATATAAGTTTAACACAGCGTTTATTATTGAATCTTTCGTTATAAAAAATTAGTAACAGTAAAAAATACACGAACATTCTAATAATCTATAGTTAATGTTCTAGGAGATGATTATACAAGCGGAAATGAAGAGTGACGAAATTGCGGTGAAGGCTTCGTTTTCGAGAAAATTGACTTCGAATTTCAGCTAAATACGCGTGCACCGTAGGCGTTGAAATTCAAAGTCAATTTTCTCGAAAACGAATCCTTTACCGTAATTTCGTCACTCTTGATTTTCGTCTAATTTTCGCCTGTATAATCACTCCCTAGAGTGTTGACTACAGGTAGAGTAACAGCCTGTATTAAACACAGTTTTTTTAGCAGGGCTTTTACTAAAACACAAACAATAAAAGAATCGTAATATTACGAGTGATGGATAGAATTGCAGTACCAGAAATCTAGCACTACCCGTCCCTTCATCGATTGCACCGACGAGGGGTCCGTATCTGCTCGTCGATTCATTTTTGTTCATTTCATAAATAGTTGATCGAAGCACTTGCCAACAATCACGCGCTTTTGTTTATCTACTGTCAACCGGCAGTTTAAAAACGCGAACGTCGCGACCATGAATAACGAAATTAGCAGTGAAAGGGTTCGGAGTAACGCGGCGCTGGATGGTTAGGTAACCATAGAAATCATCCGGTAAAAATAAGCGCCTCGGATGACGCGCACGTTGCTGGCTGCTTTTCATCGATCGCCCACTCAATAAGCAACATGGATTTTCATGCATCGGCGTGCATTGCAGATACTCCGACCGACTTTGACTACTGCTTTCTATTTATAGCTATACTTGACACAGATAGGCGTATTGCTTTATAAGCGGCGATTAATTGAATCAGTAGCTTCATGAACTACATCACGTTTCGAAAGTCGATCTGTAAAGGAAAACGGAAACGGAATGCTTTGATTGGATCGTGCAGACGTCGAATGCGAGAGAGAAAGAAACACGATTACATCTTTCCTCTCTTTCTATAATTAGGAACGTATCAATCACATTAAATACCTTAAGAATATTAGTACATACGTAATTGAAAATGTGTATGGTATAATAAAATGAGTATAAATAAACGAAATCTATTTTTTTGGAATACATGGATCGCTATTAAAATGAAATTTAATAACGATATGCTTCGAAACATGGTCCCGTAAACGGCTCCCGCTTGAAAATGTAAAAGCGATGTTATTCATCATTTAAATGCGAACGTGGCCTATATGCCTCGATGTAATTTAAACGGCGCAACCATGTCTCGCGTTATCACAAGTGTGCTTGTAAAAATTTCCCCGAATAGAGGAGAGCATTGAAATTTTTGTAAAATATGGCTGTGTTACGCGTACGAAGGGTCCGATAGAGGGCATCCGGCGCGTGCATACGCAATCCGTGTGCCTCCACCTGAGACGGAGAAGACATCAAATTTCCGCTCGCGCTGGAAAAAGTGGCAAGTTTTTCGACGTGAGATTTCCGCAGGACTTTCGCCGTGACCGACGTCTCTACCTGTCATGAAGACTTAAATGGCGTTGGCGTCAAGACCCGTCTGCCGTTTCGCTCGCTGCCAATCGTTCGCACAGAGAAACGAAAATTTCAAGTCAGTGCTGGCAACTTTTTACGTTTATTATAACGCTTCATTTCGACGAGGAACGCAGGCAAATATTTTGTTTACCGTTCCTCGTGGCATGTTATCGTTAGGGTTATTGGATTTTAGCAGTTACTTGTCGATACGGCTAAAAAACGGAACGCTTCGTTGCACGCTACGTCGAACGCTCCCGTCGCAACGCCCCGCCGCCTTATTTATCGTTACCTCGCTCGTCCAACGAATCGTCAAATGCGTTATTGTTTGACGACTCACCGTATCGATGGATGCTTCCTTGTTCCGCGGGCACATGCCCGCGCGCTGTTACATAAGAAGAGACCGTTATGAAAACCTGATTTTAATAGACCTCGGTCCTGTCCGTTGAGAGGCTTATCATGAGAATTAAACATTCTCCCGTTAAATGCCCACGACTGTTCCTTTCATACAGGGTAACGGTATAATTTATTACAGGCCCTGGTCTAAATTTTTCCTCTCATTCGCTGTTAATCTTCGTTTCTCTGCTTCGTATTTCTCCCCCTAATGTCGCACGATATTCATTTTTCATCCACCAATCTTCAGCGATGCATTACTATATTCTATATCGAAAGCTGAATCAAGGTTTATCCAAATAAACGTTTACTCGAATAATGTAGACGAGAACATATCACCTTATCAGCAGAAACTGAGCTATCGTGGTTGCTCGGTAGGAGTGATATTTCATAGTCGAGGATTTAGGTCCTCATTACGCCTCGGTGCAACTTCTTTTCGTACTCGCATCTAGGCTTGCGTTGTTTCGGTTTTTCCATACCTGAAGTTACCGGAGCTTGCCTCGGTTCATGTGTTTGGTCAGTTGCTCGGAGAACCTCTTCCTGTGCCGTGGCATTACATCCACTCACACTACGCCTTGCCTCGCCTCTCTTTCTCAAAATATTCTCGAGGAAGAATCCGTGGCTTGGAGTTGCGCTGAGGCAAGGTGAGGTGCAGTATGAGTCAAATTATCAAGCTACATAAGAAAAGTATAGGAAGAATAAAATGAGCCGAGGCGAGGCGTAGTGAGAGTCTGCCTTTAGAATTCGAAAAGCGAAGAATACATTAGACTTTAGCGAACAAATCAAGAGAGTATTCAGACACTCCAGAGCACATAATCCTTCATTATCGATAACAAATAATCATTATCTAGATAAGTTACTTGGATAAAAAGAATTTTATTCTGATAACTGTTCGAAATCATTTGAATAGTGTCCAATTTTGCTAAATAAATGTCTGCATTCGATCTATTCGGAAGCTTTATATATTAAAATCTTTTAAACAGTAATATTGCAAGCTCCTATTTCAATATTTCTGTTATTGTTACAGTCGCCGAAAAGATGACGGCTGATTTGGAGAAGGACAGTACGCACTGTTTGATATGTAACAGTAAAGTTGGCGTGTCCACTAGAAATAGTATACGTATTTTTAATGAAAACTCTGTGACAGTGTCAGAGAAACCACTAGTAGATACAATTTGCGCTGTTTTAGAGACAGATTTAAACGAAGAAAATGTACATTCTCTTGTTATATGTAAGAAATGCTATAAGTTATTTAACGAGGTAAATAACATACCGATCTCTGTATTTCTTATAGTAAAGCGAAGGTAATATATAAAGGTAATTAAAAGGTGGATAAAATTTGTAGATCGACGAGCTTGAGAGTCGACTCGCAGAAGTGAAATTAGAGATCTTCAATAATTATAAGAAGACTGTCAAGAAACTGTCCGACATGCAAAATGAGGAAGAATACAACGATCATGATTATATAGAGAACCTAGAAAGCCAAGGTGCAGATTTGGAAGTAAGATACGTGGAGAAGGTAACAGATGGAAATAAAATCGGAAGGTTCCGTTGTGCAGAATGGAATTGTTATAATATTGTACAATTTATTTAAAGGATGATGCAGAAACTCAAGACATGGAGGGGGAAGAAGAAAGATTAGAAGAAGAAGAAGAAGAGGAACCGTCTCATGAGTCGGAACAAATTATCTTCAAACTGGAACCGATCGCTGAAACAAGTAATACGGAAGAAAGAAAGAGGATAAAGCGGTCGAAAATTGCGGCAAAAGTTGAAGCTACCCAGGAACAAGTGAGCGCCGCGGTCGCTGCTTAATAATTCATTATATTTAACAATTTTCTTTAACCATTTATTCCCTCTCAGATTGTTACTAGAGACGGTTCTATATATACCTGTTTATTATGTACAAACGAAGAAGATAAGGCTGTGGGGGATGCGAAATCGATTATTGCGCACATGAAAAGCGTACACGAAACTCGTTTATACATTTGCGATATATGCGGGGACGATTTTAAGAAAAGAAACGAGCTCTCTCTTCACCTCGATGACCACGTCGCTAAGGAAGAGGGTGACTTTCAGTGCGAAATATGTAATAGAATATTTAGTAATCTGCGGTTGTTTAGGATTCATAAACGGATACATTATCCGCAAGTAAAGTCCTGGCCGTGTGAAACGTGTGGCAAAAGATATAGGTATATGCGGAGCATATTTCTTAAATTACAGAAGTAAAATAATGCTATGCTTATTATATCGTAATTTCTGTTATTTTCGCAGCTCGAGAAATTTACTGGAGGAGCACATTAATACGCATACCGGCGTACGCCCTTACGTGTGTGAGAACTGCGGGAAAGATTTTGCTTCTAAGTATACATACAAAGCGCATGTAAAAACACACGAGATACGACCTCGTCCGTACGAGTGTTCGCAGTGTAGTAAAACATTTTTGAGCCAACAGAATCTTAATCAGCACGAAAGGACCCACAACGGCGTAAAGGAGTATATCTGCCATCAATGTGGTACGATTTATTTATTCAGCTTTTATCGTTTTTATACATTTAGATGCTAGTATCAATGCAAGTGATGATTATTAAAGGAAAAGCGTTCGGCTCGCCGCATAATTTAGAGGTGCACAATATAGTACATACAGGATATAAACCGTATATATGTAGAATGTGTGGCAAAGCGTTTGCTCGCAAAGCTGAGATAAGAGACCACGAGAGGACGCATACCGGAGAGAAGCCTTATCAATGCGAATTCTGTGGAGCCACGTTCAGGTATTGCTTACTGGCGTGACTGTCCAATTAGAGAGAATAGGAATTATTTGCTACATTTCTGTAACTCCTTAGCCAAAGGTCGAATCTGCAGTCTCATAAGCGCGCGACACATTACAACGACAAACGGTACAAGTGTGACGATTGCGGGAAAGGATTTAAGCGGCGAAGATTGCTGGATTACCACATAAAAGCGGCGCACACCGGCGAGAGGCCGTACAAATGCGAAATATGCACAGCGACGTTCGTTTATCCCGAACATTTCAAGAAGCACATGCGCATACATACAGGAGAGAAACCTTACCTCTGTGAGGTGCGTATAGCGCGAAACTGTGTAATTATACGAAATTGTCATAGTAATTTCTATTGACTTGGAATGGCACCCCATGGAATTTTAGGTGTGTGGTAAAGCATTTAATAGCAGAGACAATAGGAATGCGCATCGATTTATACATAGCGACAAGAAGCCGTACGAATGTTTAGTATGTGGTATGGGTTTTATGAGAAAACCATTGTTGTACGCTCACATGCAAACACAGGTGAATTGATGCATTGCCTCGGGACAATGTAGCTTTTGTAATTCTGCGGCGGTGTTAATACCGATGCTCGTTATCCTTTTTAGGGCCATCTAAACGATACGATTGTGGTTAATCAACCGAGGCTCACTACGGAGGATGATCAGGTGATAGCGATTCCCGACGGCGACGTGGAACTTTTAATGGACGAAGCGGAGAACGATCAGGTAATTAAATGCGCTTTCTTCTTTGCGTAGTATCTTACATCGTGGCGGTACGATGTAATGGCTTAAATAATGCCCTTCTTGTTTTCATTATTTTTCAGTTAGAGGAAACTGAGCTGTACGTGACTGAATTGAAAGACCACGTTATTATACAAGAGCAGAACGATGATCAGATGTATAACGAAGAAGACGTATTAAATATTCCCGCGGAAGAAACTGTCGCGGACGAAGAAGTAGGCCATCTCGTCGACGGCGAGGTGCGTATAGATTATGTCGCGCCACTGTTCGAAATTTTATGACTGTAACGAGATCTCACAATTTTCAGATGACTTTTACCGAGAGCGAGGAGCTGGAGTGTAAAGTCGAGGATTCGGAGCAGGTGGAGGAAGTGTATAATTATAATGAAACTGAAGACGGGGAAACGATAGTTGTACCAACTACCTCAGAGTACAAAGAAATGGGAGACGAGAAAAATGCGGTGCGATTAGTACAGATTCGATTCCCTTCGTCGGTCAGTGGAGAAACTCGGAGTTGGTTAAGCTTAGTACAAAACACGTGAAGTTTTGTACCATTATTGTTATGTTCCGTAGCTTACTGATCTGGCGATCGCCTCTTAATAGACCTTTAACGATAACGTAAAATCGATATTAACGAGTGGGGTAACAATGTGTACGCGAGAGAGTGGGTGAATTTTGCCTTATACAGTATGCAGGCGTCGTGTCGTAAAATGACACGAGCCCCAACTTAATCACTACGTTATACGATAAATTTGTATTTACATAAGTTCATGTAATTTTTAAGCAGTGACTACATTATCCCCTAACGAAATATACGATTGAGTCTAATTATAATCGAGGGAAAAGGCGAGAAACTTAAATCGTTGCTACATGGCTCCCATTTCATGTTACTACTATTTCGAATATTTTTTTATGCTTTATTTTCGGGAAGCTGTGCCAAGTTGGATAGATTTTTATTATATTTCTTTTCTGGTAAAGTAGCCGCATGGTAGTTGGTTTTACACGCACCGCCGTTTTCTCTTAATTAAATACTGTATATGTAAACTGAGCAAGTCTGAGGCCGCTTAGTGGGAGTCGAGAAGCTTACAAAGAAAAAGGAGCCTTAAAATGTATGTGGTTGCCAGTTATCCAATGCAGATTTATGTCGAAACAAGGTGATTTTCTTTTGAGACGGAGCCTTTTCAGCTTGTCTTTATTGCCTTAAATACGATGGCACTTAGTCTCTCTTGCTCATCCCCACTGTCTCATTCGTCGCGGCAACAGTAGAAGAAGTGGAGGGGATAGCGATTACCTTGTTTCGAGACACGTCTGTGTACCATGTTACCATTATCTCCCCCTATTGAATGTGGCTGATGCTCGACAGCGACGAAGCGGGTTTCTCACGGCCATGTGTTAGCCAAAGACACGAAAAATAAGAAGTCGCCAAGTTTGATCTGGTTCCAAGCTGGCGCGTACCTTTAAATGGGAGATCGTGGATGGATATCGCGAAGAGTGAAGAGGTGAACGACGGGCTCATCCCGGTCTCAATCTTCCTTAGTTTACCTGTAGAGCAGTTTACAACGAATATATTTATACCCTATTTTACACGCTTTTAACGGATACTTTAGAGCAATTGATATGAAATTGGTAGCTTCGCTTTTTTTACTTTGCAATTGTGACAAGTTTTTCTCAAATAAAGTATAAAAGTTGTGTTCAGAGTGGTAACGCGGGACACCCTGTATAATTATTCACGATGCAGCCAGTCAGTAGTATAATTTTAATTGTAATTTTAATCTTTTAAGTCATGTTTGCTTTTATTTCTTGGTTCTCGATAACTTCAGAGTTCACTGTGCATTGTCAATAAATGCAAAACGAACGAACGAGAATATTGATAATTGATCGTAATTTAATTTAACGCAGAACAGACACTCCATTTCATTTTACGTTTATATATTTCTCGTAAGAAGTACACCGAACACGTTACGAGCTAGTTTCCAGGAGCTTAAAGTATTTCATGCGTGTACTCGAATTACAACTCGTGTTAGGTAATCGAAGAGTTTCTTTGTTGTCAAAACAGAGGAAAGCTGTCACAATTATGAATGAGAAATTGTTAAATACAGCTCTAGAATTTGTGTACTACATAAAATACATATTCGAAAAGGTTCTGTTGGAATTAACAAACTAACGACGACTCGCGTTAGTTGCAACTACTGTTCTCAGTAAAATGACACAAAAAAAATATAACTTATGCTTATTACGAACAAGGAATGTCATCGCATTAACATTTCAACGTTTACATATTACTAGTTGTGTAAAACCCTTTATAAATAGTAATACGAATGTGTACAAATAAATGAAACTATAATGTTCTTAGACGTTGTTCTCTCGTTTCATATTCCTTCTGGCGATGGCGATAAAAATTAAGTGGAATATTATTACATTTTGCAGAATAGCAGTCAAACTGATCATTATCTATTCAAATTTTAATCGCGAAAATAGTTCCTAAGGTGTTCGAAGAATAATATAGGAGCTAACGATGCACGTATTTTGTAGGAATCCTGGGAAGAGAGGGGGTGGTTTTGATAAATGACAGGAAATTACGGAGCAGCGAGATAATCCATTCAGCGATTAATTGTTACGCTATTGTAGCCCGGGCCATCAAGCAGCTTCTCTTAGCTCTCAATAAGTTAAATTGAGCGTGAATAATATTCGAATCCACCGGTCCCCGTGTCGAAGATTCCCTCCCTTAATGTCTCTTTATGCAGTTCGGTCTTTCAAAACTTACTAACACACCGACGCCGCAGAATATGCGATTTTTCACAAAGGAATGAGATTTTAATAGTCCCTCGTCGAATAATCGTAATTTCCAGATTCAGCTGCGAAAATGATTTCACGAATTTTTCCATCTTTTTTAAATTTCGCGTTGCGAGTGTTCGTGGACGCTTGTTTCATAGACCACGTAACTTCGCTTAACAATTAAATAACAGTTAGGAGTTTTTGTATTGAAGGAATTTTACTCCCAGTTCAGTTAAATCCGAATAATGTTTTTGTGGAACATATGGTCTTAAAATTTTAACGGTCGAGTTTTGAAGTAAAAGAATCCTGTCCAATGAAAGTTACTTTAATTTTGTAGTTTGAAAGTTAAATAGAAAGTTAGAATTTAATGTGAAGTATTTATTCTATCCATACAGCACATCTCGTTGCAGGGACGTTGCGATGTTGCATTTTTGCAGCGCAATATTGCTGTAACGTTGCTGCAACGTTGCCGTGTAATATTGCACAAAAGCGGACATAGGAAGATTCCTGCAACGTTGCAGCAATGTTGCGGTGCAATATTTCACGGCAACGTCCCTGCAATATTCCTGCACCGTTACGGCAACGTTGCAGCAACGTTTCGGCAATGGTAACACAACGTTTAGGAGAGTTTATAGCAACGGTCAATTGGTCATGTAACGTTCCGGTGTGATATTACAGAAAGGATAAAAAATGTAAGGGAAATTAATTAAATTACAATAAATATTGACGAGTGCTTCGTAAAATAATTGAATACTAAAAGGTGGCAAACATAAATGTGGTCTGTTTCATTGTTTTGTGTGCAGAATCTGATAGTATCGAAGAAATTTTTATTTCTATGTTCTTTAGTCATTTCAAGACTATTTTGTTTTGTTTTAAATAAAATATCATGTTTCTGTTTTGGTGTTATAAAAGAGCAAAAAAAGAAAAACTAGAAATTCTCAAAAGTAGAATAGATAATTAATAGATAATTAATTGATTAAGTAAAGAATCTGTATTTACTCGACTTACACCATCGTAGCGTTTATGAAACGTAAATATATCAAACCAGTTTCATTCACGTGAATTATTAATTATAATGGATGTATCATTATATTAATTAATAATAAATTACATAATATGTTTAATAGTTAACGATGTGAATTGTGAATATTTGATTAATTATTTTAAGCTGTCTGTAAATAAGTTATTTTAGACATATATGCTCTTTTTTAATGCTTTGCCAGCACTAAAGTAAAAATATAATATCCCATTTAAAATTCACAAAGTGCTTTCAAGATACCTATGATAAAAGTAGTAAAAAATTCTGTTCCATATTATTAAATTCTACATAAAAAATGATGAAAGTACAGTTTCTTAAGTTTCTCCGTATATCCACGCGTTTAGCATGTTTACTTCATGCTGTGCTCCCCTAGAAAGACTATGATTCAAGTAATTTTTTAAATAATGCCTGACAAAGAAATGGCCAAGACACAGTGGTTTGGAAACGATCTATGCCATTCCTTCAAAAGAATGATTTGCTCGTATAAGATGCTCAGGAATTCTCCTCTCACTCGCCTTGAACTCAATTGTGCGAATGCATGACGCTTCTCACATTAATTAATCGACAGTCTAATTGAATTGCGTTGTTAGTAAACCCCCATTTCAACGTGCCTTCAATGTTTCATTAAGTATGTGTAAAACGCGTGACAGCAGCGTTAATGAATCCTATGCGGAACACATCATGCCTTAAGTCGTAACTTAGAATTGAAGAAAACGTTTTTGGGTATTTTACTCGATATAGGTACATGCTTTTCCGGTTTTGAAAGTTCCCCGTACTGGCTGGAGCAAGCTTATGCTACAGCTCTTTGATACTGTGCAATGAATTAATTGATTACAGTGGAGTATCCTATGGGAACCTTGTTCGTTATGGGATACATACACCTACATATATACATTTGTATGTATACGTATTTAAGGATAGTAGATATATGTACATTCTTAATACAAAATATGTAAAATAAGCACATACAAATATACGTAGGTATTAATTTATTATGTTTAAATTTTATACATTGCACACATGTGTACGGTCGATTGTATTTCTCCGCGTTCGTTGTAACATATTCGTTCGTTGTAAATGTTTTGATTTAATGAGAAAAGCTGTTCGTTATAAGGTCGTTCGTTGTAGGATACCCCACTGTACTCGAAAATATGTTTAAAAATTGTTTCATTAACTGTAAAAAAAGTTTCTTTTTCTATTTCTGGGCAACATTATTTTACTAAAGCTATTTTTATTCTATTTTACTAACCAAGATGCGTCCCATGGCCTCATTTACGTAGATCTTCTGCTCGCCTGCTTTCAATCTCAGTTTTAGTTTTCTAGGGACTGGTTCGTCTCGAGGGCAATAGTACGTGATTAATTTAATGAGTATGCTATGTTTTATAATAATTTATGATTTCTGCTATATAAAAATCACATTTATATCTACTTCCCAAATTTGTCAAAAGTAATACATACTTTTGTTCACTGTATGTTCCTGAATCTTATGTACCATTGCATGTTTAAGCCTGTTATTCTCGAAAATGATAAAAGTGGATATACGATATTTGAGCTTTTAAATCTTTATGTTCATAGCCCATTTCTTACCGAGTGGAGTAACCATACGGTGTTAAGATCATAGTGGAAAAGTAGTAAGTAGAAAGCATTAAGTGCTCAGTTCTTGTTTTAGAAAGAAATTCTCGAAATTACAATAAATTTCAAATACTATGTTCAATATTATAATGATGCATTCATCTCTGGTAATAAGTATTTTTATCCCAATTTGGAATATAATGTCAGACACGCTCGCACTGTGAGCTACCGACGTATGCCTGACCATATATTGACCCTTTCTACTCGTCCGTCTTTTAAACCGTATAAAAGGCTAAAAGGACAAGAAGAGTTGACAAATTTAGAACTGCTTCTCGATTAAACCATTAACTTCTATCGAGTAATAACATGTACATTGAAGTCTAGTTAAATCAAATTTGATTAAGAAATATTTCTTAATCTATTTCTCGTGTTTTTCTATAGCGTCTGCGGCGGACGGGATGTTGTCCAAACAATTAATTCTAAACACAAAAATCAAACCAATCTATAAACTCAAATAATGTAGCAGACTACTCGAAGCCGAGCTTGATAAGGATATCAGCGTTCATCCCGAAATTAAAAAAGTAGGAGCTAAAATGTTGGCACAATTAACAAAGGAAGACCCCCAATCCGGAAATTCAAAAAATTATGAAACTTTGGGAATATGTAGAGGATATGTATTATGTAGCTATGTATGTTCCCTTGTAAGTATAAATTCACTTCTATGCAAGATCTATGACGAAGTAATAAATAAAAAGTGTCAGGTTTCGCTTTGTTCCTAAATGTGCCAATTCTTTACAATAACAGTGATAAAAAATATCCGAACACGCAAATCGAAATTTAGATTCGTTTTCTAGTGTCACAAATATATTTTACCTACTGTTCACGCTGTGTGTATTATATTTTACGACCATACGCAGGCCGGCCAAAATGTTGGACGATTTTAAGAAAATCAGTGTCGAATTCTTTCCTTTATACTTAGATCATCGTCTCCACACTTGTTTTTTTCTTCATTGTAGGTTTCGTTGATTATTTCATTATTTCAAGCATCAATTCATATTCTCCCATCAAGGACGAAAGCAACTTCCATATTTCCGCGACCCCATCCTTTTTCCGAAGCTTCTCCTTTTTCTCTACTCTTCATTTATTTCGCGGGAACTGCACACGGAGCATGCAAATGTAACGCATTACTTCAGGGCTCCGTGTTTTTCAAGTATCGTGTCGAGAATGAGTGGAACCCCCAGAGATTTGTTTTTTTTTTGCCGGTGCTCGGAGGACAGAGGGTGCACGAAGGTACGAACAAGAGGGAGACAGGGCGTGATAGGGACAAGCAGGGGCTGGCCTATCCATACGTTGAGATCCTACGATCCTTTGATCCTATTCTGATTTACTCACAGGTGAGGCGTGCGCGTAGGATCGAAGGCTTGCCAGAAGTACAAGTTCGTCGGGTGTTGTCGGAATTTTCATCGTCTCTGGCTCGATACGTATCGCACGGTGGCTCGAGTTATTGGCGTCGAGATGTTCGACACATTTCTTCGCGATGTTCGCGTGATTTATGAATCATTCTCGGGAATCTCCTACTTTCTTAGATCGACGAAAAAGCTTCCTACTAAAAAAGGGAACGCCGCGTTCTGAGTCGTGTTTAAGTAATGGTGGTTTCGGTGAAATCTCCACGAATTTCTTTACACTGAATTGCCTCTATGGGGAATTCTTCAGTTATAAATAGGAAGACATATGAAATTAAATTTAATTGCGGATCTTCCAGCTAAAAGGGTGAAGAAGATGTGTATAAAATTAGTGCTTTGACTTAACATTAAAAGGAGAACACTAATTGAAAAATATATATTTTCACATAATAAGTAGGGTAGGGTGGGGCTAAAAGTCCCGTTTTTCGTATAAACCTATGTAAAATTTAGTACTAACAATCTAGAAATATCTGGTGTTATTATGCTTTACGTTCACGAAGTTCATTTGTTGATACTGTTATTTTCTGTTGAGTTATACCACAAAATGTTTGTTAATGCAAAATGGACTTCCTGCCCCATGCACGGGGTAAAAAGTCCATTGCATAGGGTAGAAAGTCCCTAATGTCTGTTCGTGTAATATTAAACTAAATAAGTAAAAAACTCTTTTCAAATCAACAAATATTTATTAAACAGCATGACTTCTTTACCAAAAAAAAATATAAGTCAGAGGCTCACTTTGAACTAAAAACTAAAAAAAAATCGCTCAACTAAAACAAGAACACTATTTAAAGACTTTGGCATCATTTCTTTATAGTTTGACCATCTTACTATGAAAACAAATAATAAAATATATGTTTTCAGTCTGAGGGACTTTTTGCCCCAATGGTACCTCTATAGTTTCTGCGATATATACGTTAGAAAATATTATCATTTAGCAATAAACAATATCATGCACACATTACTATAAAGTAACATACAATTTTAACATACTTGGCTGATACGCTTTTAAACTGTGGTTTACTTCGTATAAAACAACAAAGACGACGTATTTCTATTAGTTTTCGATACATAAAATAATGAAGGCGTCGTGTAATTCGCACGAACGTCCAGGAGCGACTGGCGACTCTGTGATCACCTCCGTTTCTTCTCGCCTTTTACTTAGTATACTGCGAAACTCAATACATTGTTTAGGAATAGAGATTTTGAATTCGGGACTTTTTACCCGCCGGACTTTTAGCCCCTCTACCCTAGTAGGGTGATGGTACCTAATATCACCTAGCAAAAGTTAAATCGCTGTCAATTGGATAATAATTGATATTTTTGCATGCAGTTCGTTTCAAAGTAAAGAGAAATTATTCCTCTTTCATGTAGCATAAGTTGGAATCGTTGAAACCTGCAAAATTTTAATTAGTAATTACAAAAACGTTAGACATGCACAAATCGGGTCCTGAAAATGTGTACCTAATATCGCCTACTCAACAAGAAATATTGATTAATTCATGGATATAGGTATGAGTTTTTTAAGTCATTTTCACATGTGCTTTTATTATTGCTTGCTCTATAAATGTTTTTTTTTTTATCAATCTTTGATTAGGAATAGGTGTGAGAAAATATTTTATTACAAAAATATAGAAATAGGATTTTTAAAATATTTTATTTTTTACGTTCGGATGTATCTACATATTGGACAAATAAAGTTTATTTTGGTTGCTCTGCAAATTTTGTGACCCCACCTGTAACAAACATTACATCGAGAAAAAAAACGCTATTTTCATTAGGAAAATATTTGAATCGATTTCATTCCTTAAGTACGCCATTAATTAGGTATTTCTAGTAGATATTTTTGCATTCACAGAATTATTAGACTTACCTTTTTCGAATGTGATGTAAAATTGTGGTAATCCAATAAATTTTTACATTATTAAGATTCACTAAAGTACTTCCCTTTCTGGAATTGTTGATCACACGACGCTGCAATTACAGTATGTCTTCCTACATATGTTTAGGTACTAATTCAGTGCATAATCGATAAATTTTATTGCTTACTTTGCGAGATATAACGAGTAGCGATATTAGGAACATGGGTAATATTAGGTACCTACGGTCACAGTTGGGCAAAATGTAATCTAATTACAAATTACAAATTACGATTAAAATGTAATTGTGTAATTGATTACACATTATTTTTTGTAATCGTTAATTTAGGCAGTTGACCACAATTTTTGTCAACTACCTAAATTAACGATTACAGAAAATAATGTGTAATCAATTACACGATTACATTTTAATCGTAATTTGTAATTAGATTACATCTTGCGCAACTTTGAGTACGGTCACCCTAGTTATTGAGTTGATAAGTTTTTATTTCTATGTTTTGCGAATTTTTCCAATCTGGAGTTGTCCCTGACTTGCACCAAAGTGTCCAAAAAACGGATTCTTTATGTTAACTATGTACAATAAAAAACACAATTGTAAGTACGTCCGTCCTGATCTGTTTTTTACGTAATTGAGGGCTCGGATGCAATAACTAGCGCTCGAAAATGCGAAAAATTATTGTCCAAACGCTAAGAAATATTGGAAAATTAAATGTTGTTAAACTGTATTTTAAAATATATAGTGTTGTAAATCTCGTCACGACACACATTTTCTCTATTTACAGTTTGTTTATCGAATCGTTACTATTCGAGCTAAAAATTATAAACAAAAAATTTTTCATCGTCCAAAATCATTATTTCTTTAAACATAAATTGCGATAACTTGAGTAAATATTAAGGGATCGTTATGAGACTTAAAACATAACTTCAGAAAACTCTAGCGAAGCCGTAAAATGTATGCACAGAACCCTTATGTTAAAAAATGTAATAATATTTAATTAAAAAGAAATATTGGACATAACTCATGTTTTTCAACGTTCGCCGTTAAAAAGTATCGAGGCAATTTTGAGGTACATATAACTTGCAGCGACAAAGTTTTTCCGTAATATACAAGGAAGATTTTCACCAATTTTCACACTGATTAATAAATAATTATAGAAGATATGACGATATATATAAATCTCGCGCGCCACCAACAGTCAGCAGCTGCGTTGACAGTTGGCGCCGCGCGAGAAAAATAGCCCTCAATTAATGTTATACGATTCCTTGCTTCGAGCTTTGAAGTATAAAAGGAAATCCATTAAAGGACAATAACTTTTAAGTTAAAGCTAAAGAACAAGTAATTTTATACACCTATGTATATCTGAGTACAATTTTCTTATGAAAACGAGATAAACGGGAATAAATAATATCAATAATAACAAAAATTGAAAGTATGTACAATCTTGTTAATTTACGCCTTAGTAAACTAATCCTTCAAGCTGCTCAAAAAACAAGTATTGTTTCGACCAAATTTGAAAAATGTTATTCTGTTTTAAAGGGTGTCCCAATACTTTTGTCCGGCACTGTAAATAGATTAACAAAAATTGTTTCCACTCTTTCGCAATTTCGGATGACACATCGAGGCAGCGAGAGAGCATACGTGTTTGGCAGCGAAAAAAAGTGTAAAATGAACGGCGCAATTCGTGTACATGTCAATTTTGAATGAAATGGTCGAAATCCAAATAGTCAGATTGTCATCGGTTTAAACGTGGGGAAAAAAGATTGTCCTTCAGGAATCTATGTTTAACTGCCTATCCTCATGTAACAATCCCTTGTTTATGCCTTCTATGTTCGTCCATGGGAGAGCAACGTTTAATAATTCACTATCTCGCGGTCGGCTATTTCGCGGAACGTACTCGGGGACATTTCATCCGATACATTCGCGGGCGAGGTGTCTATGATGATTGCTAAACGATACCTGAAAACCGAATTTGCCGGCCCGACAAATTCGCGTATTAACGTTAATTACATTTCACCTTGGTCTCTTAATATCAAAATCCGCGCTGCATTAAATTTAATATCTTTTCCTGTTAGTTCAGATCTCCTGTTACACGTACTCGTCTGTCGATACGGTTCATTGTAATTGCAATTATTTGAGTGGCTTAAATATTTAACGTTTCGCTTTCGGTCTTGTGCCATTTTCGTTCCAGCTTTTTCGATGTCAATGATAGGGGCTCTTCAAACATCTTTCACTGTGATCTACAAATAGCAGCGTTTATCAACTGGTATTCTGCGGAATTCAAGGTCTGCGATATGAAGTTTAAGATTCCGTGAAAGTTATCGTATAATAAAATTCCTAATTCATTTGTTTTATTTATAAACTAGCAAAATACCTTCGAGGTTCGTTTCGGACCTAAGAGATATTAAGGATTTCATGAAAACATATTTCACCCCTTTTCACCACCCCCTTAGGGGTTGGTTAGGGAAAAATCTTGAAATGGTTTTTAGGCATTTATGTGGGTAATCTTTCGAAGTAAAAACTAAGTTGATATCTAATCGGGCCTAAGAGATATTAAGGAATCCGTGAAAATACGTTTCATCTCTTTTCACGCCCTTAGGGGTTGGTTAGGGAAAAATCCTAAAATTGGTTTTTAGGCATTTGTGTGGGTAATCTTTGTGAGTAAGAACCAAGTTGATATCTAATCGGGCCTAAGAGATATTAAGGAATCCGTGAAAATACATTTTATCTCTTTTCACCCCCTCAGGGGTTGGTTAGGGCAAAATCCTGAAATTGATTTTTAGGGACGTGTGTGCGAAACTTCCGTATGTAAAAATCAAGTTAATATCTAATCGGGCCTAAGAGATATTAAGGAATCCGTGAAAACACATTTCACCCGTTTTTCCCCCATTGGGAATGGAATTTCAAAAAATCCCTTCTTATCCAGCACCTACGTCGCGAAAGGAATATACCGCCGAATTCCATGTTTCTAGGATTAGCGGTTTGGGCTGGACGATGATGAATCAGTGACACAATGATTATATAAGTATAGATGATTTATTTCCATGTTCAGATCGGGGGTTACGTCAAAGGTTAGTAGATAAGTTTGGAAAGGTTTCGTGGCAAAATTTAGTTAGGAAACGCTGATCTATCGTAAAAGAGACAGTACCACTTTGGTATTGTCTATTCAATTTGATTAAAAAGCAGGGCTGGTGGTGATCCACGATAAGAGGGACATTTTACATCGCCTCCCAGTCCATAAACACTTTGTGTCTCAGAGATACATTTGAATACTTGTAAAAAAATTAAATCAAATACACAGTGTTTTAAAGTTACGAAATTTGTAAGCTTCACTTTCATATCACCCATTCAATTTTATTAAAAAAAGAAACCACAGGTACCTAGCGATCCACAGTTTAAAAAATCCTAGTCTATTATCGACTAAATATTATTGCAATTCTCCTCCACAGAACCTGTAACTTATTTTGTGCTTCGCAATGAAATTTGTTTCTATATACTTAAAGGAATTAATTATTTATATAATTATGGATGGAGCAGGACATGAGCTATTAATTGGAAATGTCCTATTTCGATGCTTCACGAGTAAATTAAATTTTCATTCCACTCTTTTTATAAATTATGCCACTATCAAACTGTTACTACAATCTTATGTAACATTTAATTTAATGAATCCCAAGTGCAGCGAAGATCGAATAGAATTCAATTTAAATAATAATCACACACACTCATTCAACGCCTTTCTCAAAGCAACGGCATCCGCAGTTCGTTAACTTAAATCTATTCCCCATTAGTAATCGATAGTAGTTCTTGCCCGCATAGAAAGTTCCAAGACACGTTTCCACTTCTATTTACCACGGAACAAAGCCTCGGCAGGTTTTGCGCGGTGCAACGCTAACACGGCAAGCAGTGGAAAGCCCCGTGAACGTTATTCGGCTGTATCGCTACGTTACATACATTTTTTATAGCGGTAGCTAGTGCGAAAACGTGTCAGCGTGTCTGTGGGATATTATTAATGGTCGATCATAAGGTCTCTGCTAATGAATCACAGTGATAAGATTGGCATTCGACCGTTAAATTACGCCCCGTTACCAAAGTGGAAATAAAATTCGTCGGCGAATCGTTGTCCGTGCAAAAGTCACATTCGACTGGCGAATCGAGTAATTATGCCCCGCGGAAGCACCCATCGGGACGGGTTTGAAATCCTTCGACGAAAGGTCGAAGGTCCCGGGTCAGCCATATCACGGGAATGCTCATCGCCGCGAAAGGGCCGTTTTCGCGCGGACAGCAAATTTATAGGGATTTCTTGGGAATCTCTGCGAAAGCCCACGCCGGGCATCGACGACGCCGCTTAACTTTTGACGTGGTCCGGGGAGGTGGTTTCCAGCAGATGTGTGCTTAGCCCTTTGAATCCATCTGTCGTCCGCAGTTTCCCCATTTTTAATTGAATTTTTTCACTCGCTAGGAAAGTAATTTATCCTTTTTATCTCCGAGCAGAATCACGGATTCCAATTGAAAGAAAGTTGAACTAGTGTCTTCCCCAGATGGCCGGCCGTTTGCCAGGGGTGCTCTGAAACACGATAAAGCGATCCCCTCGAAATAATTAGAGGTCGCCCGTGACCGATACACTCCGCGGTGGATTATAATTTTTATATTTACGCGAGCCCTTTTGCTGTGTTTGTTCATTGCTGTACTGTTGTCACTGTTTGTACACGGTGTTTCGCTTAGTTTCCTGTTATTAATCGCTCGGCTGCTACTCGAGATACGAAAATATGTGCAGAGGCAGGGCTGATTCGTTTGGGAGGGAGAAATTTCATCAACGAATTTTCATTTACAATTATTTACTAAGGGTTTTATCTTGTGTTATATCGGTTTCGTAGTTGCACCCGATAGGTAATTCTTTATGAAGTTTATATTACGATCTTTAGACTTCTTCGTTATTGTAACGTTACTAATTTGATGCGCTTGTCAACATTGGTCCTGCATAAGGGCCCCTTAAATTTGTACAATGTGTATGACACAAACTAACGAATCAAAATTCAATGTAAAAACTATAAGTACAGTTAAACACAATATTGTAAATAAAGTGTCTTTTGCAGTTTTATTATAGGTACACAAGCATACTTTGCAATGAAAACCGGGAACACAATATAGCCCCTAATTTCATCTACACTTCATTTAAAATCCATTCGAAAAGTCTCCCTCACTTCTGCCCTACACTCCCCTCTAAATTAAGAAGGGGAAACAGAAAAATACAACAATAGGGGAATAGACATGAGATAGGTAAAAAACGATAAGAAAAGAGGATCAAAGGAGAGCATTGAAAGTGAAAGAAAAAAAAAAAATTCAACGAATAGAAAAGAATTTAAGACTAAGTTTATATTTATATATAAATTATAATAAATATATATATAAATAATAATAATTTAGGACTAAGTTTATATTTATATATAAATAATAATAAACATAGTCTTAAATTCTTTTTTATTCGATGAAAAAAATAATTTCTTTCCTTTCACTTTCAACGAACTCCTTTGATCTTCTCCTCTTATATTTTTTTTATCTATTTTATATCTATTCCCCTATTGTTGTATTTTTCCGTTTCCCCTCCTTAATTTAGAAGGGAGTGTAGGGCAGAAGTGAGGAAGACTTTTCGGATTGATTTTAAATGAAGTGGAGACGAAATATTGGGCAATATATATTTATATATTTATTAAATTAAAATAAAGAATCAAATATAAATATATATTTTATTACTTAAATGTATAAAATAATTACATTATAACAAATGATTTATATTACTAAAGATAATTATTAATTTACTTATCCCTTATCCTTTAAGGGATCATTCCGGTTAGCGCGCCGAAAAATTAAGCGATTTTCAGGAATTTATCGCGACGAAAATAATTATAGTAATGGAATAAAACTTTTTTCTATTTATTAAACTACATTTCTACCGCAAATAAAAAATATAAAAGTAATAAAATTATTGCTTTTCCAATGGTTTTGAAAGTGGTCTTGATGACATGTTTAAAAATTCATGCAAACATAAAAAAATCCAAACAGATTCTTGATCAGTATGTCTGTCGCTATCGATCGGACTATAATTAGTGATTTATCTTCAAAATTAGCAAAATGGCAGGCAAATATGCAAGAAAAATGTTTTTTCTTTTTTTTTTCTTTTGGTATTTTCGATTTTAAAAGTAGGTTAGACTCAATGAAAATACTTGGTTGTAGTCCCTGCGAGAGTCACAGGTGTGCAGAATAAGTAGTAAAATTTATCAAGCAATCGGTTCGATAGATTTTGAGACCTTATCTTCACGATGTGGACAAATGACGTTTCGAGAAAAACGCGTTCAAAGTTTTCATCTATATAGGCCGAGCCTCTGCGCTCCCTACAAAATGCCTCTGTACAAGCTAAAATAATTGGAATTTTTCCATGAAAATTTAACAGTTTATTCTTGAGGATATGTACTTTCGAAAAATGTTTAAAAAAAAATCGACTTTTTTCAACCCGTCTAACCGGAATGACTCCTTAAATTGAACTTATCCCTTCTAACCAAAAGTCACTTTTGAATTTACTAAAACATAAATAAAGAAACCATAGTAAAGAGCTAAATCTCGAAAATTGCATGTACTTCTAGAACCTAAATAAAAAACGTAAAAACACTCTCCAAAGCAACCTAACTCTCTTCGAAGCCCTTCACCTTCAACCGCTCCTCGCAACTCTCGTCTTGAAAAAAAAAAAACAAAGACCAAAACCTCCAATATTTCATCGACCGAGCGCCGCCATTCCTCAAGGGCGACCGATTAATCCGACCGTCTGCGTATTAATCCCGCCCCGGCAATTAATAAATGGCAACACACCTCGGGAGGGTCGAGCCGCAACAATCGATCGGCGCGTCTCCTAATATAATCCTATTTACCTCGTTAAGAGGGTACGCGGCGGCACGTTAATTCCAGGTGTCCCCGGGCTCCGAGCCAACGGACTCCTTCGTCCTTTCCACCTGGCGGGCACGTAGCATAAAGGTTCGTCGGTATACATAGAATCCTCTGCCCTCGCTAATGACATTCACCGCGATTTCCACACGGTAAATTAGACTCGGACTGAATGTGACTTTCTTTTCCCATCGGTCGAGGGCCTTCCCCGGCTACGTGCCCGCCAGCCGAGGGACGGGGCGGCCCGAGGGGGTGGAAAAAGGAGAGGAGCAGCGACAGCGACGATGGCTGACGGGGCTGCGTCTCTCAGGCGTAGGGCATTAATGAGGTGGGACCGGGCGGGCAAAGTATCTGCGCGAAAGGAGATTTAAAGTTTAGCCAACTGTTCACGAGCCTGGGACGGATGTCGCGCGTAAATAATATGCTAATCCACGCTGTCCGCGCTTCGATTCTTTCCCCTCCCCGCCGTTTCTCGGTGTCCGTCTTTGTTCGACGACGTTTTCTTTTTATCCCTCCCCCCCCCCCCCACCCGCGCCGAACGGCGCAGCTGGCTGGACGACACAGCCTGCTCAAACTCCCCCGGGCTCCTCTCTAATCTGGCGAAAGGCTAATGCATGTTATTCAGGGAGGAGGACTCTCGATATCGACTTCGGCTGTCGCTTCTACGCTATGGAGACGGCCACTCGCGAGGACCTTTGTCGTTCCTCGGTGTAAAATAATTTCAAGGGGGACAAGCTGGGAGAGCCGATCTCAGGCGATCCATCGTCCACTTCGGGAGCCTGGGAGGGAATAAAGGAATTAACAGGATTCGCTGATCCTTCGGGCGAGCATTGCAAGGGAGGTGGATTTTATAATAGGGAGGGGATGCTGTAACGTCTTAGAGCGTGGGCAATCCTGGCGCGACTGTGCTAGAGAGTTTTTTTTTAGATGAAACACTTTTGTGGCTTACTGCTGGTATTTCAGATTCATTCGCTTTGCAGGGACGGCGACGGGTTAAAAAAAGATTCAATGAGATAGGAATTCTGGAAAAGGCTTTTAGTGATGACAGCGTGTATTGTAAGTGGTATCGGAAGTTTGTTAGCCATGCTTGTGTTCTGTACGAATACTTTGGGAAATAGGAGGAATATTTATGGGGATGATAGAATTCTAGTAGAAAATTTTGATAAGTTGTGCGAGTGACTTAGTGAACAAAGGTGGCATTTATAAATATTATGGAAATTTAATGGAATATGGTCGAATCTTGGGTAGTTACTTCTGTTTCGCACGCAGGTTCTCTAAAGAAGCATGCTACACACTAGGGGTGTGCGGGTACCCGACTTTTCGGGCTCGGGTCGGGTCGGGTAAAATCGGGCGGGCTCGGACGGGGGCCCGGGACAGACGGGCCTACGAGTAGTCCGAGTGTGTCGTGTAGCTCGATTGTATCGGGTAGCCCGATTACTTCGGGTAGCGTGATTGTGTCGGGTAGCTCGATTATTTTGGGTAATGCCTTGCTTGATAAGTTGATATACCTACATATTCAACTTATGCACCTTACATACAAAATTAATATACAGGTTGTAGGTATCGAATGAAGGTCATTTTGAATAAATCCGTTAGAAGCATTATTTTTTCACGTGAAAATTATCTTATTCTAAAGTTACATATAGGTAAAGATTTTGTACATGTTTGCCGAGTACTCGGTTGTTTAAAAAAGCTGAGTATGTATATCAACTTATCAAGCACCGCATTACCCGAAATAATCGAGCTACCCGACACAATAGGGCTACCCGACACAATTGCGCTACCCGAAGTAATCGGGCTACCCGATACAATCGAGTTACACGACACAGTCGGACTACCCGTAGGCCCGTCTGTCCCGGGCCCCCGTCCGAGCCCGCCCGACTTTACCCGACCCGACCTGACCGCTCGGGTACCCGACACATTTGATTACCCGCGCATCCCTACTACACACTAGGGTGGCCCTTATTTTCAACATGCGATTTCTTTTGCTCTCACCTCCTAATATGGTTCCATTTCATAAAAAAATATTCCCTGAAAAATATTATTGCAATTGGACAACAGGAAAGGGTGCCGACCAGGCCTTACAGTTTAGAATTCATCAATGGTTTGGATGTAAAGAATTTCTCAAAAATGGTAAGCCCTATCGAAATTTTGTTCAAATAGTACTAAAAGAGCATACAATTTTCTACAATTATTGTATTATACATTTTTTTCGTGCATCCTACCATTTTTTAGATAACAGCGTTTGAATATTCAAAGGTCCGCACTACGCGCGTATAGACAATACGTCACGATGTACAGGTGGTACACGCAAGGTGCGAATTCAAACGCTATTATTTACAAAATGGTTGGAAGAACGAAAAAATTATACATATAGTAATTTCCTGTAGAATAGCAATAAGCGGTTACGTCGTAAACATTGTAATTTTATTATCTATGTAATACCTCACAAAGCATTTTTTCTTATTAACTGTATAGTGTATACTAAGGGCTTGTCCCGTTTAAATAAATAATAATAATAATAATAATAATTGTAGAAAATTGAATGCTCTTTTATTATTATTTAAACAAAATTTCGATAGGGCTTACCATTTTTGAAAAATTCTTCAAATCGAAACTATGGATGAATTCTAAACTTTAAGGTCTGGTCGGCACCCTTTCCTGTTGTCCGATTGCAATAATCTTTTTCAGGGACTATTTTTTTTAATGAAATGGAACCATATTAGGGGGTGAGAGTAAAGAAATACATAAAAAAATTCGGCACGTATAAATAAGGGCCACCCCACTACACACAGTGGCGGACTGACCAGGGTGTCAGCTTGTTCGATGGCACGAGAGCCCTGTGGGCCCCTGAAGGGGTTAGACTACTGTGAGGCGCCGAAAAAGTAGGTAATGTTCTGATGCAAATTGTAGAGAAACTAATGATCCGATTAAATTATGGTTTGGCACATAATTTTAGCATACTGTAAATCATTAAAAGCAATTATACAAATTAAGAAAATATATAAGGTAAGTGGGGTTAATAAGGCCCACCTGTCATTTATACTTGGTAGGTCAATTATAAGGCTCAGGAAGTAACCAGAGTAGGGCTGGTACTATTGGAATAATTTAATATTCAAATATTTTACAAGTATTCGAATGCTTCGAATATTTGAGTATTCGAATGTTATTATTCGAATATTTAAGTATTCCGTAATATATATATATATATATATATATATATATATATATATATTAGGGTGGTCCTTACATGTATGGTAGAAAATCAAAGTTTTTAAAATTTTCTTCTGACCCTTTCAGAAGCTTCCAAATAGTTTAAAAGAATTTCGTCTAAAATTTTGTTAAAATATATTAAGGATTAAAGGTCGCTCAATGGCATTGAAATATGACTATTTTGGTATAAATTGATAGAATTTTTTTCAATAAGGACAAAATAATTTTATTATCTTTTAAGTGAGAGTATAACATTAAAATTCGGGCACACATCGTATAGACGAAACGGGTTTATAACGAGTGCTTACTGTATTGTGTTGTGGCATAAGGCTTTATATGCACATGTAAATTTCTCTCATCAGCAGCTCTCGAATCAGATGCAGACGCAAACTTTGACGTGCATTCTATTCAGGTTGTTAAACGCATAGATAAAAGCATGGTTTCGGATTCTGATATATAAATATGGGCCCCGTTTCATTAAAATTGACAAGTGACGATTATGGAAAGTCGCAGTTGCCAAACTTGTGGTACATGCGAAATATAAAGTCCTTGAGCGACCTTTATATATCAAAATGTACAAATAAAAAACACGAAGATATTTTTTTTTGTCGAATAGAAGATTTTAAGAGGGTCAGACAATACAAATTTTAAAGTTGAAAAATAAGGACCACCCTCTCTCTGTGTGTGTGTGTGTGTGCTCCGAACTTTGTTTTACGAAGGGTAAATGGTGTACTATCTAACTCAATTTTGGATTATTTGAAACAAAAAACGAAATTTGTCTATTAAGTATAATGCAATGCCTAAGCATTAACGGAGCCATTTTGTTTAATATTTTGAAAATTCACCGAATAACAGCGGTTTGAAGAAAAGAATGCCGAATTTCGCGAAGAATTAAATCGGCATTTTTTCTCCAAGGCGATGTTATTCAGCGAATTTTTTCGATCAGCATATACCTATACCTACTCTTGCAATTTGTATATCTACGAAAAATTTCAATCGAAAAGATATCCGCTATTATTTCCTATGTCAGATTATTCAATTACATTGTTCAACTCAAAGTCGAAAGAAATTTACAATTATTGATAGTATTAGATGGTGTACAAGTTACCTACATATATTAAAAAAAAAATTAGTTTACCCTGAATCGCACCAGCGCCAGTTGCCTCGCACTGTGAAGTGCAAGGATAAGGTGCAGCGACCTTTTTCTACGTATCCGCGAGGGTTCACAAACTTTTTCTACGGGAATTCTTAAAAGACTGTTCGATGTCTATGTGTGCGGATTTGTGTGCACGTGTGTGTAGATACAGGACGTTTCACAAGGCGAGATATTATTTATCAGAAAATAGAAATTTACAAATATGAGACAAAATACAGTATTTTACAGTACTGGAAATATTTATTGCATCTCTCGAATAAATACGTTATCATTTGTACCTCCCTTATTATTAGCCCTAGGAAAATATTGTTGGCCAAAATAAGTTGGATGCGAATCCTTTTATTAATCATATTACTATGAAAATTCTGTGTACTACATAAATTTGGGAGTGATGCAATATAAATATTCCCAGTACTGTATGTCATTGAAATTATTGGGAGTTCATAATTCCTATTACTATCTTCCACGTTTAGCTTCTCTGCACCATCATAATACACAGAAAATAAAATGACAGAAACTGGTATCTACATATATCTATGAACGATTTCTAAACAATAATTCAATTAATTCAATGATTTGCAATGATTTTCATACAAAATTTAGTATCTTGAAATTAATTTTGATGCATCTAAAAAGACGTTGAATTTTTTCAATCAAATCAGGAATAATATATTAGCAGTTCCTGTATTTTTCAAAACATAAATTGCTATAATCTGTGTAATTCGATGTCAATTAATAAATCTGAAGAATAGATGGCCATTGATTCATTGGGAGTAGAATTTCATTTTATATTTAGCTTAAATATATATCGTTATATATTCGCTCACACCATGCGCTATGGAATACGCTGTATAAGGACGTATCGATGGCAAATTACGGAAAGGGGAGGACTTATCGAACGTAGCCGCAGGCTGCAAGAAAAGTTCCGATCCGGGTAGTCCATTAAAATCAAGCTTCCTAGAGAAATAATTTTCACATATCCAGACAATCGTTCACGTATCCATATACTAGTGTCTAGTAGCCTTCTTATCGGGTTCATTTTCCAATGAACTTCTTTTTGTATCTGAAAGACAAAATATTACTAGATAGACAATATTTATTGCTAACCAATCAATTTTTTAATTTAAGATTTTTACGGTTTTTTTTAAATCTTTTCCAATTTTTGTGGTTCGTGGGTGTTGCTTATATAAAATTTATTTCTTCTTTCTTTTTATTCTTCTTCTATACATTTTCTGTAAATAAATATATTATAGTGACACGTTTTTAAACACTCTTATCTCGAAACTGCAATTTAAGAGATTAACATTTTTCAAGAATCGTAAGAACTTTTTTTTACAAACGTCCACTGGTGAAGTTTGAACAATTCCGGCTTATGATGTTGTGTTGCACGTTCGAATAAAATTTCTGCAGTTACGTACAAGTGTGTAGTGCATCAATGTTGTAAATTACGCGAGAAGCAATTTGGCCATTACCTGAATACAACATTTTAAGAATCCTCCGGATATTTTCATTATTAGTTTTTAAAACAATACTTACATTTGACGTAGGAGACTGACGTTCTCGTTTTAGTTACAATAAAAGTCGTGTTAAAATTTCGCTGATATAAAGTGGCATTTAAATTAGGATGAAACTGAAACCCGCACTGCGAAATTAAGGCTTGTGCGAGTCTTTTTATGTTACCTGCAGCTATTTAAATTTTATCTTTGCCTTGATCACGGACCTCCCATTTCGAAGTTTCTATTTTTATCGCGCGAAATCCTTGTCTTTGTCAGTTTCGTTTTTATCCTTACGAGTTCTATCTTCCGGCGCACTCTTTCTAAGTTTCCTCTACTTGCAGCGGTATAACGCTACCTCAAACGAGACAAGAAGAAGCTTCAACCTTTATATTTCGACTTTATATTTTCACCTTATTATCAAATGTTGGAGGTTCAGAGCAAATTTGTCCCAACGACGCAGTTCGTTCTTTATTTAAAAACTCGCGCTCAAAGTTCAAAAGCATTTGAAACACGAGGCAGGTACGAAACAAGAGAAGAGGACAGATATGAAAGGGGGACGAAATTAACTTGCTTAATTTCACTTAAGTCTGGCAAATTTATATGCGTTTTCAAGTAAAGCGTTTTGCAAAGTATTCTTATTTTGTCTCTTACCAGTGACAAATTTGGGGGAAATAGTGAAACTATCTTGTCTGATTCTTGAAAGTGAAATGTATGTGCATATAACTCGTCTGTTTTAAAAATAGAGTCCTGTATAGAGGTTTACTCGTACAATGTACAATCTGAATGCCAAATGAATTACAAACAGCTACGTTTTTATTTAATTTATTTCCCGTCTTGCTTGTACATTTGATGAAATTTAATATTAAAGCTAATTACCCCGAGCAGATGGATTTTATTGATGAATGAAAGGATAATGGCTGCATCGCAGCAGTTTTTTAATTTTTTATGATTCCGAGATTCGAATGGAATCAGATCATACTAACTTCCAGCCAGACAGAATTATTTTTCGAACAATAATTAACCGAATTTTGCTTATTTTCACGGAAGTTTTTACTTAATAATGAGGTTCCAATGAATGAAACGTGAAAAATTATTCAGCATAATGGCAACCTCATAATTTCCTTCTTTTTGTTATATTTTACCTTTCGTAAGTAGCTATACTTCAGCACATTATTACCACCCAATCGCACCAGGTTTCTATCTACGAAAAGGCCGAACTTAGTTCGTTAACAATGAAAACAAAAAAATACAGAAATCACAATTCACATCGTAACGTATATCAACACCGTCACCAAACAATTTCAATGCTTCTACCAGCCTTCAAATCACAAGAAAACACTCTTCCTCCTACAAACTCTTTACCAACAAAAATAAAAAGCAAATATCCTGTCTATGCAAACATACCAAAATCACAGTTCCCATTCAAACCAATATCAACATCATCGCCAAAAGAATATCCACGCTCCTACCAACCTGACGAATGGCAAGAAAACATTGCCCCGCGCTGAAAAACAGCTTCCTTTGTCCCCTTTCCAAGCAGACCTGTAACTTCCTATTTTAGAGGCTCTGCCTGAATCCGATTCGAGAGTATTACCCCTCGTTGACTATCATCTGTCACTTGCACCAGCCTTCCCGTTCCTCGCGGGGAAAAGAGTCCCCGTTGTCTTCAGCTTCCCCGAGCCGGCTCCGCGACGGCGACGAGACCTCCGATCAGGACTCGTCAGTCAACGCGGATCAACCGAAGAAACCGGCAGAAAGGCTGCGGAGGGCGAGGAGCCACTGTTCTTGCGGAGATACGTCACGCGGGGCGGAAGTCGAACTAGTATAGGGGCTGGAAGCGAGGTGGGGGAAGAGGAGTACCTACGGATTGAAGCCACAAACCAGTCTGCAGTATATTCTTATGTAGGCCTAGAGGAGCAGAGTTTCGGCAGCTTCCAGGAAAATTTACGAGCTTCGAGCTGATGGGGTTTCCGTGCTTGCCCGAACCTGCCACCTAATATCTTTACTGGGGCTCCCTCGATCTCACTCTCCTCACCCCCTGCCCCTGCGCGCCGTTCGTCACACGTACATAATCGAAATACACACAGATACCGGGCGTCGTTTTATTATTTTACCTCCCGGATGGTGAGGTGCTGTTTCCCTCCGCTGCCCCCTCGTGAAAGCGCGGGTGCATAGCACGCTCGCGTATTGAACGTAATAAAGGCTCGATAAGAATGTTGCTCGTCGCTGCTGATAAAGGCCCTTGGCGGGCTCGCGCACAGCGAGGGATTACGAAATTGAAAGTTGAACTTTCTTGTGGAGTTCGAGCACGAATTGAATTGAGGAGAGGGGTGAGGTTGGGTATTTTATTTTGGCGGAGGGTGGTTTAGCACCGTGGGAACTTGGGGGGGGTGATAGGACAGGAGACGGGGCGGAGGGGATGGTTGCATGATTTAAGGGCACTTGTTTTTAGTGAACATGCTATTTCTGTGGGGGTAATACTGAATCTGTGAAGTACACTTGCAGTATGTTTCTTAAGGGGGTATATCCGTTCGAACGCTCGGAAAATGTGTACATTTTGGGGATTTTTTTACAAGTCAATGGCTTGATGAAGATTTTCCGTTTTTATACTATATTTACATAGTATTATGAACTACTTGAAAAAAAAGTTCCAGTTAAAAAATTATTGTCTTTTGGAAGTTATGGATACATATTCGAAACTCTGTCGATTTTAGACAGCTACACGGTGGCCCTGAAAAAAGCTGTATGTCGTGTGTGAAATCAAAAACAGTAAATTTTTTTTTATAAAATATGTTAATAGCTATCGACCTACGACGCCTCTTTTTATTCCGATTACCCGTTTATTATTTATAAAGATAGAAAAATTGGCCTTTTTCGTATAAAAATTTAACTTCATCTTTGATAACATCATTTCTTTATTTTTAAAAATTTTTAAAATCGGCGCCGTGAGTCGATAGTCCTTAAAGGGGTACAAGGGTATTAGATAGCTAAAATGAACGGCTTGATTTGTGTTGGATTGAAAGATGACTAATAATTCGTACCAGTTGCACGTTTTACAATATTTTATTGCGGATATAACACGCATTTTAAAACCAGGAAAACTTAAAAATATTAAAAATTGACCGAAGAACAAAGCGCCAAAGTGAATAGCTACTACTATATTTCCGTATTACTTGCATAATTCTTTCTCTAATCTGCGCTTCAGTGCTCAGTGTATATACAGTGCTGGACAAAGTATTGGGACACCCTTTAAAACAGAATAACTTTTTTAAAAATGTCCAAACAACTTGAGTTTTTTTTTGAGAAGCTAGATTAGAAGGATTAGTTTACTGGGTGCCGCGTTTTGTCGTTTTGAAAAAATTGCAATTTGTCGAAATAATTAGCCTGCAATGAAAATTTAAAAATCCCGTTTGCAGATTCAAGTAAAGTTGTATAGATGCTGAAAATTTCATCGTAATCATGCGGAATACGGTTTATATACAAAAACCGACTTTTGAAAAAACTGGTTTTCGAATTTTCACAAAAAATATTATTAAAATAGAAAATAAATATTTGTACTTATTTAAATTTTTTTTATTCTTTTTTAATATTTATGGAATTACAAAAATATAACAAAATAAAATATACTCTTATCTACATAAAACCAAATAAATAAAAAAAAATTAAAATAACTAAAATCCGTACAAATCCGCACAATTTTTGAGTTCATTTAATATTTATGAATCTACAAAAATATAACACAATAACATACACTGAATACAAAATCAATTGAAAAAAAAACTAAAATAACTAAAATCCGTACAAAATATAAATTATAAATCTTTATTTCATTTGGTATTTTTCTTCTGAAAATATGAACTCATGAAGTTTAACTTAGTTTTACAGTAAACTGTTACCTACTACAATATGCTTTTGTCCGAGGCGATTTCAAGTCAAAATGTTAACGTTTTTAATTAAATAATTAATTCATTTTTACATATTAATTCTAGTATATAAAACCGGTTGTTTTAAAATTTAAAAACCGGTTTTCGAATTTGATAAATTTATAAAAAAAATGGTTTTAAACCCGGTTTTTGAAAACCGACAAACCCTAATGCGGAAACAAGGGACAGGCATGGAAATATGTAAAATCTTTAGGTTTATTACAGTTGTAGGTCGAAAACTGTGATTTCCACCACTTTTAACTGTTTGCAGCTCATAGCTACGACAACGCTATAGACAAAAATACAATATAAGGCCACCCTAAAGGACAATTTAAACGACAAAAGATCAATACAAGGATTATTGGACTACCTAAAACACATTAAACTGTACAAGAAATTGCAAACCAGGCCCTAGAGGTCTCTAATAACCCATACAAGTAGTTGATGCGACAATAAATAATAGAAAAAAAAAAGAAGAAGATATGACGATTTATCTTCACTGTTCTTAAGCTTTCCAATTCTCCTTTCTCCATTCTCTTTCCAACTCCTTCCCCACAAGTATCATCAAACCATTAATAAGGCATAGATGAAATTCCAAATTATTTAACGATCATTTCAACCCTTCCCTTCTTCAAAAATCAGATCCAGCTATGCATTAAAGTATTTCCTTCTCTTCTTCGGTTTGCTCTGGCCTCCTCTTCCTTTCATTTACCCGACCCTTTCCCTCATATTTCCTCTCTACTTATCTACGTCCGACCTTCATTCGTCACATTCTTCCATCCCTTACTCTTCGCCCTTTCTCTCCCATACCTTTCCCAATCAGCCGTCCCTCTGATTTCACAAAGTCTGTCCGTCGATCGAGCATCTTTCTTCCCTCCGTTCCTCCGTTTTGTCCCTCGCCTGCCGATCCTGTCGTTCCGTTCCAACGTGCCCCTTTCCGGTGAAACGTTCACGGTACCGGAAGGAAACGAATCGATAGCATACGCTGTCTTTATTACCGCTTGAACGTCGACCAAGGCGATTTATGGCGGGACCAAAGACTCCGCTGGCCTTCGTTCCTCCGCCATTCCTGGCTGCAGCTTTTCTTGTACCTTTACATTCCGCGACGTTCTGGTCCATTGTAGAATGGGCCACTCAGAGATTGTATATAACCGCCTTGCACGTTGTGAAGAGATTCGAGAGGGAAAGGGGCTGGCCCGAAAATTGTTTCTCCATTTTTCCACCAGTTGACGTCTGTTTTAAGTTCCAATCTATTGGAGGCTCCAGCCGCTTCCTTGTTGTCACTGTAATTACGGAAACTTAGAAGGTTAAGATTAATTTTTTCGCCCTTTCTTTTCCTTCGAGGTGGTAATTTTAAGCGTAGCATTGCACAAGACACCGTGAATAATTTTGCTTCGGAGCTTTCTTTGCAGTAGAGGCGTTATATGAGCCTGTTTTAAAGGTGATAGTTATTTAGGCACGCAATTAAGTTTCTTGTGTACTTTGAATATAGTAATTTTGTTTACAGATGAGATACTGAGATAAATGAGAATTTTATGAAAGTTTACTGTAGTATTTAAAGTATTACTGCAGACTTATTTTATTGGAGAAATTAAATTTAATCTCCAAAAATAGGAGGATGAATTTTTGGAAAATTATAAGTTGATTTTATGCCATTATTCTTTGGTTGATAACTGGAGAACGAAAGGAAGTATATATCAGCGACTTTTCAAATACAAATTAAAAATTCTTGAGAGTTAGAAAAGCATCAATGCATTGTCCTTGTATCTAAACGTCGAAAGTTTCGTACGTAAGGCGATTGGAAGGGATTTCCCTCTTCGCGACAGGATAGGGGGAAGCTGTCAGAATTTCGATCGAAAAAGGAAGCCTAAACAGGGCGCAGGCTGAACTTCGAAAACAATTTTTCAAGTCTCGTAAGCTCCGTGGGGGAGCCATCAGCGGTCTCGTGTTTGATAAAAAAAATGTACGACAAAATTTCAATGAAAATTCTGTTCCCCCTGATACCCCCGGCATCGGTGTGGGTCATTTTTTAGAATCTTCAGTTGTAGGTAGAATTTACAGCTTACCGTAAAATATACAACGTAACATATTATCTACACAAGTGTAGGGTAGGGTGGGGCTAAAAGTCCGGCGGGTAAAAAGTCCCGAATTCAAAATCTCTATTCCTAAACAATATATTGAGTTTCGCAGTATACTATGTAAAAGGCGAGAAGAAACGGAGGTGACCACAGAGTCGCCAGTCGCTCCTGGACATTCGTGCGAATTACACGACGCTGTTACGAGCCGAGGCGGAGGGCAATGTGAGTGGCGGCTGCGAGGCCGAGGATTGAATTGTTCGTTTGAGTTTGTTAGTAGCGGACGAACCGGGGTCTGGTATTCACGGGAGCCACTAGGAAGGTAAGCTTCACGGACGAACCGGGGTCTGGTATCCCCGGGAGCCACTAGGGAGTTGGAAATCGTGGACGAACCGGGGTCTGGTATCCCCGGGAGCCACTAGGGAGTTGGAAATCGTGGACGAACCGGGGTCTGGTATCCCCGGGAGCCACTAGGAATGCTAGTTTAGCCTCGTAACTTTATAATGTGATACACCTTGAGCGGTAAAGGAGTATCTATGTGGGTTTATCTCGAAGAGGGAATTCAGATGATGATTGATTCAAATAAAAGAACTCTGAATTAGAAATTACTAATTATATTCTATAAGTTCAGTCTTCTACAATTGTTTCAGTGTTCAATTGTCGCGGTACCTAAGTCCACCTCTCGGTTTTGACGCACTGAGAAATGCGGGGGTCTCAAAGAGTTTAATAGTAACAACACCTATCAGCAACTCTGCGTACTGTATGGTTTAAGTTGAAGTAATAAGCCTCTTTCGTCTATGCGTACTAGATTTGAAATGAGCCCACGAGAGTGGATTCGTGGCCCTTTTTATACAATGAAATTCGGCTAGAAAGTAGTGGGGACATGAGTGCCTTCATTGAATATTAGGTTTTCGGGGAAAACTTGGTTGCATCACACCACCGTCGGGTCACGTGCATTCCGGACACCCGAAAGGGTTAAAAAGTCAAAGATAGATCTGCGTACGTAACAACGCATTCGTTATTTTATCTATCGAAAACTAAAAGAAATACGTTGTCTTTATTGTTTTATACGAAGTAAACCACAGTTTAAATGCGTATCAGCCAAGTACGCTAAGATTGTATGTTCCTTTAGTAATGTGTGCATGATATTGTTTATTCCTGAATGATAATATTTTCTAATGTATATATCGCAGAAACTATAGAGGTACCATTGGGGCAAAAAGTCCCTAAGACTGAAAATATATATTTTATTATTTGTTTTCATAATAAGATGACCAAAATATAAAGAAATGATGCCAAAGTCTTTAAATAGTGTTTTTGTTTTAGGTGAGCGATTTTTTTTTTTAGTTTTTATTTCAAAGCGAGCCTCTGAATTATATTTCTATTTTTAGTTAATGAAGTCATGCTTTCCTGTCAATATTGTATACCAAAAAGAATTGGTTTAATAAATATTTGTTGATTTGAAGAGTTTTTTACTTATTCAGTTTAATATTACACGAAAAGACATTAGGGACTTTGTACCTTATTCAATGGACTTTTTGCCCCGTCCCTGGGGCAAGAAGTCCATTTTGCATTGACGTACATTTTGTGGTATAATTCAACAGAAAATAACAGTATCAACAATCGAACTTCGTGAACGTAAAGCATAATAGTTATTGTTTATACAAAATAACACCAGATATCTCTAGATTGTTACTAAATTTTACACAGGTTTATACGAAAAACATGACTATTAGACCCACCCTACCCTACTATTCTTAAGCTTGTACCCAATTTTTAGAACGCCATCTTTTTGTTTTTAAAGACAGTTTTTTAGTTTTGGCCTGTATAAGCCCCTACAGCACACTTAGTTGCAGGAACGTTGCAGAAACGTTGCTAGACATTGCAATGTTACCGTTTGGTTGCAGGTTACATTGACATATTACTGCAACATTGTAGAAGTATTGCCGTGGAATATTGCAATGGACACGTGTGTGCAATGTTTCTGGAATATTGCGCACACATTGCCGTGGAATATTGCGCACATACTGCGGTACAATACTCCCGGAATATTGGGCACACATTGCCGTGGAATATTGCGCACATACTGCGGTACAATACTCCCGGAAAATTACGCACACATTGCCGTGGAATATTCCGCACATACTGCCGTACAATACTCCCGGAATATTGCGCACACATTGCCGTGGAATATTGCGCACATACTGCGGTACAATACTCCCGGAATATTGGGCACACATTGCCGTGGAATATTCCGCACATACTGCGGTACAATACTCCCGGAATATTGGGCACACATTGCCGTGGAATATTCCGCACATACTGCTGTACAATACTCCCGGAATATTGCGCACACATAGCCGTGGAATATTGCGCACATACTGCGGTACAATACTCCCGGAATATTGCGCACACATTGCCGTGGAATATGGACTTACATATTTTCACTCCTCACCTACGCAAAGCGTTCCTGAAATGCAAACACACGGAATACAGTCTTAAATGGCAATAGTAGAGATACTGGCAGTACTTGGGACATCTAATATTTCTTTTTCACAAATATCTTTTGTCGCTGTTTACAGTTTAACACTTTCCTTGAACGGTATAGTTATATAATTAAGTAATGTTATTAATTATTTATATCACATACATTCCGTGTTCGCCTATGTTCCCCCCGAAGGTTTCCTGTGGTCTTTAAGACTGTATTCCGTGTGTTTGCATTTCAGGAACGCTCCGCGTGAATCCGTATTATACACGAATGTTGCCTGAACGGCACGCGGCGCCGTGCTGAGTGAGTATAATTTAGGGTTTTGAATATTTCTTTTTGGATATAACAAAAAAATGGCCTAGACAAGAAATATATTCTGTTTAATAGAATACATATGTATATGGAATGCTTGAAATAATTGGAAGGGAGCATTCGTATTATATTACAATAATTTCTAATTATGTAATAAGCAGCAACAAATAAACGTTCGAAATATGAAAATTACCCTTTAGATCTAGTGTATAAATATGCTATTTTTAAGAAAATGGTTAAAAATTGATATGTAGTTTTGTTTGAATAGTAGTTTGTCGAACTGTATATGCAATAATGTGATACTATTAAGTAATACAGTATATGTATATTATGCAACGAAAGTTGAGAAAAATTAAGTAAACACGGATTAGACTTGATTACCTATTTGTTTCTTTCAAATGTCGAGTTCCAACATTTAAAAAATTAGCAGTAAGTATATCCATTGCTATGATTCAACATATTTGTTGAGAACATGTTGAAAATCAGTTCTACAAACCATCCCTTTCATAAGATTCTGTATCTGAAATATAAATAAAAGGTTTAATTAAATAAATACTATATTGAATAATAGGATTACTTTAAACATAACATTCCAAAGTATCGTTTTAACACAACATCAATTTACTATTGTCTCTTTAGCAAAGTAATACAAAGGAATTGTTGCAGAAATTATTTGTACAGATGATCCATGTGTATTATTTTTATTCCGACTTTCATAATTTGTCGTATATAAATTGTCTTCCTTTTTATTACCCAGGCTCCAGTTATAAAATATGTCAATACAATTTTAGAGACAAGTATAAATAATCAGAAGACAAATATTTATTTATTGAAACCATTTGTTATCTTACATTTTGTTTCAATATTTTCCTCTCAACAATCCTGTTCGTATTGAAAATAATAAATCATTCCCATATATTACGAAAATGAATTCAAACTGTTATTGCTTCTCCAAATATCAGCACAGATTTCGATTTCTATCAAAATTACTAAAATTTGTTCACTTAAGGGGTTATGCCTACCTGTGAGGTCTAAAAAAGCATGTATATTTAGGAATTTTTTGGGGAAAAATTTGAAAGCTCTTTTAAACAAACCTTTATGTATTCGAAAGTGTACATCTTAAACTACTTGTAGCAATTTTTGCGATGGGAAATATAAATAAATAAAAGAAATATCAGCAATCTCCCGGCAGCA
This sequence comes from Andrena camellia, assembly GCA_029448645.1. Classification (NCBI taxonomy): domain Eukaryota; kingdom Metazoa; phylum Arthropoda; class Insecta; order Hymenoptera; family Andrenidae; genus Andrena; species Andrena camellia. Next base: position 5,174,102 of record CM055682.1, on the reverse strand, counting down.
ACTTTTTTTCAGTAGTTTGCGGTGACCACTCTAATTTTGACTTGCTTCATCTGAAATAAAAACTTCACGGGAATTTAGTTAGTATATTAGAATATCTAGTCCTTAATCGTTCGTAATCCGGAAAAATTAATTTGCTACAAAATGGCGACTGCTCATAGCAAAAGTATCGATTTTCGATACGCAACGGAAATGAAAAAGTCACGATTAAGGACTAGACGATAATCTAATATACTAACTAAATTTGATCGAATTTTCTATTTCTGATGAACCAGGTAAAAGCTACAGTGGTCACCGTAAAGTGCTTAAATAACAAAACGCTGCCGGGAGATCGCCAGAATTTCATTATTTATTTAGATATCGCATTGCAAAAAAGATTACAAGTACTTTAAAATATATACTTTCGAATATACAAGCGTTTATTTAAAAAAGTCTTCAAGATTTTAAAAAAAGAAATCCTTGTGATTTCAGACTTTACAGGTAGACATAACCCCGTAAGAAACTCTTTAAAATTAGTAGCTTCTGATTTTCTTTCAAATCCGAAATTTCGATTCATTTAAAAAACCCTCCCAAACCAATTCACTTTTCAATTCCTTTCAAAAGCATTAACTTTCGTTTACTTAAGCATCCCTCCCGAACCCGCGCACTTTTAATTTTGTTTTTCAACTTCACTAATCTTCGTTTAAAAAGGCCACTCATGGCGGAGAGTAATTGCTATTAATCGAGGGTGGCATGGAGGGGGGAGTGGGGGATGGGCTGACTCTCTCGAAACACGAGCCGATCGAGGTCTTCGCTTTTATATTTAGCCCCCCTCCCAAATTGCGGTAAACATTTACGGCCTAATATGAGGATAATCGAGTAATTATTATAAAAGCCGGTGCTCCATCAATCACCACCGTTTGATAACGCCGATAACACGGGCGTCCCATTTCAAGAGGTCGGACCACACCTATTCCTTTAGCGGGTATCTGTCTCGAGAGAAAAAAAAAATATTGCAGTTATCTTTAGGCTGCGCTCATACGATAAGCCACGCTTCTTTATCCCATTCCTTATCAGAGGCGGGGGATGGAAATTTATTGTTTTGTTTCCACCGACGTCCCCTCGGCTCCCTTGACCATCGTCAGTCGCTTGCGTCGGTGCTTTGCAATGATCGGACAGGTCTCTGTCGCTGATATTACGTGGAATTCACAAAATTCCTTTTTTATGAACTCATATTTGAAATGGTAATTAAATCCTTTGCAGTGTTACGTCCAATCGATTTTTTTTCTGTCACTCCTTTGTCCAAAGTACATATATAAATAAATGCGCTCGTTTCGTGTGAACATCCCTACGTTTTCATATTTCAATAAAATTCTGTATGTATATAAATTAAATTATACTTGCAGTAATAATTTCAGTCGCAGTGGTGTGTTATTTTCAAATTTTCCAATACTCTAAGCTGTATAAAAAAGAATTCATGCAGAGACTAATAAATTCCAAAATTTACGTTCATTTTATTATTATTTTCCCTTTAATCTTTTTACCTTTTTTACACTTCATGCCCCTGTTTACCCCTTCCCGTTTTTCATTTCAATTTTACGCAAGCACATAAATGGTGTGCTCCTTTAAATAAGCTACCAAATAATTTTGAGAAAAGTGCCCGCCGCGCCCGTTTCGTAGCACATTTCTGACGATAGATTGTAAGAGTGAAATCAGAGCAGAAGACCTCGAGTAGTCGGAGTTGTTTGCGCGCTGTGGCTACGGGTTTATTCATCCCTTCGCTGTTTCACTCGAGGCTGCGGGATGAGAGGGACAGGAATTATTAAAAGCACGGTATCGATCACGAAACCTGTTGATACGCGGAACGTGGACTGTATGCGATACACACGGCCGCGATATACGAGCACGGGGCGTGTCATTAAGCTGCGGTGGAGGTTTCCCCTTTGGCGAAAAATCGTGACAAGAGGTGCAATTACAGATGAATCCGGGCGATCAATTGGGAGCTTGAGCACCGCTCAGCGTTAAAATCTCGCGAAGTGATAATTTAATTAAGAGCTAGTGTGAGAAAAAATGTGCAAAATAAGGAACGCTGTAGGAATAACGCGCGAAATCTTCTTGGCGAACGTTACACGCATCAATTTACATTTCCACGCTTTCACGGGCTACGATTTATCGACAATTTTATTTCCGTTTTATTCCCCCAGTTTTTATGCAAAACATGTACGCCTATAACGTTTGACGCGTTATATTTTTCCGAAAGCACAGGAGAAGACAATGACGAATCTGCGTTGACGTTTTGCCATTTTTCAGGACGGACGGGATAATTTTCGTGGGAACATGTGGTTGGTGATACGTGTAAGATTTCCATTTTACAGGAATTAAAATTAAGCGAGGCGATGGACGTTAAAATTAAAATAAACATTACATAATACTGGATTTTATACAATTCTAACAATCAATATTTTTTGCATAAATATGGGGCGACAAGACCCTATATAATTTTATAATTTTTTTCAAAGACTTTTCAATCGAAAAATTCTTTAAAATATTCAGTGTATGAATAATAAATATTCCTCGCCAGGAGATATGTAACTAATTGGGGTATGACTGAAGTTAAATATATTGAATCGAAAACTAGGAAGAGTGTGTTTGTCTCTTTCCTACAAGAATCTTGACAGGAAAATAAACGTATGAAGAAAGAAGCAACTTGTTAAGCAGTGAAACGTCGTCGCACAAAAGAAAAATAGAGCAACAAGTTTCATTGATAAATACTAACTTCCAGAATTTTTGCATGCACAAGAAAAATGTGCAATATTGAATTCTGAAATACAATATTGAAGCTGCAAACTTGCTTCAATAATCAAGCATAAAACTCTTTATGCTCGTAGGAGAAATATACGATTTACGTTTATACAATACTTAACATCACTTTCTTTAATTTACATATATTTATTATCAAGGCTGCAGAATATATTCTTAAGTTAAAAAATGGAATTACTTGGGATTAATTGACTCGACCCTCTTGCTGGATAAAATTAGACATTGTGTAAGCCTTGCTGGGTAAAAGACATTTGTTAGACATGTCTGTTAAAAATCCAAGGCAAAGTTCTGCTTTTAACGCGTCTCCGGGAAATGTTGGGAAGATGGCAAGAAAATTTCGAGTTTGTATGTCAGTGCCCTGTTTACCCAGCGAATTAATTGAATCACAAATCGATTTCACTGATCCCATTCAGGAATAACTGTATTCGTTGTTGACAAAACTGAGAGCTTCCACTTTCGAAATGTCAACGATCGGCTTTAATATTCAAAGCTTGCGCCATTATCGATCAGCAAGGTCTGCCTTCACGGCTACGAATTTGCGATAGTATTTATATTCTGTCTGCCCCGCGTCAACAATATTTCATCTACTTTCTAATATTGTAAAGTGGTTCTTACAATTGTTCCGGATGAGGAATTTTCCATATTTAATTTGGTCTTATTTGTATTTAACGTCCTTTTTATATTTTTGTTATTTAGCAATGGTCGTACACTACAATATTTTATTGGGATTCTTAGTTCTTGTTAGTAACTGGATTATGTGACGACAAATTGGTAATTTCGCGTGTTTGGTGTCAGGGATTTTAATGGAATTGCAATATGATCAAGTTCGTATGAAATTGTGGGGAGTTTAAGTGATTATTTTACTAGTTTTGAATTTGTTTAAAAAATACAGGCTATTGAAGTTTGCAATCTTTGCCTGCCTTCGCGAAAAGGAGGTCTATAAATGAATTCTTATTTATTCTCATTTTCTTTTATTTTAATCAAGAATTGAACATTTTCTCATCAAATTGGAGGCTTTCCTTTTTCTTTTAAAATATTATGTTTTTGAAAATCAATGTTATAATACAATACAATGGATAGAAAATTTTATCAAGAGTTTTACCAAAGTACCAGAATCCTGGTACTTAACGTTATATATTCTCTGTTGTTTCCCATCTACAATTATAAAATTCACTCGACAGGGTAATTTGAAAAAATTAATAAAACAACTAATTTCAAACTTTTATTGTACCACAGAAATTTCCATCGAACGAAATCGAATTTGCATAGTAATTAGTTTTTCTAGCACGTTCCCTGCCAAGGAGAGTTGTTTGTTGTTTTCATTGTCTCGTAAAAAATTGGAGTTGCTCGATAAAATGCGAAATGTTCAATGACTATAAATTTGAAATTCTGTATGTTCTGCTATACTTTTAGTATAACTAGTTATGGGCAAGCATATTTTTAAGAGAATCGAATAAAACCTATCTTTGTTAATAGAAGTAGATATCTACTTCATTTCCCTTTCTGTTTTTAATAAAAAACGAAACAACCTTTAATCAAAGTGTTACGATTTGATAAGTTTCAATTACCTATCAATTTTAAAAGTGAATTTCTCTAGGAAGAAATTCTTTAAGCAAAATCACTTGGCAGATTATAGATCTATTACTTTTGTTTAATTCGTTTAAAATAATTGATTTAATTCGTACATGAATTCTTGAAGCAAGATAAATTATTTTATCGCCATATAATTTTATACCTATACCCTTTCATAAAACGTATGTATTTTATACAAAGATATAGATCGAAAATAATTTCAATCAATAATTAAGAATTTTATTTTCCAGGTTCTTGAAACTTTTAAACATTTTAATGCATCTGAGAAATTTCTTTGGATGTCTAAGTCATTCAAGAATTCTAAAATTCTTGAAGACTGTGAAGAACTTCAGGTTTCGAATAACACGTAAAGCGATTGCAATAAATTTTCCTATGACTAAATCATTAAAACATATTTAATCCAGATATTCAAATCTATTTGAAATTATTTAAATCTATTAATCTGAACTACATTTCTTACCATTCGTTATCGCAAACGGTTTCAAAACAGCTATGCACCTTGCTGTCCTCAGACTTGTAACGCAATCCCCTTCAAAATCGACATTCTTGTGCAGTACCATCTTCATCCCCTACCATCTGCACAACCTCACCCTACATCCACTCACAAGGGGAGGTATTCAGGTGTCCGCCTCCGATTGCTTTCGTTTTTGGATATCTTTTAGAGGACCGATAAATAATAAATACGTGTTCTTTTAGTACTTTGAACTTTAAACGTTGTTTTCTCGAAACTATGTTTTTCAAATTGGTGCCAATGATATTTCGAAAACTACTGAACCGATTTGAATGAAACTTGGCACGATTATTTCTCACACCAATATCTACTTAGTCCTTACCATACCGATCTTTTTTTAAAAGCCACAGTTTCTTTTTAATGATAAAAAACTGATGAAATTTCTGTTGAAATTTAGTCTTTCCTAGTTTCTAGAGAAATCATCAGTTATTTATTGACTTCAAGTTGCTTGAATTCCAATAACTTCAAACTACATTACCAATGTGAACCTGTTATTTACTTAAGGGGTTACGCTCATTATCAGCCAGGAGGCCGAAAAAGATATGATTCTTTTGGAATTTTTTTCTTAAAAACTATAAAACTTTATTCAAAAGACTTTTCTTTGTTTGAAAGGTAGTACATTTAGCTATGTTTCTGAATTTTGGCGTTAAAAAATATTTATTAATAACAAAGTTATTTACAATCTCCTAGATGTCCTGTTCGAAAGAGGGGTTCGCGGTGACCACAATTACTTGGAAATGGATTATCTAAAATTGAAAATTCAAAAAAATTTATTTAATATATTAAATTATCTAGTCTTTGGACGAAGGATTTTTGTTTCTGTTGCTTATGTATTTTTTTAATTAACGAAAATTAAGTGGGATTGTAGCCAAAATTTGTCATTTTACGTTTGAATATTTGCTATTTTGTCCTAAATTAATATATCCAAAAACCTCTTGTCCAAAAACTAGATAATTTAATATATTAACTAATCTTTTCAGAATTTTCGATTTTAGATAAATCACCTCCGAGTAATCGTGGTCACCGTAAACCCCTCTTTCGAAGAGGACATCTGGGAGATTGTAAATAACTTAGTTATTAATAAATATATATTAACGCGAAAATTCAGAGACATAGCTAAATGTACTATCTTTCAAACAAAAAAAAGTTTTTTGAATAAAGTTTTATAGTTTCTGAGAAAAAAAATCCGAAATATCACACCTTTTTTGGCCTCCTCTTTTTTTTAAACCTTTTTCGGCCTCCTGACTGAGCGTAACCCCTTAACTTGAAATATCCTTTTAGGTTTTCTTCAAGCTTCAAGTGAAGACCCTTTCAACTTTACTTGCCATGAAATACAACCAGACTAATGTGGACGAGGTTTAAGACAATACCCCAATCCACCCCACCGAAGTGAAAATTCGGTTACGAGTGTTCGATGCCTCTCAACGATATTGTGCATCGCCATTCCCAAATAGTACACCGAAGTGCTTCCAACCCCCTCGAAGGAGCTTTCGCCCTCAGACTAGGCCTAACCCCGAAATCACTGGACACCGGTTATCAGGCCGCAGTGAATCATCCAGCGACGAAGATACAGAGCTCGTGGATGGCGATAATTCGCCGCAGGTACGGTTGATCGGTGACCGTGCGGGATAGAGACGGGTACGTCGTCGCTCCGTCGAACGATGGGACCACGGAGAAAGAGAAAAGGAGGGAGGATACGGCTCACTCCACTTTAGTCTCCTCGAAGGGAGCTCGTAGAGATAAGCCGCCGCCCTCGCGACTGTCATGATGGGGCACCATCACCGAGGGGTGGACGTGCAGGTGCACGGCGATCGTTCGCGTGTGCGTGTCGGTGTAGACGGTCTCTTTTACGGGGTTGGCACACGCACGATGGAGGTACATGGCGCCGCATCGCGGCCTCATCCACCTCGAGGAACTCCGCTGGGGCTTGCCGAAGAAGGGAATAAGACGTATCCCGTGTTGGCAACCTTGAGACGTGATGCCTGCCTCTGTTAGCTGCTTGTAAATGTAATTCGCGGGGGCGCATGAAAGTGCACAGGGGGGGGGGGGGGCGTGGATTTTTCTTCAACGGAGGGGTTGGTTGTCGAATTAGTTGCCTTCTAATTTTCGTGGAGATTTGGCAATTTGGATGAGGTCGACTTCGTGATACGTTTCTTGGTAAAAAATGGAGGGTGTAATACTTTTGAATTATTGTAATTGTGGAGGACTGTTGGGTATTTTTGACAGGCGTGAAAAGATGACACACTTTTAATAATTAAAATTATTTTTAATGTAACTCTACTCTTACCTGTTTGATACTCTAAGGGGGAAACGACCCCGAAAGGGTGAAATCAGCCCTTAAAGTTATCACGTTTTTCGTTCTTCTAATAGAATTTTCTTTTTCTTTTCATAGTTTGATAGAGTATGAGAAACTAAACAATTCTTATATTTAAAGATTTGTTCCGCCTCGCGCGAAAATTAAAACGCGATAACTTTAAAGGTGGAAATCCATGATGAGACAAAAATATCGTGTCTCACGCGAGACTTCAATCTCATGAGACAAGTATTTTATTATTTTTCAATTATTTTGTCATTAGTTTTATGAAATTAGACTCTCATGAGACAAGTTTCGTGATATATTTTCAAAAATCTCATCTCTCGCGACTATTTCCATTATTTACATTTAGTTGCTGCTGAGATTTTTGTCTCATGTAAAATCTCATCGTGGATTCGCACTTGAAGGGCTGATTTTACCTCTTCACAGTGAATTTTCGCAGAAAAGGAAAATTGCTCCTTACATTCGCGTCGAAGTTTCATTAAAATTAGAATTTTCGGGTCGGAAACGTTTCCTTGACAGAGTATCCCTACCTGTTTCCTTGCAAGACAGAGCAAGACACGAAACTGAAGAATCGATTCTAATAATTAGTGACGATCGATCCCTCTCCTGATTTAGAGCTCTCATATTTCCTATTTCCGTACTTTTCTGGATACACAGATACAGTGGTGGACTGGCCAGGGTGTCAGTTTGCCCGATGTCAAGTGGTAACTGTGGCCCCCTTAAACACTGTAATTACTAAAAAATTTACATTTATTTCACAAAAATTTTAATTGTACTTTTTTGCACCGTATGTATTTTATGAAAATTTTATTTATTTCTTATAAAAATTAAATGATAGGCTTATGGGTGGCCACCCTTTGTCCCCTGGCAACCAATATTTGTAGACCCAGTCCTCCAACGTTAAACGAAATGCATTTTTTCACAGACACAGCGGTGCAGGCGGCAATAAATAGTTGGAGAAATATTGTCCTCGCACCGTGCGCGCATATCCGCGCAAATATCTACTTTCTAAAAATGCTCAGAAAAGAAGATACCGTCTTTGCTCCGTTCTGACACCTTCGCCCTCCTCTCCTCGCCCTCCCTCCCAAGTCCGTGACACCTCCGCGTCTGAGGCACGGGAGTGTATACAGAATATACAGAAAAGTCGGATACACTACGGTGTGGAAACTGAATAACGATCAAGTCCAGGGAATCCAGGAAAGGAGCCCAAGTGACGATTCCACAAAGGCTTCCAAAGAGCGCTCTTATTTAACGCGCCCATTTCTTCCCCCATTCTTTCAAATCATTTCTCCGCCCCCCCCCCCCCTCCCCGACCGAAGAATCGTCCGATTCACGACCCATTCAACTTCCTTCAATTTAGAAATTTCAATTATGAAGTTGTGGAAATCACGCTTAATCCCCCAAGAAAAACGCAAAAAGTTGCCAACGAAGGTGCGATGAAAACTATTTCACCGTCGCGTCACTTCCTTGAAAATTGTTGTTGATTTAATTGCTCTCTGCTCTCTGCTCTCTGCTCTCTGCTCTCTACTCTCGACTCCCTATTCTCTACTCTCTACTCTCTACTCTCTACTCTCTACTCTATAGTTTCTGTTGATAGAGTTGTCAAAATATTGACGCCTACATGAAATTTTAAGCGCGTAGATTAGCGTGTACCTATAGTGTGTACTGTAGTTGAAGGTTCGAGAGGTTTTGGGGGGGGGGGGTTGAGTAAGTTGAGTTGCTCTGACGCAATCTGGATTCTCGTTCCACAACTTTTTCGACCGTCCGTATTTTCCCTTCTATTCCGTTCTTGCTCGGGACCCCAGGAAGCGGAAACAGGAGGCTCGACGCGTCGCAGACACGACGCGTATCCTTAGAGATTCGTGCGGATGCCTTGACACACGTGTGATAAATAATTCTGTTTATTGAGTTCTCTTTTCTTCCGTAGCCGGGGTTTCTTGCTTGCTCCCCATAAATCTTGTGCTTTCAATTCTCTGAATTTACAGTCAGTGAGCCCTGTCCGTGTTTTTACAACCCCGAGTCGTTTGAATAGGGATCCTCGGATGACAAGTGGGACAATTGTTTCGGACAGAGACTCTGCTATGTTTTGTTGTCGAGGTGAATGTTTTCCCGTTTGCGTAATCTGCAATTAATACTCGAGTATTTGTTACAAGGTTCTGTATTTAATTGATGCGTTCTTTAGTCGATTTTTCTTTTTTGAATTCTACAGATTTGAATTAACCAGGGATCGAATGAAACTGTTACAATTTCCAATTAATTATGAAATAATTGTAATTTTAGTATCTTTTCTGTTCCGGAAAAATTGTTATAAAATGCAGTGTATCAACTGAAACTTTTATTCCGGACATTTTTGTGTAAATAAGAAACTTTTCTTTTCTTGATAGTAGAAAAGAGTTCTAGTTAAACCACAACATTTATTCTGCTCTGAAAAACTTAAAGTTGTGACGAGCAGATTTCCTGAAAATATTGTGGGATAGACAGATCTGAAGTTGAAACCTTACACCGTACGGTGAAAATAGTTATATAAAAATCCCAATGTGCTTTCTCATTTATATTTACCCTGCTTCCAATTCTTTAAATATTACTAATTAAAAAAATATTCCTAACTTTCATATTTTACCCTCAAATAGCTGTTCCAAAGTATATGATCCTCCAGAACTTTTATTAATCGAACATAAAATAACTGTTAAAACTGAACTCTTACAACAGAGTTAAAGTGTTAATGTACAAAGTTAACTTAAAACAGAAAACACATGATTTAAAAATGAAAGTTCGATAAACAACTTTTATTTATAAAAGTTAACAGGTTCATTCGACCCGTGGAATTAACAACCAGTTAATTTTTAATTTCGATTTTTTAGAAAACGATTTATAGAATTATTTTTAATCTGTGCAGTTAAGGATTTCAATACCTTTAGAATATCGCGTAGAAGATAGATGTAGATACGTACATTACGACAATAATAATAAATTTGTACAGTTTCGTGGAATCTTTTGATATGGGTTAAAAATGTAGCACATGTACCACAAATAAAATAGCCGAAATCTTTGACTTTGAACTGGAAAATCAAATTGAAACGCACATACTTTATTATTTACTTTTCCTATTACTCATCTTATATGTATTATATCATTTATTTACTATGAGTAATAAAGACATAGGTAATAATAATAATAATAATAAAAAGATGTACCTATGTTTGTACATAGAAAACGACAGGTAACGGTAAAAGATCCTTAACAAAGGGGAACAAAATTTTGTTTTACAGCCGTATACCTTGAGTGTTTTCTTCATGAATAAAACAGGCAAGTAGTAACGCTCAGTACGCGGTCAGACCCACGTCAGTAGCTCACGCCGTGGCCACGCCTGACGTTACCCTTTACTTTTCATCGCGAATATCAATTATCATCAACTGGAAAGATAATTATAATATAAAATTATTTCGAGAATTCTTTGCTTTCCTATCGAAACAAACATCCACTACCCAACACCTTTTATATATCGTCCATATTCTTCCATCCAGAATGGAAACTGAAAAATAGGAACACACTCATTAACCTTTAGGGAGTGTTTTCACCCCGAAAAGCTGAAAATGGGCACAAACGAAAAATTGCCTGATACTTCTATCGAGGTCCTCTACAAATCTGCACAGTTTAAAAAAAATTGGAATCTTCGGGTAACCGAACTTCCCTTGTCAGATGGCGTCAGAGCCACAACCGTAGTTCGTACGTGAAATATGCAGCATAATACATTTATGCTTGACACTTTTTTTCTATAATCACAAACTCGCAACCAATATTTTTTCCGAACATGTATCTGAAACTTGAATCTGAGAATATAATATGCAATTCAAATAGGTGCAGAAGAAAACACACACATATGTAACAACGATAAATAATTAAAATCAGCTCTAGAGATGTTCTAATAATGGAAACTCCCTTGTTTATTTCCAACAAGTATAAGTCAGAATTATTAGTTTTGCAGGAAGACACTTAAAATATTTCAAGTGCTACGTACAACCAGGTGTTAAATTTTAGACTTGAAATTTGATAACGTACATGTTAAAAGAAACTTTTATATCTAACTTCGATTCACAAAACAGAAACTATTTAAGCTTGAAATAAAATATGGGTTATACTCGTTTGCTCGCTCCCCAGAGATTTATTCTTGTTCTACCCCGTAACATATTGGCATTGTCAAATAAACAATTTCCTTCTCCGCCTACTTTCAGAAACGTCATCCCCTAGCGTCTCAATTTACACCCCGTACCATTACTACCGAATAATGCAGTCACGTAAAATTCTATCGGGTAACGTTTTCATCAAGCCTGCCTCATTTTGGCGAGCAAGTATTATCCTCGATACGAGCATTCAGCGCTAATTCGCACAGCAATTACCCGGCAGAAAGGGTTTTTCATCGCGTATTATCGTCATAGAGACAATGGCATCCAGCTCGTCGAATGGGTTTTATGATAACTGGCCTGTCAAGGCGAAGCCTCACAATTTGACAGTAGCGCAACGTCGACGCGAAGCTTTTCGATGTACCAGCACCGTGGCATCCAAGCTCGCCCGTGCAATCCTCGTATAAGCTTTACGATCGGTACGTGCTCCTTCAAAATGCGTTTCCTCGCCTTAACTGTCACGGTTCTTCGCCGGCCGGAGAACTGTTACCGTCGAGACGGGGAACAAAGCCAGCGTAGACAGCGGAACGAAATCACTACTTAAAGTCGAAGCCCGAGTAATGCGCTATATAACAGTAAACCCGATCTTATTTCGCCGCTTACCTGACAAAAAAAAACGAATGCACGTGAATGTGAAAATGAAAAATTAGCGACAGTTCCCTGACTGCCCATGGAAAGTTTAAGTCGTTTTTTCATTACGACGCTTTGGTAAGCAGTGTTTGGTACGAAGGATCGTTTATGTTGATCGCGTAATCGCCTTCAGGATTATTAGAAATTTTAAACGAATTTTGAGAGCAAATGCTTTTGATGCTTTAATGATGTAGGTACTTGTATTCGTTAAGGGTAATTATTAAAGTATTCTAAATCCTTTTTTAGGAATTAGTAACATTGTTTTGTTAACTCTGCCGTGAACGTGAAGCTCATAAATTAATAACAATTGCCTTATATTTTTTTTGAAAGTTGGAAGAGTTGTTAGAGAGATGAGAACATCCGGGGTAAGGAAATATGTTGAATGGAAAAGGATTCAAGGGACGTAGTGGAATTAAATGGCAATTCGATTGTGACGTGCATTAAGAAAAAAATTATTTTGTATTATTTCAATATTTTTTTTTAACGAACGTCACACTATTATATGGGGTTTTGTTGTATGAAGTCAAATTTACTTAGTGTATTAAACAAGTTAAGTAGACGAAAAAAGATTATATACTCTCCTGTCTGATGGACCTTTATTATGTAAAAAATATATTAAATTAAAATGTCCAGAAATAGTGTGTGATCAGTGTGTTGCCAAATATCCATTGCATCTCTTACTAATGTAGTTACAAAATAAATAAGAAATACTCTGTCTAGCCTGAAGAACGGTTAAATGAATCCTGTCTAAAACAGTCCTTTTCTGAATAAGAAATCCTGATATTCTGTGGCGACGTTAACGTGGAATATTCTATAGATACACACTGCGCACGCCATTCTGTTTTCAGCAGATTCGGATATTAAAAAGAGCCCTTGCACAATTAATCAAAGCATCATATTCAGCGATAAGCTAATCGCCCTCGCAATCATTAATTCGGCGACGTAAACAAGTCAGAAACAATAGGGGACATTTGTACAAAGAGAAATAAACTCTGGTAACATGACTGGTTCAGATGAAATTCCCATGTTTCTTAATAACAATTTCTTCTCCGGGCAAAGGAAATTTCAATAAAGGATGCTTCGTTTTGAAGACTTCTTCGCGAATAACAAATTAATATCGTGTTGCCACATTGAAATTTTTTAAATAAAGTGCAAATAGAACTAGATTTTTACTTATTAATAATTGATCTCATTCTTTAAATAAAGCCTTATATTTTTATCTTTATAAGAACACAGGGGGATAAATTGTACAATTTTATTTTTATTTGAGAGAACAGAATAGTTAGAAGTTTGGTAAAAGAAAAGAAGTGGAAGGTTATTTTTAGTGATTTAAAAAGAACGGAAGGTTAGTCATCTAATAACGTTGCTATGATTGTACTTGTCCTTACTAAAACACAATCGAGTCTTAAAAGAATGTAATTTTCCAACATTTTCTAAAGCTTCTTTAATATCAGACTTAAATTTTGGAGTGGACATTTCATTTTATACAGCAGAGAACGAAACTTTTATCTTATTTCCGAAAGAATTCATTTATGTGGATTGCATAGAAAACTACAAGCGTCTTCTGTAGAACAGTTACTTAGTCCTTTTCAAGAAACAGAAAGAATTATAAATCCGAAACCAGTTTTACAATTATTCAAAATATTTTCAGAATTCATTGTTTCTTTGTGACAAACTTCCTTCTAAGAGAGATGAGAAATTACTTTAACCACGATTGCCCTCTTAGGTATGAATCTCGAGGCCTGTTCGATCTCCTATGAGGAAATTTAATGTTCCCCCGTTAATTTAATCCACCTCGTGATACGGTCACATTTTTCACACGGTATGAATCGGTTCCGGAGAAATGGCTGGCAATATCAATTCCATAATGCAGTCATCTTTGGTTAAGTTCTTTAAGCGAATTCTCCGCGTAATTTATTCGCTGGGACCACCTGTTCCTTGGGCTTCGTCAAATCTTTGCTCGTTTCGTTTAACCAATTACTGGTTTCGTTTCATTGATTAATAGACAGATCGAGTCACTGGATATTGGCAGATTAAGTGACTCTTTTATCTTTTGATATTCCAAGGAAGTGATAATAAACACACCGACGGAAAGTTATTCGGAGCCATTGAATAAGCCTTCGAATAAAGATAAAGGTATGGATGAAAACTTTATTTGACGCAACGGATGAAACTCTCTTCGAATAAAAAAATTATCTTTATTTGTTGGATAAATTCTCATGGAATAAACTTATTTATTCGTTGCTCTTCGAATAAAAATAACTTGGATAGTTGGATAGAAAGATAAAGTGTCTTTTATTCTATTCGTTATTTAATTAATTTTTTATTTAGATAATCCCCAACTTTGAGTGATAGGTAGATCGATCACTTGAAAGAAATTTTTCATGGCACGCAGTTCTTCAGATTTTATTAAAGCAGATAGTGTTGTGACTGGTGCAAAGTGTCAAGTAGCTGTGTTCAAGATGCTGAAGAATTAAATATTTATAGAAGAGTTAAAGAATTTTAAGATCGTATACTTTCTGGGTGAATATTCAGGTTTAGAATCATAAGTTATCTCGAATTGGGCCAAGTTACGCAGAAACCTACCAACTCTGAAAATGACAAAAAATTAGTTAAACACAGTACGGATCCCACAATTTTGTGATCTTTATTTTGCAAAAAATTACCAACCCATGGAACAACTCTTACATTATAGAAATATTAAAACTACAGAAAAATGAAAATAATATTAATTATACTACGCACTATTAACTAAAACCGACTTCAAAAAAATAAAATTGCACTAAAAAGTAAAAAATAATTTTTTCCCTTATTTAATCTACGACTCTCATATTTTTTAAGTCGGCGCCAGATTTACACAGTGCAAATGATGAGGCACCGACTTAAAAAATATGAGAGTCGTAGATTAAATAAGGGAAAAAATTATTTTTTACTTTTATTGCAATTTTATTTTTTTGAAGTCGGTTTTAATTTTTTTTTTTAAATTGTTTTATTTTTAACTTTTTAGTTTTATATATATTGACATAACATGCTGAGGAGATATGCGTGTATGTACATAAAGTATTAATAATTAGGTGACAATAGTCCATATTATTAACCAGAACTGGCAAAATATTGGGCCAATGTTGATGCAGTGCAGGATGGGACCACCGGGGCATCACCCTCTTTCGAATAAAAAAAAGATCATCACAATTGGTCCATATGTTGAGGAGTTATGAGGGGACAAACATAAAAAATAAAAAAAACATACAAACGGGTCGAATCTATAACCTCCTCCATTTTGAAGTCAGTTAAAAAGAATCATCAAAATCGGTCCATATGCTGAGGAGTTATGAGGGGACAAACATAAAAAAAAAACATACATACGGGTCGAATCCATAACCTCCTCCTTTTTGAAGTCGGTTAAAAAGCATTATATTACAATAACAAGAAATACAATATACCCAATAGAAATACAGCTACTTTTCTTTGACAATTAAAATCGTCAGAATAAATTTACTCAATTATTTCAGATCATCGAGGGTTGGTAGCTTTCTGCATAACTTGGCCCAATTCTTCTAACGAATTTTTTATTAAAAAAGGACAATTGTGATGATAAAAGCTGATAGAAATTATGAAACATAAAAGTTTGCTTTGAAGTATTTGAATTGTTTCGTCCAATAAAAGATAATTTTATATTATACAATAATATGAATAGAATAATTTTCTGCATATATTTCCCGGTGTTAAACAACAGTGCCTCAGTTCGTGTATAATATAATTCATTGCTAAACCCTAGAAAATTATTGTTCTTTAAATTTCGTACTGCAACCAGGAAGAAGATAAGTCTGAAGGGAAAGTTATACAAGTTCCCAGAATATCGAGCTCACAGATCCAACATCTTTAACAATTCACACCCTAATAAGCCTCTAATTACTACGCTCCTAATTAAACCAGCTGTAGCTATAAACACTTGCATCACTTTCAATCCTGCCACCACTAATTTTCAGAAGCTCAAACAAACATAACTCACAAACGGTATGCTTCATGAAAATTCAACATTCCTAAGAACAAAGTTCTCATAAAAAACTTCACTTTCCATTTTCAACTTATTTCCACCATAAAGAATCACCCCCTTTTTAATTACACCACGAAGTACATTGGATTCTGTATAACAGATGCCATGAATGTTCTGTTCACTCAAGAAAGGGTGAAAAAGTTGCTAGAATTTCACTGCCGAACGTCAAATAATGACATTATGGTAGTAAAATAATTTCGAAAACAAGCATACCTCTGCTTACATGTCAAAGAAAAGGAACGCGTCAGAGTGATGCAAAAGTCCCAAAACGTGGCCAAAATATGAAAGTGACCTTCGCTTTGTACAAAAATGAGTAAAATTGCAAAAAACAAAATAGCGGATCTAATGTCACTGGTATAATCGTTGTTTTTAAGTTAATTTTTTAATTTGAAAACATTTTTACAAATTACTTTGAAAATTTTATTTTTTCCGATTTTAGTGAAAAACTCAACATTTCTGCGTTTAGTAGGCCACATAGTTCAAGTATATTTTTCGAAAATAATAAAAGAACACTATGGATCATAAGTGTTGTTTGAAATAAAAAGAATGCTAAATATACTTGGCACTTTAAATTTAAATATCTTAAAAAACCGTAAAATTCCGCCAATTTTCTCAATTGGATATCATACTTAACATGTAACTTTACATCAAGAAACTTGTCGCAGCGTGAATTTCGGTGAATAACATCTTTGTTTTCCTTTCGATTTATTAAAACATGACTAATGTTTCAGACATATTGAGAAAGGAATTACAAGGGTAAATTCAATGATATTTAACTTCGTTTCTGTGGAAAGTTTATGTTTATAACACCTACTTTAATGGTAAAATGTTTCACATATGGATCTTTTCGGATAAACTTTCTCTGACACGGTAAACATGCTCGCATGTTCAAGACATTAAGGAGCATGAAATTTCGTCAACTTCGACAGCCTATATCTCTGTAACCAATCAATATATTTAAGAAATTCAAGCGGCATTTGATGCACTGATATATATACAACAAATTTGCAACAGTAGCAAAAAGTTGCTATATACTTAGAAAATTGAATTTCGGCCATGTGTTGGGATTCTCGCACCCTGATGAAACACGTTACACATGCGTCTTCGTGGCTGTGCAAACACGCGAAAGGAGGGACAAGATATCAAGGCGGGATCTACGCGGTGCCTTTCCAACCCCGGTTTTCAGGGTGTGGATGGCGTCAACGAGTAAACTTCAAATATATCGTCGACCGTTAAAAGCGGATGAAATTGTCTCACGCGGCCGCGCGCGATTAGGTCCGCCTCCTTACGATGGCAAATGTTATCTATTTAATTTCCTTTTCCAGAGGCATCTAACGCCCTCCCAAGCCAACCGAGTCCTATTCTCCCCCCCCCCCCCCTTCGATGGAACGGGGGTGAACATTTTCCCTCCTATTCCGCCTTATTCTTTACATTTACTCCGCTGGTGCCGCCAGCCTCTAACCATGATAGAGGGCGCTTTGGGAATATTTAGCGAAATCGTTGCAGAAGATTAATACGAAGAAAACGAGATGATTATCCTCGTCCTTATTCACTTTAATTCCCAACATTCTCCTGCCCTGCGTTATTCGTCCTTTTTTCAGTTTCAATTATATTGAGAAGATGTTGGATTGAGAAGTTTGGGAAATTATTAGAGGAATGAACTGTCTTTGTGTCTAGTAAGAGGAATTAGTTGATGCATGCTCGGTGGTATTTTTTATTTTACTGCTTTTTTTTTTAAAATTAGGACGCCTATATTTTTAGTGAGCGCTGTTCATGATTTAAGAGTTAATCCACTTTTCATCCGTTTCATGTTAAACGACGCGGTGTACAGTTAGCATTCGTTTGAAATTAACATTGCTAATCTCATTTGATGCTGTTTTATTTGGTGCGCCGCGTAATCTCAAGGTCCACTTTTACGTGACCCGCATTAAGCGAAGTCTACACCACAGCTGAACGTTATTCAGACACACTTTTATTTGCTTTATTATTCAGATAAAATCTTCTTTCTTTTTTAGCTTGTTTGTTGTACTTGCACAGAGGATTAGGTGAAAATGGAATTTGATTTTATTATTCAAAAATCAATTCAGCGTGTTTAAGGGGGGGGGGATTCGCGTGTAACAACCCCCGAAATTTATGATTTTTTTTAAAAACTATTGTTAATATTGCATTAAACTCTTTTGGGATGTGAGGAGGCATCTTTAAACTTGTAGAATTTTTTTTTATGTCGATCCTTCTTATTATTTATTAATTATTGTGGAATCGTGTTAACATCTTCGACGATGTTGGCGTCAGGTGTGGCACTTATTACAATCATCTGATTGCAAAAAGAAGACAATTTTCTGGAAGTTAAATAATTTACGCTGGGACTGAACCTAAAATTTTAATTTCAGTTTTTATTTATAATACTTTTTCCCCCGGTATAAAGAATAATATGAAAAATTTGTCTAAGGAAAAAACTTACTTTTTCTTTCAAACGCTATAACTCTTTCAATTTTTCATTTTTTTTTCTTTAAAGTGGACCAATCCCAGCTTAAACTATCTGACTTTAAGAAGCGTCTATTTTTTTGCAATCAGATGACTGTGGTAGGTGCTACACATCTCGCCAACAGGAGTTACATCGTCGAAGAGGTGGACAAGATTCCACAATAATGAATAAATAATAAGATGGATTGACATAAAAAAAATATTTTCTGCAAGTTCAAAGATGCCTCCTGATATCCCAAAAGAGTTTAATCCAATATGACCAACACTTTTTTCAAAAAAAATTCTTAAATATCAGTTACTTTCGGGGCTGTTAGACGAGAATCTCCCCCTAATTTGATTCATTGAAACGAAACGTACAAATTATTGCATAGCAGAAAAATCTTCACACCTTCATTCATATAGAATAAAATTAATTTCATCAAGTGAGACAAATTTTTTTCCTAATAAGCTTGAATTTCTTTCATTGATAAATTCTCTAAATAATGAATGTTTGCATCCTGCTTAGAACTCAATAAGAAGGATCTAAATCCTTCATCCCTTACACCCACTATTTCTATCTCTCGACTAACATCTGCTGCAAGCGCGCATCTCTGAAATTTACCAATCCCTAGAACACCCAAAATATGTTAAACATGTTCATTTATTGAGAACACAACAACGTTTAAAAGATAACTCAAAATTACAAATGTACCGCTCACATCGATTTCTATCGCTCTCCACATTTCTCATATATAAGTACACACGTCCGAAATTTACCAACCCTTAAAATATCTAAAAACCCTGCGAATAATTTGCACTGGCTGAGAATCCAATAAGAAGGGCCAAACACAATGCAAAATTACAAATATACTGGCCACATCTACTATTTCAGTGTTTCCCAACCTTTTTTGAGTCGCGATCCTCTTTTATAATATTCAAATAACCTGCGCCCCCCATATAAGGTAAGGTCACTTTAATAAGGTAAAGAAAACACATTAAAAGTAGGTATTTCAGAATATAATTCTAACTTAAGGAGCAGACCACTGTAAAAAATCGGAAAAATCGATTTTTTCTTTTTCACATTTTCTGAAAGACGTACGTTTCGGGAATGCTCTCTCCAAATTTTACGAAGAAATTCGCAAAATTGACGGAGATACAGTATTTTCTGTGAAACGGTGTCAAGCGCGCGACTGAGCCGCGCGGAACTTTGAACGCGTTTTCCTCAGAATGACATTTTTCAACCGCGTTGACAGTCTACAGAGAAAACTATACGTCCAATTGACATGAGAAACGGCATTTATTGTACGAAAAACCCGTCGCTATTACATGACGATCAGTTTTTTCAATTAACGACCTGCTTCTATTCTTTTTATCAGCATTTCCCCAATTTTGTACCCCGAAAACATGATTTTTTTTCAGTGGTCCGCCATTTTGTAATTTTTTGCGATTTTGATTTTTTTTGATCGCCACGTAATAGAGGCAGGGTTCTAGATTCTAAATATTTTTGTCTTTTTGAAATCAGTTTAACCATATGGCCTGGGCACTGTCAACGCGACAAGCACGATTTTGCCGCAGCGCACATTTTGACGAAGAGTATACAGGAAACGGATTTATGAATTTGATTGAAAAAAAATTTTCTTACCCCTCGATATGTACATTATTAACTATACTAAGCAATACATTGATTTACTTGCGTTGTTTGGTTGAAATAAATTCCCGAAAACACCCTTACATTTCGGACCGTTACAGTGGTCTGCCCCCCTTAATAATACTAAAAAAGAAACCCCAAAACCGTGGCGACTCCCCACAAAACACTTCGCGACCCACTTGGGGGTTGCAAACCACAGGTTGGGAATCACCGTACTATTTCCATCTCCTTACTAATTTCTGATGGAACCACGCATCTTCGAAATTAATCAACCCTTAAAATATAAAAAAACAATCCAGCCCTATATTTTCATCTGCTGAGAATCCCACTAGAACCACAAAAACATGATGCAAAACTAAAAGTATATCCCTAACATCTACCCATTACTACCCCTCTACCTAATTTCTTATGCAACCACGAATCGTAAGTCCGCGAAACTAAGTTTCGAGAATAATGGTAGTTTATTTCTCACACGAAATGTAAAATGCACTGCTGGTAAGATATGAATATTAGCAAAAATGAAATGATCCAACAGTCCTGCCAACGATTTGCACACTTTAATCGAACCGCGTGCATATACATATATGCAGCGCAGGTGGAAATATCGGACAAGTACGTATAACAGCGTTCCAGTTGCCCCATTGTGCGACAGAAGTTAATCAGAAGTCGGGGCGAGAGCAGAATGCAGATGGTAAATTTTCTAGAAACAACCATGAAACCGCTCGGGGCGACTTGATGCCAGATACGGAGCCGCTTATTCGACAAGTTTACGTGTTGATAATGCGTCATTGGCCCGCTATAACGAAGTCCGCCGGATATTAAAACGAACGGAATAATGTTCCGCGACAACAAAATAACGACGAGGGGCACGATCCTGGCCAGAGTTCTACCCCCCCCCCCCCCCCCACGTTCGCTAGCGAAAATATCCGCGAGCACGGGGGAAAGATGAACGTTTCCGTGCATTGTTTGCGCTTTTGTGTTG
The DNA here is from genome assembly GCA_029448645.1 of Andrena camellia. Lineage (NCBI taxonomy): Eukaryota > Metazoa > Arthropoda > Insecta > Hymenoptera > Andrenidae > Andrena > Andrena camellia. The sequence continues at coordinate 5,152,924 of CM055682.1, read as the reverse complement.
CACGCGCGAACAATGCGGTTTGGACTTCGAATTACAGTATGAAAGGTAGGTAACACGATGAGCCTGTTTCTCCTCGTTACTAAAGATCCTTACAAACTTATTGAAAGGAACGCCCATTTTCGTGATGGGTGATTTCGTCTGTTTCCCCTAAGCAGTACGAAATATAGGTAAAATCAATGTATTGTACTTGCTAAAACAATAATTAAGATCATAAGTTTTTACGATTTGGGGGCACACTTATGGATGGGTAATATTCATGAGTTTTTTTTCTGTTATTTCTTTTCAGGTGTAGTTGAAAAAGGGTGTTCATGGGTTGCAACAGAGTTTCAGAGCGGTCAATCATTTTATCTTATTTCATTAGATGATTCATAAATGTATGTGGATCGACATTTTTGAGTACAGTATGATATTTATTTATTATTTTTTATTTTTACATAATCCTTGCCTCGCGGCTTCGGATGGCTTCCGGTTTATAGATTAGTCTTATTTCCTACTTTATGCTTTCAAATATATAAGAATCTGTCTATATTTCTATCTATCTCTCACCGTCTACTCCTGTACACTACCTATATGTACATCTAAGCACCTTTATATAATAATTCTGTCTCTACAGTATGATATTTATTATTAGATTAATAAAGAGGTATACCTGTTTAGATGGGGACATTTTTTCTCGATAGAGTAATTACTCTTTTGACGATTATTATTTTGTTTTTAGGTGTAATAGCACGGGGTGTTCGATTACAGGTGGGAGGAAATTTAAGGGATGATTCTAGACACCAAAATAAGACGAAAATCAAGAATAACGATATTGCGGTTGAGGCTTCGTTTGTTAGTTATAAACGTTTAAATATTGCGTATATTCGCGGTGACATCGGCGCACGCGGGTTGCCTCAGGGTGAGGAGCGATTAAGCGCAGTGAATGGAGGGGGAAACACCTACAGGAGCGGTGGTAACGTGTGCGTGACTGACGCAGGCGCAGTTCATGCGCCATCACCACCGCTCCTGTAGGTGTTTCTCCCTCCATTCACTGCGCTTAATCGCTCCTCACCCTGGGTTGCCTACCTGCTTTTGGGCAGAGTTACGCAATCTTTAAACGCTTATAACTAACAAACGAAGGCTCTGCCGCAATATTGTTGTTCCTGATTTTCGTCTTATTTTGGTGTATAGAATCACTTCTAATAACCACCGTTTTTCTCTTTTTTGAGGTGCCATATTAGCGCTATAAAAAAACATTTAAAACAAATTATGAAAATTCTTTTTAATTTTTTTTTGTATAATATAAGAGTAGCTTAATAAATTTCAGAAAGATTTATTTCATTATATGTTGTATTTACTGAGAAAACAATCTTTAAACATAGCTTACATTTTGGGCAGATCAAAGGAGAATTATCCCTTAGATTTTCTCCCAGCAGTAGTCGAACACCCTGTATGTGAGCGGCAGAAATGAAAAAATGAAGCGATCTGAGGAAAACTTTTACTTTTCGTTTTCGAACCATAATAACGAACTTCACTCTTTCTAATAAAATGAATGCTCCGAAGATATTGGACAAATAAATGTAAGTTTTTCGATAGCATACATTTCTGCGAATTTTTTCTAGAGACGCGGTAGCGTCTCGACGCCAAGTACATGTCTCGACACCCCCTATATGTCGACTGTCGCTGCCGCGTATCTTTTACTCGTAATCCGGCTAATCCAACCTTACCTGAAACTTATTTCATTAATATCTCATCACGGCTGCAATATTTCCTAAATTTAAAGGCTATTTTCTCATGTAAACCGCGTGTAAACTTTCGAATAAGACCAAATTCAATAACATCGATCCACGCATCACAGAGATATCGTAATATCGTCTCATGGATGTGTCGGAAACAGTAAGATTTTTCTTATTCTTATGATTCTTCTCCTTCTTCTCCAATCAAAATTTTTGTCGACATAATACGTAAACTTCAAAAAAGTAAAAAAATTACTCCAAGTACATGAAAAAATCAAGGACGGAAAAGAGCATTATAAAATAAATCATAAGAAAATAGAAGATAATAATAATTACAATATAAAAGAAAGATGTGAAATGAAAACGAGCTGCAAATACATAAAGGTGCTTTGTAATAATCACGGACATTTTAATAATGTGAAGATCAAATTCAACATCTAGACATTTGCCTAGATGTCCGCGCCCTGGAAGTCAAATACTTGGCGTGGCCAGGCAAGGTCAAGGTGTCGACGAATAAGAATTATTTCAAAACGCAAAATAATGAAAGTGTACTCATATTGTCAGAGTTTTAAATTGACAAATTATCTGAAAACTTGTGAGAGGAAAGGTGTCGGTGTCGATGAATGATCTTGGAATTATTTTCAAACGCAATATAATGAAAATGTACTCACATTGTCAGAGTTTTAAATTGACAAATTATCTGAAAGCCTGGGAAAGGGAAGGTATGGATATTGATGAACTGAGAATACCTTGCTTGGCCACGCCAAGTATTTGACTTCCAGGTCGCGGACATCTAGGCAGATGTTACATTTTATCTTCACATTATTAAGATGTCCGCGATATGAGTAATGGAATGTATGAACACAGCATTTTAGCTGTGTATATGTAGTTGTGTCATCTTAAACGCAGTTGGAAAGATCCTGTATGTACTTGTAGCTCATTTTGATTTCACATCTTTTTTTTATATTCTAATTATTATTATCTTCTATTCGTTTGTGATTTATTTCATAATATTCTTTTCCGTCCTCGACTTTTTCATGTACTAGGCGTAATTTTTTTTTTTACTGTTTTGAAATTTATTATGGGGATAGTCTTTACTTTCCTAATTATTTTTCGCAATTATGAAAAACAGTATTTTAATAATAGAAGGGCATATTCTGTTTAAATACAAAATAGAATAGGTTCGGATAATGAAGGTTGCACTACAATTAAGTTTCAGTGAAACGTTAACGAGCATGTTCTCAAGTAATTCTCTCTTTCAAATTAAATTCACAATACAAGACTAGTTTTTTAATTTTAACAAAAATTTCATACAATATGTGATGCCCAGTGTATTCAAATTAGAACGCAAAACATTAATGACCTCAGGTTTAAAAAAGGTTACCATACGAAAATAATTATCACGTTCATCTTTGAAAAGCATCTAAACTATATTAATTCATGTATCCCTTGTGTACCTTCAAATCCCATGGAGGTATTCAAATTTTTTCCCATGAACGTGAAAGCAATTAAAAATTAAAAAATTAACACGAGTCGTTCAGATTCTGCTTTCTAAAAAGTCTGCAGAGCCACAGACTCCATTTAACAGTGAAACCACTCCTACTGATAAATACTGTAATAATTATGGAAACGGCGCTGCAAAAGTTGAATCGAGTCGTCGAGCTTCATTTTGAGAGTTGTGGCGAAAGATACGGGGAAGAACGGCCGGGAAAGTTCCCTCGGTTGATCATTTTCCAACTGGTTGTCCCTTTTGGAAACGGAAGTCCAGGTAATAAGAGACCGTCGCCAATATTTTCTATCGATTGCCATCGACGTTTCAGTGGGGACGATCGTTTGACCGAGCTATCTTTCGGAATTAGTTTCCCCTTTCCGCGAGTTCCGGGCGCGATCGCGGGTTATTATTTTTCCCGGCACTTCGGGATATTATTTAAATTGGAATTACTTTTCTCATTATAAGCCACCCAAGGGGAAAATCTTCTTCCCGACCCGGCCTTTACTTTTACTGTTTTCGTCCCGGGGCGGAGGGGGCAAAAATAAGGAGTTTATTTGTGACAGTTGACAACTCCGTCGACTTCCCGTCGTTCATCGTGTTCGACGATCCTCGTCACCTGCATTCATTCGATTAAGGGTACTACTTACAATTCCTGTCTACAATGAAGCATTTCTGTTTCAATTAATTACAAAGAGACAAATTCAAACAGAGACTTGTTCTTTGGCATGAAGGTTATTAACATCATAAGCTTTGCAACAACGTGTTTATTCAGTCAAAAATATGCATTATATCTGACGCGACAGATGGATCATTAAAGAGGATTTTCAAAAAAGTTTCAGTTGTTTTGCAGTGATAACTCCAAAATAAACTCGGAAATAAAACTTCAAATCAAATTCGAGCATGTTCGCAAAATATGTAGTTTCGGACCGGACCTAAATTGAAGTTAATGAAAACTCTTATTCTTAATGAAAATAAACTAAAAAAGTCTTAGTCCGGTCCGAAATTACACATTTTGTGAACATGCTCGAATTTGATTTGAATCGATTGGTACCTCCGTTTTTGAGTTATCACTGCAAAACGAATGAAGCTTTTTTAAAAAGCCTCCTTAATGATCCATCTGTAGCGTCATACATAATGCATATTTTTGACTAAACAAACACGTTTTTTTAAAGCTTATGATGTTAATAAACTTCATGCCAAAGAACAAGTTTCTGCTTCAATTTGTTTCTCTGTAATTAATTGAAACAGAAATGCTTCATTTTAGACAGGAACGACTGCCTAGTACCCTTAAGGGGAGGTTCTGGTCTAGAGCCCCCAAAAATAGGTGATATTTAGGAATTAATTAAAGGAAAACTACTATATATACTTTAATGGGACTTTTTGCATTGTATTAAGGATATCTTAAATTATAGAAATATATTTTTTATTTTATAATCAATCATTGCAGACAGCCCTGGGGAGTCGTTAAAGTCAAGGCGTCAAAAAATTGATCCGAATCGGTGGGACCTGTATCTCCAAAACTTATTATCCGATTCGACTGAAACCTTTTTTATTTTGAAGATTATTCTTTTGGCTAGGGGGGTAACCAGAAAAGTTACAAAATGAATTTTTTTGAAAATAACGACACTTAAAGTTTGAAATCACTTTTTCCCTATATTTTTCATCCTTTCAACACCTTTGAAAATGATAAATTTTCAATTTTTTGTAATTTGTTATGGTACCCCCCCTATTCAGAAGTATATTCTTCAAAATAAAAAAAGTTTCAGTCGAATCGGATAATAACTTTTGAAGATACAGGTCCCAGCGTTTTGAGAACACTGTTTCGAGAAAAACGCATTTAAAGTTTTACGTGAGCGCCGGAGTGGACGGTTGTTGCCCATGCATTTGCCGCTACTCAAATGCCTATACCTTCGGGAATTTTACGAATTTCAACAAATCCTTTTAAACACGTATTCCTAAAAGATTGAACATTCGAAAAGTGAAATAAAAAGAAATCGATTTTAAGGGGAGGTTTCGGTCTAAAAATCGTTTTTTTTTATTTCATGTTTGGAATGTTCAACCTTTTCAACATATTTGGCTGTTTGTACGTTCAATAATGGTTATGCACCATTATTGAAATTAATGAACGTGCTAGGACTACATGTAGGACCACGTGCTAAAATGTTTGCGGAGGACGCCGACCGTCAGCGCATAGCCGCCGCTGAACATCAAGATTCACTTTCATATAAAAAGGCCAAAATTGCAAAAAAAGATATTACAGAATATCAACAGCAGCTTTTTGAAGAGACGGAAGGATTAATGTATGGTCCCGGAATAGCAGATTAGCGGTAAATAAAAAAATTGTATCATTTTCTTCACGTAAAACTTTAAACGCGTTTTTCCCGAAACAGTGTTCTCAAAATCGGTGGGACCTGTATCTCCAAAAGTTATTATCCGATTCGACTGAACCTTTTTTTATTTTGAAGAATAGTACTTCTGGCTAGGGGGGAGGGACTAAAAAATTACAAAAATTACATTTTTGATAGAATAACAACACTTCAAGCTTGAAATCACTGTTGAATTCTGTACATCAATTTTCCCTGTATTTTTCGTCCTTTCAACGCCTTTAAAAATTATTAATTTGTCAATTTTTTGTAATTTTTTCTAGTTCCCCCCCCTAGCCAGAAGTATATTCTTCAAAATAAAAAAAGTTTCAGTCGAATCGGATAATAACTTTTGGAGATACAGGTCCCACCGATTTTGAGAACACTGTTTCGGGAAAAATGCGTTTAAAGTTTTACGTGAGCGCCGAGTGGCCGGTTGTGACCCATGCATTTGCCGCTACTTAAATGCCTATAACTTCGGGAATTTTACGAATTTCAACAAATCCTTTTAATCACGTTTTCCTAAAAGGTTGAACATTCGAAAAATGAAATAAAAAAAAATCGACATTTAGACCAGAACCTCCCCTTAAAGGACTTTTCATATGGGACGCTTTTCTGAGCCGCTACATACAGTTACTCGCAAAAGTATCCGTCCACCCTGTAGGTAACATATTTTACATATTAAATCGACTTCAAAGTTCAAAGTAAGAATTCGCAATTATAATCAACATTTGACATTAATATAAACCGTGATTAGGAGGTTAACATATGTTTAGCCCTGGCGAAAATAAATCATTTTAGGAATTTGTTTATTGGTTTTATTAAAAAAATAAAAGAAAATACTTATTATTTTTGAATACTTATAATTTATATATTAAATTATTTATGATTTTTGAGGTTCTTTAGACCACTGCAGAAAGAATGGTCAGCATGGTATCTCTTTTAAACATCGATGGATCTGAAAAGTAAAATGATGTTCTTGTAAAATAATGGTGTCATTATGGGCTGACGGGCAAAACTTTTTAATTTAAAAAAAAAAATGAACACTTTGTGGTACTTTAAAGTTAAATGAATTCTTTTCATGCGATATTTTTATGCGATGTATAAAAAATTAATTAAACGAAATATAAAAAAAATGGCTCGTCAGTCCATAATGGAAACATTACTTTACAAGAATATCATTTTATCTTTCAGATCGATCGATATTTAAAGGAGATTTGCTCTGCAATGTTCTAAAGAATCTAAAAAATCATAAATAATTTAAAACAAAAATTATTGCAAATAAATTTTTTCGTGCACTTTATAGACTAATAAATCACATGTAATATGTATTTTTTTAGTAATAAAAATAATAATAAAACCCCTAATAAAATTTGTAAAATGATTCATTCTCGCCGCGGTTAAACGTATGTACTTAATATATTTTTCTTTTGGGCGCATTCAATTGAAAAATTGTACACAGTTTATTATTATCCGTGGTAATGACATAGACCGTGCAAAAAAATATAATTCATACAAACGTAATTATAATAAGTTAATATTCTTCGAATATTCCTGCGATTTTAATATACTTAAGCTTTAATCTATTATGCATAGGTTCAACTAATTTGCACAGAAAATTAATCAAGCTTTATCCTAATATAAATTATAACGTGTAATTCTGAATTTAACCCTTCATGGTCACACGGGGTGTATTGTACCCTAAGAATAATTTTCGAGTTAAAATGTCGCGCCTTTACGACTTCCAAAGGGGATGTATCGCAAGAAAAAAAATAAAAAAAATTTAAAAAATCGTTTTTTCCTCACAACCGTGGAAAATCGCTCATTTTCAACTACAAATTTTATCATATCAAAATTTACATTTCTAGAAAAACACTATTAGACAATGATTGTATAAGTATTACGAATGTACAATTATCACTGAAAAGTTAAAAGATTCAAAAATACGAAAATGGTAACTGAAAAAATGACGCTGGGGTACAGTGAACCCCGTGTGACCAATTTGTAATTATAAGAAGGTGTGACCACGAAGGGTTAATATTACTAAAGCGACACACACTCGTATCTACAACAATTCTAAAAAAAAATTTCTTTTATCGAAAGCTGGAAGATCCAATTATATTTAACGATCAATCATACTCCACAAATATTCGAGCACAAAAAAACGCAACAAACAATAATCCTAGTACCAACAATCTATCATTTTCTCTTTTAGAGAATGTATCAATAGCCGGCTTTCAATGAATAATTGCCCACGAAAACCCGAGAAACTCTCCCATTTAAAATAACGAACCGACGGCGAGGGGCCGAAAATGTGGCATTGTCGAAAGCAGTGTAAAAATGTTTATAGCAACCGCGTATTCATCGGGAATCGATGTGCAAAAGCTCGACGAAATGGCGGTGTCGCTTTCGAACGGTTGTTTTGCGGGGCTTCTTGACCAGCCCGGCCCGCGGGTCGAGCTCTCGCGTTTTTGCGGATTGATATATGAAGTGACGTTAGGGGCGCCACTAAAAACCGGCTTGTTGTACCGCCGCGAGCATTGATGTACATTGCGGCCCGCTAAAAAACAGTGTAAGTGGCCGAATGCGAATGCATATCAAGTGCAACACGGTGCACTGCATCCGGTGAATGCGAAATTAGGCTGGCAGGGTGGCAAAAACGGATGGGATCCTGTGCCCGGGCACGGCACGCTGGCTAGGTAATTATAATTCGGGGGATGACTCGAGGATTTAACTTTGATCCAAGAATGACTGCTAGATACGTCTAAACTTCCTCTTAATTCGCGAAATAACGTTCAGCAAGTAGCGGAAGAACAGCTGAGGGCGGAGTCGAGAGTGGATTACGATTGAGGACCTCGCAGCAAAAGGGGTGCAGCACCATTTTTACCAACTTTGAGAAAATTATAAACAACTGTTTGTAAAATTATTGATTTGACTTAACATTGAACGGAGAACATTAATATTGGAAAATATATTTTTTTTTCCACACAATAAGTAGTAGTTAGTGAATTGATAAGTTTTTATTTTTTTTCTTCTATTTTTGAATTTTTTTAACGTTGATAGATTCATTATAGAAACGTTCTTTCCGATTTTATTTTTGCGCGTTGGTAGTTTTTTATATTTTAGTCAATTGTGCTCGAGATTGTTTCTTGGTAGATTATTTATATTCTGAGGACTGCTGTAGCCTTTTTTTGTATTGTGCTCGTAGAATTGTTTCAGCGCTAAGGATCTGTCTAATAAGAATTTTGTAGTTGCCCTCAAGGATCCGGGAATTATTTTTTTTTAATATATTTTTGGTGATAATTGAACCGTCCTATTTTTTTTATAGATTAAAAATATTTAAGACACTATTTAATGCAGCATTAAAAACGATGATTATTATTATCCTTCATTCCATTGTTTTTGTTACTAAAAATTTCGTTATTAAAAATAGTTATGCAACGAAAAGTGTCTTGAATTTTTTCAATCTGAATGAATAAGACAGGGGAATATTAAATATAACACATTTTTGACAATTGACGAGAAACTACTTCATTTCTAAATACTATTTAACCTCCAATAGGACAGTCTACTAATGAACAATTTCACCTTCTATGATGCGCAAAATAAGATTTTAGTGGGTATAACTCAAGTACAATGAACAGTGAACAATTTTCTTACAAATCATGTTAATCTCCAAAACACTATCTCACCCATAAAAATACAGTGGCTCACAGCCATAATCGTACACATTTTAAAATCGCATAACTTTTTTAAAATTAATCCAAACGACTTGAGTTTTTTTGAGAATCTAGAAGGATTAGTTTGCCAAGTGACGGGTTTCGTCGTTTTGTAAAAAATTGCAACTGGTCGGAATAGCAAAAAAAAAAATAGTAAAGGTCGTTTTTTCAACTTTTTTTCTGAGCCTGTAATGAAAATTCGAAAAACCCGTTTTTAGATTTAAGTAAGTTGTATACATGCTGAATATTTCATCAAAATCGGTTAACGTTGCTCTGAGCTACAAACGTTTAAAAATCGCAGAATAAGGTCGAAAATCGCGGAAATTCCCGAAATCAACGATTTTCGACCTTATTCTGCGATCTTTAAACGTTTGTAGCTCAGAGCAACGTTAACCGATTTTGATGAAATTTTCAGCATGTATACAACTTACTTAAATCTAAAAACGGGTTTTTCGAATTTTCATTACAGGTTCAGAAAAAAAAGTTGAAAAAACGACCTTTACTATTTTTTTTTTGCTATTCCGACCAGTTGCAATTTTTTACAAAACGACGAAACCCGTCACTTGGCAAACTAAACCTTCTAGCTTCTCAAAAAAACTCAAGTCGTTTGGATTAATTTTAAAAAAGTTATGCGATTTTAAAAAGTGTACGATTATGGCTGTGAGCCACTGTATATACTTAACTCAAAGTCACCGTAATAAAATACCAGAGCAATAAAAGTAAACAAACTTCCTGTCACTTCGCAGAATCTGGAGATTTGTTTTTTTAAAAAAGAAAAGCGAAAAAAATAGCCGCAGAAGTGATAGGAGAAATACGATGAAAGATATTCCTAAACATTTCGAAGCTGATGGCCACTGCGGGTTCGCGAAAACTGGTGAAAAACGAAACCGCGAGCGGGAATTATTTCGACGCTCTTTTCGGTATCGCGAAAAACAGCCGTGTCCAGAGGTGAAATTCAGCCGTATTAATGAACGCATCACGTCGCTCGCGTACAGGTGTGATCATTAATTCTGTTAAACGGCGATAAATGACGACGACGTTAAGTGACGTTGACCCTGTTTTAATAATTGTCACGCGCATCCTATATCGATCGACCGAATGTCCGCGCTACTTCGCCCGGATAAAATGGTAAATCGCCCGTGTTTTCGGTCAGGGTGACATTTATGCGCAATTTCCGCGGAATAACTATATGATCGAATAGTTATTTCAATTACGCTCTAATTATCTACGCAAGTGATCTGGCGATGATGCGGGAAAAGGGAGTTTATACGGTACCTATTTCGTAACAAATGACACATTCCCGAATAGAGTAGTAATCATACGTATGTACATGACGAAGTAAGTAGAAATTACTGAGTAAAAGTTTCTAGTGCAACGCTTCGTTTTCGAAAGAATGGACTTTAAAAATTTTCTTACAATTAGTGCCCGTGTAGCAATAATTTAATTTAATTCAATTCATTCGATATATACGAGTATGACACTATTGGAATATAAGTAATAGAAAAAAATAAGAAAAATTATACAAATATGGAAATAGTCTAGCGACATATAAACAATAGAAATAATAACAAAACAAAACTACTTTTAGTATGTAGAGAGGACGATGAAATAGAAGAAATAATTAAATACAAGAACCCTAAATCTTGAATAGCAAGAATGCACAGTGAAAATTACTAGGCAGTAACATTTTTCTCTTTGTTGTTTAGGTTTGCCCCTTTAAGTATTAGTATGCAATTACGTATGACCCTGTATATCCTGTAGTGATTATTAAATTTATGCTAGTAAAATCGTACAAATACGTATTCACCTTACTTGTGCTACATCTCACATTTACAAAAAGAAATCATGATACTTGAAACGTAACTTGAGCGCCTAGTGTCGAGTTATTTTTACGTAAGAGTGTCAACTCTTTTCTAAGTGGAAAGACCAAACCATTAGTCAGGCGTACGCACGCGCAGCGTATAAATTGAGTAAAACACGATACAACTGACATTTCATATGCACCAACGTGCTAAACCGTAAGATATTTATAGCTTTAGTCCAACTTAATTACCGTTGAATAAATAAACGAATTATAAACGATCCGCACATTAATTTCGATCCCTTACCATTTGTATTTTATGTATATTTACAAAAGGATATCTCCCGTTAATAATAAGATAAATAAATTAACGCGTTCCATCTTACGATATTTATGACAACTGCAATTCTTCGTCAACCAGAAAAGCGTATTTTTCTATTCGACGTTGAAATAATGTAGAAGGAGAAAGAAGTTGAAACTACGAAATATTTCATACCCACTGCTACTTCTCTACACATCAATACTATAGTCTACTTTTGTTATTCTTTTTGAGAAGCTGCCGGAAACTCGAAATTAAGAATACGCTTTTATTTCACATTTATCACCGATAATAAAACGGTCCCTTTCAAAGATCTCCTTTCTATATAAGCTGCTGTCTCGGTGGTTTTAAAAAATCAAGGAATAGCCAGGAAATTTGTGAAAGATCGACAATGAGCGCAAGTTTGCTCTAAAACGCGAGACAATAAAAGAATTAATGGGCGATTCTCGTGTAACAGCCCCCAACATTAACTGATATTTATGATTTTTTGGGGAAAAAACTATTGTTAATAGTGGATTAAACTCTTTTGGGATATTTGGTCTCTAAACTTGCAGAAAATATTTTTTTTATGTCGATGCTTCTTATTATTTATTAATTATTGTGCGATCTTGTCAACCTCTTCGACGATGTAACTCCTGTTGGCGTGACGTGTAGCACCTGTCACAGTCACCTGATTGCAAGAAGAACAAAAATTTCTTAAGGTTAGATAGTTTACGCTGCGATTGACCTATTTTAAAGAAAAAAAAATGAAAAATTGAAAAATTTATAGCGTTTGAAAGAAAAAGTATCTTTTTTTCTTCGACAAATTTTTCATATTATTAAAAAAGTGTTATATATAAATACTAAAATTAAAATTTTAGGTCCAGTACCAGCGTAAACTATCTAACCATAAGAAATTTTTCTTCTTTTTTCAATGAGGTGACTGTGACAGGTGCTACACGTCACGCCAACATCGTCGAAGAGGTTAACAAGATTCCACAATAATTAATAAATAATAAAAAAAAATATAAAAAAAATAAAAAAATCTGCAAGTTCAAAGGTGCCTTCTTATATCCCAAAAGAGTTTAATCCAATATTAACAATGGGTTTTCCCCCCGAAAATCATAAATATCAGTTAATATTGGGGGCTGTTACACGAGAATCCCCCAATACCTAATAGATTTGGCACAAGGTTTTAGCAAGGGGAACGAAAACGTTTCTGCAAATCGTGCACACAGTGGATCATCTTCGCAGCGACAAGAACGCTGTCAAATATCGGTAAGCAAAATTGACGAAATAATTTATTATATAAATACACACACCAATTTCCTGCCAAATCGAATGAGAAATCAGAAAACGATCGGTACGCAAGCCCGCGTAGCAATGCAACAGCAGAAAGTCTGTGTCAAAGAGAAGCCTGCAAATATATATAACCACGATTTCCAGATGAAAATCCCTGTCGCTTTAATTCGCAACTAAACGTCACTACGTTCAATTCCAAACGAATTACAGCCGCTCGGTCTATCGATAGGTTCTGGTGCGTTCAATTTGGAATCGCTAGAGGATTCAACGCGCCAGCAGGTCTCAGTTTACTCAACTTTGGACACAATTTAATAAACGATAACTTTGCCTCGCTGCGCGGGCTGAATATTCGCGTAATAAGTAAACAACTGGATTTCTAACTACAATTGTGGCATTCAGAGCAAAAACGGCTGACCCACATTTTTTGCGAAATTGAGTTAGTCGCAATAATGTATTTCAAAAATTGGAAAAATTATTTTTTTTTCAATGTAGGTCAGCCCGTTTTTGTTCTCAATGCTTCAATTAACAGTGGTGCTCTAGGGCTAAGCTCTTGCTGAAGGGCACGACGTATAAGCGAGCGCACCTTTCTACTTTCTTTTCAAGCTGTGTGCCACTGACAGAGGTGACGTCGAATGGTAGAGTAGTTGAAAATCGAACTATTATTCACTGGCACTCGACGCCACTCTTCTTTTACGCGTGAATCACTTCACTACTCGACGGCAAATGGAAGAATGATCTGAGGTACGCGGAGGTAGTTGTAAATAGCGGAGGGTATGCTGTAGAAAAATTAATCTGAAATGTTTATCTGGTTTCCAAATCTGTTTGGGCTCTTCAGAGAACTGTAGAAATCTATCTTGGTCTTTTAAAAATTTGAAAATAAAATTCTACGCAACATCACCATCGTCACATCACAACGACGTGCGAAGGAGTTGGAATGTGTTTACCGCAAAAGATTATGGTAACTGTCGATATATGTTCTACGACTCTATGAAGCGTACAGACTCGGCTCTGTTTTCTGATATAACACCGCCCTACCAGAACTGCCTGGCACAAAGGGAAGTTAATTAACATCATGTATAATCCTACTGACCACCTCTATCACTAGTGTATGTACTTGTATTCAGTTACTAGTTGTTAGTTGTTAGCTTTAGTGTCAGGTATAAGTTTGTAATTACATGTTACATGTAAGTTAACAGGCGAACCTTTTTAAAAACCTCTCGCATCTGCCTCGTATTAATAGTGTAATACATAACAGTATAATATATGTATAATATAGTATAATAGATAATAGTATAACATAATAGTATAATAGCATAATTAATACTTATATAATCGTTGTGTCACTGATTCAGCACCGTCCAGCTCAAATCGCTGACCCTAGAAACATGAAATCCAGAGGGTATATTCCTATTCCGACGTAGGTGCTCGATAAGAAGGGATTTTTTGAAAGGGGGTAAAAAGGGGTGAAGTATGTTTTCTCGGACTCCTTATTATTTCTTCGGTCCGATTAGATATCAACTTGGTTTTTACTGACAAAGGTTACCCACATAAATCCTTAAAAAGCAATTTCTGGATTTTGCTCTAATCAACCCCTAAGGAAGTGAAAAGAAGTGAAATGTGTTTCCACGGATTTCTTAAAATCTCTTCGGCCCGATTAGATATCAACTTGGTTTTTACTTACAAAGGTTACCCACATAAATCCCTAAAAAGCAATTTCTGGATTTTGCTCTAATCAACCCCTAAGGAAGTGAAAAGGAGTGAAATGTGTTTCCACGGATTTCTTAAAATCTCTTCGGCCCGATTAGATATCAACTTGGTTTTTACTTACAAAGGTTACCCACATAAATCCTTAAAAAGCAATTTCTGGATTTTGCTCTAATCAACCCCTAAGGGGGTGGTGAAAAGGCGTGAAATGTGTTTTCATGGAGTCCTTAATATCTCTTAGGTTCGAAGCGACACGTGGGGTTATTTTGCTAGGAGTATAATAATATAATAGTAAAGAAGATAATTAAGTGACAACTTTATTTCTAATAGTTAGTATCCTTTTTAACATAACACGAGAAAACATATATCTAATTCGAAGCTTCACTCAATAAAATAAAAGCTGGGTCATTCCACGCCAAATCGATCACTTTTCTCCCTCGATGTCTCGGATTTTTTTAAACATGAATATGTTGTAGTCCTCGTGGAATCAGGGAGGGTTTAAGTCATCATTTTGTCGATTTCGAATCTATTTAAAAAATACAGGGCCTTGAATTTTGCGATTTTTGCCTATTTTCGTGAAAATGGGTTGTACTTAGGAATTTTTGTCTCGGAAACTATTTGTCGGATTTAGTTGATTCTGACGACACTTTAAAGCGGAAGAATCGGCCTTTTTGAATAAATTTTTTCCAGGTCGAAAAATTAATTCTGCAACATTGAAAATTATAAACAAATTTTTATTTTGCAAATTCGGGCTCGAGGTCGCGATTTCAAAAATCCGAAAAACATACTATCATATTCCTTGAAGTTTTTTCTACAAAATAAGCCTATCCCCAGAGTGGTGCGGCTCCTATTAACGTCGCAGTGGGGTGGTAAATACGGCGATTCGCGTCGAATCAGGTAAGCGGACCGGGCGTCGCGCGGACGCTCCGCTATTACGGTCGACTGACTATACCGTTACCATGCCATATTACTTCAATGAGGTATAAAAATAATATCGATGGATCCCGTACTCGTTTGAATGGTGCAATTTATACCTGCAGAAGAACTTTACTAACCCACTCTTGGCCAATGACTTTTTTTATAATAATCAGATTTCGAAGTATCAACTTGTTGATTACTTGTTAAAAAATTGTCAAATTTATGAAATTTTTTCTAATTTTATACTTCATATTAGCAATTTCGGTGTTGCTGCTGAGTGGCATTTTTTTGCAACGGCACACGGTAAAGGACCATGTGACGGGATTGGAGGTGCCGTGAAAAGACTTGCAATGCGCACTAGCTTACAAAGACCAGTGGATCATCAAATTCTTACACCCGTAGCTTTATGTGAATGGGCAAGAACATCTTTTCCAAACATTACCTTTGATTACGTAAAACAGGATGAACAGAAAAACCATGCTGCTAGCTTAGAAGCTCGCTTTGCTACAGCACTTGCTATCACTGCCACCAGAAGCTTCCATAGCTTTACGCCAATATCAGAAAACAAAATTTTATGTAAACCTTTTTCGTCTGATGAAAATGGTACTGTGTTCAGGACAATGAAATAGTTTCGGCCGATTTCTTATTCGCAACCCTTAACACCTCAGCCCATCTCCTTCGAAATGATCCTTATCCATGCCATCATTCTTGACCCATCTTTATCCCCCTCCCTGATGGAAGCAGCCCACCTTTCCATCGAGTAATGACAATTTTTTAACAAATAATCATTTCGATCTGGAAAAAATTTATTCAGAAAGGCCGATCCTTCCGCTTTAAAATGCCGCAAGAATCAACTAAATCCGATAAATAGTTTCCGAGATAAAAATTCATAAGTACAAACCATTTTCACGAAAATAGGCAAAAATCGCAAAATTCAAAGCCCTGTATTTTTTAAACAGACTCGAAATCGACAAAATGATGAATTAAACCCTCCCTGATTCCACGAGGACTACAACATATTCAAGTTTAAAAAAATCCGAGACATCGAGGGAGAAAAGTGATCGATTTGGCGTGGAATGACCCAGCTACATTAAGAATCCAAAAGCAATAATTTACCCTTTCCTCGGCCCATTTTTTCCCATTTCCGATTTCTTAACCATTTCGCCGAGTATTTAAATTTTCGAACGATTCTTGAAAAGTGTCAATTTTCCATCACTAAAAAAAGTTTTTAATTTTCAGTTCTTGATTTTTTTGCGGAGAACATTGCTGAGTATGACAATACAAGAGAATACATTTTTTTAATGCGTGGATTATAGTCGAAATCCGCAGCGAAAGGTTTAAGTAACTAGAACTACAATCTTTCGATTATCTCGATGGAACCTACTAATCTCCACCCTTAAATTAATAAAAAAGGAAGATAAACACTCCTCTAGGTACATACACACTACCACGTCCTGCCGTATTTATAGGCCACGTTTCCTTCATTAATTGCATTTCCCGCAGTTCAGAATTGGTGGTAAGTAACTTTCGCCCACGACCAGCTCCACGGTTTTATTTTACAGAACACAATAATGTACGGCGAGCTGTTTTTATCGCAATTAATAAGAAGGTATTGCTGCAAGATCTTGCGGTTTTCCGTTGGACCTCGGCGTGCGGTTTATGTTACGTTCCCGGAAAATGCGCAATTCCACGGCGAACAATGCAAAAGCTCGCCCGGAAAAAAGATATGAGCGTTTTCCTGCGCGATACCCCGCCCAAAATGTGCAACAATCGTGTGGGACGCGTAAACGTTCTTCCTGCTACGATTCTTCTTCATTTTTTTTTTTTAATTTTAATCCCTTCAGATTTATATTCGTGCGAAATTGTCAGGAATTTGTAATACGACCGTTGGAATCCCTTCAGTAAACAGAGAGCGCGCACTTGCATTAGCAATTGACAAACGGTCGTATTCGTTTGTCACGAAATATTAATGCGCATGCTGTGCGTTCGTATATTACGTTACGAAATTTTTGGTGGGGATATTTTCATAATGCTTCGCATGGTTGCTGTGTTGAGCGTATATAAAAGAAAAACCTATCTGTTGTGGAAGGAAAATATTTCGTACCAAAAACGTGATTACTTTGGTCATAATTGAAAGAGAGAGAATTTTTTGCAGTTAATATTATTGTTCTTGAAAAACAATATATGTGTTTGAAAAAATATAAAATAAGGTACTTGGAAATTTTCAATAGAGAATTAAAAGTATTGAAGATTGAAAGAAGATTGAAGTATTGAAGTAATAAATGAGCCGCTGTTTTTGAAAGTGGTATAAGTCCATTTTTTAGAAAAAATGTGGTAATGGTAGTTTTAGTCAGATATAGATATCCTCTTTTTATATTTATAATCACACAATCAATGGTGTAAAATATCCTCATAAATTAATAAAAAAAGTTGTACTGTAAAATGTTATCGCAGGAATGTTTTTTTTTAAAGTGGTATAAGTCCATGTTTTGGCAAAAATACTTCACTATGCTAAGTGTAAAGGAGAAATAAGATTGAAATATGAATAAGTTTGTTATTATTAGTTATCTTAACGAAGTAATTTACTTTTCATACTTGTTTATTTATAATTCCATTATAATATAACGAAGTAAGTAATGAAGACATGTTTGTCTTCATTTCAATTATTATTTTTTACATTAAAAAATACATTTCACAAAAGCCAACTTCAATTAAAATATAAATTTAAAATTGCTATTGGTTATATTTTTCATAATATGTTAGGTATTATTGAAAGTGGTATAAGTCCATTTGAACCTAAAAAATCGTTTATTTTCTTTAACATTTTTATTGATTATTATTGCATAATAAAATTTAACAAGTTTATAATTTTAAAAACATTACCCGAATTGATTAACGTATGCGAATATTTTTAAATTGATTCAAACGCGAACCCTTAAATATCTCAATGTACGAATAAATGGACTTATACCACTTTCAAAAACAACGGCTCAAATAATAGTATAATTATTCATAATAGTACAATGTACCATGGATGATCAATTACAATTAAAACTACACTTGAGGGAAAGTTTCAATAACATAATCACAATCTTTAATGTGTTAACTTTTCTCTCCCTCTTCCTAAAAGAAAATACTAGGGAAATTAATATAAAATTTTATCATGAAAATTTACGTCGCACTGCTGATGACACCTAGTAGTACCTTTTCGACGTTACATGAAAGTCCTATTTAAAAAATAACTCCCATTTCATACATATAAAGTATTTAGAATCTGCATTCACAGGACATTTTGAAATCTTTTGTTCGAAACATAACAGTTCCTTAATGAACTGCAGTTCGTTAATTTAAAATTAATATCACCGCGATTTTTCGATTTCGATTCAACAATACCCGCCACATCAACCCTTTGTATCCGATAAAATAGGCTGCTCATACGTTCCTGTCATATTATCGCTGGTCACTGGCCAACGGGCAGAAGTTGATTTAATTAAAGGTTCGGCGAATTATTTAATCAGACATAACGAACCCGGGGCGAAATCGAGAGCATCGGGGTGGGAGGTTAATCGTAGATAACAAGGCAGAGACGAGACGATGGAAGAAAGGCATAAGCCGGATTATACTTTCGCTTTGGAGGACGGTGTATTCTTAATTATCGGATTTAGAGGTATGCGAGTGGGCATGTATAGATGGTAAATCTGATTGAATCGAGAGTCGATTAAAAATTACACGGGCCTGGAGCTGGATTTTAATGAATCTTAACGACACTTCTTATATCCCATTGAAGGAGAAATTCTTAGGGCTTGATATTATTTGTTTCAAGCTGTGCCTTTATGTTGGAATGTAACCGTTCCATTTATATTAAACGCAGAAATTTAATAATTTTGATTGATTAATAATTGATTTGATATATATAAATAATTTGATTTGATTAATAATTGATTGATCTGTTTATAAAGACTGGTGTATTAAGAAGGAAGTAATCTTGAAACTTTTAATAATTGATTGTATGAGCAATTGAAGAAGTCTGCAGGAGTGCTGTAACAATTTATTTTCTATCAGATATTGATGTATAGGGTAATTAGAGTTATGTGTTAAGTAATGATTCAAAGTATTGGTCTATGAATGAGTGAAAATGAGAAAAGTATGGTTGAAGCATAGGTGTAATTAAGGGGACGTTCCGGTCTAAAAGCCGATTTCTTTTTATTTCATTTTTCGAATGTTCAACCTTTTAGGAATACGTGTTTAAAAGGATTTGTTGAAATTCGTAAAATTTCCAAAGTTATAGGCATTTGAGTAGCGGCAAATGCATGGACAACACCCGGCCACTCGGCGCCCACGTAAAACTTTCAACGCGGTTTTCTCGAAACAGTGTTCTCAAAACGGTGGGACCTGTATCTCCAAAAGTTATTATCCGATTCGACTGAAACTTTTTTTTATTAGAAAGAATATAGTTCTGGCTAGGGGGGACAGTAGAAAAAATTATAAAAAATTGAACATTTCTCACTTTCAAAGGCGTTGAAACGATGAAAAATATAGGGAAAAAGTGATTTCAAACTTTAAGTGCTGTTATTTTCTAAAAAATGTCATTTTTGTAATTTCTCTGGTTTCCCGCTTAGCCAGAAGTATATTCTTCAAAATAAAAAAAGTTTCAGTCGAATCGGATAATAACTTTTGGAGATACAGTTCCCACCGATAAAGATCAATTTTTTGACGCCTTGACTTTAACGACTCCTCATTGCAGTCTGAAATAATTAATTATAAAACAAAAAATATATTTCTATAATTTAAGACATGCTTAATACAATGCAAAAAGTCCCATTAAATTATATGTAGTAGTTTTCCTTTAATTAATTCCTAAAGATCACCTATTTTTTGGGGCTCTAGACCGGAAGGTCTCCTTAAGTAAATTATTCTGAGAATGAAGTGTAATTGAGGTTGTTGAATCTTTTATAGAGAGTCATTCTTTTTTTATACAAAAGCACAGACGCGTGGGATGAAATATGCATTATCAGCATTGCAAGATCAAAATTTCACTTTTTAATATTTATATGAACGAGAACTGCATACCGTGCTTCATGCTGAATAAAGCTACGTTTATTAAAAGAATTATTCAAAAAATTGTCATATATAATAACGTCGAATGAACGTCATAAATATTTCAGTCTCTCTTCCAGTGTCAGATTTCTGCTTGAATTTCCAAAAGCAAGACCTACCTACAGTCTGAGGTCGATTTATTTTTATATTTAAGTATATTTAAAAATAATCGGTCGTCTGCACGAAATTTATTAGAAAATATACAAGTACATGTTTCGACACTCTGTTTATACCGACTGTCGCTGCCACGTATCTTTTACTCGAAACACGGCTATTCCAACTTTACCTGAAACTTATTTTATTAATATCTCATCACGCTTGCAATATTTCCTAAATTTAAAGGCATTTTTCTTATGTAAATCGCGTGTAAGCTTTCGAATAAGACCAAATTCAATAAAATCGGTCCACGCATGACAGAGATATCGTAATATCGTCTCATGGATCAGTCGGAAGCGGTAAGATTTTTCTTCTTCTTCTTCTTCTTCAAGTCAAATTTTCGTCAGTATAATACGTATACGCGTTACACGCACACCTTCAGCCAAAACGAACTAATACATATTTCGTTCGTCAATCGCTATCTTCACTATGCAATCTACTCCAAATTTTGACAGCTTACAGTCAGGATATATTCTGACGAGTGTCAAGTACGGTAATTTGTCAAAATTTGAGATGCCACGTGTTTGTACAAATATGTATCGTTGTACCGTTGAATTGCAATCAAAATGCAGTCTCAAACACAAGGTAAGTTGGCCAAAAAACTGTTTTTTATCTGTAACTAAACTGAGGATTTTATGTATATGTAGATATTATAACAGGCTTTATGGACCAATATAAATCGGATCAAAATCCAAACATAATATCGTTACGGCAATTCGCAGGAGAAAGTTTATTACCTCTCTTTGTGATCATGAGATTCTTATTAAGAATGCAGTACAACACGAAATTACAACGGTATTAAGATGTTTAAAGTGTAATTACACAAGTACTACTATCAGTACAAATTTTGTGGTACATCTTGCACTGTCCAAGATTTTCAAAAAATCATTTGACTTTCAAGATATAATAAAACACAATTTCGCAGGATGGAAAAATCTGAAAGATTCTTGCAATAATTGTGGTAATTCAAATTCAAACACAATGAAGAAAATCGATATAACTGCTTCCAAACAAATTCTTATTGCAAAATTACATTTGTTCGATCACGATAGTAGTGGAATAACGAAAGTGGAAAATTTTTACATCAAAGCAATACCTACTACTAAAATACAAATGGGGGAACACTGTTATAAACTTAAGGCAGCGATTTTCCACCACGGTAAAAGTATTGCCGATGGTCATTACACGAGTATGGTAAGGGTTAAGGGCACAACGTGGGTATCCGTTGATGATTTACAAGTAGAAAAACAAGCTTGGCCACGAAATGCTAAAAATGCATGCATATTTTTCTTCGAAAGGTGTTAATTGTGGTTGTTAATACAGTTCAATCTTTGTAAAAAGAAGCGAGATCCCCATAAAAAACTTCAAAAAAGTAAAAAAATTACGCCAAGTACATAAAAAAGTCGAGGACGGCAAAGAGTATTATCAATATAAAAAAAAGATGTGAAATCAAAATGAGCTGCAAGTACATAAAGGTGCTTTATAATAATCACGGACATTTTAATAATGTGAAAATAAAATGTAACATCTAGACATTTGCCTAGACGTCCGCGGCCTGGAAGTCAAACACTTGGCGTGGCCAGGCAAGGTATTCTCAGATCATCAATACACATACCTTCTCTCTCGCAGGCTTTCAAATAATTTGTCAATTTAAAACTCTGATAATATGAGTACATTTTCATTATATTGCGTTTGAAAATAATTCTAAGATCATTCATCGACACCGACACCTTTCCTCTCACAAATTTTCAGATAATTTGTCAATTTAAAACTCTGACAATATGAGTACACTTTCATTATTTTGCATTTTTAAATAATTCTTATTCATCGATACCTTGAACTTGCCTGGCCACGCCAAGTATTTGACTCCCAGGTCGCGGACATCTAGGCAAATGTTTAGATGTTACATTTTATCTCCACATTATTAAAATGTCCGTGATTATAAAGCACCTTTATGTACTTGCAACTCATTTTGATTTCACATCTTTTTTTATATTGATAATAGGTACTCTTTTCCGTCCTCGATTTTTTTATGTACTTGGCGTAATTTTTTTACCTGTTTGAAGTTTTTTATGGGGATACAACTAGAATGACATTGACAAATATCTCATCGTACTTATTATTTCAGTTATTTTATTTCCGTTTTTAGAATTGACATAAAAGTCCACAAGAATTAATAGATTTCGTGCGTTCGTTTATCGAAATTCCGACAGGCAAGATGGAAAATTTGGAAAAAGTGTGGCGGGAGGATCTTCGGCCAACCTTATTTAAGGTGGCAGATTTATAAATATTTCGCTCGAAGACAGTGCAAGAGGGTGGCTGGACCGGGAGACACCGCACGGTTAGCAAAAACAAATAAAACAAAAGGCAGGAACTTTTATTGTTCGATGCACTTACTTAACATGGCGAAACTTACAAACTCCCCAGGTGCTTCACACGGCCCCAATAACAACGAACTTTCGTTTCTGTGAAGCGCGGCAAAGTAGAAGTAATGAATCCAAGAGGACTTCTTAAGCTAGCTTAAGGTTTATCACAGTCAAGTGAATATTTAACAATTTCGCGAGCAGGCGGGCTTTTAACCTGTACAAGGCACAGACACGAGTCCGTTCATTTTTTATTACCAATATCAATAAATTATTTTCAGGCATTGGGACGATACGACAGTTATGCACACGCGATTTTCCTCAAATTTATATCGGTACGGTACATTTTATAATTGGCTATATTGTTGGCTCGTGTTTTGTTGGCAAGAAAATGTTTCAACCACCAAGATCAACAGTTACAATTGGGGTGCCGAGATTCATAGTGGTGTAAGTCACTCGCATGATGTTTCGCGTAAAGTAGGGTCAGCTGGGGTAGATTGTAACACGGGGCACAGTATAACAGTGAAAGTATTTCTGTTTCTTCAGATCATTTCTTTTACTTTCCGCTGGAGCTGGGTCTAGAATTGTTGCAGTGGATGATATAGAACTTATATTGACATTTCCTAAAATGGCAAATAAGACAACACGTCATGCACATTCTTATTCACTTTCGGATAATATTTTGAAAAGATATAATTTGAGTTAAAATTTTTTTTTTGTATTTTTATTGGCATTTTTAAGGTTTTGTGCAATTGTTATAGCCTGTCCTATTCTGTTACATTGTACCCCTAAGGGTGTTAAACTGTACCCCAGATCTGGGGCACACTGTAACAATTATGTGATCTCGAAAAAGTGTCAAATTGACTAGCTTTTAAGGATAATAATTGTTAACATTCGCTAATTCTGATTTGAGGGACCAAGACTGTCGATGGTTTAAGTACAAAAGAAAAGTTCATTTATTATACATTCTGTTGTCTACATCATTATTACCTTTTTTGTTACACTCTACCCCACCATTCCCTAATATTTCGCGTTTAGTGTTATAAAAAAAACTCTACGTATACATTGCAGTTGTAGGCACACATCTAAAGGTTTAAAATACAGCTATAATAATAAATATGTATATACTTAAAAATAAGTATAGAACAATAGGAACTTTTGTACCCCATCTTATGAACATTGAAGGATGGTTTTATCCCCTAAATGGGCAAAAATAAAAAGACACGTATTTCTTATTTTTCGATCCTCTAAAATATATAAAAAACCAAAGCAATCGGAGGGAAATACCTAAAAAATCTTATAACTTTGGGGGGTAGTTTAACCCCCTAAATATGAAAATGGGACAATACAAAAAACATGTATATCTGATTTTTTGTTCTCTAAAACATATCCAAAAACCAAAACAATCGGAGGCGAATAGTTAAAAACCTCTCTTTGTTAGTCGGACTTACGCCAGTTTGTTTCGAAACGCTCAGCTCTTGTTGGTTAAGTACTAAAGAGACATGTTCTTATTTCTCAGTTAAGAATGAAGTTATAACTTAATTCACTATGAAAGTAAACAGATGGAGCCTTTAAGTCGTAAAAATTGTTATTATCTCAAATTATAAAAATTTGGACTTACACCATTTTGATTCTCAGCCCCCACATCTCACAAGGAGAGGTTTTTAGATATCCGCCTCCGATTGCTTTGGTTTTTGGATATGTTTCAGAGAGCCGAAAAATAAAAAATACGTGTCTTTTTATTTTGGCCCGTTTTTATATTTAGCGGGTTAGATCACCCCTCAAAGTTATAATATTTTCAGCTGTCCCCCTCCGATTTCTTTGGTTCTTGGATATGTTTCAGAGGGCCGAAAAATAAAAAGGACGTGTCTTCTCCTTTTGCCCCGTTTGCATGTTTAAGGGGTGAAACCACCCCTCAAAGTTCATACGTGTCAATAATAATAATAATCGAGTTACAGTTTGAAAATCACTTTTAAGATAACAAAATAAAATGAAACGATTGCTATAAGTAGACTGCGGATGTTTATGTAAATATACATTTTTATAGAAAAGGACTAAACAAGTGAAACCTTGATTGAAATATGTGTCGTCATTAGAGGGTTTTCAAAATATATTTGTTATTTTAAACAGTGTTATGTTTATTTATTTCTAGCATTTACAGAACTTACTTACTCAGCTCGAGTATAGTAGTGGCCATGATATAGTGTATTCGATTTTCTTACAAATAGGGAGATCGTAATTATCGTAATAAATATCATACTTGCATAAACTTGGGCAGTCTAGCTATGAGCTAAGGAATATCCAAGTAGAACCACAGGCTCGTGGAAAAACGTCTATTCTCTCTTCTATCAATCATACCTATATCAACCGATCAAATACTTTTGAGTAGCAGTGTACCTATTTATTATTTCCTACCTACTTAGTGAATTATTCTCTCAAGTACCTCTGCGGATTTACTTCGATCACAAAATGAAGATACCTACGTGCATCATTCCTCTACAGTAGGGGAGACCAGGGCTAGTTGACTAACGAGGTTAACTGACTAATTAAGTAAATTATTCTGCGATTCGCGATACTGAAGCATATGAATGACCAGCTTGCCATTTAAGGGGGTAGGTTACCCTTGATAGCCTTAAAACAGGCCTTTTTTCAAACGCAAATTTTAAAGTGATAAATAACAGTAGAGAGAACGTTTTTTCTAGTTTTAATCGTTATTCTATGAGCTTTAACACAAAAGAAGAAAAGTCTAAATATCTCTATGTACATAAAAGTTGTGAGTAAAAACGTAAATGCGTGTACGCGGTGCACCGTTGGATGGTGAACATAAAATCTCGAAAACCGCTCCACGATTTGGATGAAAATTTAATGAGAGGTGCACAAAACCATTCCCTACGATGTGTCGGGAGCAGATTTTCGAAAAAAAAATAATACAATTTTTATGTTGAAAAATACTATTTTATCGATTTCTTCTATGAAAAATATTTTTTATCTTTTTTTTTAAGAATTTATCTCGAAAATCTGCTCCCAGTACATTGTAGGAAATGGTTTTCTGCATCTCTCATTAAATTTACATCCCAATCGTTGGAGCGGTTTTCGAGCTTTTATGTTCACCATCAAACGATGCACCGCGTACACGCATTTACGTTTTTACTCACAACTTTTATGTACATAGAGATATTTAGGCTTTTCTTTTTTTGTGTTAAATCTCATAGAATAACGATTAAAACTAGGAAAAAACGTTCTCTCTACTGTTATTTATCACTTTAAAATTTGCGTTTGAAAAAAAGCCTGTTTTAGAGCTATCGAGGATAACCTACCCCCTTAATGTGTCGCCGTGACAAAAACTTGCGTGTTCTATCAGTGAGAATGACAAATTTAAGAAGGTCGGCGGGAAGTAAATATTTTTGTTTCGACTATTTATGAATTTTTGTCCACTAAGTACTGCATGATATTTATTCATGAATATTTTGTGGAAACGTGATACGTTGACTATAATTTACAGCATTTTATTTTATCCCGTGCGTGGAGGTTTTGTACGTACGACCCTTAACATGTTAACAATGTCGGACGAGGTTACTTGACTAAGCATAGGAACACCACTAAAAATTGCACTTTTTATCCTCAAGCTGCAGTCGAGGCAAAGAGTTTAGCTGCTCAAGTCCACTTCCCCCACCACAAATCCCTTCAAACTCACCCTACCAGTTTTACAAAATTTTCCTATTCTCCCTTCAAACTCTCAGGCCTTCCAAATAGCCCATAACAAACAAGTACAAAATAATTACAGTAGGTATCTAATACTATGATAATTAATAAAAAAAAATAACAGTATAAAGGAGTGAAAAAAGTTATTGGTCGTATATATATGCAAGCCTTTCGTAACTAACCCCACAGCCAGGGGTTGACTTATTCGTCTCACTAATCTAAATATAATAAAAACTACAACCTAGACTCTATTAAAACGATTTTCAAAATTAAGCCTGTATATATAATGAAATTTGTAAACTTTTGGTATGCAACAAGTCAACAAAATATCAATGGTCCATTTATAAAAATTAGAAATGTAAAAATTAGTCAACTGCCCCGGTCTCCCCTATCCTGCAATTACCCAAAGAATGACCTCCCACCCTCCAACACTAAAACCAAAATCCCCATTTCCCTTCCCAGCGCGTTAGACGCTGAAGCCCGCGTTCCCGAGGAAGGATCGTTCGATCCCGGTTGCTTCGAAGGGAATTGGTAGTTCCCCTCGACCGGCCAGATAAGGCTGCCCCCCTCGGCTGGCCGAAAATTTCTCGACGGTCCGGCTGGCGCCCAGTGAAAGGCTTGAAGATAACGGGGCCGTTCGAAATGACGTACGCGACGCGTACGTCTTACAGGGTCGACGGCGCGGCACGTAAGAACTCGCAAGATAGAGTCTCGGTGGCTGGCTGCGGCCCGCTCCGCCAGTCTGCGCGGCCGCCAGGCTCAATGTACCAGAGGAAATCGCTGACTTATGGCTTCGCCGGAGAGTCGTAGCTTTTTTCATAAACCCCCAGTCAACCCCCAACCTCGCGACTCTTTTACATTGTACCCAGATTTCAGCGATTAATTTTCCCCCATTGTGCCGTGGCGCATCTCTCGCCACCCCTCCCCCCAAACCTATCCGCCCCCCTCGCCCCCTCTCGCTCCCTCTCTGGCCCTCTGACAGTCACTCTTTCGACCCGATTCAACCCCCCCGGCCGACAGCAAGCGTTTTCAACCGTGGACCAAGCCTCACCTACACACGCGAGGCCGTCTCTTCACCACCGCGATCCGCTGCCTATGCCTGCTTTCCCTCCCCCCGGCTGCACAGTCCGCATTGTCATTGGCAAACAAATTTCAATGGTAGTATTAAAAGTATCCGCTCTAATGGAACCTAGTATCCGTTCTACAAAAATTCTCGTTCCATCTGCACGCGTACCCCGCTCCTCCTCGCCGCCAACCACCGCCCCACCACCCTCGACAATCTGGGTCCCCGTTGCACCCCACCATGTCGCCCCTAACCGTTTCTTTCTCCGCGGGGCGGTATGCGCGTGCACGCGGAACGAGGGCCCCTGGGACGAATGCGCCGCGGAAATTTCTGCCAACGTCGGAATAATTACTCGCTGATAGTCGCGTGGTAATTGTTCGCCCGTAATCTATGGTTGAACGTAGGAGGGGATAAGGGTGGGAGAGGGTGGGGGCTAGTGCGTCGGGCGTCGATGAGCGACCGATCTCGTACGACGGATTACGCGTAATTATCATGTCGCCGTTGCTATTTCTATACGCCCTCGTGTCTTGGCGGAAATCGATTTTCGGGTAATCGTGCGTCAAGGACGATTAGCCGGCTGCTACGAGCCAGCGTGCTGGCGGAATGCTGCCTCCATGCGGCGCCATTGTTGCCGGGATGAAGGCATAAAGCAAACGGATATAGCTATTTACGCTGTGGAAATGAAGAGTTTCGTTTGCCGCGGCGGCGGCGGGCTCGTCGATCTTTAATCGTGCGGCATCGCTGATTTTCTGGGAGCCCGTCGCGGAGAGAGATGGTTTCGCTGTGGAGTGATATTCTGCTGGAAGTTTGAATGCTTCAAGTGGCCAGGCTTAGTGAGGGCGATGGTTCGAAGCGTATTGTAAGTGAAAGGTTTATTTCAGAGATGGGCAAAACTTGTATTTAAATAAATTTCGAATAAGGAATAAAAGTTAAAAAAATTATTTGTCATGTGTGGAATACAGTTGACCCGGGTTAACTTTCACTTTAACTTTCACTTTATTCGATACCGTTGCAAAATACTATATTCGACGCTGGAACGCTTGACGAATAAAAAAAAAGAACTTTATTCGTCAAATAATCTAAAGTTATACTAACTTTTATTTGATGCGTTAGTTAAATTTTTTATTTACTTAATGCCCAGCTCTGGATCAGCGTTTCCCAATTCAATTTTAGATCCACGGAACCATTCCAAAGTATACATATTTCCTTTCGGTTAATAATAAATAGATGTTCAAATCTCAGGTGATTAAATAACTTTTTTCGTCATATAATCTGAAGTTGAAGTATCTTTTATTTGAGCAGTTTTTTAAATAATTTAATTTTTTATGTCCAACACTGGTTTATTATGAAGGGGTGAATAAGAAATTCTCTAAATCCCTGATGACACAGAATTGTAGGATTCGAAGCTGCAGAAGGTGACGATAAATGGAGGGCGTTAAAAAAAGGTGAGGTCAAACTTCGGGCACTTCGGGTAGTAAAGAAGTCTCAATGATGCGATTAAAAATTATTTTTTTTGCGAGAAACGCGTTTGAAGTTGTCAGGGACTCGGAGTGCACATAAAAGGTTGTAGGTACAAACCACAATGTGTACTTGAAATTTCTCTTGCAAAATTTAACAGTACATTCTCAAGAATATATATTTTCGAAAGATGAAAAAAATCGGTTTTTTCAACGTGTCACAGAGGAATGCACCCTTAACGTAAATAGTCTCTAATTGTTTATGATTACACTGCGAAAGTGAATATCTTTTTACACAACTAGTCAAGACGTGTGTCATAATACACAAAGCAAATACACTCGATGGGTCTATAGGAAAAGAATAGTTTGGACTTCACCTCTCACTCACATTATAATATTTTTAACCACCATCTTGCAAGAAGCATCTGCAAAAATAAAAAAATTTAACAATAAAAAATAAGACACAGTCCTCTAAAAAGAGTGAAATAATAAATAATAATATTTGGATAATGTGTTTACACTAGAACTTTTCATGATATATTTTTATCAATTTATAATTAATCTATAGGTATTAAAAAAATGTGACACATTATGTTTTATACGTTTGGTTACATATTTGTCTTCAGCAACAATATTAATTAATTAACAGCCGTCGTGCGGGACCTCACGTTTGGGTAAGGACTAGGTAAGGTTGTTGGGTAAGAAGGTAGGTCACGCACGACAGCTGTTAATTAATTAATATTGTTGTTGAAGACAAATAACCGAACGTATAAGACATAATGTGTTACATTTTTTGAATACCAATAGACTAATTATAAATCGATAAAAATATATCATGAAAACACATTATCCAAATATTATTATTTATTATTTCATTCTTTTTAGAGGACTGTATTTTATTTTTTATTCTTAAGTTTTTAATTTCACTTTTTTTAGAGGGCTGTGTTTTATTTTTTTGTCAAATTTTCCTTACATCATCGTGGGTTTTTTTTTAAAAAATTTAATTTTATTTTTTATTTCACTTGTTTTTTAGATGACTGTATTTAATAGCCCACACAATATTGTAGCTTTACAAGACTTGGAACGGCTTAGGATGATTTAATTTCTTTAGAATATACATCCTTGTAGTTCGGTTTCTTTTATTGTTATTCTACTGCGGCGCCTCCTGGCGGCTAAATGTCATAAAATATATTTAAGAACCAGCCAACAAACGATACCTAACTAATGCAAAAGACTGCATAAAGATCGGTCCAGTAGTTTTGGAGAAAAATGTTAACAGACGCCACCACACACATACAACCCCTTACCCTAAACGCATATACCTTCTCCGTTCCGTCGTAGGTAAAAATGCTCCACAACTAATCACGCTTGCAGTCTACCTTCGATTATCCACGAATCCCAAATTTATCATTTCATTTTCGCAGCTTTTACAATACTTTTCAAGCGACAATGCAGCGTTCAGTAGTACGAGTCAACCATATCCGCGGCACTACTTGTTTACGCCATTTCACTTGCGTTCTAGCCATCGCGTCGATCGTTATTCACAAGCCCGTCAAATATTAATCAATAGGTCCATATAACAACAGTATACTTGATGTATGTACGTAAAGACGAGCGATTATGGCGACTTGTCGCCCGAGGGTGCAATACCCAAGTGTAAGACCGTGGCCATTGTTTTCACCCTCCTCGCCCGAGATGTCGGGCCATTGTTTACATTTTTTCGCGAAGATCGGCGCGATCGCAATATGGGGGAGCGCTTGACGTGGTTTGAATGCACGAAGAAAAGCATTCTTAGCTTCCCTGCCTCGCTTTCTGCGCGCTGCTCGATGTAAGAAACGAATATCGGGGGCGAACAATGTCTTCGACTCCACGGTTACCTTTTCTTATTATTCACAAGCGATTCAGTGCGAGTCTCCAAAAATTAGGACGCAGTTTTCCTTTCCTTGAATTTTACCGCGAACAGTGTTTCCCTCTTGGGAACCAACAGGAACGAACATTAAACAATCTTTTCCTCAATTTTCGTTTCTAATTGTAATTTTTATACAGTTTCTAATTCTTTACTGAATCTTTTTCAGAAGAAGAGCACTAAATTTTGTTTTATTGTATGATACAGTCTCAATTGTTGTTATGTGATCTCAAAGATTGATGGACCGAGGCATCTGCTGAAACTCCCACTTTATTTCAGGAATATATCGGGGGGTTTCGAACCAGATATCGAGATTGGCACATATATGTGCTATCAGAGAGTGGGTAAGTTTATAGAATCTTAACAGAATTGCAATGCCCATTAGGGAAATGAAGTTAATCATGGTCGTGGCAGTAGTGACCCACATATCGTATGAATAATTGGATGAATAATAAATCGCTTCGATTTCGACTATTCCGGTAGCTCCTTCAAATGTAAAATCGTTGAAAGATTCTATTCATTCGCGAGAACCTCAGCATTCAGGATTGAAGAATTCAGTAAAAGCGCTTCCAAGCAACTTTCTGCTATTGAACCATTTTGACTAACAAAGAGTCTTTGAATTTGAATTTCCTAAAAATTATGTTAATAAAAAATCAAAGACAGTTTTCAAAATTAATCTAATACTGTATTTAACCTCTTGTTTATTTTCCTTACTTCTACGAGTACCAAAAAGTGGCTCAATATAAAGAAAAGCTCGGACAATAGGAATATATAAAGAAGACAATTTGCTTTCCACAAATTTCAGTAAATCAAATGCAAAGAACGGCCCGTAGAAAGTCAAGCGTTTTGGGTCTGTCGCTAAAGTCTCCCAAGAAGAGAGTAAAACGTGAATTGATCGTTGAGCGACTGTCATGGCGGGACGATAAATAGCGTAATTGTCCTGGTCTCGTCCTGCTCTTTCGCATGCACGGCTAGGTTCAATATCCATCCGCCCGGATACATGCGCGACCACCCCTCCAAACCCATAAAACGCCAAGATCTCGGTGAGATTGAGATCGTAACGCTGCCAGCAGTTTCAGCGAACTTGTCTGATATACAGATTTAGATCTCCGCAGAGGCGATGTCACGTGTATAAACATAAACATCGCTGGCATGCTCTAGTGAATTAATCTATAAACTGTCAGACATCGCCTGAGATTTGAACATCTATATTTATTATTAACCGAAAGGGAATATGTATACTTTGGAAGGGTTCCGTGGATCTAAAATTGAATTGGGAAACGCTGATCCAGAACTGGGCATTAAATAAATAAAAAATTATTTAACTAACGCGTCAAATAAAAGTTAGTATAACTTTAGATTATTTGACGAATAAAGTTCTCTTTTTTTATTCGTCAAGCGTTTCAGCGTCGAATATATTTTGCAACGATATCGAATAATGTGAAAGTAAAAGTGAAAGTTAACCCGGGTTAACTTTATTCGACACATGACGAATAATTCTTTTAACTTTTATTCGTTATTCGAATTTGTATTTAAATCAAATTTTTGCCCACCTCTGCGCTGAACTAAAGCAGGTATTCATTCCATAATAACTGTAACGATGAAATCCACCAATCTTCCCAATATAGTCCAGTGAAATTAGACGGAAATATACCCAATCTGTGGAATAATTCCCAGCAAGCTACATTTTGGTATAGACCTTTATTTCGTAGTTTTAAACAATATGTCGAAAGTCCTTATCGATCCGACCGCCGCACAGTGTCGCGGTATGTGTTCAAAAAGCAAAAATTTGAGTTTTGAAATTTTATATTTCATTTCATGCAATTGATAGTAAACAGTCCTCCGATATAAGAACATCATAACTTATTAACATAAATAACGGATTTAAGGTTAGTAATTACATTCAAAGTCGAATAACCAAACGCAAGCTGCCACAGACTGCGCGTAGCAAATATTTACCCACTGCATTTTTGTTGCATTTATAAGTTCTTTTCTTTCTTTTTTCTTGAGAATAAGCAAAATATATCCTTTTTTCGTTTTATTAATTAAAAATTTCTGCATTTAAAGATATGGATACGTACCAGTGGCTCAAATTATTACTTTTTTTGTCGCATCTTCTAAATTCTGGAGAGAATTAAAAAAGAACGAAACATATCGGTGCTTTCATCTTTTTACTACAATTAGTTCTTTTTCTGCCCTTTAATTTGGTATAAATTTTATCTGCCCCCGAGTGCTCCCACATAAGAAAAAATATACAAAATAAAACGAAAAAATTAGACAAATTTGTACTCGAATATTTATTTTTAAAAGATACTGAACTTTAAATTCCTTCAGATTCAACTGATAGTGATGAAGATGTATAATACGAATGAATAATTTAAAATTTATTATCAATACGAATTATTTATAAAATTAATTTTATTTTTACAATTGTTTCATATGTTTGTTATTAATGTGTGTTTGAATGTATTTAAAAAATATGTCTTTTATTTGTTTTACTTTTATTATGTTCAAAAATATATTTTAATGAATTATTTTATATTAAAAATTAATTTTTTTGTGTATAAATGTAATTAACATAACAATTACATGTAAATAACAGTATCTTAATGGAAAATTGATTTTTGATTTTTTTCCCTATATACTCGTGCGCCACTAAAAATTTTACAGTGGGTTGAAAAAAATATATAAAAAACAAATTTTTATGTTAAACGATTTTATTAAAAATGCACTAAAAACTAAAAAATAATTCTTTTCTGGTACTATAATTTCGATGGTATTTTTTCATTCACTTTAAATAAAATCGTGGAGCAGGATACGTCACAACAAATTCATTTCGACCCTTGATTATGTATTAAATTGATTCATATTCAGTCACATTGCAATATGTTTGATTCATTAATGCGAACGAAAACTTTCTAACAACAACTTCATTTCCACGCTTGATTCTTTATTAAATTGATTCATACTCTGTTATGACATATCCTGGTCCACGATTTTATTTAAAGTGAATGAAAAAGCACCATCGAAATTATAGTACAAGAAAAGAATTATTTTTTAGTTTTTAGTGCATTTTTAATAAAATCGTTTAACATAAAATTTTTTTTTATATATTTTTTATTTTCTAGTTTTTAGAGTTTGTGGATTTACATTTCCCAGCTCAGACCACTTTACAAATATCTTTTATTGCTGTATAGAGTTTAAAATTTTGCTTAAACGCTACAGTGCTGAAGTCACTAAAAAATCATTCTTTTCTTGTACTACAATTTCGATGGTGATATACTATGAACGCCTGCAAAGTTTTAGTTTTAATATTCGTACATACGTGACGGATCATTTCTCGATAAATTGTGTATTACCGGCAATCGCAACGCGACTAGCGACCTGAACGCAGCGGTTTTTTGTTGTTTTCGTAAAGAACGCGAGTGGCTGATTTCAAGTCGTTTGGATTTGTGGTTATGGATTATATTTATTAACGACTGGGTAATTTTTTTACCCGCTCGGGGTTAATTTTTTTTTAAAATATTGTATTGCCATCCAAACTATGCACGCCTGCAAAGTTTTAAGACAATTGGATAGTTGGAAGTGGGTTAAATTTGAGTTACCAGATTTGAACTATACAAACAAACATACAGAGGATCCAAGCTGAATAAAATCGTTTAATAAAAAAGAACGATTTTTCACGCATATCCCGTTACCTAGCAGTTTTACGACAAAAATAGTTATTATAAAATTTATAGCCTAGGAAATTCTCTACAAAAAAGGGTGTAGGAGTAGGGTGGTCCTTATTTTTCAACTTTAAAATTTGTATTTTCTGACCCTTTTAAAATCTTCTATTCGACAAAAAAAATATCTTCGTGTTTTTTATTTGTATATTTTGATATATAAAGGTTGCAAGTTTGGCAACTGCGACTTTCCATAATTGTCACTTGTCAATTTTAATGAAACGGGGCCCATATTTATATATCAGAATCCGAAGCCATGCTTTTATCTATGCGTTTAACAACCTGAATAGAATGTACGTCAAAGTTTGCGTCTGCATCTGATTCGAGAGCTACTGAGGAGAGAAATTTAAATGTGCATATAAAGTCTTATGCCACAACACAATACAGTACACACTCGTTATAAACCCGTTTCGTCTGTACGATGTGTGCCCGAATTTTAATGTTATACTCTCACTTAAAAGTTAATAAAATTATTTTGTCCTTATTGCAAAAATTTCTATCAATTTATACCAAAATAGTCATATTTCAATGCCATTGAGCGACTTTTAATTCTTAATATATTTTAACCAAATTTTAGACGAAATTCTTTTAAACTATTTGGAGAGGGTCAGAAGAAAATTTTAAAAACTTTGATTTTCTACCATACATATAAGGATAACCCTAGTGTAGGAGTTTCTTTCGTAGGAGTAACCATTTTCATGTATGACGGGTTACCAAGTTTCAACCCCCATACATTTGACAAGGGAAGATCCCGAACGCGGAAATTCAAAAAATTATGAAACCTTGTGGATATGTAGGGGACGTCCTCCTCAATACAACGCAATTTTGTTTTCTGCTCAAATTCACTCCAAGAGGGAGCAATTGACTCCTGAAATTTTTTTGATTTTGTATTTTTACTCGCGCACTGTAGGAGATAGAAGAAAAGTTGTCAGGAAAAAGTTATTTCTTTTAATTAGGACTATCATTTGGAAAGTTACAGTTCTCACAGTTCTTACAGTTCGCGAATTATCACACAAAATCGGAAAATAGCCGGATTTTCAGGGGTCAAATTCAATGCCTTAGATTCCTTAGAGAGAATAAATTTAAACTTTAATCTTTGGGGATATGTAGAGGATATATAGGTATGTGTTACTTAATTTTTTTTTGCTGCCCAAATTCACTTTAAGGAGATGAAATAGACCCCTGAAAATCCGGCCATTTTCCGAATTTGTGTTATAACTCGCGAAGTGTAAGAACTGTAGGGACTATAAGTTACCAAGTGATAGTTTTAATTAAAAGAAGTAACATTTTACTGAAAACTTTTTTTCTATCTCCTACAGTTCGCGTGTAATAACAGAAAATCGAAAAATATTCAGGGGTCAATTGCACCCTCTTGGAGTGAATTTGAGCAGCAAACAAAATTGCGTTGTATTGAGGAGGACGTCCCCTACATATCCACAAGGTTTCATAATTTTTTGAATTTCCGCGTTCGGGATCTTCCCTTCTCAAAAGTATGAGGGTTGAAGCTTTGTAAGCCGTCTACACGAAAATGGTTATCCCTACGAAAAAACTCATACAACCTCTTTTGTACAGAATTTCTTAAGCTACAAATTTTGTAATAACTATTTTTGTCGTGAAACTGATAGCTAACGAGATATTCGCGAAAAACAGTTTTTTTACCTTCAACCCTCTGAAAATTTTTTGGCGGATGTCGGATCGATGAGGATTTTTGACATACTGTATAAAACGACGAAATAAAGGCCCATGCAAAAATGTAGCTTGCTGGGAATTATTCCGTAGACAGGTCCTAATTTCACTGGACTAAATACTGACAACATCGAAACAACAATGAATTACAACATCCCCAGCAACCTGTTCAAAAGAAGCAACAGCAAGCTCGGTCGAGCACCGTATTTTCATAAAAATACCAAGTCGCCAGCATCAAACGCAGAGAAGTGTCAACAGCGAGAGGGTCCACGATGGGAAGTCGGTAGTTCGTTTCTAGGAAAAGGGAGTACGACGACGTATTAGCATTCGTTCAATCGGCTCCCCTATTGTCCGTTCAGACGTTTCACGTTGCTCCGCGGCTCGTCTAGACGACAATGGCTTGTTAATTAAACAGAGCAGCCCTTCTTACACATTACCTGGAATCCTCTGGGTTCATGGGTGTCCTTTAACTCACCGTGACAGAGGCAGAAGCTCTTATGCAAACCGCGGGGTCCGAGCTGCGCGGAGTCGGAAGAAGCTTATTATGGCCATTTGCCTCCCCATTTAAGTGGGTGTACTGAAAATTGTCGTAAACCCTGAAACGACGGTGTCGCTACTCGAGAACGACAAGCCGACTATCTTGTCCTACAATGTACCGCGGTGGTAATAAAGCGAATCCTTGAAATTACGCATGATGGCGGACGGTGGAGGAGGGGGCGGGAGGGGGCAGGGGGTGGCTGGCATCGTCCGGACCTTTCTTTCAACATTCCTTTCTGGGTCTCGGCTTAAGCTGTTTACAAGGGAACTATTATACTTTCTGCCGCTTTGTAATTGTTCAGAAATGCTGACTAATACTATTTTCAGCCGCCGAGGTATGTAAGTGTGCGGTGTCTTGGATCTCTATCTTGGAAATAAATTTCTTAGTT
Source organism: Andrena camellia (assembly GCA_029448645.1). Taxonomy (NCBI): domain Eukaryota; kingdom Metazoa; phylum Arthropoda; class Insecta; order Hymenoptera; family Andrenidae; genus Andrena; species Andrena camellia. Next base: position 5,115,531 of record CM055682.1, on the reverse strand, counting down.
CGAGTAAATAAATTTTCTACTTACGACTTCCTGGTACCCTCTTTCTCGCGTAGAAGTGGTATTTTGAAGCAGTTTGAATAAGACATATCTTCGGGATTATTGGTGGGAATATTGGGTCGTGGAAAATATTTTTGGTGAACATTGAGCTGATTTTTTTTGAAGCCGAGTAATAGAAGATTCGTGTGGACTTCCTGTGCAGGGTGTGATACAATGGAAAAAAGGATGGTTTCTTGTGTGAAAAATAACTAAGAATGTAGAATAAATTTTGTTTATAGGAGAGTTACAATTAATCTGGGAGAGTGGCTCTTATGATGTCCCAAATGCGTGTACATTCAATTGATTCTCGATTTGATCAGATACTAAAAATAGAAGAAATGTAATCGTTTTAATTTTCTTCTAAAGTATCATGTCACTTATGAATGTAATTAGAAAGAGTATTGACAAGTAGAGACAGAAATATTTCTTTTGAAAGAAGGGATAATTAATCAGAAAAATATTTTTCGCATCTTCTTTTCTCGATTTGCAAACTGAGTAAACACGTCACAAATGTTCCAGTGAAAAAGTAAGAAGCATGAAAATTAATTGCTTGAAATTTACACGTCTCCTTCATTTATACTTACACATTTAAAATGGTCTTCATAGTAAAATTTATTATTGTAAAGAGAATTATATTTTATTTAGTAACTTTCAGTGAGTTTATTTCCCAAGTTTTACATAGACGCACATATGCGAGCCCTTCAAATCCTACGTTTCAAAGGCAAACACCTGTTTTTCACACAAATTGAAGAAATCTCAATTAGAACATCGTACAACAGTAACGACCATGAGCCCATAAAATATTAGTCACTTTCATTATTCAAGCATCTGTTGCAACGTTTAATTAGACACGAAAACGAGTATTTTCTACGCCATTGGACGTGTATTTTTTATTTCATAAATTGTTAAAAAAGTGCCACACTGTTACAAGTGGCAACCCATATAAATCGAAAATCACGAGAATAATAATTATCCTTGTGATGAGAAATAATATCTTCGACGAAAATGAAGTATTAATCATTTCATTGCTATAATTAACTGTAACTTCCATTGTATCAGCAAAAGTATGACTGTAAATAATTTCGTCAGCGTTTCCTCCTCAAATGTACAAAACAATTGCAGGTGAGACGCAGGCGCAATTAATGTTTTCCACAAGTAAATTAATTTATTCGACTCTTTTCGTGGCGGAGCAATAAACTGTATGTTTTTTCACTCGCGCGCCACGTGCTGTGTAATTTCCTCGTCTAGTTTATAATAAACGTAGAAAGGGAAACTTTGTTCCTCGTTGCGGCGCGTACACTCCCGTAATAGGAGCGAACTTTAAAGAAAAAACTCCCCCGTGAAAGGGAAGTTTTATATTGCACCTACCTATGTAATGCGAAAAATCGTAATTATGCGTCTCTTCGGCCAACAATGGCTGCCCGCGTATTGTAATCGCGTGTCTTTTAACCACGCTACTTTTGCCCACTTTGCAGATCGATTGTGTCGATTTCAAGTTATTCAGAAATAAATTCGCGGAAAATAGTGTACTAATCTGTTTTTTTAATCGATTTCGAATATTGTGAATGGTAAGGTAAGTGCGAGTAATAAGGCCCAATAGGTAAAGGGATTACCCAAAAGGGATTACCCATAAATAAATAAATAAATAAAAGGCCCAATAGATAAAGGAATTACCCGTAAATAAATAAATAAATAAATAAAAGGCCCAATGGGTAAAGGGTTTATTCGTAAATAAATAAATAAATAAATAAAAGGCCCAATAGGTAATAAGGCCCAATACGTAAAGGGATTACCCATAAATAAATAAATACGTAACTAATAAATAAAAGGCCCAGTATGTCAAGGGATTACTCGTAAATAAATAAATAAATAATCAAATAAAAGGCCCAATACGTAAAGGGATTACCCGTAAATAAATAAATAAAAGGCCCAATAGGTAAATGGATTACCCGTAAATAAATAAATAAATAAATAAAAGGCCCAATGGGTAAAGGGTTTATTCGTAAATAAATAAATAAATAAATAAAAGGCCCAATAGGTAATAAGGCCCAATACGTAAAGGGATTACCCATAAATAAATAAATACGTAACTAATAAATAAAAGGCCCAGTATGTCAAGGGATTACTCGTAAATAAATAAATAATCAAATAAAAGGCCCAATACGTAAAGGGATTACCCGTAAATAAATAAATAAAAGGCCTAATAGGTAAAGGGATTACCCGTAAATAAATAAATAAATAAATGCAAGGCCCAATAGGTAAAGGGATTACCCGTAAATAAATAAATTAATCAATAAAAGGCCCAATGGGTAAAGGGTTTATTCGTAAATAAATAAATAAATAAATAAAAGGCCCAATAGGTAATAAGGCCCAATACGTAAAGGGATTACCCATAAATAAATAAATACGTAACTAATAAATAAAAGGCCCAGTATGTCAAGGGATTACTCGTAAATAAATAAATAAATAATCAAATAAAAGGCCCAATACGTAAAGGGATTACCCGTAAATAAATAAATAAAAGGCCGAATAGGTAAAGGGATTACCCGTAAATAAATAAATAAATAAATAAAAGGCCCAATGGGTAAAGGGTTTATTCGTAAATAAATAAAAGGCCCAATAGGTAATAAGGCCCAATACGTAAAGGGATTACCCATAAATAAATAAATACGTAACTAATAAATAAAAGGCCCAGTATGTCAAGGGATTACTCGTAAATAAATAAATAATCAAATAAAAGGCCCAATACGTAAAGGGATTACCCGTAAATAAATAAATAAAAGGCCCAATAGGTAAAGGGATTACCCGTAAATAAATAAATAAATAAATAAATGCAAGGCCCAATAGGTAAAGGGATTACCCGTAAATAAAGAAATAAATAAATAAATAAATAAAAGGCCCAATACGTAATGAGGCTCAATAGATAAAGGCATTATCCGCAAATAAATAAATAAATAAAAGGCCCAACAGATAATAAGGCCCAGCCGTCATTTTTCCCTGGTAAGCCAATCTACAATAATGGTAGTATAATTCATCGCTTTTATTATTCCAATTATAACAAGTACCTACGTCGTTTTCCTGAATTTGTGTTCGGAGTACTCATTATCCAATTACTGTACAACTGCAGGTATGTATAAGTAGATATGTTGGCAACGTATTCCCACAAAATTGATGACTTTGTAAAGTGCACGTTGAACATATAACCTTAAGAATAAGGAAGCGACAAAACAGATAATAAGGCCCACCAAAATATTAAGTGGGAACGATATTCTGAAGAACTCCAGAGCACGTGTTACTTTAACTAGAAGAATAAAAAAAAAACAGAAGTCTGTGAACAAGAGCCCTTTCCATCCACCTCCAGAGAAAACGTGGACGCCAACACCGAAGAAAATTGATTTTGCAAATTATGCGTAACTAAATTCAAAAGTGATATGCGTCAGTGTATCGTGTGTCTCACCTGGGTGCACGAGGATTACGTTGTGATCACACCTGAGGACGAGGATATCTTCGTTTGCCCGAATTGTACACCCTAAATGGATGGGCCTAATTACCTGCTCTACACGAAATAAGGCCCATTTACAAGGTTTTTAAAAACCTAAAAATTTTCTGTTTGTTGTTTTCATATGTTATTCAAAATATTATAGTTTATAGTTTAATGCTCATAGGTTTCTATAAAATAAAAAGTTCTCAAGAATATGTATAATTTTTTTTTAAAAAAAATTATGGATCCTTAAGTGGGCCTTATTATCCGCACGTACCTTATTATTTAAATTTCTAAGGAGATTGCAAACTATCGATTTTTAAATCTACATTATCTTTTGAAAAATTCAATTTTCCAAAAGGCAGAACATTGCACCGATATTCTTACAACAGTATACTTTGTCTTTATATTTTGTAAAGCGATATTTAAGAAATTTCAGTGTCAATGGCTAAAGCGTATATTTTAAGAATCAATTATGGAGATGTCACTGTTCCAATTATATCACGTATAATTAATGTGAATGTGCATATTTCTTTCGTTTAACGTGCTTAGCATCTCTTAACAGCTCATTCACTTGACCCATTAACGTATCAGACTTTACTTTCGTTACCCGCTATTTCATTATCCCTGAAGCTTGTCCGATTGCATAAACGGTACTACGTCCACGAGAATAATTTGTTTGCTGCTCGTGGCATACTGTTAACCTTTCGACGACACGAATATTTTTTTCTTATTACAGAACATAATTCTGTTGAAATTACTGACAGTCTCTGCTAATTCATCGCCAAGGATATTTAACCCAATTTTTTTTCGCGCTGCCAGGCATTCATAATCAATTTACTTCGCCATTTTTCGTATCACACCAAATAAATTTCCCTCTTCGTATCACCTTTTACGTTAAATGATATCCTGATTGAATTAACTAACATCAACTAAAAATAGAACAATAACAATTACCTACTTTACGTATCCATATATTAACGTGTGAAATTTTATCGAACAATTTTAACTCCTGAAATTTAATATTGAATTAAAAGCTATTCGTTAATACCCATTTACTCCTCCAACTTTACTTTTTAACAATACCTCAATCATCTCAAAGCAACACAATCCCCCTTCTTTTGTATCGCTCAATTATTCTCAAAACTCAACGAGTCACCCTTCCAATCTCCCATGATATCCTTGAACACCCGTCAGAGGAATCTCTCAGTCAGCGAAATTCGAAAATTCCGCCCCAAAGCGCAGAAAAGAATAACACACTGTCCGTAGCGGTGAATCAAAGATTATTCAAGGATGATCTCGCTATCGAAGTTTCCGGCGGGGCGAAGCTACACGGAGAAGACAGAGCCCGGCGGGCGGCGGGGTGCGACGAGGATTCGGAGGGCCCGACGGGGGTGGGTCGAAACTTAAAATTCGGCGAAATAATATTTCGATGATATGCCGAACCGCGTCACAGCTGCGGCGCACGAGCAAAGGTCCCTCGTCCCGCGTCATACAAGATTGTTAAAGCTGAGATCGGAGGGAGAGATTGTGGGTGGTTGGCCATGGAAGGGCGGACTCGGCGGGAGGCTAGTAGTGAAACAGCTGGCACATACTGGCGACAGCCCGCCCGTCACTAACTCAACCTGGATACACACGCGCCATGTGCGCCAGATACAAAGTTCATTGATGTTGGGTGAAAAGAACGACCGAGACTTCCGTCATTCCACCCCCACCTTGCGCCTCTTTGGACGGCCGCGTCTTCGCGGGCCGGATTAACGTTTTTACTTCTACCGTCTGCATCAGGGAGACGGCAGATTATTCTGAACGGTTCTGCTCGATAAGTTTTACCCCGTTTCTGAGTCGGTAATAATTGATTTGGTATGTTAGGGGGTAGTTTTGAGTCTAGAGTAAGGGAATCGACTTCGTTGGTGTTTTTTTTTTCAGTTTAGGTTTGTAAAAGTAGGGGAGAGAAGCCAATGTCGTGCTACTAAGATACTTTACTTTATATTTCCTCTTTGGCACTAATTTGTATGCTAGTTAATATTGGATACTGTAGTTCGATGGAGTTTCGGTGTTTTGCAATACAGAAAACTAATAAATTCGTTTCCGAGAAATGAAAACTTTCATTTGAATTGTTACCATTTTTGTGAAATTTTTTTCGATTTTTGTTTTAGATGACTACGACAGTCAGAATCGTGTTCGCCCGCAGCAAACTTTTTTTCAAACTCCTCTTACTACTACTACCACTGTAACATTGAAGAAAATTATTATTGCATAACAAATTTTGAGCATTTTCCTCGAACATCAATTGTTAAACGTACAAGGTTTGGAATTATAATACTCAATACTTTTCTTTTAAAAAATTCCCCCAAATTCGCCTTATTTTCACAACGTCAAATCTAGATTCTTTTGGGGAATTTTTTGTAAGTAAACCATACACGCAATCTTTTTAAAACTTTTAGGTTATATTACTATGTATTTCAAGAAATGAACAAACATTTTTGGTATAAAAATAACGCGGTATCTGTGGTCCGTTGTAGTGACCTGAAACCAAAAACCAAAAAGTTTTGTGTTTCTAATCAAATTACTGGACCTCAATCCGGAATAATATTATTAAATTTAATAAGTTTTATTGCACAATTAACGTGAAATATTTTAGTAAAAAGCGCAACTATTTTTTCAAACACTCGCCATTATATTAATTTTGCATTTTTGTATGCGGCTTGAGGGTCATCCATAGTCTAATTCTATTAAAAAAACAAAACTATTTGATTTTGTTGTTTCAGGCCACTACAACGGACCCCAGAATGCGCGCAGTTGAACAACTTCCGCATCACGGCCGCTCGAACCACTTGCGCCATTTGAAATTACCGCGTTATTTATATATCAAAAAATGTTTCTTCACTTCTTGAAATACATAATGTAGTGGACTAAGGTGGGGCGTGAAATACCGAAACCCGTAAGTAGCCTAACACTACGTATATTTATATTGTGGATACAGCGAACGCTCGTGCCGTGACCTCTAAACGCCAGCTAAAGACTGCGTGTCGCGACGACTGCCGCCGAGAGACGTTGCCAAACAAAAGGCGAGCGCAGCGCTCGGCATCGACAACGTCGCGCCTTGCCCGATTCCCGGTATTCCTATATGTATATATATATATATATATATATATATATATATATATAGGACGACCATAATAATAACATAACGTGAATGTTTTAAAAAGATTGCATGTATAGTTCCCTTACAAAAAATTCTCAAAAAGAACCTTGATTTCTGCCGATTACACCACGTGCTTCGATCCCTAAACAACTAATACCTAAATTGAATCTTCTGACATTATTCATCCACCCTACAATTTTTGCTACTATTGTCTACAAACATTAAATTGTTCCCGTTTATATCTAAAAACGTGAACTCCCCGAACCTAATCTTCCACGGGTCATTATTACAAGCATAACTGGCGGGACAACCCGAAACGCTTGTTTCCAATAATCGTGGAAGGTCTTTCTTAGCAAAACCGTCGGAGAACAATTCCCCGGGATTTTGAAAGTTAATTACAAAGATTGTTAACGACCGCCGAGTCCCTCCACGATTGCCACATAAATTCCTAATGGCCGGCGAAAGTGCCGACTAGAAACTGCGTCCAATTAGTATTTCCGCAGTTAAAGATCCTCCTTCCGTTCACCGTATCGACCCGCTTTGTAAACCGACGCGGCAGCTTATTTAAATTTAATTTCTTTGCGATTAGTAATCCGCGGCCGGGCGAACACGATCCCCGTTTTAATTGTCGCCTGTTCAGCCACGAGCAACGGGGAACGGCTTCTAATCCTGGTGGAAACGAGGCGGCGGGAGCGCGACTCGCGATTCCTTAAAATATTCCGCTTTGGTTGCGCGCCGCCATGTTTCCACGGGGTCTCCTCCACGGACTCGCTCTTGCGCGCGTAAATATGTACGAGGCGCGCGTTGAATGCACTCGCGCCAAGGGACACGTGGGACATCAAAGAAACTGTATGAGTTCGACGACTACGGCGTCGATTAAAATCGTCACGACGAACCGCGTGAACGCTTCGTTCCGGAGATCAGCCTTCTTCCCACGCACTAGAGACACGGTTGGGATTTTGAAAAATCTTGAATGATCTGTGGGACGAGTTTCACGTCTTTAGAGTCGATACAGACGAGCCATGCGGCGTCGTTGCGATTAGGGCTGGGACTATTTGTCGAATTTTTCGGTATTCGAATATTCGAATACTTCGGTTGCTCAGTTTCGCATATTCAAAGTATCCAAATTCGAATATTCCAGTATCCAAATACTATTCGAATACTATTCGAATATTTCGGTATTCGAATACTATTCGAATAGTTCCGTATTCGAATACTATTCGAATATTTCAGCATTCGAATACTATTCGCCAATACTGATGTGTTCGACTAGTATGGTGTGAATTATAAATTAAGTTCTTTCGGTTCATTTTTCACAAGATTTTATTTAATTTCAGTTGTGAGTTCGTTAGTTTGTCAAGGTGAAATCTTGTAAGTTAATTTTGACCCTCTTCAACATATCCGATCGACTTGAAACTTTGCACACATGCATAGTTCCGATGACATAACAATATTTTCACTAAAAAGCATGAAATACTTTATACTAATTTTTTTTTTAAAAACAAGCTTTTATTAAACTGTACTAAAAAGGAACCAATAATTTTGATACCGGCCCAGATGACTGCTTGCGAAGAATTCCCTCATATGACTAAAAATAAACGCGTGATTCATAATTGAATACATCAGTATTCGAATAGTATTCGAATACTTAAATATTCGAATAATAGCATTCGAATACTCAAATATTCGAAGATTATTCGTAGCATTCGAATACTTGTAAAATATTCTAATATTAAATTATTCGAATAGTACCAGCCCTAGTTGCGATCTAGCAACGGCACATATATGTATATAGAGAGATTTACACGTGACTAAATTTTTTGCAACAGTATTGTCATATAGCATGCAAAGCTGAGTTTACATCTGACGAGTGACTCGGACGAGTCACTCGGTTTGCTACTCGGTTCGGCCGAGTGAAAATTTTGGCCGATTTGCCCGCCGGATTACTCGGCCGAATACTAGAATATGCGTTCAGACCAGGCGAGTACTCGGCCTAGTGGGCTTACTCGGCCGAACACTCGTCAGGTGTAAATTCAGCATTAGAGGTGGTTAATGTCGATCCTTTTTTCTTCTTCTTATTGTTAGTCGAGTCGTATATTGTGAATGGGGGCTGTTGTTTGTGAAATTGGACATTTTTAATAGATGAAGGATATACAGGGTGACCCACAGGTTTCTGTACAAACTTTCCTAGTGTACTCTATTGGTAAAACTGAGGTGATAATGTGATATAAATATGGGCTTCCAAATGCCTTATTGAAAAATTGCAACTAAAATAAGTAAATTGTGTTTATGTTATTACGGGGTTACATACACCTAGGACCGTGAAAACAGGAAAGTTTCGATGATTTTTTCACCTATAAGTAATTTAGTTAAACAAAAAATCTGAATAGAATACACGCTTCAAAGCATGTACTTTAAAAAATATTTTCAAAAAAAAATTCATCTTGTTCGCTGTGTAGTTGCTGTTGAACAAAACAAGGTCGTCACGAAAGGGATTTTGAGGTGCCAAAAATATCTCCTCCGGGTGTCATAAAAAAAAGAAAAGGAAAATGTACCTTAAAATACATAAAAGAAACTAGTCTTTGTCATACCGATTTTTTTAAATTTTTATTTTTAAAGAAAATATGAGTGCTCGAAAGAAAATTCCACCCCCTAATGTAATATCTGAGACATACTTCATTAGTTTTTTAATTATTAAAATCAAACGGTGGCTGATACAAAAAAAAAAACGGTGTGATAAAGACCAGTTTCTTTTATGTACTTTAAGGGACAGTTTTCCTTTTTTCATTTAGATGGCACCCAGGGGAGATATTTTTGGTTCCGCAAAACCTCTTTTGTGACAACATTGCTTTGTTCAAATATTATAAATTTTTTTGGGGGGGGGGCGGGAAATATTCTTTAAATTACATGCTTTCAAGTGTATATTACAATTTTTGTTTAACTAAATTACTTATAGGTAAAAAAAATCATCAAAAGTCCTCTGTTTTCATGGTCTTAGGTCTATGTAACCCCTCAATTCACGTAAGCTAGGTTTACTGTTTTGAAACGGTTTGGTAGACCGCAAATTGAACACTTTAGTGGATTTTCAGTTGCGTTGTGAGATTTCAGGTAACAGCAAACGATTTTTCGAATGTCGAAAAGTATTTTCCAACGGAAAATATATGGCTATGAATTTCGTTTACAGTTTTTGTAATAATCGGTTATTGTAATAATAAAATAATTTCATTTTTTTGTCATAACTTTTTTAATAAAACATTCGCGAATTTATATGTATGACACTTTTGTACTGTTTTTAGTTGCAGAAAACGTTGACAAAGTTTGTACGGAAACCCATGGGACACACTGTATAATGATGTAAAGTGATTAAAGTGATGAAAACGATAGATGATGAAAACGTTGGAACATTGCAAAGAATGCATATGTTGTTATTAAAAAAGATGAAGTTAATCCCGATAAACTTATCTATTAAAAAAAATCGATCATATAAATGACGGGGGAAAATCGCCCTTGAAAACATAGTTTTTAAAATCAAAACTTTCACATGCTGGCCAGTCTTTGGCATATTATCTTGCAATATTCTTAGTTCTACATTACGTACAATTTATATTTTTGTTAATTCATTACTTCAGTGACATTTCTGTCAACAACGCCCCTAATATTGTGTTTGAGCTCTGTCCTAATTTAATTTCGTTTCACTGTGCCCCATCGTTCTCCTGCGAGTTTCTAATGTATCCGTTGGAAACGAAACCCTTGAACATTCCCATCAATCATCTACCGACGTACCGAGTCGCTTGCCCATCCTTAGCAATATTGACGGAGTATACTTAATTAAGAATCCTAATTCGTCGAATTCCTGGAATACGCTATAATCAATATCCCTGGCATATAATCTTTCATAATTATTACTCGTGCATAATAGAAGGCCTTTATGCGGCTTTTCCATGCGTCGCCGATAAATATATCGTTGTTTGAATGTAGTGGACATTGACCAATTTCAAATTCACTGTTCTATGCTCAAGAATAAATATTAATTATCACGAAGCTTTAAGATTTATAATCAACGAATAGAAACTATCTCAGTAGTAAGACTGGTAACTCGTTCTCTAGAAATAAAAGAGGAACAGACCTTTCATAGCAAAGAATTCTCTGTGGATAATTCTATAAAGTATGACGTGCATATATAAATATTAAACCTTAGTTTATTAATTTTAGGGGATAGAATATATCTGAGGGTGTTCTTCCACTCTTAAATTTTTAAAAAAAAAAACAAGCTTTTATATTTAACTTCACTTTTTAGTTCCGATGACGATACAATGTTTTCACTGAAGAGCATAAAATAATTTATAGTCAAATTTTTTTTAAAAACACGTTGAAGTCAAACTCTTAAACTACTATCCTTGTATAATTACAGATTAAAAATATCTCAAATTATAACTTAAAATTGATATCCAATTTAAAAAGTACACCAAGAATGTGTAATAAAGAGGCCAAGTTGGTGTTCTGAATGCCCTCGAGATTGTCTGATTTTAATATTTCGGAAAGACGAACCTCATTTATTTTATCGATGTAAAATAAAATATTGTCGGCATCACATATATGTGGCGTTGCTCTGCCACGAGAAATAAGGTTGTGAAACATATGTGACGCTAGTAGTGAACGTGTTAACAGACCAATATCCTCAAATGATGGCGATGAAGCTACGCCGTATGTCGATCGAAAAGCATTTAAGCCCATTGATTCGTTTCACTGCCTCGATGAATACTTAAAACTTAGTAAACTTCGCCTTTTATTAAGGAACTCCGGAAATGTGTTTGATTTAACCCATAATTTAGGACAATTTGCGCCATTATACATTTTCGTAGGAGCGATGGGCGATCGTCATTAGTAAATGTATAGCCGCTTCTAATGTTGTATAATTATCGCTAAAGAGTCCTGGCGCGGTTTGTGCGTGCGACATCAAAGAAAATTCGTCGCTCCCGCTTAATTCGTCGCGAGTGTCCGCGGCGGACATTTCGTCACGCAGGATAATTGCTGCAGTTACTGAATTTTAAGGGGGGCCTTTAAATTTGGAAAAGCCCCGTGAAATTTTTCCCGTCGCGACCGTCACGGGACAATATCCTCATTACCTTTTCCCCCTTTCTTCGCAATTGTTTAAACGGACAATTTACTTAATGCAGTTAACGCGCCGGGATGGTTCGATGGACGTTGCAATAATTCCTTCACGAGTTCCGATGAAATATTTTAAAGATATCAGCTCGCAGGATTTTCATATTGAAATCTAGAAATGAGATTTATTAAACGGGGTGTTATAAAAAAAAAGAATTCATGATTTGGGGTTGCCATGAGACGAGTATAAGAGTTTGTATGTTGAAAAATGAAATAAGAGATGACAAGAGATTTTCTTACTACATTAGGAATTCTATTTAATTCATATCGAAACTAATAATTATTATTGTCTTTTAATTTTGTAATATTGCACGAGATAATACAGTAAAATTTGCTTGAGTAAGTAGAATATACCAGTGAAGGACAGACTGGGGATTCTTAACAGCGACTGGTTTTAAGTTTGGTATTTAATTTACCATTTTATTTACCAATACTATGTATATATTCTTTAATAATATAAAAATTAAAAATTATGAATAAAGAGTTATTTTTCTTGCATAACATATTTTATAAATATGTCACTTTGACTGGTCTGGTAGAAATAGGTATACATTAATTCAAGACCTTGTAGTGGGAGGGGCGCAACTCTAACTTTACCAGTTTCGAGTAAACTGGAAGAAACTGTTTATAAAATTATTGCTGTGACATAACATTAAACGGAGAACACTAATTGAAAAATATATTTCTTCACACAATAAGTAGTAGTTATTGAGTTGATAAATTTTTATTTCTATTTCTGGGGAATTTTTCAACTCTGGAGCTGCACCTGTCTTGCACCAAAGAGTACAAAAATCGGTCGCTTTTTGATAAATATGCACAATAAAGAACACATTTTATTGATTTATTGTTGCTTTATTAATCAAATATGGAAGAAATACGCTGAAATTTGTTGTAGACATAAAAAAATAACATTATTCTTGCGCCTGCTCGTTATCATTATCTGTGGAAATATCATCATCCTCAGTTAATGCACATTTGAGAGCTTTATAAAAAGGCTTCTTTTCATTTTGCCTTTTTCAGTGACAAAAGAGCAATGTACAGTGGATTCTGGGGCTCAACTGATAGATTGTATGTAATTTCCAGATGCGAAAATTTTCAGCATTTTCTTCGCAACCCCAGCTATCTTGCGTCAGCCCTAGAAACTAAAATATGTAAATTCTTCTATATAGCACTTACAGCGTTTACCAGCATTTATACATCCTTTCTCACTAAAAAAATAATTTTTCATTTCTTAGCCACTCGCATTGTGTACCTGCCATTTCAATTCCTCATTTATGATTTCGAAGCCAGGATGGCTACGAAAAAATTGAAATTCCATGATCCAAGAGGTTCACCTTCACCCCACTTCGGAGGCATTCCTCTTCCCCACGAAGCGATTCCCCGTCATCAATTCCAAACGTCCTCAAACTTGCACCGGGTCTCGCCGACAAAAATCCCCGAAACTACTCACCCCCTGGGCCACCGACCGCTCTCTGGAACCCGACTCTGCTCGATAACGCCGCGGCGGAAGTTCCACGGGCATTTACGAATTTCGAGGTGGCCACGTTCTTGCGCAGCCTCTAAACGCGCGTGCACGGCTAATACGCGGGCGCAACATCAAAGAAACTTTACGGGGGGGTCGGTGTCGTTTAACACGTTGCGACGATCCGCATAGACATTCCCCTAGCAGCAGTAATTGCTCGAGTCCGGCCGTGTTCAGGCGTCCCTGTGTGTATCGCCACGTGATTCCCGGAAAATGAAGAGCAAATGGAGTTTCGTTAGCGCGGCTGCTCGGGAATACACGCGAGCCGCTTGGTAGCGGTCGCCAGTTCTGCCCCTTTGTCTTTGTTCGTCGCAGCTTTTTGCGCGAAACTTTGTTTGTCCCTCTTCTTTCGCAGCCAAGGAGTTTGCTACCACAATGTACGTGCGTGGTCCACTCGTTAACACGCCGACGTGTTAAAGGTGTTATTGGTTGTGGGTTAGAATGCAGTTTGATTGGCAATCGAGTAATAAGAGAAATGAGAATAGGGGAATAATTAGGCTATGGGGAAAGTATGTTGCCATTTCTTAGTCTGCTTATGCGATATTTACAAGGGAAGATCCCGAACCCGAAAATTCAAAAAATTCTGAAACTTTGTGGATATGTAGGGGATTTCCTTCTGATTACAACGCAATTTTTTTTGCTGCCCAAAATTACTGTAAGGGGTTCAAATTAACCCCTGAAGATTCGGCTATTTTTCGATTTTATTTTGTAACAAACAATCTGTAAGAGATAGAAATAAAGTTTCAAGACAAAAGTTACTTCTTTTAATTAGATCTATCAAATCGTAAAGGTTTTATCAATTGTTTAAACAATTAGAAAAAAGTTATAAACAAAAATATGAATGTTTTCTAAAATTCGGGTTTTCACGTGAAATCTGAACTGGATGTTTAAATAATTATGAAACAGCATAATCCATATTTTTTTCCATACAATTTCAATTATTGTTGTATCGCGGAACTGTGCTCCGCGACAATCGAAGAACTTTTGGATCCCATTGTAACGTGCCTTAAGCTGCACGACGAGCAATGTTTTTCTAACATTTATTACGAAATAATACGCGACGCGTAGTAAGAAAGTAAGATAATTTATATACTTTTGTCTCTAATTACACATGGGGAAATTATATCAGGTGGAAATAGAGGAGAAGAAGGGAACTGTTAGATATAACTTATCCTTATTAGAACTTTTTATTTTTAACATAATTATCGAACTTTTCTCTTATTTGCTTACCAAACAAGCGAGACAATGCAAGCGTTTAATAAGCAATTTAAGTATAGTTAGATAACTTTGAAAACACTTGTGTGATGTGAATATATACCTACTTTTGTCCCCCATCAAAGTATTATCTCATGTCTATTGTTCTCTCGAGCATGAATAATGAGAATACATATTAGGGTGTTTCATATTATAGGGTTAAAATTAAAATATTATATTTTTATTTTACTTTGCGCATGCCCCGATTCCTATTAATATAAAAAAAATATCTGACAAATTTTAGGAAGACTGGGTAATATTTAGAGGTTGCACACATTACACACTAAGTAATATATAGTAGGCTAAGGAAACACGACTGCCAATGATAATTATTTTTATTCTCAAGTCCTTAAAACAGAAACTAAACTTCAATTCGATTTTATTACTACTATTATTGTTCACGCCTATAAAAATTCTGTACCTTATTATTTTACCCACATTTTTAAAACCTAAAAAGCGAAAATGTGTAGGGTAGACCGGGGGCGGTAGTAACAGGGGGGCGAATGTAACACGTATAAATTGTGTTGAGTCTCAAAACATATAATGAATATTAACACCAATTTCAAATATACATATGATGAACAATGACATTGGAATACTCACATCTATGTTCTAGCAGTATAGATACGCAATAGGCATGGATATTGAACAAAATAACTTTTCGATACCCTAAAGTAACTTTTTCTTACTGACTTATGAATCTAATGTAAACACTCCCTTTGCAAGTATGTGCATTTTTTAATCTGTAATTTGACCTTTTTTTAAAGTAATACTGATCGTTACCTATCACTTTTAAGTGTCTCGTTAGTCACAATTTATAATTGAAGTTCAAAAGCATGGTCGGGGGCGATTGTAACAGCGGCAGTCGGGGTCGGTTGTACCGCGACAGAACCGAATAGTGTCAAAGAAAGCGAATAATATTGTCTTGTTTGCATAGAATCCATGTAGTGTTACAACCGACCGGAGATCAGATGCGGTTGCAACACTTTATACTGTATCGTTAGGGCTATAACACTCCGCTTCTCATGTTTTATTAATAACTTGGATATTACTTGACATACAGTGAAACTGTTGTGTCTCAATAATGTCAGATAAGTAAGTAACATTTCCGTATAAAGGTTTTTGTTGTAAATGTAATAGTTCCTGCGTAATCGTATTCCCAAGCCAAAGTGTTACTACCGCCTCAGGCCTATCCTAGTAATAAAACTGTGCAACCCCTGAATATTATTAAA
This sequence comes from Andrena camellia, assembly GCA_029448645.1. Taxonomy (NCBI): domain Eukaryota; kingdom Metazoa; phylum Arthropoda; class Insecta; order Hymenoptera; family Andrenidae; genus Andrena; species Andrena camellia. The sequence continues at coordinate 5,099,695 of CM055682.1, read as the reverse complement.
TTTGTCTAAAATTTGGCATACAGATCACTTAGATGAATAGAACCAAGGGGGCGAGCAAAGTTATATGAAAATAGTACCTTTGGAAAATTGAAACATCTTAATACATATATTAGTATTTTTATCGGATGATACATTATTTGCAAGGAAAATAAAGATGATCAATTTCAATGAGACATTTCACTGTCCAAACATGTTTTCTTCAGACGTGATAAAGTAAGATACAGACACATATGCCATATGTATATGTATAAGATTGGTATTATCAGTTCTATAGGTTTGACCTGACGACAAAAGTAATAAATGCTTCGACTCGTTATTATTGTCAGTAGTATCGAAGGCATTTGAAGAGTAAAGGCTCATTAACAATAAGAAATACTAGTTAATTGTAGTTTAAGTATATTTAGGTGTTAACAGTAAATGTACGTTGATTCTGTGTAACAAACGTGTAGTGTTGAAAATGGTTTCCATACATCCTGCAAATGTAATTCGTTTACTTATGACAACATTCCTAATTGAGAACAATAATGAGACGCCTATTAATAATAGAGAAATGGAGTTACACGACATAATAAAAGACATACTTATTAAATTGCAAGAAGATAGCCGAATCTTCAGGGGTTAATTTCACCCTCTTAGAGTGATTTTGGGCAGCAAAAAAAATTGCGTTGTAATCAGAAGGAAATCCCCTACATATCCACAAAGTTTCAGAATTTTTTGAATTTTCGGGTTCGGGATCTTCCCTTGTTAGAAGAGGAGAATTAAGGAGTGGAGGAATTGTTGGTGACCTATCCAGTGAATGAACACTTAAGGATGAACTTGAATTTTCTAGCAAAATAGTATTGTTTTCAAATGTTCGCCATTCCTTCAAAAACCAAAATTTTTTCGAAGTCTTGAGTACTTCTCTAGTATTTAGTGTGTAGATTACAAATCTCTTTGCCGTTTTGTTCTAGGTCGAACGGTGTGGACGTGAAAAATTCCACCATGGAATGACACAAATGGAAAATATGTATCGGCTATGCGGCTGTTGTGCCGCCATTTTTGGTTCAAAAAATCTGAAAAAAATGTTTTTTTGTTCTTCTTTATACATATCATAAGAACCTTATGTTACATTTTTAATAAAGTTCATGAATTTCTATAAAATCACCCCCAAACTTATCCTACCATCTTTGGCCTATCATCGTGGCGTTACCCCTTAAATTGTATGGCCAGTGAATGGACATCTAACAAAATCAACAACAACAGCAGCCACAAGAATTACGTTGCACTTAATGAAGAACTTAGTTGAATGAAGAAGTACCCACTGTGTAAATTTTAACATGAAAAGAGGTGTGATAGGTGTTAATTAAATGATTTTATTTACCTTCGATCCTCTGTATGTTTGGTGTTTATTTGTTTGGTGTATGGTTCAAATCTGGCAACTCAATTTCCACCCACGTCCACTAATCCAATTGTCTTGAAACATTGCAATTTTTAAAAAAAGCCAGAAATAAAAAATATAAAGAGAAATGTATAAAACATCCACAAACACTAAGAACTAGAAAATAAAAAATATATAAAACAAATTTATGCTAAACGATTTTACTAAAACTGCACTAAAAACTAAAAAATAATTATTTTCTTGTACTACAATTTCGATGGTGATATGTGACTTTAAATAAAATCATACAAACTGTGATTATCCATTTTCTTTACAATTGATTTCAACAATTCTACAGGATAATCATGGAGTTTGTATGATTTTATTTAAAGTTACATATCACCATCGAAATTGTAGTACAAGAAAATAATTATTTTTTAGTTTTTAGTGCATTTGCAGTAAAATCGTTTAACATACAATTTTATATATATATATATTTTTTTTTTCGTAAGTTATGAGCAGTGCGCATTCACTGGGGGGTGTTCATTGACTGAACAAGTCATTTGTACGAATTGCTGCGTTTTCTTCGAATTTCAAGGGTGAGTTGAAGATTCCAAGTTTAGATGGAGATTCTAGACTTCGTCACGATTTTTTAATTTTACGAAATGTATCATTTAAGTAATGAGTGGCCGTTGTAACTCTCATTGCTCCAAAGTCTTTTTTCAGGATTTGTGAACTAGCTCAGGTACCCTGGGATCGCTGCTCCCATCATGAGGAGAAGCCTCATGCCCTGGGGAATGTACAGGCAGTTACAACACTCTTTTCCAAATGCACGCATTTTTGACACCTGTTGCTGCTTGATTTCATTCTAATGAACTCTAGAGTGTCGTAAATACACTTCTCCGTGGACAGTATTCTACGAAATTCTGTAGAGAAGTAGTTAATTCATTTAAGGAACGACACTGTTTCCAAGTTTCAATTGTATGGACTAAAAATTGAAGAGGGAGATGACCATTTGCATTTTCAAGTAGAATAAGTTTCCACGGTCCTTCTTGGACCAGGAAACAGAAGGAATTTTTTTTTGGGGGGGTGGGGGAAATTTCAATTATATCACCCTCTATAACAATTGGCGAAACCTAAATTCTGTGATTTAGCAAATACAAAGAATGAATTCGAGATTTACTGAACCAATTACGTACTTGTACCTACGTATAAATAAGATTTGAACGTGTATGCAAAATGTAAATAACTCAGGCGAAGAATTCTGCTTATTGGTTGGCAATCAAATAAGATTAAGTCACTTTAAGACTCCAGAACTTATTTTGTGACATTTATGTTCAAGCTGGGATTATCGAAGCAGTTACCTTTTATAGTTTTCAATGCTTTTTCCTACAACTTTTTGTATCCCCTACGTATGTCATTCGCATCACTCTTCTCTTTCGTCCTCATTCACTATTAATTTTCGTTACAATCACCTAAGAAACTATTTCCACATGGTGCGACGTCCCTCTTGTTATTTTCGAATAAATTCAGTCCCATTTAGAAGAATCGCGAGAGTCGAGCTTGTCGGATTTGTCCAACAGCGTCGGAGACTGTACGTGGGTCGGTGGATTTCTAAAACAGTCCGATTTATTGTATTCCCGAGGGTCTGGTTCAGTTCCATTCTTCCATGGTTCTTCTAATACCGTCAAATTTAATATCCTTTAGAAGTGAAAACGATTATTTAAACAATTTATATCAGTATAAATTAAACTGAGCGCACTAATTTCTGCAAACTGAATGGACAGTGTTCTTCAAAAACGTCCTTTTGTAGTATCTACTGTTTTAAATTACACTTTAAAACTTGCTTAAACTACATACTATTGAATGCAATATTGCAATTTTTGAGAAGTGAAAACTTTTGGCTGATTAAATATTCTATAACTATAATTACCAGATATCTGTACATAAACCCATATTTTGTTAATAAAAATGAGTAACTATTATATTACACGTCCTACAAATCACTGAAAATTTTGAATACCACATTCCCTCATTATAAATCTACCTCGTAACATTATTATTACATGCAGAAAAATTTCTACACAATTTAATACAAAGCATACACTTCATAATTTTTTATATAAAGGAAAGAAGGAGAAAAGACAGCGTTTACTTCTACTTTTCCCTCAAAGTACGCAGGCGAAGCATTCTGGTTAATTCATTTTAATACATGAAATATCGTTTTAGACAGAAAATGTTATCTGCCAAGAAAGGGCGGGAGAATTTTAAATTCTACTGCCATGGAAAAAGACTGGTGGCCCGAAATACATTCGTGTTAACGCGAGGAATAATCGTGCCGGAATAATTTCACGAAAATTTCGGCGACTTAACTTTTAATTATGTTACCGGAATCGTGGGCGAATACGGAAAACGTTGCAGATTGGAATTACTACGGCCCTTGTAACAGTCGCGGAACACGGGCACGCCAGCAGTATCGAAACGAGTTAATTAGGTTCCACAGGCGCCTAACTTGCTTAATGACATGCAAGTTGTTGCTTGGCGCCATCCATCAAAAAGTAGTTCTCGAGCCACCTTCGTTAGTACTTTCGAGGAATGCGTTCCTTCCCGTGCATGTTACCTGTCTTTAATAACTGTCATTAATATTACGACAACATACTGTGTCCATCGAAGGCTCACTCATTTCAATGAAATTATTTCTAGTGGAACGTTATTTTGTTCCAATGAAAACGAAAATTAAATGTGTCTTTGTACGTGAAGTAAATCAGGGATATTCTCTTCTATCCCTCATTGCTATAATCAGGTCAATTTGAATTGCTAACTCGACTGTTATAAATACATATTCTGTTTGTTTTTAAGGGGACCTTCCGGTCTAAAAGCCCATTTTTTTTTATTTCATTTTTCGAATGTTCAACCTTTTAGGAATACGTGTTTAAAAGGATTTGTTGAAATTCGTAAAATTCCCGAAGTTATAGGCATTTGAGTAGCGGCAAATGCATGGGCAACACCCGGCCACTCGGCGCCCACGTAAAACTTTCAACGCGGTTTTCTCGAAACAGTGTTCTCAAAACGGTGGGACCTGTATCTCCAAAAGTTATTATCCGATTCGACTGAAACTTTTTTTATTATGAAGAATATACTTCTGACTAGGGGGGACAGTAGACAAAATTACAAAAAATTGAAAATTTATAATTTTCAAAGGCGTTGAAAGGATGAAAAATATAGGGAAAAAGTGATTTCATACTTTAAGTCTCGTTATTTTCTAAAAAATGTCATTTTTGTAATTTTTCTGGTTTCCCCCCTAGCCAGAAGTATATTCTTCAAAATAAAAAAAGTTTCAGTCGAATCGGATAATAACTTTTGGAGATACAGTTCCCACCGATGAGGATCAATTTTTTGACGCCTTGACTTTAACGACTCCTCAGTGCAGTCTGAAATAATTAATTATAAAACAAAAAATATATTTCTATAATTTAAGATATGCTTAATACAATCCAAAAAGTCCCATTAAATTATATTTAGTAGTTTTCCTTTAATTAATTCTTAAAGATCACCTATTTTTGGGGGCTCTAGACCGGAAGGTCCCCTTAAGGGCATCCGCCGGTCAACTCGCGCGAAAACATAGGTAACGTTTATGATTTTTTTCTAGAAAAAAGTATAAAATGTATGGGTCTAAAAAGTTTGCACTTTATTCTGCTATAAATGTAGAGTATAAAACATGTTTTTTATTTCATATTTGTCCACCCCTGCCTCTGATATGCATTGCGTGCTGCATCGTTGTAAAAAAAACTGGCCTCCACTGTCGCCACGATAACTTTAAACAGGATCATCCAAAATCAAAAAACCAAAGATATTCCTTAATTACACATGTATCGTTATCGCGCTACCCTCAGGCAGTGTTCAAAAACAACTGAGCGATGATTGCCAAATGTTTAAACGATATAGTCCCCAAAACATAGGTTCTTCGCACAAAAATGTTTTGTAAAAAAAAATTGAGTGTATGAAAATTCGCAATAGAGGGCAGCGCGAAAGCCAGTGTAATTACGAGTAGAATCCCGTTTGAATTTTTAGATTCGGTCAAGAATTGCATTTGTTATCGTGGCGAAAGTGCTTGAAAAATTGTTTCGAGAAAAACGCACTTAAAGTTTGACGCTGAGCGCGTTCGTCTAGTGACGGGGACTTGCCCTATTTTCCATGCGTTTATTCCATTAAAACAAAAATTAATTCTTTTTTTAGATCAATAAATGTATTATTAATTAAAAGAAAAATCACATTTCTGTCTATTATACCTGCGTCACAATTCATCTTCAAAAAATATCTATTTTTAAGACCGTCACAGTGTTGATCCCCCTGAACTGCCTATAAAATCTGTGCCGTTAGGAATTTCGAACCCAAATTTTAACCGAGCCTTTTTAAGACGTTGTTGAATGAAAATATGCCAAAAAAAAATTTCGATGTTTTGACCGGCGGATGCCCTTAATATAATTAAAGAGTCCTTGTAGAAAACATTGTAAGTTCCACAATTAAAAAAATTTTGGGGACAATGTTTTACGTACCAATTGTAATACTTACTTCCTTATTAATATATAAAAGTGAAACGTTGTCTGTTGGTTGGTCCTTCTTTCACGCCTAAACGGCTGAACGGATTTCAATGGAATTTTGAATATTACATTACATACGTCCTAGATTAGATTATAGGCTATTTCTTTTTTAGGTTTTTTATTTTGGAAAGATCATAAATAATTCCCGGGTGAAACCGGGTAACGGGCCAGCTAGTAAGATATAAATGGCTAAGTTTTTCTAATATTAATTTAGTAATATTAGTATGACCTGAATTGTATCGTTTATAGTACCATTGTAGCATGCAAAGTCTGAAATTTCTAATAAAGAGGAATTGAGATAGAATTTAATCCACTACACATTTTTTATAAACTGAGTATACCTACCACTTGAATTATCTGGCTTTTGTTAACTACTTATATTTCGTTTCGAATTTTTATGAAACCAACCCCTCGGTTCTATCACTCCATCTTATTTTTCTACATTTTTCTACTGCTCCACTGCACAATTTATATTCACCCCAAAATCAATCATACATGAAAATATTCCACATTGAGTTCCAGCACTCCTGCGCCCAGAATGTCTTATCATATTTAAAATAACACAGATGCAGAAATATAATATTCATTCTTTGTGTCTCAAAAATAATCCTACATTTCTTGCTTCGATTCATCTGAAGTATGAAGAGTTATCAAGTAAATTATACCGTAATAGAAAGAGAATAGGGATGTATAATAGCTAAAAAGGATCGATCCTTGTGTTTATATTTCATAACTTTTTTGTTAATTTTGATAACTACTGCAGGTGCACAAAGTTCGCATCATGAATTTGCGAACACCCTGTGAAAATACACCCGAAATAATAGTAATGAAATGCAAACACTAAACTTTAACAAAATAATCGAATGTTTCACGAGCACATTGTAAAAGTAGCAGGAAATATAGTGAATCAATGAGAATGAATTAAAATGATTTCAATTTTCAACTGGCAAGTCTCCATGCACAGAAAGTATGAAATGAGAATAATGAATTTATTGCTCTTGGCGGATCGATTGTGAGGAATCATGTTCAATTAACAGGTGTACTTGCAGGGCTTCGCGTAATTAATATTTGGTACTAAATCAAAACGCGCAATAAATGCATTATTCTATCTCAATAAGTTAATGGATATTTTTATGACTTTGCTTAATTTTATTCGAACTATCAAATTTTATGACGTACCACTTTCTTTAAGCCGAAGAAATTTCAACTAAAATTGTGAAAGAATTTCATTGGAAAAATACTGTCAAGTAATATTACTTGAGCTTCTATGACTGATGTAAATTAAAAAATATGAATTCTTTCAGTAAACACAGCGTTCAAAGCAGAGTTGGGTATTATTCGAATAAAAATTTCGAATAAAATGAAGTTACTCGAGGATAACGAATACAATTTTATTTGAATGATACGAACAAGAATTGCGAATAAAATGAAATTATCCGAGAACAACGAATAATTTTTTATTCGAATAATATCATTTTATTCGCAATTCTTATTCGAAATTCTTCGAATAAAACTTTATTAGGATAATGATTATTGACTTTAATGATTATTGCACTTAGAGTTCCAACCAATTTTCATAAGCCAGTTCGAATTTTCCCACCCTACTTAAACGTTCGCCCTCAGACACGGCTCCTTTATGAAATCCATCATCAAGGGTAGCGTCAAGGTGTATTCTTGACGGGGCTGGCGTCTATTAATTTTCAGCTAACAGTGACACAGCCCTCGGCGGCCTAACGTGATTACAACTTTCTGGATAATCAGACTTCCGCGAAGGAAATACACCAGGATGGCCTGCAACTTTCTTGGACGCGATCTGTTCGAGGTGTCGTCTAAGGGGTTTCAGAAAATCTGCTCCCCCCATCAGGGTTAGTGGTTCTTGAATGGGAAAGGAAACGTTCCTCTTTCCCTCGCTTTAATGGTATTGCCACTTGAAATTACGAAGAATTAGGATTTTATATTCTAGGATGCTTCTTTTCGAACAATTAAAGGGACTCCTACTAGTCCATGGTCACCTTTTCCAGGTCCAATGCCTCATTTTCGATTAATTTTTATACAATAATAAGAAGAAGACGAAGAGTACCGTAAATTGGGGGAACATTGGCATGTTTTCGGAATATTTTGCTATATAATATAAAAATTAACATTTTTAAATTTGCTTTAAGTATCCTATCGTAACATTGCATCTTTTGTGAATGCACTACAAGTGTCAAAATGCATAAAATTTTTGTCCTTATCCTTTTTTAATACATGTTAATATCTGCCAATGTTACCCCGTAACCGGGTAACATTAGCACATCATATAAATATCATTAACAGCTAAAGTTTTACCACATCTGAACTTACAGTAATACTTAAATTTGCTTCTTTTCATGTCCAATGCACTCTATTTTATTTATTTTTTATTTTTTTATTTTTTCATTTTTGTAATTAATATTTTTAAATTTGGTTTAGGTATCCTATTATAACATTCCATCTTTTGTGATTGTACTACAAATGTGAAAATGCATAAATTTTTTTCCCTTTTCCTCTTTAATAGATGTTAAGTAGATGCCAATGTTACCCTGTACTGCCAATGTTCCCCCAGTTTACGGTACGTCTTTACTACACAAAATTGCAATTAGAAGCGTGTTGCAAAAAAGTTTGTTGCTATTGGAGCTCACCTCAAATAAAATTATCGTTATCGACATTGAATACAATAAAACATTCGTAATTTTAATTTCCAATCGTTTTGGTCAACGGACATATTTGTCCATTTGCCACTCTGAATGGAAAAGTGAAAACAGCTGGTTGATATTGGGCACATTTATTTTAGGTAATATTTTAATTTAGGAAATGCTTGATCTCTTTCCCACAAAATTGGATGTTCACTGATTTACCAGTGAAACAATTAATTGCTCCAAACTACCAACACTGTTTTATCAAATAGTTAATAGAATAATAGTAAAAAAGTTTCCTTGATTTTTAAAAAAATACACCTACTGCAAATTCAATTTAAATAAACTTCAATCTTGTCATAACCTTGAACTCGAAATTGATAAATCTGTACTCTTACAATATTACGCGCGTTCATTGTTCTACGAGCATACTTGAAGTTGCGATCATTGTAACTCACTATTCTCCGCCGCGTTTTGACGGCCTGCCACTTCGCGGATATTAAATCTCATTCTCCGTACGTGGATTTTCACAGTACCGATCGCTCTCAAAAGATCGAAGTCACTCTTGTACGCCACGCCAGTTCGTAAATGAATTATTAGTCGAAATTCAAGTGCAGAAATAATATTTCCCGCGACCCACACTCTCGCTTAACAGTGGGCACTGAAAATTAGCTTCAACCTCGTCGTTAACCAAGCAAAATATATTCACTGCTCCGGCATCGAAGTAAACAGCCAAGAATTTGTTGCACGCGGTTCCATTCTAAAGAGCCCGGTGCCCGTTCATCATAAAATAACTCGATAAAAACAGGAAGTCCCCTGCAAATATCCACAAGCGAGGCGGGGAATTACGATCGGCGTATTGAAAAATTACTCGACAATTCAGCCAGTGGAATCGATCGTTCCGCATCAACAGCCAAACGAGTCAAAAGCAAAAGGTAATCGCGCCGACGTTTAATTGACAATCTTCACCGCGTCAAAAACACCCAGCCGCTGGGACAATTAAAACTTCAATCTATCCCCACGTTGGATAAACTTCACGATGCTCGATATCGAGCGAGTCCCAACAAAACCGTGTCCATTTTATGCATGCACGTATTTTAGGTATGTCCATTTTATAATTGTGTCCCTTTCGCCTCAGCATCCAGGCGGAGCCAAGTTCCAGCGGGGACCTGAAAATATTCCGACGCGTTTCCAGATTATGAAATTTCGTTCGCACGATGCCCAAATACACCCCGGTGCAATTCCGCGATACAAACCCGCCGAGCTGTTCGAGAACTCGGGGTACCATGTTCCTCGAACGCATTCCAGGCTGATCGACGCGGAACCACCGGCTCCCAGAGACCCTCCGATTAAGCCTCGGCCAGTATTAACGTTTCATAAATTCAATAACAATAATGCGCCAAGGTGGCGCGTCGAGGAGCCGAGCCTTTCTTCGCAATCGACCTGGTCCAGCCTCGCGATACGAATTGTCTTCCGCGCTCCTCCTCTGCTCGCGCATAGGCGCAAATTACCAGAGCTTTTTATCCTTTGAAGGACCACCGCCACGGTGCTCCTTCGTCTTTGCGATTCGATCAAGCCTTGGGTTCTTCCTTCCAACTCTTATCTTCTGCTTCTTCTTTTGCTTCGTCGCTCGTTGCTTTCCATTTACCTTCTTTTTCGTCTCTCCCTTTGATTTCACGCATTTTCTCTCTTTTTAATTCGACTGTATCCCCCTGTTTGCACTGTGTATCCTACCGACAGCGTATCTCTCTTGTCTTCCGCAGCACTCTTTTTTTGCTCCTTCCTCTGGCTTCCTTCTGCGGTAAGTTCGTTCTAGGTGGCGTGATAATGTTGTTGACAGCATTTTGCTATTGGTAAAATGACGGAGATAGGGGAGCAGAGGGTGCAGAGGGTAAATCCGTGGCGCAGGATGGGAGAGGATTTTTATACGAACGTGGGTAGAGTTATTTTTTCAGTTGAAACAGATTAAAAAAGGTGGTCTCATGTGTCATATGCATGTTTGATTTTTCAGTATCCCTTTTCAAGAGTTACCTTGCCTCGCTCGTCTTTCTGTCGGATCATCTTCGCCATTTTTTCCGCACTCTATTAGAAATCTCATATTTCCGGTCGCTATGTTACAGTGAAGCTCACGCTTTTAGATATTTCTTTCATGTTTCGTGCCCTTTTATTATTTCTGCCGCTGTTAGCCTTTTCATCATTTCCTACCTACTTATAAGTAAGCGGTTTCCTGACATGGAATATATTTTTTGAAAGTACTCATAGTCACTAAGAAATCCTGAAAATTATACCTGCAATGGACCTATTTTACTCATGTTATTGAGGCGTACCACAGTGGTCTGGGGATATCTACATTTAGCGGCCAAAATTCTGATCATTCTGAAACTTGGTGATTAAGGGTTTTTGCGGTCGCTGATAACGAATTTGGCACCAAAAATTTAAAATCAAAATGGCGGATTCAATATGGTGCGCATTGTGATCTGGAAAGCGGTATTTTATAGCCAAAATTAAAAATCATAGCCGTACTAGAGAAAGAAAGAGAAAAAAGAATCAGACCTAACATTATCTTTGACTTAAAAAAAATATATTAAAAATTATTACACATATAAAATATATACAATACCTCGAGCGTCATTTCTAAAAGTCTGCATAAAATTGAAGATTGCAGGAGATTGCACTTGAAATTTACATGCTCTTGTTAACAATTGTGTAAGCTTTCATGTAAAAAAAGTCCGATGTTAATCTGGCTTAATCCTTTTTTTATAAGCCTTCTCAAACTTTAAATTCATATAAACATTGCACTATTTGTTCATGAACTAAAAAATGCCTATGACACGTATAAATAACTGAAATATACTTCCTTACTTATATACCTGTATGATATAAACACGTATTTTGATGTTCTATAATGAGTAATTAAAACAATTAGATTCATATAAAATTTGATGATTTTGTCTTTGTAATATTATATCTAATCAAAGAGTCATCTGAAAAGAGAAAGCTATGCGGATTTAGAAGCTCTGGAGGGTTGTCAATTCATAAAAAAAAAATGACATTGTAATGTTGAAGTTGAGAAATTGAATTTTGGCCACCATCCAGACCACTGTGCGTACGTGAGAAACGGCAAAATCCACTTTCCAGAATAATTGGCTAAAACTTTGCATCTAGGGTTTATACAAAAACCGGCTTTTGAAAAAACCGGTTTTCGAATTCCACTATTCCCCAAAAATCGGTTAAACCGGTTTTCGAATTTTCATAAAAAAATATAATTAAAATAGGAAATAAATATTTGTACTTATTTTAAAAATATTCAGTTTCCTTAATATTATGGAATTACAAAAATATAAGAGAATAAAATATACTCTATCTAGACAAAACCAAATAAAAAGAAATTAAAATAACTGAAATCCGTACAAGTACGTACAATTTTTGAGTTCATTTAATAATTATGGATCTACAAAAATATAACAAAATAAAATAGACTGCATACAAAACCAAATGAAAAAATTAAAATACCTAAAATCCGTATAAAATATAAATCTTTTAAAAGGTAGTAACAAATTATAAATTTTTATTCCATTTAGTATTTTTTCTGAAAATATGAACTCATGAAAATTAGTTTTACAGTAAACTGTTATTTACTACAATATGCTTGTGTTCGATTTCTGCATATTAATTGTAGTATATAAAACCGGTTTTTAAATTTAAAATTTAAAATTTAAAAACCGGTTTTCGAATTTTACAAATTTATAAATAAAAACCGGTTTTTAAAAACCGACAAACCCTATTTGCATCGTATGTTTTTTGTGGTGCTGAATCCGAATGTGGCGTTATTTTTTGGTGTAAAAAAATTTCCTAAGGTAGTCCTCTTAATAAAAAATCGTTTTTTTTTAGATAACTCAAAAAGGAAAGTCCGAAGAATTTGCTAAACGTTTTCTTGGGATTCCTCGCACCAATTTACTTCAAAATCCCTGATAACCTGTTTTTTAACTCCCAGGGGTCACATCTGGGCCCCTAGGGCAAGATACCAATTCAACGATCTTCACATTGACTGCTGCATCGTGTTCGAATAAAATTGTAAGTGTTTTCGTCGTGTTTCACCATGTTAACTCTGAAGACGTCTATTTAAAAAATTCTCCGGCCTTACCTTTTTGAGTTTTCTCCAAAAAACCGATTTTTTATTAAGAGAACTATCTTAAGAAATTTTTGTACACAAAAAATGACATCATATTCGTATTCAGCACCTCAAGAAACATACAGATGCCAGGTTTTAGCCAATTATTCTTAAATAAAAGGATTTTATGAAATAGTAAAATAGGTCCATTGCAGATACCTACACCTGCTTTCAAAAAATATATTCCACATCAAAAAACTCCATTCACTATAAGTGAATGTTTACCTACTTGTTAGTCTTTCTTGTCTTGTATTTCTTCTTAAGATGCCGCCATTCCCATCATCCCCAATTCTTATTCTATTCACTCACTCCTTCCCGTATCTCCATTTCTAGCTTTCTCTTCAATCTTATCCACACTTCCCTCCTTCCCCCGATCCTCAAAGTTCTTCCCTACAATTTCTCTCTTCCACTCCGTCGCCTCACCTCAAATTCTCCTCTTCATCCTTTACTCCATACCTGCCAAATTCTCACTTCCTTTTCTTTTCTCCGATCACTCACCTTCGCCATTACTTCCCACGTTTCACCTCAAGCTTCCACCCATCTTCCTCAATTCTCACCACACGTTGCTTTATTCTCATTTCACACTTTTCCCCCCCGTCATTTCTCTCTTCCACCCCGTGTACTCTTCACTCAAACTCTCACCACTTTTCCCTCTACCAAGTCATCTTCGTCATTATATTTCACATTCGTTCCTCAACTCTCACCACAAACTTCCTTCACCCCTTTTCACTCCCCCCCCCTCAATCATCCCCACACACTTTTTCGTTCCTCTATTACCACCGTCCTTCACCACATTTCCGTCTTGCGTCCCATCGCTTCATCCACCCCCAATTATCCTCGTCATCCTCCTCCACGCTTTCCTCCGCGTCCCGTCGCATCGCCCCGCCTCCGCGCACTCTCCTCCAAGTCTCGTCCCGTACTCTTTTCCCGTCAGCCCGTTCCCTCCTCTCCTCGCGCCCACCGTTAGTCCCATTCTATCCACCCTCGGCCTTCTCCTCCCCCAACCCGATCCCCCTGCCACCCTACCGCTCCGCCTGTTGCGTGCTCTCCGTCGCTCCTGCGCTCCGGCGGGCTTGCGCGCCTCATCCTGTACGGAAGAGGCCTCCTCGACGAAGGAGGACCGTCAGGATCCCGATCAGTTTACCGGCATCTCTCAGTCCGCGCGTACGCGTCCGGTACACAGGCGGTCCGCCACCCCGCCGACGATCACGTGCGTCCACGCGAGACGCCAAAGCTGTACAGTTGGAAACGGAAGTTCCTCTCTCCCCGCCCCGCTCGCGGGATATGCCAACGGAGTTTTCCCTTCCACGGAGCACGGCTTCGCGATCCCCCAGCGGTCCCTGAGATATGAGAAACTTCTTCGGGGAGAACGTCGCAGGTTTGACACAAATTCTTTGCTTTCCCACAAACGTCACGGAACCCTTCCCCCCGCCCCCCCCCCCCCGTCTGATCGGTGAACCTTCGCGCCGGGGGAGAGTCGATCGGGAGCCTCGAACGCGTTAAATCGGGGGGAACTTGCCGCGAACCGATGTGTTTCGATGGAACTCGGCGCCCATGGTGCTGGGAATTTATGTAAGTTCTAGCTACCTTCGCGCCCAAGTTCCCCTCGCTCTCTTCGTCGGTGGTAACTCGATTGTGGCCTTGTTAATGGCAGTCTAGAGTGCGAAAATTTCCACCGTTTCTCGCGAGTAAATTAACGCGCATCGATACTCCGCTCCACTCCAGACCGCGCTCCACTTCCGCGGCGTCTTTGCGGAGGGCTTGCAACGGAGCCTCTTCCCTACCGCGGAGGGAAGAGTAATCTTTGTCCGGTCGGGAAATAAGGTGGACGGCAATCACGTCTGTTCTGTCCCTCGATCATTCCGTCTGAACGCAGTCAGGTTTTTATGTCAGCCGCTCCATCATGCGGTCGGACAATTTAAGTCGGATGCATCAACCGCGGCACTGGCGTTAGCGAGGCGTAAATGATAATTCAAATCCTTCGAGACAACTCACGGCGGGGAGGCCTTTAATTGCTCAACCCTCTCGCCTGTCTGTGTAATGCTTCAAAAGTACGTTATTCACGGGACGTTTTACAATAAAAATTACGGAGGGATCTTCGCCGAGGATCAACCACTGCTCAGACTTCTTTGCAGGAGCTCTAGGGCCCCGTGTACCCTCTGCGAACTCCTGGAAAAGGTATTTGAACGATGTTAGATTGATCTTAGAATTCTGGAGAACAAACGTAGGTATGTGAAAGTCCATAACTCCCAACGTTTTTATTTCTAAAGATTAAGAGGGTGTCCTAAATAAAAGTGACTAAAAATGGCACGCTACTGGGGGCAACTTTTTACACACAACCCTAGTGGAAAATTTGGATTCCATCACATAAGATATATTTATGACTCATGATTTGGATTTTTAGGCAAATTTACATATTTCGGTGTATATCGTTTGTAAACCACTACTATCTCCGCCAAACAAACACTTTGAAGGCTGCTAAAAATGGCCCCAAATAATTTCAACGCTTGCAACCAAGGTCCCAGCGTTCCCGGTAACCGCCGAACTTCATCCCAAAATAACAAACCCCGCGCAAAGTTACGTCTCGAAGAGCAACGAAACTAATTCCCCCCGAGTGATTCCCACGATTTCCCCCCACAATTACGTCCACCTTTTTCTAATCACCCACGTCGAGACCGCGGAACTTTCGATTCAGAAATTGCCCCATTAATACGCGGAGACGAACCACGCGAGTGCTAACGAAACTGCGACCGCGTGTCGCCGTGAAATTAATTTAATTAAAATCTGGCGATTCGCCGCGATACTCGACGCCCTGTAACGAAGTGGATCCGTGGCGTTTCGAAAACGGAGTTCCCTGCATTCTCGAAATTTCCCGGCCAAACTCGAGGGCTTCTCCTCTCGTTTTTGGCTGAGAACACGTCCCTCGTTCGTGCTGGGAAAACAGGGGCGGGAGACGGCGACGGGGGCGGTGTGGAAAATTGTTGACCGGTTTTTACGAAGTGTGCATCGAAACGCGAGGAAAGCAGCGCGCGCGTGCCGTCCTTAGGCACCGAAATAAATGGCGAAACGCTGTGGGAATAATTGGATTGGCACTTCTGCCCTAGGTGTCTTCGTTATCTTTTTTAATTGAGACACGCTGCACACACAGAGGCGTCGAACCAGATCGTGCCGCACGCTCGTTTAGCAAGTGTATGGGCTTGAACAATAAGTCGGCTCGAATTACAGATTTTTGGGCTGTATTGCATTTAGAATGACGATGTCCAATCGGAGATTTATACAGAATTTTGTTCGACAATTTTTCATTATCTTTGGGAGGCTATCGTGGGGAGGCTACGTGATTGTTAACGGGTTATCATTGGTGAATTTCAGGTTTTCGGTAGAGCCTTAGAAAATTAAAAAAGTGGACTGTAATGTTCAGTCATGGAGAAGTAGAAGTTGCGTGACATTTCCTTATGATTTTGGTATCTTTTCTTTTGTCTTATTGCAAAATGAAATTGAAAATATTTTGGTTTCTTCCATGGAAGTGTCTGGGTTGATTTCGTGGGTCACTGGTGACCCATGTAGTGTGAGATGGGTTAATCCTCGGTTAATTAATGCTGAGTCTAATTGAGAACCTCGTAGCAAAAGGGGTGCAGCTTCATTTTTTACAATTTTTGAGTTATGACGTGTAATATACGTAGAAAAATAATTCTACAGCGTTTGGTGCACGTTTGATGCAAATCTGATAACAAATGAGCGATTTATTGCAATTTTTGAATCTGCACTCATTTCTGTTTTGTGTAATACAAGTGCTCCAGATTTGAAGAATTCGACAAAAATAGAAGTTAAAACTTATCAAATCAATAACTGCTACTTATCGTGTGAAAATATATATTTTTCAATTAGTGTTCTTTTTTTTTTAATGTGAAGTCAAAGCAATAATTTTATAAACGTTTTTTTTTTCTAATTTACTAAATGTTGGTAAAGATCTTGCTGCAAACTCTTACTTTATTCGCCGCTTATTCTTACGTTAAGAAAATAAGAATTTTAGGCAATAAGATGAACGTTTAATATGAAGGGTTATTTTGAAAATTCTGTGACTGATATTGTGCTATGGTACTGTGAAGGTAGCTGCTACCCAGAGGGTAATATAGACTAGGTTTTTGAGCAGTTTCCTATTAAGCTGCAACGGGGTGAATTGTCCTCGTGAACGAATGAAATTTATTAGATGGGAAATGGTAGAGGAGTTACGAGAAAAATGCTGAAGCACGTGCTTACGGTAACTGGGACATTGCATTTCTGATATTCTATGCTTTTTTTTTACTACAGTTTCAATAAAACGAATACTTAGGAATAAAATAAATAAAACTCGCAACGTGTCACGTCTGTCACTCCATACGGTAACGTTCCAAGCAAATGCAAATTACAAAAGTCACAATGAATGAGAAGCTGACAAATTAAAGCACTGAGAATGAATATGGAAGTAATGTGGATGTAATATAACAAATCGTATTAATTATTATTCTGATGTCGAAGACATATGATTCCTTTTCTCATTATATTCAATGGTTTCTTTTCTAGAAAACGATTCTTAATTATTTTAAGACTTTATTCTTAGTTTTCATTTACACTTATTCTCTATTATTAAGTTTAGACTTTAAAACAAGAAGGCGAAACCGTATTGTCCAGGTTCTGCTTCTAAATTTTATCGAATTAAAGAAAGTCGCTGAAGCAGTACATAGTATTTGATGAGCATCTATTATTTTAGCGGGAAGATATTAAGTTATTTCCGTTTTATCATTGCTGCTAGAAATACTAGATAATATTGTGTCACAGAATGCGTAATATTAAGTAATACTACTTAATCCACTAATAAAGAACATTAATGTTTGTATGCAAATATTAAGTATATAAATGAGGAGATTTCTAAAAAACGGTCATCCTAATTATTTTAAGGGAACTAATTTAAATGTTCACTGTGAAGTATCCATTATATTTAATCATAAATAACATTATTCACAATATGTAAAAAATTACTGCTCTATTAAGACTCCATTATTGCGAGAAATTGTTTCCAAAATCTAATATATCTTTCAATATTCTTCAAATTAATTTTCTTGAAGGCTTAAACATTTTTGTACTCGTTAATAAATTTATTGTCACCTGTTTTTACAATTATTTACACATAATTTGTTCATTTATCATTTTTGTTCTAATGCCCTTTGTACCTTTAAATATTCTTCCTCTCAAAGTGAATTTGGTGTTAAAAAATAGGAGGAAATCTAATGGGAATAAATCAGGGTATACGAGAGTAATTTTAATTTTGAAATCTCTTACTCTCTAAAAAGTTAGAAATCTCTTACTTAAAGTAACTTACGTATATATTTAAATGCAATGTTTTCGCTGCATCTTGCCATTTCCACTCGTCACATTCATTTCTGTTTTACGTGCTTCCCATTTTCTTTTAGTGTATTAAATACATTAATATTATTATTATTGAACCTCCAACTTGATATTACGCAAAATCATTTTCCAGAAATGATGCGAAATTATTTGTTAACTATTAGGTTGAGGGCTACTAAAGGTCCATACTTTTTTACTCAGAATTCAACATCCTTCGATATTTCGGCATAAAAAATATAGCATGCCATTTAAAATAACGAAGTTGGCCTTGAAATCTCCGAAACGCGTCCACCTATAAAAAAAAGTACATGCACCACATAATGTGTCCCCCAAAACCATGAAACTTTTGTATAAAAAGAAATTTCATACAACGCATACTTTAGAAGTTATTCGAGGTGTGCAAATTACGTGGACCACCCTGTCTATTAAGTTCCATTAGATCACAATAGGATGGTACAATTTTTATCTGTTTTCTCCTTGAAGCCTTGATATGTAATTACGCATTGTATTTTAGCTATCTACTTTTCCATTGAAATCTATTAATCTATTTTCACTGAGATCTAGTAATTTAATCATAAACATTTAATAATGAGCATCTTGCAGGAAGAACCAGAAAATTTTATCGAATCGTGCCTGTTATTTCCTTGAAGGTAGAAGAGACAGCAGGAGAGGAAAGTTGACGGATATATCCCTAGAATTTGATCGAGAACCGTGTAAATCGATTACACTTTGACGATGTAATACGCTTCAGCAATAGTTCCTCGGTACTACATGGGTTATAACGAGAATTATTACGCTAAATCGAGAGTTGACGAGTATTGACTGAACGTGCTATAGCACAGGTCGAAGTACCGTGCAAGAACGAACAGGATCCCTGTTGCTGCGAATTAGATTGTAAGCTGGATCAGCGGCTTTCTAAGATAAATATACAGGGTGTCCCACGCAACTGGGCTGTCTTTCTTCATTATAAGGCAAATTAAATGATATTGCACGCTGTGTATTTCTATGTGTATTAATTTTTTATGCTCTTTGTGCATGGATGCAACCGAATAGTGCAACTGCATTTTTTTTTTACACAATTCAGTACATTTAGGTGCACTGATCGGTGCAGTTTTTCATCTTCTAAATGCAAAGCCTTAAAAGTTCCTCCTTTTACTCTTCCATCAAGGAAATTCCAAAAATTATGAAACTTTGAGGATATTTAGAGGATATATAGGTATGTATTACGTAATTTTCTTTGCTACCCAAATTCACTCTAAGGGGGTGAAATTGACCCCCGAAAATTCGGCTATTTTTCGAGTTTGTGTTATAACTCGCGAACTGTGAGAGAAAGAAAAAAAGTTTTCCGACAAAAGTTACTTCTTTTAATTAGTTCTTACAGTACTTACAGCTCGCGAGTTATAACAGAAAATCGGAAAATAGTCGGATTTTCAAAGGTCAATTTCACCCTCTCAGAGTGAATTTGGGCATAAAAAAGTGCAATACATAGATATGATATATAGATTATATTCTCTACATACACCAAAGTTTCATAATTTTTTGAATTTCTGGGTTGGGGATCTTCCCTTGTAAGTAGAAGTCTATTACTGCACACTATACTGTATTCATAAAATAAGGAACTTTTATTTGCATTACTATAAAACCAAGTAATCATTGATGATTACTTAAAAAATATGTATCTAACTTGATCACACCTTCCAGCACCAAAACCAGATGTAGATAACAATGTACAAATTTGAAACCACGGAATATTTCATGACCGTCCAAAAAAGTATTTTTTACGATCAGATTTTTCCTGTCCAATCTGTTACAATTAATTCGTAGGCCTCCAAAGGTCGCACTTGTTCAAGGTGCCAAGCACATTTAAGCGCTGAGTAATTGATTTACGAAATATCCTTAATATCCTGGGAACACCTAGAGCCGTGTATCCTGGATTATTCCCAATTAGCGTGGATATATTGTCGTCATTAATCTCTCTTGATCTTCCGCCTCCTTGTTGACCTTCCAAAATGGAATCACTGTTCATCTTTTAAGATTTTTCAACTATCTCGCAATAGTATCTACGCGTTCATTGATCATTGGTCATCGATCGCGTCGACACCGTGCACATGACAATGTTTACGGTTCTTCGCGCCACATTGTCTCTTCTTTTTAAAAATCAAACCACCTCGAACAGTAAAATCGATCGTCACCAACGATCACGCTCGCCAGAACTTTTAAATCTCCCCTTCATGTCGAGGCAGAACTGCTCAATGACACAATGCAAGGTGAGTTGTTAAATATTTGTGAATTCATCTGTTTATGAGGATATATTCTTGATAGTAATATTTCAAGTGTATTCGGATGGTGCGGAATAGGGTTCCAACAAATATTCGAATATTTGAATACCCCTAATTATTCGAATTATTCGAAGAAACTATTCGTATTCGAAATTATTCGAAGAAACTATTCGTACCCGAAATTATTCGAATTATTCGAAGAAACTATTCGTACTCGAAATTATTCGAATTATTCGAAGAAACTATTCGTACTCGAAATTATTTGAATTATTCGGAGAAACTATTCGAATTATTCGAAGAAACTATTCGAATTATTCGAAGAAATTGTTCGCATTCGAAATTATTCGATTTATTCGAGGAAACTATTCGCATTCGAAATTATTCGAATTATTCAAAGAAACTATTCGAATTATTCGAAGAAACTATTCGAATTATTCGAAGAAACTATTCGAATTATTCGAAGAAACTATTCGAATTATTCGAAGAAACTATTCGAATTATTCGAAGAAACTATTCGAATTATTCGAAGAAACTGTTCGCATTCGAAATTATTCGATTTATTCGAGGAAATTATTCGCATTCGAAATTATTCGAATTATTCAAAGAAACTATTCGAATTATTCGAAGAAACTAATCGAATTATTCGAAGAAACTATTCGAATTATTCGAAGAAACTATTCGAATTATTCGAAGAAACTATTCGAATTATTCGAAGAAACTGTTCGCATTCGAAATTATTCGATTTATTCGAGGAAACTATTCGCATTCGAAATTATTCGAATTATTTGAGGAAACTATTCGCATTCGAAATTATTCGATTTATTCGAGGAAACTATTCGCATTCGAAATTATTCGATTTATTCGAAAAAACTATTCGTATTCGAAATTATTCGAATTATTCGAATATTTACAGCTCTAGTGCGGAATGTTCGTTCGTCCTTTAATTAAAGGCGGTTGAAAAGGAAATTACATCCTAATGTAATTCCTGTTAATTATTATTATTATTAATAAGCGATTTTATTGCACAAAATATAAAAATACGAATAAAGAAAAAAAGAGAAGGAATAACAATAGCGAATTATTCGAAGTAATCTTTAGTAGCTTCGACATGCATTCTGTTTCTGGAGATAAGTTTCTCAGTGTCTTTTCATAGAATTTCAGACTCCTAGAATTTATGGACTACAGATCAGTATTTTTAGTGAGCCCTTTGGGACTTGAAAAATCATTTAGATGTTGAACAAAGTGACACTCAGTGAGGGCAAGATCAGAAGAGTAAAAATCGGATCGTCGAAGTGTCACAACTATGAGCTTTGAATTTTATAATATCTCATTCGTGTTATGTCTCATTAAACATGAAAACTCCTTTTCTGTTTAACCCTTCGATCAATTTTTATTTGGCTACGTCAAGTTGCCAGCACTACTATTCTATATTCATAATTGAGGAATCCTTGTAGAAAACACTGTAAGTGCCAAAAATCAAATTCTATACCATAGCCCTACCATTGGCACGTAGAACATTTTCCGCTAAATTTTTTTTTTAATTTTCGCACGTATTCTGCGATTTTCTTTACTCAATCCAACTTCATAATTTGATTTTAAGCAGTCTCCTCACCGTCCAAATATTGACTAATTAACCCAGATGGTGGCCAGATGGATGGTTATCGCGTCGAGAACGAGAATTTGGTGAAATCTTCGCAGAAATTAAAATCCCTCTGCGCTGCGTCTCTGGCGAGCAGCCTCTCGAACACCTCTTTAATTTACGATAATTGGGCAATTAGTGGGAGCCATCTAATCGCGAAACGCCGCGTAAAACAACAGTGGAGGATTGATTTACAGCGCGTAACGCGTGCCTCGACGCGTTTATTCTCCTTGCAAAAAGCTCCCTTCTTTCGTTTCCGCGTGGTCGCGCGCGTTTCACGGGTCGCGGGCAAGAAAATACGCCGGGGCATTACGAAAACGGTAGACATTTTTGCAGTCTCGTCGTATTTATGCCTCGACGGCTTTGAAATATAATTCACGGGACGGTGCGTGTGTTGGTCGGCAGTAAATAACGATGGCTTATGGATCTCCCCGTAATTTATGGTGAACTTTCAATGCGCGCTCTACGGAATGGTCTTCTTTCCACCAAACTCTGCCCTATATGTTTCGCTGGAAAATTCCAAATGTCGCGCGGTTCACGGTCCTTCTTTATACTCGCAGGAAAAGTTATCGAGCATGTTGTTACAGGGGCCATTCGAGAAACTGCTTAATTCGTCCAAGGCGACGTGTGGTTCTCAGAACCTCGAGGCTTAGGGTATTTAAGGGAGTTTAAAGGAGAACCCAAATTGCCACCAGTTTTCAAAATTCTGCGGGTTATAGAGAAAGCTCAATTTGGTGTTCAAGCATTGGAGTCGTTTTTATAGGAGATACTATTCTTGCTCGTGTATACGCTTAACGGAAGCTCGTTTGAAAAAGATGGTTTAGAAAGGAAGAAGGAAATGTGTGAATATATGTTTTGAAGAAATATAACGTTACTTATGTTGAATATTTTAATGTACCATTATCAGCTATTATAACTTGGACACCACAGACTTCAATTTTGCAAGTAAATATTTAGCAAGTGATATTTACTTGTTAATTTAAAAACATTTTTTTACATTTACCAGAGTTCTATTATACATAGTTTGTGAGACGCAGCGAAACATTTGGGTCGCAGGGTGATGACAGAGAATATTTTTGGAAGGAAATGTCGCTCTGTTTAACGAGTTCTATTTTTCTGCGATAGTATTTTTTTAAAAGGCCGTCCAGAATAATTTTGAACGTAATCAGGTTAGAAGCTGTAGGAAGCTGAACCTCGCCTTTTGGCTTTCTTTGCCTTTTTCTTTATTTTGTAACATATGTAATTCGCGCTGTATGTAATAAAGTACTTATTGCCATTATTATAGTCAATTCTTTCTCATATTTTGTCCATTAAGGTCGCATAGAGTAGAAGCATAAAAAGGTAGGACTCATGAAGAAATGTATTATTTCTCTCGACACCATATATTTTCGTTTCAGAAATACCGATATCCAGGCTGAGCCTCTAAAATCACCCGTATATTAATAGTATTATCATTCTATTAAGTTAGCGCGTTATCCCACATTATTAACCTAACAATGACAGTACAATGGATTCAGAATGTTATGTTACAGTAAACACGTCGATATAATCTGCAGTGCACATACTATATACCGCGGAATTCTTAGTGCACTGCACACAGTGGTATTAACATGAACGTGATAGATTATTCTCTTTACATAGTCCACAGTTTAATACATCGAGTGGTATCTGAATAATTTGTGAAACCAGATTGGTAACTATGATATCGGAAAGATATTCACCTGGGCCGCGATTAATGTTGGTAAATCGAGTGAAAGAGTAATTAAATGTAATTCCTCCAAGCTAATTGATGGGAAATGCATTAGTGTCGCGGGGGAGGGGAATGTGAAATTAAATTAAATGATTTAAATTACAGCTTGACTGGCATTGATGATCTTTCTGAATTAATATTACAAGTGGAAATTGGATCAGGTTTATTATTAATGAAAATTATGGTTTCTTTACTAATAAATTTTTTTATAACGCTATGTGATTATCTCTTATTTGGGTAAAGATATTGTATTAGTACGGTAGGAAAAGCGAAACGGATGAATCACACTATGTCTCTTATAAAGTATTTATTTATTTTTTTAATTTTAATTACAATAGACGGGTCAGACAAACCTTTGGTACAATTAATTACAAAATGAGATAGAAAAATTGACTCAAATTACGAAAGAAAGACAGAGAGAAAAAGTAAAGGAAAAAAGAAAATTATGAATATACAATATGAGGCATTCAACGCAACCGACGTAAAAGCTTTGTACGAATCTTGTCTAATGAATCGGGGAAAAAGTTAAGTTGGTCGTGATAAGAATTAGCAATGCTACATGTGCGCTCGATGCAATTACGTTTGCCATAGAGGGTTCGATGAGTTTTTAAGCTAAAAAGATTACGATGCCCTAGGCTCTTAGTAATTACATTCAAATTGAGTTGCTGTAGTATTGGTTGACAATTCATTTTACTATTTATGACATAAAGTAAAAAGGTCAGGTCTGATATAATTCTTCTGTTTTTAAGATTTAACAAATTTAGTCTGGACAGCCACGGCTTGTAATTGTGGCAATGTATAGGAACTCTAGCACCGAATTTATAAGTTATTAACCTTAGATATTTGTGTTGAACGCTTTCGATTCTAAGTACTGCAGTGTATTTTGAAATAAGGAGACCCAATTATAGAACCATATTCGAGATGAGGCCGTGCTGTCCCTAGTAGCATTTTTGGTTGGCCAACGGTAGCCAACAGTTGGGAATTAGTTGGGATATAGTTAGCGTTTTGCCTACAAATTCCCAACATAGGGCCTACGGCAAAAAACTTACGACAGTTTGCCAACGAATATTCAATGTTGGCCCTACAATTATTTTGGTTGGTTATATAACAAAAAATTACGACAGTTTGCCAACGAATATTCAATGTTGGGCCTACAATTATTTTGGTTGGTTATATAACAAAAAATTACGACAGTTTGCCAACGAATATTCAATGTTGGGCCTACAATTACTATGGTTGGTTAATTAACAAAAAATTTACAACGATGATTAAATGTCGTCTTACAAACGTCAGAAAATTTGCTACATCCAAAAACCTGTTATTATATTCCAAGTTGTGATTTTTCTTTTCTTATTTATAAATACGTAATGAGGAAGTCTGTCTTGAGACGAATGTGAAATTTTAAGGAATGAGTCTAAAGGTCGAAAGATGATATTTTGTAGAATATTTCGCGTCACTGCGCAGTTTTTATAAACAATTAATACTTGTTATGTAACTAGAAATTAGAAGTGTTTACAAGGAAATGTGTTGGGTAAGTGCGAACAGCGGTTGCTTCGTAAGCGGGAAGTTTGGGTTCGATTCTCCTCCTCATCGCGAATTTTTTTTTCCTAAACCAGGCCTGAAAAAGACGTGATTAAGATGTCTTTTGAAGTTCTTCAAGACGCCTTCTGGACGTTTGTAAGACGTCTTTTGGAAAGTAACTGTTGGGCTTATAGAAAAAAAACTTCAGTTGGGCCTATGGAAAGAAACCTTCAGTTGGGTCGGCGTTGGTTACAATCGCTGGCCCATTTAAATATAGCGCGACACTTCAACAGTTGGCCAACGGATAACACGTCATTGGCCCAACAAACTCCCAGCAAATAAATGCTACTAGGGGTGGTAGGGGAGACCGGGGCTAGTTGATACATTATTCTGTTTTTAATTTTTTTCATTTTTATTTGAATTAATTACTTAATAACAAATATGCCAAAATATACTTTGGTCCTTCCTCTTTAATATATAGTAAGCGAAAAATTAAGAAAATATATATAAAATGAATGAAAAAATGTTATTTGGACAAAGGCAAAATGTATCAATTTACCCCACTGCGGGCCTAGTTGATATGTTATTTTGTTTTCAATTTTTTTCATTTTTTATTTGAATTAATTACTTAATAACAAATATGCCAAAATATACTTTGGTCCTTCCTCTTTAATATATAAGGGAGAGTGGGGTAAACACGAACGCGGGGTAATTGCGAATGCGATGGTTACGGCGTTTTAATAAATAAAAACGATGTTCCCTTTCCACTAAGTAGTTAATATTTTAGGTCGTATCCAACGCCAGGCAGAGAGTAATAAATATAGAACGCTCATGCTATTCAAGATAAACACAATTTATTATTTTCATCATGTTTCAAGTAATATTTTGTCCATTTTCAATTGCACATAATTACTGTTGAATTAATGATACAATTGTTTTTTTTTTAAGTTGAAATAAAGTACTTTTTTACCCACATTTTATGACCAAGGCGTTGCTTGAATCATGATTCTAACCTCTGAAATAAATTCTTTTTTATTTTTTGATGTCGTGGGGTATTGACGAACAAATCGGATGGGGTAATCTCGAACCTTCGAGATTAGCAACGTTAACCGATTTTGATGAAATTTTCAGCATGTATAAAACTTACTTAAATCTACAAAAGGGATTTTTGAATTTTCATTACTGGCTCAGAACAAAAAGTTTAAAAAACGACCTTTACTATTTTTTTCGATATTCCGACCAATTGCAATTTTTTTCTAACGCACAAGAAGAGGAATTTGAAAAATACATTAGGTATAGGTTGTAACAACATTTTTTATGGGTTGACCATTGAAGTCGCGCTTTCTGTGCGACTTCTGCGATATTTAGCACTCTGTTCGTGATTACCCGGTGGCAGTCGAGTAATCACGAACACCAAGGGTTTTGCTTTTTCACCACCAAGTTGATTTTTATTATAATTTTTCAAAAATTCGTCACAGTACTTTATCTGTGAATAGTTTAAGTATGTTTGTATATAATAAAAAAAATCATTTATCACATAGTTTTCGTTTTGTTTGCTTTTTTGCTTAGGTGTTCGCAATTACCACTTCTCCCTTAGTAAGCGAAAACTTGAGAAAATACATACAGAATGAATGAAAAAATGTTATTTGGACGATCAATTTGGATGTATCAAAAATATTTACTTTTTCTCTACATGAACGAAAACAGTTAAAAAACGATTGTTAACGTAAAGGTACACAGACGTACGCTGGATCGTAGTAAAGAATTGAACAATAAACTTCACATATCTCGCTTAAATGCAGCTACATATATACGGTGTCGAGATAATTCGTCTGTATCAACCTGTCCCTGTATCAACTAGCCCCGGTCTTCTCTATTATATAAAAGTTTGCGGAGCAAAACGACAAATAAAATCTAAAGTTTTGTAGGCAGAGTTGATTATTTTTTTACAGTGATCCGTGAAGGATAATGTTGACGTAAAGATTATCCCTAGATCAGTTGTACTGTTAACTAAAGGTAAAGGAGTATTTCCTTTATTGTACTAATTCAAACCCTACACTTATGCCCTACTCTTAATAAATAAAATAAGTTTTTGAAAAAGTGGTTAATGGCATCGCGAGCAAGCCACTTTAACCCTCGTCAGGCGGCACAATTTTACAACGTTAACAGGCGGCAGAGGCACAATTGCACCCTCACATATATTATATGAATATTCTCTCTATCGGTATAATTTGTACGATAAATGGATAACATTTAGTCTCAATGAAAATCAATAAAAAAAATTTCCTAAATTTTCTTTTATAATGTAAATAATCTATTTTTTACTTTTTTTTATAATAAAATAACATTATCATTAAAAAAAAATCGTATTCTTTTTTTATTGCATTATCTTCATACAAAATGTATGAGGACGTAATTGTGTCTATGCAGCTGTTATGAATGCAACCCTCGACTCGACCTTCTGTCTCGGAAGGGGGTAGAGATATTTTTCTGAAATTTGGTCTGCATAATCTAGACCAAAAAATTAGAGATGTCACGAAACATCAGCCGTCCACGGCTTCTCGGAAAAAAGTTATCGCAATTTAAAAACGCAAAAGTTACAATTGTACCTATGCCGCCTGACGAGGGTTAATGAAAAAGAGTATCTGAATCTCCCACACCCAGTGACATTTCGAAAAAATGTCTTCAAACACCTACGGACAGAGGAAATATCAAATGGCACTATACCTAAATATTAAAGTGACGTTTAACTTCGGTGGTTCCATTCTGTCATCGCCAAATTAGCCCCAAATTGCTACAGCACAACGTTTGTTAAACAATTCATAGCGAATCTGGTGAAATAGATACAGTTCGCTCGATTAAATATTTCATTGTACCCCCATCAAAGCTAAATTAATTCATTATGATGCTGCAAGCCACAAATCAATGCCATCGACCTACAATACACATTCAGTTTGCGATCTCTAACAATACTGTCTCACACATTACTTCGATGATAACTTTAAAACTCCACAGAAGCCTACTGCTAACATCCATAGAGTTTCAATTAATCAATTGCTCTCAATCAAATCAAAGCAATTGTTTCAAACGAGCAGCTCAGCATCCCCGATCCCTCCTTGCTATTCGAAGCTTAACATCCACAGCAATAATCATTTCCAATCCCATTCCCTGCGACCAATGTTCAACTAATCAAAGCCATTTCTGTAACCATTCGCTGTTGTGCTCGTCCGCTTCGAAAACCCCTGGCTCCACAGAAATAAACCAGCCCTTCCACCTCCATCTGTCTAACCTTTAATTCGTTACACCCTTCTCGCGCGAGCAGCAACGACCAACGACCGAGTGGTGCGAAACGGAATTAGGTTCGCGCGTTTCTGCATCTTTCGCGAATCGTTAGACGCTCTGTTCGCTGGTTGTGTAAATTCGCCGTATAAATCTCGAGGCTGTTTCGTGCCTTGCCATTCGAGGATAGAAAGTAGCGCTCTTGCGAATTTCAAACGCGTTTCTTCGATGTATTACAACATACATTTACTCACAAAACTTTACATATTAAATCATACTTTACATATTAAATCGGCTTCAAAGTAAAATTTCCTAATTCTAATTCACATTAATATGAAACTTTATTCATATACTTTTGTTTGCGGTGCATTCAATTGAAAAATTTATTCACAGTTTATTTAAAAAGTATTATCCGTGGAAGTAGCAAAGATAGTGCAAAAAATATTCGCCAAAATTTTATGTTTAATTTATACAAACGTAATTATAATAAGTTATTATTTTTCTAACAGGTATTCCTGCGATTTGATTATAAGCTTTAATCTATTATTCATTAATTTAACCAATTTTCTATGAAATTCGAGCTCATCTTGTTCTATTCTTCCAGCAAAATTGATACAATTCATAACGAAAGCTAACTTTAACTCAATTTTTTTTAAAAATGGTGCACAGTTTATTTAAAAAAGTATTATCCGTGGAAGTAGCAAAGACCGTGTAAAAAATATTCGATCAAATTCAATATTTAATTTATACAAACGGAATTGTAATAAGTTAATATTCTTCTAATACTCCTGCCACTTGCGATTTGATTATAAGCTTTAAGGACGTCGCGCATTTGGGCGAAGTGCGACGCGGCGAAGCGAATCGAGGAAATTAATAATAATTAATTAATTGTCGCTGCGCTTCGGTCTTCAATTGTTTCTAAACTTTTCTCTCCGTATGGCCGCGCACCGCTTCGCTGCGGTTCGCCAAAGTGCGCGACGGCCTTTAATCTATTATGCATAGATTCAACTAATTTTCTGTGAAATTCGAGCTTATCTTGTTCTATGCTTCTAGCAACATTTATACAGTCTATAACGAAAGCTAACATTAATTCATTTTTTTATAAAACTGTGCTTATACCACATTCGAAAATAACGGCTCAATTATATTTTCCAGACATCTCAGAACATACATATGCGTGTTCTGTAAAAACGTTTCTTTTCCCCTTTGGTCCGAAATTGACCAAAAGCTGGCATTGTCCTTTCGCGATTCGTTGGACCTGTTTGAAATTCAACGCCCAACCGCGAGTCGCGGCCGGAAAAAACTTCTCCCGGTACTTATTTTCGGTTCACCAGTAATGAGCAGTTAATTTCTTTTTCTACGGGCTACGTGCATCGGCCACTGTTTCGGGCCAAGTTAGATTGCGTTGCGGTTTACGGTTTTTCCGCTCGAGGAGCGAGCATCGATAATCCGTGTGTCCTCGAGTGTTGGCTGGCCCGGTGTTACAGCTTTCCGGCGGGAACAGCATCGGTTTTTTGCTTCTTTTTACCTTCGTCGATCCCGAATGGTCGTTTGCATAAATGTCTGGGGGCGCGAGGGGTTCGGGCACGGTCGGCGAGGATCGCTTGAATATCATTGTCAAGTTTTTAATGATATGGAAATAATATTTTATTGTATAAAGGGGAACGGCGGTGGGGCTCCCTCTTTTTGCCGCCTTAATTGATTCGACGGTAATTGACCGAGGATTAAACAGTAAAGCGAAGGAATTTGTGTCAAATTAGGGGCGAGAAACTTTTTGGTATTGGAGTGCCAAAATTCTTCGTAAGGCCGCATGGTTCATTATAGAATAAATTTTGTTGAAATTGAAAAGTGGTAGCTACGTAAATTTAGGGTGATCCTGGTAACTAGACCGCCCAGTAGGTCGCCCAGTGAAAACAAAAAAATTGTACAGGAAAATTTTATGTGGCTCAATCAGCTCTGCCTTCCAGAGTATAAAATGCCTTTTTTTTAGTGGGACTTATCGTTTTAAAATTCTATAATTTTTAGAGTCGAAGGAAATGATTAATCACAAAAATTAATCGGTTTGGAGAATGTAATTTTGTGATTTTCGGAGAAGTGTTTTTGAACCCTTAAAAAAATTCAAATTTTCAATGATTTCTACGATTATGTTACTTAAGGGGTTACTTATTAGGGATTGCAAATTTACTTTTTCAATTACCGATAATTTGGTAAAATTTTTAATCAAAACCGGTTTATCGGTAATTTACCGGTATTTTTTTAAGGTATTGAAAATATAAAAGTAAACATGACAGAAAATACTTTTTTTGGACTCTAATCGAGCATTATAAAAAATATATTGTAAGTGAAACTATTCTGCACATAAAATATAAAATGATATAACACAAAATAGATATATTTGTATAACTATTGACAATACTTATTGATGTGGATTTTCACCACGAAAACAATGGAAAGATCTTAGCTTACATGCATA
This sequence comes from Andrena camellia, assembly GCA_029448645.1. Taxonomy (NCBI): domain Eukaryota; kingdom Metazoa; phylum Arthropoda; class Insecta; order Hymenoptera; family Andrenidae; genus Andrena; species Andrena camellia. The sequence goes on along the minus strand of CM055682.1, from coordinate 5,068,589 downwards.
ATTAATTTTTTTTGTATTTAACAACTCTTTTTAACAAATAAGCAAGCAAAAAACATAATTTGTCTAAACTTTGGTCTCCTGATCGCGACCTAATTTTTGTACAAAATAATCCAGCCACGGATAAAACGTTCTCAGATGCTACACTTGTTGGTCGGGCAGTCATTAAGAAATCATATGCCATTTGTATATATTTTTTCCTTACTTTTTCTACTTGAAAATACGTCCATTTTTTTTTGATGACTTGATTCAGATTTCTAGTTTTCTTTGGGATCAGAGTTGGTTTTTCATGGGTACTTCGGTTTTTGTCTTTATTAGTAATTGAGGTTTTTTTTTCACTGATAACGTAGTAGATGTCGACGGAATTAATGAACGCATATATGCGCTATATTGCTATATGTAATTTATCGAATTACCGGTAAAAATTTGTGGGTATTTCTCGCGATTTACCGGTATTGCAATCCCTATTACATATGTACCCTTGGCAAGTCAGAAAATAGAGTAATCTTTATGAATTTTTTTTTCGTATAGCAAAGTGTTATATTTAAATATCAAGGCATACACCATTTTGCGTATAAATTAAGCTGTATTCCCTTCAAAAAGAAATTTGATATCCTAAGAAATGATAAGACCAGCTTAATTATATACAAAAAGGTGTATGTCTTGATTTTTAAATATAACGCTTCTTTATACGAAAAAAATTCATAAAGATAACCCTATTTTCCGACCAGTCAAAGATATGTAACTCCTTACCCAGTTTCGTTCTTACGTACACAATAGGCGCCCCTGCAGGATCTGTAAATTTAACTGCAGCATCCCGTCTGCTCAAATAAAAGACGGGCGCTTCCTGCATTTCCTTTAATCTCCCATAACTCAGAACTGCTCCTAGAACATGTTTTATTTCCCGTACACTGTAGCTTCGCCCCTTGAAGCATTGGCACGTATTTATGAATGAGCCTGCATCACAACTCTACTCCAACTAGACGAGTGCCATTTAATTCTATCAAGAACCAAGTGCCCTTCACTGAATGCGTAAAACGATTCACGCAACCGCTGTAACTGCCATTTCTATAAGCCAGCATCCATTAAAATACCATAGGTACGTAGAACGCGCTGATCGTGATGCGCCAAAGCTCCACGTATCTTTGTTTCCCCGCGAACGCACTAAGCCACTCGCCGGCTCCGCGAGTGGAGCGACTGATACACGCGAAAAGTCCCCTTCCAATCCCGCGGATGCTCGCGCACGACTAAATCTGATGCACTATTCCGTTGCGTAGCGAGACAGATAATTGTGCTCCCTGGAAATTAGCCAGTCCCCGCGGCTCGTCGAGGACAGATAGAGAGGCCAGAGGGAGGTGAAAAAAAACGCCCCTTTCGAGACCCCGACCAAAGAGGCATCCCCCTCGCCGCACGTATTTCAAAGGAATCTTTGAAACGGTCCATAGTGTATTCCCCTGGGAAGGTGGCGTATTGACCGGCAAAAAACTCGATTCCTTTGAACTCGTTACTCGCGCCGACCCGCCATTTTACCAATCGCAGTCTCACGATTTCACCCGATCCCCGTTTAACCGCCGCGGACAGAATAAACGCTAGTCAGCCGCGCGACAGTCTCTGCGGAGCACGGGGGCGAAAAGTTGAGGGCTCGAAGAGGCGATCGACCATTTCGTAATTTTCCAAAAGTTCCTCTCGTTGTCGCGGGATACAGTAAATTTTTCTTATAAGCTCATTTCGACTATGCGTTGTATGCTCGGTCACTATCCCCACCATTTCTTGGAATACTTCAGTCGAGAGTGAGAGAGGGTAACCCGAGGCATCGAGGCACAGAGTAACCCGGTTCTTAGAGCGCGCTCTTATAGCGGGTTACAGTAATACGGTAGGGGTCGTAGTTTTTCCCTATTTTTGTGAAATCGAGCTGTACTTACGAATTTTTATCTCAGAAACTGTATATCGCATTAGGTTTATTCTTTTTTTATTTTAATGTAGAAAGTTTTGCCTATTTGAATAATATTTTTTGTAACATGTAAAATTATAAAGAAATTTTTATTTTGCAAATTTCTTCTCGAGGGTCGTATATTTATAAATGTGAAAAAAATATGACCATATTCTTTGAAATTCTCCCCATGTACTGTACTTATTTCTGTATACATGCTGTGTATATATTCCATCACCGTATATTTTAAACATTTTCATTTTAACACTTACATACTATTTTCTTACAAATCAGCCCCCAATTTCATATATAATAGTTGTGTTGCAAAATATTATTTTTACTATAAATAAATAAATAACCTTTCGAACTTCTACAGAATTGTTACGACATTTGTTACAGGCCGTTCATCCACCGCGGTGATGCAACTGCATTTTGACCAAGAAACGATTTGCATATAATGTTGTGGGTATAACTCAAGAAAATTCGTCACATTTTTCTTCGAGAGATTAAAAAATAGACCAGGAAATAAAACCCTGCAAGTGATTGACGTCATTGCACGCAACCTGGTTCCTGGTAAAATTACAGTTGCATCGCAGTGGGGGACGAGCGAGCATAAGACGGATTTTGGACGTAGAATGTCGTATGTCACTTGTAACCCACTCTCTGTACTACAGAATGCACTCATTATAAGCCCGTTTCTACCATGCGTTGTACGCTTGGGGACTATCCCCACCATTTCTTGGAATCCTTCGGACGAGAGTGAGAGAACCCGAGAACGAGCGAGAGGCTCTTCCGTTTCCTCTTTCTCGCTCTTATAAAAAAGTGCGTACTGTATTTGGGAGCCGTTCCTTCGTGGTTACTACGGGTTACATTAACCTTCCCTGGGTAACCGGATTCGGGTTAGGCGACGGTTACAATCCCTGCTCGTGAGCGAGCGAGAGGGGACGAAAGAGTCACGGGTTTTCTCACTCGCGCAACACTCTCATTTGCGGCTCGGAATAGTCGGCGCTCTGCGTTGTAAGCTCGCCGCCAGCTCCGAGCGTGAGCCTATAACGAAAATATGTTGTAATTATTTACCAATCCCTTGAGCGCTATTCCAACAAAGCTAAAAAGCATCCGTCAGCTTTCTGCGCGCCCCCAGGCGGGGGTACATGGAACGGAAGTGCATCTGAGGGTTGCAAAAACATAGGGATTTATTCATTATACCCCTTTTCAGGGGGGTACCATCATTCTCGTGTCACATACATTTCCGTGAGATACGAAGGCGGCCCACGCGTGGCTCGACCGCTCGGCGGAAAACATTTTTCTGCTGCATTAAAGGCCAGGAATGCGGTGAGCATCAAGGAATCCAGACTCGTTTCTGGCCTTGCTGTTTATCGAGGGAGAGCGGGAGAAGCGGGAAGGAGAGGAGGCACTTCCTTCGCGAGATGGAGGGAGGATTGTAATTCCTGTTTATTATAAAAATAAAAACGTTAATGCGGGCCTGGGAGCTCGTTTCGCGAGGAAATGAATGACGATTGCAGATAGCGAATCGGTATCTCTCGATGTTCATTTACCGGGGAAAGGGATCGTGCTTTCCGCAGTTGCGGTAGTTTCTGCTACCTCGCTGAACTCCCCCCGTGTTTCCTCTTTTTCCACCGTCTGCCGCTCCTTTTCCCTCGGTCTCGAGCCGTGAGAAAAAAGAGAGTTTGATAAACGAGAATCGTTTAATCGGATGCGTTCCGATTTCGCCGGTGATTTATCCTTCCGCGGCACTTTTGCGCGGCCGCGCCAACGGGAGCTCGGCTAGCATTGGTGAATTATAATTGCGCTGCTTAGAAAGTTCATTGAAACGCAATTAAGGGGCCTTGACGGGGGCGGCGGCGGGAACGGCGGGGAGGCAGTTTCCTGATTGGCAAACGGAGGACGAGGTAAAGCGACAACGGGGGAAATAATAAATATGTCGCGGGGAAACCGGGTTGCCTATTTTTGGTGTTCTTGCGCGAAGAGAGTGGCACTGTTTGTTTCCTTGAGGTGACGGAATAGAATTGGGGAAAGAAAAAATTTGTTTACAGACCTCACAATCAGAATTGCTCGATTTCTTTCGAATTTTATAAAGGTGGATGTACAGTTTCTATTAACATTGGCTGGTTTTAGTAATAAATCAGTTTGATAAATGTTATTTGGTGTCAAATTAAGTGCAATGCATTGAACAAATTTTTTTTTCTAGATATATAGGGTATTTTGTGTTTATTCTTCGTTTTATCAAGTATCAGTTATTGTACTGTGAGAAAAAGAGGTAGTAGAATCTATCATATTTTAAAATTGTTTATTTAAATGGAAGGCAGTTATCATTAAATCGTACAGAAATTTATCAAAAAATGAAATGATTATAATGTATTAATTTTTAACTGTTCTGGTTATGACTAACCATTATACTTAACACTCATTCGTTTCTCATTTCACGAATTAAATATGTCCCTCGGTATCAAATTGTCACAGTGGTAAAAGAACGGTGAAATGATAATTGTTATTTTTCGACATTTTTTTATGTAAATTGATAAGTTAACATTTACATCTTAGATTTTTCACAACTTTCGCATAAAATAAAACGATGTGCAGGACATACTGCTTGTTTACAAGAATCACAAATAACAGAACAGTATAATTTATTACGGGAAAACTGTGTCAAATTGACACGTGGGACCGTTGAGGGTTAAATGATTAAATTTTTTTAGGTTATCGATTTTAGTAACCAAAAACAATCTCAGTCATCGATAATATTTACCGATAACCAAAAAAGATTTAGTCATTTATAATGGTTATTCGTAACCAGAATGATTTCCTCAATGATATTAATTCTTTTACCGCAACTTTTTAAATTTCGGTTGTAACTGTTATGGTCTCTGCGATTAGATCATGATATTATGTTCGTTGTTATTTAAAACGGGGACTTCAAACCGGTATGATTTTCATATCGGTATTACGTCAACAAAGCTATACCGAAACCGATATCGTACCAAAACGGATGAGTGCCGAAACCGTCATAGAATCGAAATAGGTGAATAACGAAATCATTGAAGTACCGAAACCGAAATAAATACCGGTATATTCCGGTTCTTCTTTCGGTGACATGGTAGATTAAAATAATATCTTCATAGCCCTTATTAATTCGAGCTGTAAAACCACTGACATAACGTAATATTTTTACATAAAAATACCAATATATTAGTATACGTTTAGTGTATAAATTCTTGTCTAATAATATTTTGAAAACTGTAATAAAATCCGAAAACCGAAAAACTTACCGGTAAATGTAGGGTAAATACACCGGTATTTGCATATATCGGTATGACGTCACACCGGTATTTGCGTATTTCGTTTTCTATAAAGGTTTTAAAGATGGAACCGAAAAATACCGGTATCATACCGGTTATTTCAGTTTCGGTAGAAGTCCCTGATTTAAAATGATTCGTTGCTTTCCAATGGAGAATATTTGAAGCTTGCACTAGTAAGTGCATCAAAACTCTTTTACCTCGTTCGAAGAAATTGTGCAATCATCGAGCCGTATCATTTAAGCCAATAGTGGCCCTTGCAATTTGCTGAATGGCTTTCAGTCGTTTTACAAGAGCTCAACATTTGTAAGCCAGCTTGGATACATCGGGGTCGCTAGAGGAGCCTCCGGTCCTGAGGGATGTACAGGCAGTTAAAATATTTTTCGGAATTGTGCAAGAGAAGCACGTAAATTTTCGACACCTGTTGCAGCTTGATTTGACGAAAGTATACAGTGCTGAAACTTACAATCACATCATTATTCTCTGAAACTGGTGAAATAAATATTTCATTCCTTAAGAAAGTACGTACACTGTTTTATAGTTTGAATTGGGGATATACAAACTCGGAAAATCTAAGAAGAATCTACGAATAACTAAACAAATTTCTCATTCCCTGTAAAAAGTTTTTGAATAAAAATGCACACATTTCGTAACTGTATTGTTATACAAATACATATACAATTACTAATTGTGTATATGCACAAGTATTTTAATAAAGTATTCTCTGCTTTTCTAAGATTAATGATTGTGACAGACGATTCTCCTTTTTAAACTCCCATACTAAGTATTTTACAGAAAGAATGCAAGACAAAGTCGTTCACATACAGCTACTAGAACAATGAAGAAACCTCGTTCAAGCAACCGATGTAATTAACACGTTCACGACTACTGTAAATTTGCCCAGACTACGCTAGATTCTATGTAGGCTCATTCAATATAGTGTACATTTATTATGAGGTGTACAGAGAACGTAACAAAGGGACCAAGATGACGTTCTGAATGTGCTCTAGGCTACCTGGCTTAAATATTTAAAAAAAATTGTACCTTCTTTGCCCGACTGACTTAGAATGCAAAATTATCGATATCAGATATATATATATATATATATATATATATATATATATATATGTATACAGGGCGTATCATAACCTGGGGGTCCTTTCTCAATGATGGACAGGGGACGCAAAAACAATAAAAAAAGTTCAAATAAACATATGTATGCTTCGTTAGGGTGGCCCTTATTTTCAACTTACGATTTCTTTTGCTCTCACCCCCAAATATGGTTCCATTTCATAAAAAAATATTCCCTGAAAAAGATTATTGCAATCGGACAACAGGAAAGAGTGCCGACAAGGCCTTAAAGTTTAGAATTCTAATGGTTCGAATTTGGAGAATTCTAAACTTTAAGGCCTGGTCGGCACCCTTTCCTGTTGTCCGATTGCAATAAACTTTTTCAGGCACTATTTTTTTATCAAATGGCATCGTTCTAGGAGGTGAGAGCAAAGAAATACAAAAAAATTTCATTTAACCTTGTTATTTAGTTACAGCCATATTTTTTTATATTTCAGTAATTCTTAATGATAAATAAACATAGTATAAATGATTCTACTAAACTGTTTGTAATCGGACTTGTTTCTCTGAATTGGAAATTAACAGGCCAATGTTATGTAAAATTTTATACAAATTTGTCGCATGTGATTTAGATATTCATGGCAGTGCACCGCCACATTTTTTTTACATTTGATGAGAAACTCTACAACACGACGACGACTGCGGGCTTGCATTCCAGGCGAAGGTGGCCATTCTCAGCACTTCCTATAAAGATAAGCACAAGGTACCAAAATTGATGTACCTAACTCAGGAACGAGATCAAATAGGAGACATGTTTATATAAACTTTTTTCATCGTTTCTGTGTCCCCTGTTCACTGCTGAACTGCGTACCACCAATAAGCGTGCTACAACTGCTTGAGCCTGTAGCGAATCCCGTTTCTCTGCCCTGGTTTCAGAGCTCAAAGAATGGTGCACTTGAAGAATCGTATAATGAACAGAAATATGGATTACGAACATAGCGCCCAATGGTGTGTTACTTCGAAGACCAGACTCGAATGTGCAAAATCTTTTATAGAAAACTTTTATAAACTGGGCATGAATTTATAAGTAAGGGGTCCAGTGGAAAACAGGCCACCGTTTTATGATTTTAGAGGAAAGCAAGTTGAAGGAAAAATTGTTTCCATAGGAAATGCGCTACGAAATTGTAATTATTTTAAACGGTACTTGAATTGAGATGGTAAGCGACAACTATATTATCAAATTTTAGGTGAAAAATTAATTTTATTGCGTCACGTGTCCCCAAGAATCTGGGTGTCATAGGCCCATTCTCCACTACGGATTTGTTTTTCCTCAGCATGAAGAAAATTTAATATGATTCTGCCCCTCAATTAAAACTTGCTAGGCAACGTCTACCGCTTTTCACGCACGACCAGCTTGAGCCCAAAATGCCCAAACGTGGAACCCCTCGCGCTCGATAAGAGCCCATCGATGGCGTTAAGAACCCTCCGTCGAATTTTTTGAAAGCGCTCGTCCCGCTCGGAGTTGATAACATAAATATTGCGTCGGACAGTGGCCAGGATTTATGGGCATTGTAATGACCCTTAATGTTCATGAGCAGTTGGGCTACAAAGCCCTCATAACTCTTGCGCGGAGCAAACGTTGCTAATTTTCTTGCTGGCCCGCCGCTGCTTAGGCTGTCTTGCGCCGCCAAGTTAACCCTCGCCTTGTAAAAACGTAAATTACACCCAACCACCCACCCCTCGTGGAAGGCGAGATCATCGTTTTCATTCTTATCTTTGTGTCTTCCTCGAGACCTGGGGATGATTCATGCATCTCAGCGACCACTGTCTTTTTCTGCGATCATGTGGTTCCTCGAGTATATCTTATTTTAGATCCTTCCACTTTGCTAGCAGCGCAGCTTTGCCTAGCAAATGGATTTCTGTGGGGAGCCTTTTGAATTTCAGGATTATTAATATTGTTTTTTATGGATCAGAATCTTAATTGATAAACAAAACTGACAAAGGGGAAAGGTAAAAAAATGTATGCATTTCCGGAGGATACAAATCCGGAAGGAAAACATGAACATAGTACAGTGTTTCGATAAGATAAATTTAATAAGGCAAATAAAACACGTTAGAAATAGATATTTCAGAATATAATTCTAACTTAAGGGGACCTTCCGGTCTAAAAGCCGATTTTTTTTTTATTTCATTTTTCGAATGTTCAACATTTTAGGAATAAGTGTTTAAAAGGATTTGTTGAAATTCGTAAAATTCCCGAAGTTATAGGCATTTGAGTAGCGGCAAATGCATGGGTCACAACCGGCCACTCGGCGCTCATGTAAAACTTTAAACGCGTTTTTCCCGAAACAGTGTTCTCAAAATTGGTGGGACCTGTATCTCCAAAAGTTATTATCCGATTCGACTGAAACTTTTTTTATTTTGAAGAATATACTTCTGGCTAGGGGGGGGGGGGTACTAGAAAAAATTACAATGAATTGAAAATTTATAATTTTCAAAGGCGTTGAAAGGATGAAAAATATAGGGAAAAAGTGATTTCAAACTTCAAGTGTCGTTATTTTATAAAAAAATGTAATTTTGCAATTTTTTCTGGTTCACTGGAAACTTCAAGTGTCGTTTTTTCTGGTTCACTGGAAACTTCAAGTGTCGTTATTTTCTAAAAAATGTCATTTTTGCAATTTTTCTGGTTTCCCCCCTAGCCAGAAGTATATTCTTCAAAATAAAATAAGTTTCAGTCGAATCGGATAATAACTTTTGGAGATACAGTTCCCACCAATTTGGATCAATTTTTTGACGCCTTGACTTTAACGACCAACATGGTAGCATTGCCCCGAGTGCCGTCTGCAATGATTAATTATAAAACAAAAAATATATTTCTATAATGTAAGACATCCTTAATACAATCCAAAAAGTCCCATTAAATTATATTTAGTAGTTTTCCTTTAATTAATTCTTAAAGATCACCTATTTTTTGGGGCTCTAGACCTCCCTTAATAGTATTAAAAAAAATACTCAAAAACCGTGGCCACCTCCAGAAAACACTTCGCGACCCACTTGGGATGGAAGCACCAAAGGGGCTAAGTGCCAAAGTTAGATTTAAGGTATTGTTCGGTAATTATGTACTACTAGGCCATTTGTCAGTACTTCCCTTGTGATTGAAAAGCACGCCTACATGTTTCTGATCCTTTTGTAATAGTACGAACCTCGAATTAAATGTTTCCTTTACATAATTAAGAAACTTTTGGTCGACACTTAGCGCCTTTAGTAGGGTCAACCGAGGCGAATCGGATGACTTTGTGTTTGATGGTAAAAAAGTAATAGTTAAACATTAAAAAACTAGGTTTCTATTATATATTTGTAACTAAGTAGTACCTCTTTGTCCTGAACATTAATAATAAAAAATAAAACAGAACTTAAAAATCTTTCTTCTGCAAGCAGAAAACTAAAAAGTAAGAAATATTCGATTCGATTTGATTTTTTTATGGGCTGAATTCTTATATCGATCCGGTTCACCTCGGTCTACCCTACTTGCACTCTACAATTATTGTGGAACTAGTATGACACGGATGCTGAATATTAATTGAAAGATCGCTTGATTCAACGATGAACATATTCTTCACCTTAAACAATCAAACAGAAAACAACTGTTCACGGATAAACCACTTTTTTAAACGCACATATGTACGTGTATTTCGGAGAATGATCCTCCTACTAAGTTTGGATAACGAGTTCTTGGTAGCATGTGCCCGAGTTAACGGCGAACCCTAGCAAACCTAACAGCCTGGCGTTGCACACGCGTTGTTTGCGGAAGGTGGATTAGAATTTCGTGGCGCTGAATTTCGGATATGAATTTCTTGAAATCCAACTCCCTGTGCACGGTATATCTGTGGAAGCAATTGTTGGAGAAGCAGCGAGCTGCGAGCCGCGTATCGCGGTCGAAATTGTTAGAAAGAGGGATGATAACAAAGTAAAAATGGAACTTTCGGACCCTTTCGAAAGGGAGTTTTGATTTTTCGGGAATATCGATGGGAAATTTGAATCCCTTTGTGAAGGTGAATGGTGAAAGGGTATTGATATCGACTGTGGTCTAATAACACAGGTTAAAGCTGCAGTGTGAAACAATAACGAGTGAAAATATCGATACACCTAAACGTCACTCAGTATTCGTTTATCGATGTGTTTTCTTTATCCCAAAAAGCGTAATAATCGTTTCGAAAATGTCCCGAAGCATCAGAGTAATGATCCAGAGAGAAATCCAAGAGACTCAATGTTCCAGAAATCCGGAAAAAAAGGAAGGGGTGGACCAAAGCGAGTCGTAAGCTGTTGGAACAATTATCAATGGTCCCTCCCATTTGGAGGAGCTCTCCTTTGAGACTTTTACTTACTATGCTGGCAGAAAAACTATTCTATTATCCCAAAGTTTACTGATCACTTCTGGATCTCTCCTCGAGAAGGGTGGAAACAGTGAAAAGAGTGGAAAAATTAAATTCGAGAGAATTATACTTCACGAATATTGGAAACAGAGATACTAATATGAATGAAAGTAATTTGTAATTAACTAGGGAGGATCCTGACATGAGAAACTAAAAAAATAATACTTCTCTTAAACAGACTTATCTTTTTATCAAAGTGTATCATTTATTTCAAATACGTTCAAATTTAACACTTCGTGGCCGCATGGAGTGCATCGCACCCCAGGATATGTATTTGCCAATATTTCTGTAAATTTTTAGGCCTTAATAATAAATTTTAAAAATTTGGTGAATTTTAACAAAAAAAACTCGATTTTATCCACAACTATTTTTTGAATCACCTACAAATTTCAACACATCAAAAGTTACATTTCTAGAATTCATTAAATTGCATTGTATGAGTATTACGAATGTAAAATTACCACTGTAAAATTAAAAGATTCTAAGATACGAAAATGGTAACTCAAAAATGACGCTGGGGCGCAGTGAACCCCATGTAACGAATTTATGATTATAAGAAGGTGTGACCACGGAGGGTTAATTCTTAAATTCCTTAGTTTTTATTTTCTAGCTTTAATTTTTTAGTTTCATATTTTCATAATTTCTTGGATCTACAGGGTCAGAATCTTCCTTTCAGCCGATAAGATAAGAAAATATATTTGCCATGAGTCTTCTGCAGACATATGTAATACCTATGATGTCTGCCACAAAAGATTTATCATGTGGCAATTCTACTTATTCCTCACATGATCGAGCAAATACTAATGAACAGTGCTACACGAGCACAGCCAGGTGGAAAAAGCGTTGCAAAAAGGACCCTTTCGTTCTCGATAAGTTTTCCAGCTATTAAAAAGTTTCAGGTGAAGTGAAACACTAATTACAATAATAATTACAGCATGCAAATTTGCCCGTGAAAGAAGAGGCGGGATATTCATCAGAGTGTCTTCCAAAAAAATGTTCTGCTCGGTCGTTAACAGCCCGACGGGGCGACTTCCCTCCGCCACTTAATATAAATTGAATAAACCCCATTTCGGTTGAACGGACTCTCAACAACATCGGCTAATTAAGAATTTCAGAAACAACCCGGAATAAGAAAGCGTACTAACCGCGCGAAAACGTCCCCTTCCTTATCCCAAAAGTATTCGGCGAATGCTGAGCGTTATCCTATCGCGAAATTCCGCGAAAACCGTAACAGCAGGGCCACCGGCATTTTAATATACATTTTCCGCCGACGCGCAGTGTCACGGCCCGTGTTCCAAAAGAAAAAAATTACATTTTGAGATTTTGTGTTTCATTTTAGGGAATTGATAGTAAACAGTCCTCCGACATAAGAGCGTCATAACGAACATAAATATCGGAACTACACATAGGAAATATTTAACCACTGCATTTTTGTTGTATTTATAAGTTCTTTTTGAAAATAAGAAAAATATATCCTGTTTTCGTTTTATTAATTAAAAATTCTCGTATTTAAGGATAGGGGTACGTACCAGTGGCTCAAATTATTACTTTTTTGGCCGCATCTTCTAAATTCTACAGAGAATTAAAATAAAAACGAAACACATCGGTTCTTTCATTTTTTTTCTACTAAAATTAGTTCTTCTTACGTCCTTCAATTTGGTATAAATATTGTCTGCTCCCGAGTGCTTCGAGATAAGAAAAAATACACATAATAAAACGAAAAAACTAGACTAATCTGTGCTAGAATATTTGGTTTTAAAAGACACTGAGCTTCCAATTCCCTCAGATTCAACTGATAGTGACGAAGATGTATAATACGAATGAATAATTTAAAATTTATTATTAACACAAATTATTTGAAAAGTGAATTTGATTTGTTTATTATTGTTTCATACGATTGTTATTAATTTGTGTTTAAGTGTACTTAAAAATATATATTTTTTATTTGCTTTTACTTCTATTATGTAGAAAAATATATTTTAATCAATTATTTTAAAATAATTACATCTAATACAATTACGTGTAATTAACAGTATCTTAATAGAAAATTGATTTTAGATTTTTTTCCTTTATACTCGTTACACTTCGTAGGTATCAGTGGTGGCAAGATTCGCCGTCATTTTTCCCCGCGATTCGAGCACGCTTGCAATCCTGCCAATCCACCGATAATACTGTAATCACAGGATCGCAATTAACCGTGACCGTAAAATAAGCGTGTAAATGAAACTTATCGAGCCAGATAAATATTTTTTCCCGGCGAAATCGCGCTATCTGCTGGTAATTTCGAGCGATACAAGCTTCAAGGGTCACCCGACGGCCCGCAGCAACGTCCGTTCCCGATATATCGTTACGATCCCAGCTATTCGTGATATAATTTGCAGAATTCCTGTTATTCATGCGTTACGCAGCGCGCCAGGTAAATTACAGCGCCTGGATTCGCGAAATCATTTTCCCCAATTTACCACAGGGCAAAGCGCATTTTAAACAACGTTTTTGGTAGCGCGGCACGTCCCGCCCCCAAACTGTTTTGAATTCCCCCGTTTACCGCGCATTCGAAGCACCGCATTTGTAACGTTTTCAGTTGTGCAGGGAATTGGGATGGTCATTTGATAAATTTGAGACACGTAAGGAATGAGTCATTCGATCCTGTGGAGTCTCGGTACAAAGGCTGATTAAACCGAGGTGTTCTAGGTCCCTGAGAAATGTACCAGTATCCCATAATAGATTTTGTAAAGATAAAGTTATTAATTGTGACGCGATAGAAAGGATTTATGGATATAGAAACGCATTTGCTTTCGAAATTAATTTTCTCGATTTTCCCATTGACAGACTTAAATGTGAAGTAATTGCAAGACTCTGTTCTTTGTAAATGATGATTGAGTTAATTTTGTAAGTCTCTTTATTATTTTATTTATTTCTGATTTGATTTCGTTTTTGCCTAATTACTGGCATTTAGCTATTGGAGTATTAAATAAGTATTTTTCCGCAAACAGATAAGTAAACATGGGAGATGACTTTATTTTGCCTGATGCAGTTTGTAGAGCAAGCAATAGAATGAAAAATGGGGGAAATAGATAGAGGAAGTAGGAAATATGTAAATTCTATTCCATGCTGCAGTGGGGATTTTGTTATACGAGCATGGTTGAATGTTTGATTGTTTGAACACTGTCGATGGATGGAGGAATTAAGAAATTGTGTTCAAAGAAACGGCACGTGAAAGAATAATTTTTAAGTAGGGGGAAAATTATATTTGAATGAATTAATGGAATTTGTAATGAGAAAGCAGCGAAGGGAGTTATGAAGGAGATTATATTAAGCTGTGTTATAAATCATTTCCAATTCTTCAATCACGATGCATTTTTTATGTGTATGAGGTATGTTCTTGGATATTTCCACGAATTTACAGCATTTTTACCAATTTATATTTATTTACACACGTCAAGGCAATTGCACTTTTTTTTAGAAACTGTTCTTTTACCACAGTCTGTCATTTTTTTTAAGTATACATAGATTATCCTCGAAAATAAAATCAAATGTACCACGATACTTCTTATCAGTCAAAGGATATTTAGGTCCATTTCAAAATACAAACTCGATTGCCTCGGTATTAGGGGAGAAATTGAATTTCATAGATTTCTTCTACGCTAAAATTTAAAAGATATTAAAGAGTCGAATTTTATTTTTGTTTCATCGACTCGAGGTTAACGTACATTTTTGTACTTCTTAAAAAGGAAGCAAGTAAAAGCGATAGAAGCTCGCGGGGATTTTGGAATACTGTTTCCAGGGGTCTGACAATCGACAGAAACAGTCGTTCATCCCCGTGGAAGAAGCGTTGTCGACGAAAGACGTCGTAAAAAAGATCAATGATAGCTCGCCGATGTATCTCACGGAACGGCCATAAATGTGAACATAAGTGGTTCAACCTTCATTCAGACCTCGTTACCTCTACTTTACGAATCGACTGACGGGGCATTACTCGTCGTAGCATTGCCATGAAAGCCATTTTCTCGCGTCTTTTACCTCGATTCGCTGCAATATACGATCTTCGAAAAAATAGCGCACTATCCGCGGTGAATTGGTACGTTCGTGTCAAAATTTTAACGAAAATGCGTATTCAGTTGGAAAGAAAAATGGAGCAGTAAATACTGTCTGGAACTAATACTATCCACACTACTACTAGTTGGTACGATTTAGAGACAATCGATTTTTTCGATCCATTTGATTTCACTTCGTCGCGACATTATATTTAAAAATTTCATAATTTCCATTATCCTACTCCAGTTAAATATAACAGGTACAGTCGTGTGTTTTTGCCAAAATATATTTAAGAGACTACTCTCGATGGAATTTCTCCGGCACTTAAAAGAGTCAGGTACAGTCGCGTGTTTTTGCCAAAATATATTTAAGAGACTACTGTCGAAGGAATTTCTCCGGCACAATTAAAGAGATATTTAAATTGTGACAGATGAATTTAAAAGTCCAGTAAATGATAATAAGTGACCTCGGTGAACAATGAAAACGTTTCCACTTATATTCCGACAGCTTGACATATAACGGGAATAATCCCTGATAAAGGGGCATGAGAATTCTTAATTGGACAGTCTTTGCGAAATGAATGCTCTTGAATTTTATCAATCTAGAATTAGATATATTCTAGGTTAAGTATCTAGAGTAAATTTTAAGAATTAAATAGGGTCCACAGGATTTTTAGACGAATATACTTGCAATCAATTAGTTATATTCTTCGATGTGCATTCATATTTCAGATTCGAGCCTTTTATAATGAATGTTTCACTAATTCTGTCACAAAGAATTTTCGGAAAATATTTCAGCCTTTGGAATAACATATTTCTTTGAAATATATCACATAAAGGGTTCTTTCGTCTCATATAGACGAGTAAATTTTAATTTCCTCTCTGTGTAAACTGTGTAATCAGTAACACACATGCATGGAAATCGTAAATAGAATTTCACAAAATTTTTGTCAATCCAAGCAACTTTATTCTTTTGTAATTTTCAAGATAGTACACACTTTAAACGATTCGATGTGATATAAAAGGGTATGCCTCATCGAAATGTCCAAAGCGCGAAAGAGAAACGAGGTGGAAGGGAGCAAGTGAAAATGGTCCGCGTATAGTCAGACGCGCCTTTCAAACGCCTTATAACTTTTTATAGGTGCGTCATCTTAAAAATTGTTTTCAGTAAGAATCCTTCAGATTAACAAAAACTTTAGATTTAGATAGATTTTAGACAAAAAGATGCGCACATTTAGTAGCAGTTCTGGAAAATATTTTAAGCTATATACGTTCAGCTCGGGAGAAATAAAGTCTCCCCCATTTTGCAGTCCCCCAGTTCACTTCCTTATGCTATGAAATTTAATAAAAAATATTACTGAAACTACACATATATTTTTTTTTTATACTTTTTGTGGCATATAGAAAAAATATTCTCTATTTAATTAAATTGTGTGGGGCGTGGGATGTAACTTTAATTGTGTATCAGTATGAATATTATGAACTAAAGGCTTGCAAGGTGATGTTAGAATTGTTCAAATAATAATTGTTAAAGTGGAAAATAATAGTCTGTTCATTTAAAGTAGATATTAAGTAATTTGAATAGCTTTCTATAACACGAAGTTTAGTAAGAAATTTATCCAGCATATTCTGAACAAAATCAAAATAAGCTAGACATTCTTTACTCTCATAGTCCTATCGAGATTTTCAGAATTCTTTGAATCGATCGGGTGTATTTCCCAAGTTGTATATTTGACAAAAGCAAAGACTCATTCACGGAAACTTTGCTTTGCACTTTCGACTAATTTTTTCCCAACGAATCGCCACTTTCTTGACTCTACCACCAATGATAGTTCACCCTGAACATGTTGCACCGCGGTGAACGATACAGAATCCTTCCGAGATTTATGGAAGAGGGTATATAAAACCTAAAAGTTGTATCTCTCGACAACGACGTAAAACGAATGCGTGTAAACAGTGTGGTTGCGGAGGAAATTTCAAGAAAGACGTGTCACCATAAATCAGAGTCTCAACGCTAAAAACGGGAGGTCCCTGAAGCGTTTATCAGTTCCAGCTATTTACCGAATCGATTCGTGCGTGAAAAACGCTGCACATTGAATAATCACGATTTTTTGTTCGTTAATTAAATATCAGAGATTCAACGTGTGGATTCATATTACTAATGAAATTCCTCGAATTCTTCAAGTTTCCTCTCAAACGTACATGGATATTTATTGTTGACGTCATTGCTAAGGCCTTTTGCAGCATAAGCAAGGATAATTTTTTTTAACTTTTACACTTGTTTAGAAAATGTCACCTCCCCTTTGCTCTAAGAGAAAAAATCCTATTTTCTGTTTCTTACATCTTGCTTCTTATCAAAGGGAATACCGTTTATTGCGAGCTTCGCAAGTGTTTCCACCAAATTTTCCAAAGGACTGCATAAATATGGAAACGAATTAACGTCACTGGCACCTTGCACCCAAATTACAATCTATTTATTCAGCTTCTAAACTCGCTTCAGTTATTATATTCTTAATTCACAGCAAACATCAGTTTCGAACAAGGCTTTTATCCTATTCCTGCGATTCCTACGTTTCCCGCATTTTATGCGCATAATATTTGCCATCAACTCACAGATATCCGAACGCGGGTCCACCCAGTCGGGCGCAGCGTCACCTCTCGGAACACTTTATTCTCCGCAATTTGCCTTAACTTCCTGACGAATTCAGAATCACATCCACCGACAGGGAAAAGACACCGCGCCCTTGGCGTCGGTTTTTCCATTTTTACGAGCCCCGAAAACGGAGCCGCCGCTGCGACGTGACCGTCAGCACAAACTTCCGAGGCGTGCGTGTTAGGAACAGCCTCGAACGGATATCTCGGCGGATAAGGATCCCAAACAATCGTCAAAAATTTTCCTTTTGCGGCACATCTCGCGGGGGTGTTCTCGAAATAATTCAAGGGAAAAATCAGCGTGGTTGTGTGCACGAGACACAGCGAGCAGCGGTTTAACCTTCGCACCTCCATCCTGCAGGGCTGCCAACGAGAAGGAGGGTGGAAGTGGGAGGCGAGGGTGGGGGTATACATGGAGAGAGGCGAGTAACCAGGATGTCGGAGAGGAATTCTTCTTCAAATATTTACAGGGAAATGTGGACGTATCCTGACTTGGACCGACTTCGACATTAGGGGCGAATATACAGGCTGACGTGGGAAAGAGAAATCGCGAGAGAGCTTAAGAAGGATCGGGTCCCGTGATTTGCCGCTGCCAGACGTTCCTGCGCTGATAAAAGTGGAAACGGAAAAGGATTGATCTAATTAAGAGGGATTAAACTCGCGAATATTTCGCGAACGCGTGCTCTGTCAAATTAAATCGCTATTAATTTGCCAGTTTATTAGTTTCGCGGTTCCCACCAATTTCTTTCATCTGCTATTTTGGCACTTTTATGTTACTGGCCGGTGAGATGAATTGTGGTATTAATTCTTAGTGCTTTGAGAAGATTCATTTTAAAATGGTTAGTTTTTTTTTTAATATATTTGATTATTTTTAGGAGGAAGTGAATTGTTGTCTAAATTTTGTAAGTTTCTCGTAATTTTCAAGTGAAATCTACTTGTACGTAGGAAACGTCGGTTATTTGCTACTTTTTCCAAAATTCCTTTGGCAGGAGTGGATTACCTATCTATAACTTGAATTTTTAGCTACTTAAGGGAACCTTCCAGTCTAAACGCCGATTTTTTTTACTTCATTTTTCGAATGTTCAACCTTTTAGGAATGTGTATTTAAAAGGATTTGTTGAAATTCGTAAAATTTCCGAAGTTATAGGCATTTGAGTAGCGGCAAATGCATGGGTCACAACCGGACACTCGGCGCTCACGTAAAACTTTAAACGCGTGTTTCCCGAAACAGTGTTCTCAAAATCGGTGGGACCTGTATCTCCAAAAATTATTCTCCGATTCGACTGAAACTTTTTTATTTTGAAGAATATACTTCTGGCTAGGGGGGAGGGGCAGAAAAATTACAAAAATTACATTTTTTGAGAAAATAATGACACTTGAAGTGTAAAATCACTTTTTCTCTATATTTTTCGTCCTTTCAACGCCTTTAAAAATTAAAAATTTTCAAGTTTTTGTAACTTTTCTGGTTTCCCCCCTAGCCAGAAGTATATTCTTCAAAATAAAATAAAAATTCAGTCGAATCGGATAAAAACTTTTGGAGATACAGTTACCACCGATTTGGATCAATTTTTTGACGCCTTGAATTTAACGACTCCCCAGTGCCGCCTGCAATGATTAATTAAAAAACAGGAAATATATTTCTATAATTTAAGACATCCTTAATACAATGCAAAAAGTCACATTAAATTGTATCTAGTAGTTTTCCTTTAATTAATTCCTAAAGATGACCTATTTTTTGGGCTCTAGACCGGAAGGTCCCCTTAAGGCCTAACTAGAAAGTTTCGAAAAATCGATTTTTTGATTTTCATATTTTCTTGAAGTACAACATCTTGAAAATGTTCCCTGAAAGTGTCAAGTTAATCCGAGTAAAATTGACAAAGTTATACGTGTGTACATACCCAAAACTTTAAACGCGATTTGTTACACATAACTAAAAAATTAATGAACCGATTTTCTCGAGGCTTTGCAGGCTTATTTTAGGGTTAAAAATCTAAACGCTATCGGGAGTTGGTCCTTTTTTTTGCCTAGATTTTTTTTACACTTGAAAAACGCGCGATTTTTTGCCAAATATCGATGCTTCAACTTTGTGCAGCCGCCATTTTGTCTCAAAATAATTTTTCTAAACTCGGATCCGATAGCGCTTAGATAATTTCATATATTATCTAAAAAAAAATCGAATTTTCAAATTTGGATGATCCTACACCGAGCTACGGTTGTTGCCGCAAAGCGCCTAATCAACAAGGACGTCTCGGGTATCGCCTGTAACTGACAAACCTTTCAATACTTTTTACCACAAAAAATACTGAAATATCCGTAAGATGTACTCTTTCCAATAGACTAATGTTTAATAATAAAATTTTATCGGTTTTTCTATAAAAAATTCCCAAAGAGGCATGTTGTTTTGACCGTTCTAGGTA
This sequence comes from Andrena camellia, assembly GCA_029448645.1. NCBI lineage: Eukaryota > Metazoa > Arthropoda > Insecta > Hymenoptera > Andrenidae > Andrena > Andrena camellia. The sequence continues at coordinate 5,048,741 of CM055682.1, read as the reverse complement.
GGCCTCCTCCCTTAAGCGAACAAGTATCCTCTTCAACTCTATTTTGAATTCAAAGAGGTACCTCTTAGGTACTTCTCTACCAGAGATGAGCAAAATTTTTATTTAAATAAAATTTCGAATAACGAATAAAAGTTAAAAAAATTATTCGTCATGTGTCGAATAAAGTTAACCCGACTTAAAGTGAAAGTTAAAGTTAAAGTTGAAAATTTTATTCAACGCTCAAATTGAAACACTCGACGAATAAAAAAATTAACTTTAATCGTTCAATAATCTAAAGTTAAAGTAGCTTTTATTCGATCCGTCATTTAAATAATTTTCTTCCAAATCCAATTCCCTCACGGTTTGTGGTCCGCGTTAGGTTTAATTTTGCCCATCCAATTTTCTTATCACTTCTCACAACCCTCCAAAGACCACAATCTGAAATTAAAATAATTCCTCAAATCTAATTCTCCCATCACTCTTCACGCCCCTAAGTATTCTGAATTTGAAATCAAGAAAAAATGTCACCACGTTTCATGGCCACCTAAAAAATCTGCAAAGAATTAATCGCAGGGGAGGGGGTGGGCGTCGGTGAAGGAAGTCCCGTCGCGAAATCAATTAGGATCAGCCAGGCTCCCCTTCTTATTGTATCAAAAGCACAGGCACGCCAGATTGGACGGGCGCATCGTTGGCGTAGGTAAGGAATCCGGGGGAAGATTTATGAACAGGAGGCGAGAGCTTGTGCTCTGACTTCGACGTGAGCCAAATCTATAGACGCTGGCGAGGCTAGGCGTCGGCGTCGCTCCTGCACGAAAGCCAACGCGAACTTAAGGAGGGGAGCATACCTGACGTACAGAGGGTGGGATATATATCGCCCGGTACATCTCCCGGCCTGTACTCTGATTTATTTTACGTCGGCTAGCGGGCACCGTCTACAATTTCGAAAAGTCAGCAGACTCCCGGCGTGCTCACGCGCCCCTCATGTGCACGGGATTTTCGGAATTTTGGGGATACACTGTCTGCCCCGAGATAAACACCTCTTGTCGCGCCAACTCCCCCCGCTACGATGACAGACGGGGGCGTCCGTTGTGCACTTCCACCGGGGGAATCTTAAATTCCCTCCTACGGATGCCTTCCGTTTTCTTAAAATTACCTGTTTGTCAACGATAGATTCTGTAGGGCGCCGTCCTTAAGGGGTTAGACCACCTTGGCCAGGTCAAGAACTATCGCATCTTTGGGAATTAATTTCTAAGTGTTAAAAACACTTTCATCGATAGAAAATTTTCAATGAAGATAGAGACATCTTTGAATAATATATACAATTTTTGTTTCCAAATATCAAAACATTCCGAAAACTTTAAATGCGTTTTTCTCGAAACCACGTTTTCCGAAACGGTGTACGCTGTAATTTGAGTAAAACACGTATTCTCTTCTTCTTAACTCTTCGTTGACACTCTGAGTGTGAGCCACCCATAAGCTGATTTTGACGCTCTGTACCTTCTATATGCACAATAAATACCTTTTTTCCAAAGCCAACTTACAAACTGTTTTCTCTCTCAAAATATTATATCTGAACAATAACTCTGCAGATTTTTAGCTCCTAATATTGAAATTTGTAAAAGTTACAATTTTTTGAAGATTTTCTTCGTGTTTTCTCGACATATGGTAATCTAGATTTTTTTTACAAAAACTGTGATGAAATTTCAATCAAAAAACTATTGGAATACATTCTACAGACCATGAAATTGACCCATGATTTTTTTCATAACGATTGGATTCTTCAGATGAGAATGGCAGTCGTTAAAAAATTGTTCTGGGTGTGAGCCACCCAGGTATGTCAGAGTTGATCGAAAAAGAGGTGTGTCAACGAAGGGTTAAATGTATTCTCTATCGTCCGACCGTCAATTTTTTCGATAATTTAATATTTACCTGACTTATGCGTAAATAAAGTCAATTTTCTTATACACGAAAATGAGCTTTTGCTTCAAAGTGTAACTATTTTGTTATTTTGCAACTAATCAAAAACACAGCAACTCAAATTACAGCGTACACCGTTTCGGAAAACGTGGTTTCGAGAAAAACGCATTTAAAGTTTTCCGAATGTTTTGATATTTGATAAAAAAAATTGTATATATTATTTAAAGATGTCTCCATCTTCATTGAAAGATTTTTATCGATAAAAATGTTTTTGTCGCTTAGAAATAAATTCCCAAAGATGCGATATTTCTTGACCTGGTCTAACCTCTTAAACGAAGGGTAAGGGAAAAAACGAGGAATGCTACAAAACAGCTTTACTGAGAAAATGAAGTTTTAATATTTTAGTCCATCAGTAAAGAAACGATGTTCAATGAATTTCATTTTCTTGCATAATTTTTTTAAATAATTTCTTGTTTTACCTGGACGACAGAAGCTTGTGCTCAGGCAAAGAGTGGGGACATTTCGTATTTTGTTCCAGTGCAGGGTGGACATTTCCTATTTTTAACCAGTATACCAAATCCTTAACCTTACCTTACGAGGGTATTTGAACTTCATAGCCCTTTATGATTCGACAGTTCTGTACCCCTACGTGCCACCAACGAAATATGCCATAAATCGCAAAATCACGAAAAATGGTCGTTCCCTGTTTGTCCCTGTTTTCCACTCGCCAAATGGCATTCAACATATCCGGCTCGAAGGGCCATAAAATGTTTGAGCGTGAGTTAAACGAGCGTGAGAAGAATCTTAGACAGTTTAGGGTAACCCTATGCGGTGTTGGTGAAACACCTCGTCAGTTTTATTGAAAATGCACAATGAGAAAATGAGAATGTGCACAATGCGAAAATGAGAATGTCTCGACTGGCGACGCACAGCATTTATATTAAAAGTTGCTGGTCACACAGAGAGCAGATGAGATGAGATATGACCACGTGGTAGTTCCACGTTCCGCCACACTCACACTCACCGCAGCACCTCGCGGACCGCGATGCAGCGACGCTGATCGATGGGCGAGTCGCCACGCGGCGACTATCGATCGACCAATCATCAAAGATCGATGAGCCAATCAGCGCGCCGCATCAACGATCCAAGAGAACGGTGAAGACGAGCGAGGGGAAGTCCGCCATGCTCATTGCCAGTAACGGTCGATGTTCGCGAACGATTCGCTATTATCAAAGTCATTGTGTATCTGATTCTCGATCTCAAGTGTCACAATCTAAGCTCTCACGCTCAAGGTTCACTCAGTGCGTGAAATTCGCTCAAGTGGACGCTCAAGCGCCAACAATTACTCTTACTCTTCAAATAATCTTATTACTTCTAAGAGCCGCAATATTTCACTCCACTATAAAATGCAAAGCCTAATAAAACACAGACACGCATTCATGCACTATAATAGGAGGCAATATCTTCTCACATTTCATAAAAAGAACAATCGAAAATTTCTCATTTCACTATCTGCGCAGTGCAAAGGGTAAATAAATTCACGCTCTACGGTAAATGGATCAAAGAACGATTCCTTTCTTGAAGGGAACAAAGGGCGCGTGTTTCGCGACGGGGGAGAATAAGTGGCTGCAGAGATCGCGTTCCCTTCGTTCCAAAGACAAACACGTATTACTTCCGGGTCCTTTGCGGTTTGCGACACAATGTTTTCGCTATTTTTCCCCTTCCCTCCCGCGCCGCTGATGATCAAACGTTCCGGCGCACAACTCTTTCACCTGTATCTCGAGTTTGTCGCGTGCGCTTCCCGTGGACCTGCACCGTGGGAAGCGTCGACGGAATTGCCGGTGTTCCGCGGACCGTGTTCCCGAGGGCTTGAAATTTTAAATAAACCCTGCAGCGGGAAATTCCACGTGTGCAATCTGTACTCGCATTTGGGCCAAGTAATTGTTGGAGCGGGATGAACTTTGAGGGACGTTCTTTTGGACGTGCGTTTCTGCTCGACGACTTTACACTGGTCTGTGCCTATATGAATAGCTACTACGAATTATGTGTGCCCCCAGAAAGGAAATGAATTTAATTCTAGCGGCTCTGAGGATATTTTCAAAGATACGTAGGTACTAAATGTAAATTGTTTTTTTTTTAAATGCAGTTGAAAATCCTGCGAGCGTTTCATGCTGCAGGCGAGTCCCGATGATCCGAATTTCCTTGAGCAAATTTAGTTTTGTCAGTCAAATATGAGTAAAATATAAATGTTTTTGGAAAAGGGAGAATATATTAAAGACGGTTTCACTTGTAAAAACTTGTTAAAAATTGGGAGACCATGTGATTAAAATTGTACATCACTGACATCTGAATTTTAATTTTCAAGGTTTTAACACATTTTTTTACAGGAAATAGGGTTTTCTAAAAGGGAAGGAAATTATGGAAAAACCTGGATTATTATCAGGGAAATTTTTATAACATCAGCTTAGCAGTAAGTGTATTAGTTTGAATTCAGTGTAAGTTGATGCATAAGCTAGTAAAGGGAATATTCAGTGTCTATAAAGCAGAAAAAGAGTTAAAAAGAATTAATGAAGTGACGATAGATTATTGCAACTGAAATTCCAATTATTGGGGAATTATTTCTCTAAAATTTCTATCTAGAATAATGAATAATACATTTCTCCTTCAATTATTGCCCAATGATCATTGCTTCTGTTCCAACAACGAAAACTTCCATCAAATCAGTCATCCCTTATTTAATCATTAAATCACCCTCGAAAGTATTCCCACTAAAATCATAAAAATTCATCTAAACTATTCCCATCACAGTTTCCACGATTTTAACAACCCTTATCCTTTCTTCTCCAAACATCGACAGTCATTACTTTCATCACCACACGCCCCTAATCCTCGCATTGAATCTAGAATCGCAGTTTTGAACCGCACGTTTCTTCATTAACCGTTGCTGCATTATTGAATAACATAAATCAAGCCCCCGAAAACGCCAGCAGCCAGCAGAATCACCGCCCTAAACGCGTCGCCGGTTTCCCAAATTATCTGCAGTCTCGGGGCAGCGGAAGAACGGCGGGACGAAAGGAGGGGTGTGGGAAAAAAAGGAAAGAATAAAACAAAAATACTTTCCTCATTATTCTTGCCGCTCACGGAACCAGCATCGAACGCGTTTTCTCACCCCCCCCCCTCCTCCCTCTGGCGGCAGACCCCACCCCTCGGCGTGCAACGCCGGCATCTAAATTCTAAATTCCGCGCTGCAAACGAGACACACCAACACGTGGCCGCAAGTTTTCGAAAACTCCGGGCGAATCGTAAAAACACACGGGGCGCAAGGTGTCGAGGGCGGCTCGCCGCCGAGCTCCACGGCCAAACGGCAGAGACAAAGGGGAGAATCAGGGAGCAGCAGACGGGGGAAAGTACGGCAAACTTTTCAGGATCGAACATGACTTCCTTCAGAAGCGAAGCCCTGCTCCATTATGAGAATGCGATCCCTCCCGCGTTTGTTTTCGCGATCCTCCGCCGTCCCTGTTCCCCGGCGGGGCCCGGGCTACACCTTCTCCGTTCCTCTTGGTTCTGTTTGTTCGTGAAAGGGCGACGCGCGGAGTCTGCAGGGACATTTTCGACCAAACAGCGCGCCCTGATTGCTGTATACTTTTGGGAAGGCTCTCGCTCGAGAGGAATCGAATGGTACGGTTTTTATTTTCAAGATCGGGCGGGGAACACTTGGAAATGGACCCAAAGTTTGCCGTTTGGGCGCCTGTCGACAGAGGCGAGCTTGGCAGATTCGTACCTGAGTGTTTCCCAGCTTTTATCACGCTGAAAGCTCGGCCGTGTCTAGGCTTCTGCTTGTATTGGCACTCTTACTTCAGGGGAAGGAATTAGTGGAGTACGCGAGGAGACTGGGTGGTTTGCAAATGATGCCCTTGAAGCATGAGCAAGCAAACTTATTTTGCTGTTCATTTTAGATGTTGCATAGGCTCGGAATAACTTCCTTAAGGGGTTAGGCGACCTTGGACGGGGCAAAATTGCATTCATTTTCGGCATTATTTTTTTAGGAAGATAATGAAATAAACAGAAAATTCAATATGAAGTCTGTTATCAGGGACTTCTACCGAAACTGAAAATACCGGTATGATACCGATATTTTTCGGTTCCATCTTCAAAACCTTTATAGAAACCGAAATACGCAAATACCGGTGTGACGTCATACCGATATATGCAAATACCGGTATATTTACCTATATTTACCGGTAATTTTTTCGGTTTTTGGATTTTATTAGTTTTCAAAATATTATTAGACAAGAATTTATACGCTAAACGTATACTAATATATTGGTATTTTTATGTAAAGATATTACGTTATGTCAGTGTTTTTACAGCTCGAATTAATAAGGGCTATGAAGATATTATTTTAATCTACCATGTCACCGAAAGAAGAACAGGAAAATACCGGTATTTATTTCGGTTTCGGTACTTCAATGATTTCGGTATTCACCTATTTCGGTTCTATAACGGTTTCGGTACTCATCCGTTTTGGTACGATATCGCTTTGTTGACGTAATACCGGTATGAAAATCATACCGGTTTGAAGTCCCTGTCTGTTATTGTATAACTCTCGCCAGAAAAAATCGTACATACATATGGAAATCCATAAACATTCATTTGTCTTGAAATGGTGAACATGCGGAGAAAAAGTGCATTTTTTTTTAAAAGTGTCAATTGCAAAGAATATGCTCAAGATATCGCAAAACCCATATGTACTTCTCTAGTTTTAGGCATGTAGAAAATAAAACCTTTTGGTTTTTTGTTGTAAGTCAAACGCTATAGCTGTGAGATTGAACACCGTGGAAAACGTTGCTGCTCAAGATATTGTATATCACGGCTCTACCGCCGCCATTTTGTAAGAAAAAAAAGTACAATTTTTTCCGGCGAGAGTTGTATAATAACAGTCTTCATATTAAATTTTCTGTTTATTTCATTATCTTCCTAAAAAAAAATGCCGAAAATGACAGCAATTTTGCTCCGTCCAAGGTGGTCTAACCTCTTAATACACTGCACTTGGTGCAAAATATTTAGGCTTCTGAGGGTCAGATTTATGACTGTGATTTCGATAGGAGGAAGGAACAGAGTGAAGCAACCTTCGTCAATTTGTATTGACTGTATCTTTTTCAAACTACTGTGTGTATATATTTTCTCACTTTTTCTCTGCGGATGTTCGTCTTCTTGGTCTGATATCTCCGTTACCATTGTAGTTTGCGTTTTCTGCTTTTAACTTTTAAGGCGGGATATACACTTAGAGAGGCCTAAAAACTGACGTACTTTTACATATGTTTTTTAAAAAAGTATTAACATTATTACAAGCGCAATTATTTTTATTAATTATGCCACATCTTTGGCTGTAATACTTCATTGTTTAATGTAAAAATATTAGTCGTATAACACAGTTATAGGGGTTAGTTCCAAATGGGTCATTCGCTGCAGCGAATCGCGGCACCCACTCCCAATTAAACCAATTTTACCTGAAAGCAAAAAGCAAATTAGTTTCTTAAAATATATGAACAAATGCTGTTTTTGACAGGGCGGATTTTTTATTTGATTCAGTTTTTTTTGCATTGCGTGAAAAGGCAAGATTTCATGACCGAAAATTGAACGTTTCATTTTAGGGTGTTGCTATTTCTTTATAAATTAACTTTTTTGAAACCGGCCTTGTAAAAAACAGCATTTGTTAATATATTTTAACCTTTTTGCTTTCAGCAAAGGAATTTCGGAAGTACGAGAAGATTATATACATATACAGAGATTTAGAATATCGAATGCTCTTTTAATATTATTTCAACAAAATTTCGATAAGGCTTACCATTTTTGGGAGATTCTTTAAATCCAAAAACATTGATGAATTCTAAGCTGTAAGGCCTGGTTGGCACTCCTTCCTGTTGCATGATTGCAATGAATTTTTTCAGGGATTAGTTTTTTATGAAATGGAACCACTCTAGGGGGTGAGAGCAAAAGAAATCGAATGTTGAAAAATAAGGACCACCCGAAGATTATTTCCTTGGGCTTTTTATTCTCAATACCCAACTGTGCTATCGCTATACCTCCTACCTCACGATCACCCTCGACAATTATTAAGTACTGTGAGTTAAGTATAAGTCGAAAAATTATACCGATCTGTTCTTACACCCCCTATTTTCAATACTCAATTCTGCTTCCATTTTACCTCCTGTTGCATGATAGTCTTCGTTGCTGAATATCTGATACGAGATTGTCACGCGGGCGAATTCATATAGCGCGCCTAAGTACGCACTGGACGACCACGGCGTCTGTATCGTCTTTTGTTTCTTGTTACTGTTCACTACGCTGACTTCAAGCGATTTTCGTGCTGTTCTTTTCGTTCACGAGACACGTAAGCTACGTCTGAATAAATATTCATTTTATACATTTGAACCAACGATATCTAAATTACAAATTTTCTAAGGTGTTCCAACCTGCTTTTAAAACTAAAGATAGTGTCATTCGACTTTTCTTATCGAGAGATTTCCAACAATCTATACCAATCGTGGCACATATCTTTACTTAAAACTCCATCAGAGATTTAGCATTGTCCTTGATAGGCCACTCACGACCCCCGCGAGTTTCTCTAATTTCACGTTACATTAATCAATCCATCATTAGCCGCGGAATGGACGTCCCCCCGTGGACGACGCCGACGGTCGTTAGTCAGAAACGTCAAAGACAACGACCGTGGGACCGACTTTCTCCGCGACGACTTATTTTTCCAGGGAACGTCGTGTACCGTTCCCAAAAAAGTGAGCGTGGCCTCTATCCTCCCTTTGGCCACGGTCCTTTTTGCCCCGCCAGCGGATTTAATGACGGAACGAAGTTGTTTACCGACGCCGTTTCGGTTTACGTGCCCGGCGTTTATCTTTACTTTTCTTCTAATGACACGATCAGGGGAAAGAACAGGCCTGCTTTCGGCGCGTCTCTTATGAAAATTAGCGGGGTTTTAAAAAACAGACGTCGTCAAGGCTTGCAATGTTTGCTTTGCTTTCGGGTAGCAGATAGACAAACTTTTCTTATTCGTGAAATTGAAATAGAATGTTGGCCACATAAAATTATGGAAGTTTACAAAATTTGTTTAAAAATACAAGTCGATGGAGTTTGCAATTGTTTTCTGCACCCACGAAAATGGTAAAACTTTGAAGAGATGTATTTCTTAAACAGATTCGAAATAGGAAAAATGATGACTTATACTGCTGCTAAATTTACGTGGATTACATTATATTTCAATTTCATCGAAATACCTGATATCATGTGCAAAATGTGATGGATTTTTCTTGAAATTACCAGATTGATACTACACATGTTAGAATCACTTTGTTATATTTAAGATAAGATGAATAAGAAATTTAAATGTTAAGTACCATCTAACAGATTCTTCTGTGTCCTGACATGCAATAAAATTTTCAAATTCATTTCATTTCTTTTGGAACGTCTCTCTCAAAGAGAAGAACTTCCCAATTTCTATATACAGCATTGTATTAATTATTCGTTTTTATAACATCCTTAAAATTGAACTATTCAAATCGTTAACATCGTTCAAACGAATTGATGGTGACAAAATACACAATACGACCCAAATATAAATGGTACTCCTCAAAGATATAAATAAAAACTACACAATAATATTTTTACATACACGTAGGCTTCGATGACATACGAATTCTTGCTACCTTGTTCCGTCTGTATAAGAAGAAAATATTGAATTTAGTTTCTCTGTATAACTCTGAAACACACTCGGTAATAAGTAGTATAGTGAGGGGGATTCTAACCCAAATTTGAGTTTGGAAATCTAAATTTGAGGGAGGGAAACTCAAATATGAGTTTGGAAATCTAAATTTGAGGGAGGGAAACCCAAATTTGAGTTTCGAAATCTAAATTTGAGGGAGGGAAAATCAAATTGGAGTTTTGAGGGAGGAGGAAGTCCAAATTTGAGTTTGGAAATTGAACATTTGTCGAACGTCTATCGAACCACTTTTTTACATAATAATTAATTGCTACTATCGTGTTAATGCAGAGTACAGCATATGAATATGATTGAGTGGTTCGATAGACGTTCACAGTGGTTCGATAGACGTTCAATAGATTTTCCAAACTCAAATTTAGATTTCCCCCTCCCTCAAAACTTAAATTTGAATTTCCCTCTTCCTAGAATCCCTGGATTTCCTCCTCCCTCAAAATTTAAATTTGGATTTCCCTCTTCCTCAAAACTCAAATTTGGATTTCCCTCGTGCTCAAAACTCGAATTTGAATTTCCCACTCCCCCAAAACTCAAATTTGGATTTACAAACTCTTTGTGTTAGAATTCCCCTTACTATACAAGGTACTATAATAAGAGTAGGTACATACGTCACACCATTGAGCTATACAAATAATAAGATTATTATTACCTCCTCGTCCTTCACCACGCCTGAAAAGAAATTTCGCTGTTAATCAATAAAATTCAATCAAGTGGAACGGACTGCAAGTGAAATGACTGACTGAAAACTGTTCCTCAATACGTCGCCTCCCAAACACTTTCGATTATGGGGCGAAATAAGAAGAAGCATCTGGTAGAAGTATTCGCACACTGTTTCGCCAACGTGAAAACACAGATGGCTCCCTGGGATCTGCTTTTATCAGCGCTATGAACATCTACGGCTGAGATACTATCCCTCCGTAATATCGCGGATGATAGTCGTTATTCTTTTTATCGTGGACTTACCGTGGCGGGATCGAAGCGGAAGAGGGTGGAGGGGAGTCGCTGACAATAGCAAAGGGAAGTAGAGACACGGCCTCAGACTTTTGCCTGCCATTGAATCTCCATCCATCCGTTTCAGCTTCCGTGAAAAACCTTGACCACACGACATTCTGACGAGTTCACATGATGATTTCTTATTTCCACGTCATCTTCGGATATTAAACAATAGGAAGCTTCACTCTCAAAATTGGGCCTCTCACAAGCCGAACTGATTAATTCCATAAAATAAAGAATAGAGGAAGTTGATAATTTAAGCACTAATTACTTACGCATTTGAGTACGAAAGTTGAGAAATCTCCAGGAAATGGAATTGATCAATTTGGGTTTGCAGGCATCGAGCTCCTTTTTCGAAATGTAGAACAGAGAAGTTAGATGAAATCTGCCAGAATAAGAGGAGATAAATAAAAAATATTCATGATTAACCCTTCGTGATTACACGGGGTATATCGCACCCCAGGAATTTTTTTTCTTTGTCAATTGTCAAGGGTTACATTTTATATAACCCTTCGTGGTCACTCGGGGTGTATCGCACCCCAGGCAATTTTCTTCCAGAAGTATATGTCTTTGCCAATATTTCTGTCCATTTTTAGACCTTAATATTGATATTCACAAATTTGGTGAATTTGAACAAAAAAAATCGCTTATTTCCATAACTAATTTTTCACCTACTAATTTCATCATATCAAAATTTAGAAAAAGACAATTAGAGCATGAGTATTACGAATGTACAATAATTATCACTCAAAAGTTGAAAGATTCAGAAATACGAAAATGGTAACTCTAAAATGACGCTGGAGTGCAGTGAGCCCCATGTGACCAATTTGTGATTATAAGATGTGACCACGAAGGGTTAATTGATAGTTTAGATATTATGAAGCACTGTTTATGTAGGAGTAGTAAAAATGAGAAGTACATATGTAATAAAAGTTAAGTTGTTTGTGTGTGGAGGATAAAGATGAGTAAAATGTATTTGATATATGTATATATAAGTGATTTAAATTTAAGAAAGAAATAAATAAATTTATCATACGGGTATAATATTTATAGAAAAATGGAGACGGCGGTTCTTGTGTTAAATACGCTGCGCAAATGTAGGCACTGTATTTTTGAATGAGATACGGACGGTAGTAAAATTTAGATTAAGCCGCACAATTTATGACACGTAGTAGTTTTCAAGTTAATACCGGCTACCTTCTTCAAAAGTTATTTTAAATGGCTCTTAAAGGGATATTTTAAAGAAACGTTTTTAATATATGTATAAATAGTAAACGCAATCAATCTTGCAAATATTAAAAGAGGGATGTCTAGTTATTGTTAGTAAGGAATTACGTAACTATTTGAATTATTTAATAAAATTCTATGAATATAACGATTAGAAAATTCATTAAAGAATTGAAACGACTGAATCATCTTATTCCTTCATACCCTTAATTAAAAAATTATTCAAATCGTTTGACCAAATAAGCGAATCGGAAAATGCGTGATTTAATTACCTGCACTTAAATCGAATGCAAATAGATACATGAAACACTATAAACAATAAATGTCATACACGTATTCCATGAATTTTTAAATTCGATTTTCTCGAAAACGAAGCCTTAAAAGATGAGATTTTAGTCTACCTTTCCAGTTCATTTTTTTTGCATACAACTACTTTTTTTCTATTGTACAGTGGAGTCTCCATTACGTGAACACTGCACCACTGAAAATTCGATTATTCGAATTCTGACATCAAGTAAAAGAACTTAGAAACATTTCAAATATACTCTTTTACCAGCAAAGAGAAAATATTAAATAGCTCGATTGAAACACAGTTAAATAGCCAATATTCACAAGAACCCACGAAACAACAGAAATGGGAGCATGAAGAAAGAAGATTATACTTCCAGAGATTATATTCCTAGACATTCTACCACGATGTCAGCTTGAAGAACAGTTTTAAGATGCCACAAGAGGGTCAGCCATATGAAGGTCCTAAAACTTAGGATTATAAAAGAATCCCATGAAAGCAGTACCCCGAAGAAGAATATGTCACCATCTTGAAGAATTCAGTGCCTACAGCTCGGCTGAAACAGATTAATAAACTCCGGAGTAATTTTTCTTTTGCATACCGAATAGGTTAGTCTTCTAATCGTCTCATCGTACCAAAAAATCGATTATTCTAATCCGAATCCAACGGAGGCTCCACTGCACTATCACAACTCCCATTACACCACGTCCACCCTCGCAACTCCTTGGATTTCAAGCTGCAATAATTTAAATAATCATCGTCATAAAATAACCAAAATAACTTGTCATAACGCTACAAAACCACAAACTGAACAGTTGACGTTTAAGGGGTCATTCTACTTTGATCGGCGGAAAAATTAAGCAATTTTTAAAGATTTTTTTCTGAATAAATACAACATATAATGAAATAAACCTTTTTGGTGTTTATTTAGCTACTTTTATATTATACAGAAAAAATTTAGAAAGAATTTTTTAATTTGTTTTAATTGTTATTTTACAGCGTTAAGTGAGTTGCTGCTCACAGAGTGAATTTTATCCCGAGGCCTAAATAACAAAGCAGACAAAAAGTGGAGCAATTCGACCAGACTTCTACCAACGATAATTCCCATTAAGCCACTTAAGGGTCCATTCTACTTTGCCCGTTGAACAAGAGGCCCATTTTCATAATTTTTTCCAGGAACTATTGTATGAATTTTAATGTTTTTTTTTTGTTAAATATTCATTATTCCTTCCTGTATAGAAATGTATTTTCCATATTTCCGAAATATAGTTACAAATGTATGGATTTAAGTCGCAGTGTTTGTGCCTCAGTGAGAACACTGCCGAAGTCCTCCTTGGCGTCAAAGTGGTTCTAAAATGATACAAATAGAATGATTATGACTTACAGGGGTGTACGCATAAAGTTGACTACAATTCATCAACAGTGGTTACAAAATAACGGCCTTGCAAAGTAAAAGTTCTAAATTTTCTACCTAATTTTCGTTGTTTTTTGTGGATGGAAGAAAAATTATTTTTGATACCTGGCCGAATCTAGTTCACTTTATGCGTACATACCTATAGGACATTATCATTCTATGTTTATCATTTTAGGACCATTTTAAGGCCAAGGAGGATTTCCGCAGAGGGCCTGTGTTTTCGCTGAGGCACAAGCATTACGACTTAAAACCACACATTCGAAATTATATTTTGGAAACATGAAAAATACGATTCTACACAGCAAGGAATACTAAACATTTAACAAGAAAAGAACATTAAAATCCATACATTAGTTCTTGAAAAAAAATCATGAAAATAGCCCTCCTTTTCGACCAGCAAAGTAGAATGGACCCTTAAGGGTGTAGACTACTGTGACGGTCCGAAAGAACAGGTAATCTTCTGATGCAAATTGTAGACAAACTAATCAGCCGATTAAATTGCGGTTTAGCACTTGATTTTGGCATATTGTAAAGCATTAAAAACCATTATTAAAATTAAGAGAACAAAAAGATAAAAGTTGTCTATTAAGTATAATGTTATGCCTAAGCATCAACGGACACGTTTTTTAATATTTTGAAAATTCACTGTATAACAGCGTGTTGGAGAAAAGGATGCCGATTTTCGCGACGATTCGTCTGAAACTCCCGTAAAAAGAGAATTTTCAAAAAACAGTCCGTTAATTCTTAGAGAATGTAGCAACAAAGATGTCTGCTAAATTTGGTCACAATTGCATCAATACAGATTGAGAAATCGTGTGCACCGTTTTGAAAAGTATCGTTCGGCGCGCAGACATTCGAGTGTGCGTTATCTCTATGTACTGTATCTCCAAATCTAAGCTATATTTATATTTCAAACCTTTCGCATGTCAGTCTAGAGATTTCAAACCAATATTTAAGCGAAAAAAATTACGATTTTTCAAACGATTTAAGGTAGCCTAACCCTTTAAAGGGATGATCGTGGCCGCGCGCTTCCTATCCATAACTCATGGTTCGTTAGAAACGCGCGAGACGCCAGCAGGTCGATCCGAAAGCCAGCGAAACAAATACGCGCGGGGGCGGATATTTATTCCCCAGAACAAGCAGCATTAATTTTTCCAGAAGCCGCGGTGGATCGACCGCCGTGCGCCGAGTTTCCCTTAAAACATTTTCAAACTTGGCCGGATTGTCCGCTGGAAGCGTCCCCCTGTTCTCCCTCCGTCCGCGCATAATGGCCAATTCCACCCTCATTTTTTTTTAACCCTCCGCCGTATTCAGCGCGACAATTCAGACGTCGAGGATGACGGCCGACGGTGGATCCCGTAATCGTAATTTGTTTGCAAGTGCTTTCACCGCGCCGCTTAACGTCGTAAACGGAAGGACTAGGGGGGTGGTGGGGGGGGCGGGGGGGAGGGGCGACGTCGAAGAAGAGGGAAGAAAAATGGGCAGACAGACTGGCAGAAGAAGTCGCGTACATTGATACCCAGGCAACTTTTGCACGAAAGTTTTCCCTTTTAATGAGACAAGGAACCCGGCCGTTGTCGTCGGTGACCCGTGCAAGGCCAACTGTGTCCCCCTTTAACGAAGCTCCATTTTGGAAGCGAAGCTGTACCTACTCTTCCCTGTGTCAGATCGGGCGTAGAGGTTTCATGCCCATTAAAATTGCCTTGTATATTCGAGTGGCTTGCCGTTCGAGTAATAATTAATTCTACTAGACGTGAATCACCTGGTCCTGGACAATTGAAAATTCGTCTGGGGACAGGGTCGCAAAGGGGTGTACAGAAATTCAAGCTTCAGACTTGTTTATCGTGTGACTTGGTTGGTGGTAATTGGGGAATGAATGAGCTTACTGTTTCTGTTGGATCTTTAAAATTCTGTTATTTTGCAGAGTTTCTTGTAGAAGGGGTTTGTTGACTAATGGCTGGTCTGGTTAAACTGAAGTGATACTTTAATAGCTTGGCATCGATTAAAAAGCTGATCGATGTAGTTCTTATTAAAGGCTTCGAAACTCTTATTTTGTTCAATCGTTAAGAGTGTCGTTTAATGGATTAGGAATACTGTGCTTGATTGCAATTTAATTTCTCGAGGTGGCGTTCTCTTGGAAAGTAATGATTATCAACGGGGATATTTATAATGTATTATGATAATAGGTGGAGTAAAGCGTGAACGTCGTTCATTTCATAATTATTTATACAGTGGATAGAGAATCAATTTGGACTCATCCTATATATCAGATCTTTAAGGGGGTAGGCCACCCTCGATAGCCCTAACACAGGCCTCTTTTCAAACGCAAATTGTAAAGTGATAAATAACAATAGAGACAACGTTTTTCCCCTAGTTTTAATCATTATTCTATGAGCTTTGACACAAAAAAAATGTCTAAATATCTCTATGTACATAAAAGTTGTGAGTAAAAACGTAAAGACGCGTACGCGGTGCACCGTTTGATGGTATACATAAAATCTCGAAAACCGCTCCAACGATTTGGATGAAAATTTAATGAGACATGCAGAAAACTATTCCCTAAGATATGCCGGGAGCAGAATTTCGAGATAAATTCTTAAAAAAAAGATAAAAAATATTTTTTACACAAGAAATCGATAAAATCGTATTTTTCAACATAAAAATTGTATTATTTTTTTTCGAAAATCTGCTCCCGACACATCTTAGGGAATGGTTTTCTACATGTCTCATTAAATTTTCATCCGAATCATTGGAGCGGTTTTCGAGATTTTATGTACACCATCAAACGGTGCACCGCGTACGCGTCTTTACGTTTTTACTCACAACTTTTATGTACATAGAGATATTTAGACTTTTCTTTTTTTGTGTTACAGCTCATAGAATAACGATTAAAACTAGGAAAAAATGTTGTCTCTATTGTTATTTATCACTTTACAATTTGCGTTTGTTTTACTTGTACTTTCTTTGTCCATTCTCGGTTCTAGAATTTTCATATTATTATAATATATTGTGCCAAGCGGTTGTTATTCCGTAATAAATAAATAATGTATTGTTCGTATGACTCGTCATAAAATTACCAGTACAAACTGATTTCTACTGTCACAGTTACCCATAGTTCCATCAAGGGCTGGGGACTATTTGCCGAATTTTTCGGTATTCGAATATTCAGTTGCTCAGTTATTTGGCGAATATAATTCGAATATCCAAGTATTCAAATACTATTCGAATATTTAAGTATTCGAATACTATTCGAATAGTATGGTGTGAATTATAAATCAAGTTCTTTAGGTTCATCTTTTTACAAGCTTTTGTTCAGTTTCAGTTGTGAGTTCGTTAGTTTGTCAGGGTGACATCTTGTGAGTTAATTTTGACCCACTTCAATACATCCGAGCGACTAGAAACTTTGCACACATACATAGTTCCGATGACAATACAATATTTTCACTAAAATGCATGAAATACTTTACAGTAAAATTTTTTTTTTAAAAACAAGCTGTAGCGGCCATCGGCACGACCAAGTATGAACATTTGGCGTGCAGATGATCGGCAGGGTTTATGACACGCGCGCCAGCAAAACTATTTTTGAGTAAACCGCTTTCCGTTACTTTCGGGATTGAATTTTGAACGAAGCATGTTTTCCTTCGGGACTTTCGTTTACGGCCTCAATAGTTATTGCGGGTATCATAAACCCCGAGTTTCCGAAGGGCCCACGATGCGAGGCTGGGCGGCCTGCGACCGGCCACGTCACGCGCCTCGGGGCCTGGGGGAAATCCCGCTGCATTGCTAGGGGTATTACTCCCACCAAATCTCACCCCCGTTACGGTGGAAGCGCGCCAAAGACGCGCGAAATAGGTGGCGCGATTTTGGGCCTGAAAAGTACCGATTGGTTGACACCGGCAACGGGTCAACCAATTAGGAGGCAGACGCCAGTCTTCGCCTACACCTCGACAAGGGCTAACATCCTGTCCGCAATAAGACACTGAAATAAAGACTAACATTTGAACTACTGTGTGTTTCTATAAGGGAACATAGCTAACCCCCTATTCCTTCAAAGCTTTTATTAAAATGTACTAAAAAGGAACCAATAATTTTGATACCGGCCCAGATGACTGCCTGAGAAGAACTCCCTCATATGACTAAAAATAAACGCGTGATTCATAATTCAATACATCAGTATTCGAATACTTATAAATTCGAATACTCAAATATTCGAAGTTTATTCGAAGCATTCGAATACTTGTAAAATGTTCGAATATTAAATTATTCGAATAGTCCCAGCCCTAGTTCCATCGAGGTATGTCGGAGAAAAACCCACGATTGTTTCAGCCGAGAGCAATAAGTAGTAGAATCATTGTTAAATAAACTGGAAAGCTGCAGAAAGGAGCTGCTGCTGGCGCGTGGAAGCGTGCTAAAAGTAATTAATTAACCACTTTTTGTTCCACGGGTCAATTTCGAGCGAAGTCGACTTGTTTATTCGGCCGAAGTATGGTTAGATAGCGATTAATCTCATTACACATGGGTCACTAAACTTTTTGTCAAGTAATTGGGTTACCATTAAGCGTACCACGGTGTTGAATATTTAAGTAACCCGTGGAAGTGTTTTCTCGTGGCACAAAGTAGGACTTTTTGCACGAGGAACGTTTTACACAAAATGCCGTGTCATCCTTTCGTTTGTGAAAAGAATTTTAAAAATGTACATATTTAAATAAAACTTGGAGTTGATATTTATTATGAAATTTATGCTCCGTTTCAATAGTTATCTTCTTCGTACGAATAAACAGCATATGCCACGCGTATAAAATAATGTCAAACGATAACGATAAAAGTGTATAAAATAACAGTATTCGTAACGATACTTTGTATAAATTTATGATTGTCCTAAGATTAATATTTCTGGCTAATAAAAAACCAAAGTTACAATCTCGATTATAAATTAATATTATCCAATGTGATTTATAAAAGGCATGTTTAAAAATAGTATTCCATTTCAACACATATTGTTTATTAGCGCACCACAGCTTTATCGCGTGTAATGCGCTTACAACATTTAATTACACTTTGCAACTAGTGTGCAAATTGATGTTCCGGAATATCGACCTACTTTGCTCGGGACAAAAAGGCAGTATCATTAACTGACTAAGAATATTACCCTAAAGAAATCATGGCATCAATTAACTAACAATGCAACTGCAATGTTTAATTAATCGCTCAAGCAATCGAAATATTTTTAATATACCATCGTAGAACCAAACCATTCCAAATATACAAAATAAATTTTTACATATTCAATTAATCAAAATATTATTAATAAAGCTTCAAAAATATAAATACGCATTTATTTAATTTTTTATTTAAATTGATATATTTTACAAGTTAGTAGTGTATATTTTTATTATAAACCCTCCCTCGTAATAATTTCATAATTAATATTAATTTAATTATATTATATATATACATACACACCTAATCTCATATAATGTAATTTTAATATATATGTATTATATTTTAAATTTATTAATTGATTAAAAAATCTAATATATCTTATTTATATATATATACTTTATTTAATAATATTACTTAAATATGTAAATGTATAATGTATAATATATAAATATGTGTATATAAATGGTTTATACATCCTTATTCTTATTCTTACTAATATATAAACGTGAAACGTTGTCTGTTTGTCCCAATTTCATGTCTAAACGGCTGAACGGATTTCACTGAAATTTTGAATACACATTACATACGTCCTAGATTAGATTATAGGCTATTTATAAATACCCGAAACCTTTACCCTAGTAAGGCCGTGGTTTTCCTATACGCGACTGAACGCAACGTCAAGAATTTTAAAGCCGTTTTTCTCGAAAATGAAGCACAATATCAAAAAAATGTATTTCTTTTTCTCGACTTATTTACTTGTTACAAGTCGAAAAGAAACAGTAACTTTTTTTTATATCGGGCTTCATTTTCGAGAAAATCGACGTTAAATTTCTCGACGTTACGTCCAAACGAGTATAGGGTAACCTACCTAAGGGGGTTGTTTATTTTGTTTCTGTGGTAAGCAATAACATTCATTGGTGTGATCCTTTTCGCCTTCGTCATTGATATCGCGGGATTTCGCGCGATGTTCAAATCGATACTTCGTCCTTTGCCTGCTCGTGCGAGTCAGATCTGACGCGTGGCCTGCGTCAACCTCTCGAAATCGTTTTCGTGTAAACGCTCCCGCTTGTCGCGCACGCAAAGGACACAGTATCAAACGAGAAAACGATATGTTCGCGTCCATGATGAAAAAATGTCTTAGCGAGACTAGTCGCGTGAATCAAGAAGATCGTAAAGATTGTAACACGCAGGGCTGTCAGGAAAATCCCCCCAAATAGTCGTCGAACATACTGAGTTTTATAATATTCATACATAGGGTTACTGTATCTAATATCGCCAGGCAATAGTTAAATCGCTGTCAATTGAATAATAATTTATATTTTTGCATGCAGTTCGTTTCAAAGTAAAGAGAAATTATTTATCTTTCATGTAGCATAAGTTAGAATCGTTGAAACCTACAAATTTCTAATTAGGACTCAAAAAACGTAAGACATGCAAAAATCGGGTCCTGAATAAAGTGTATCTAATATCGCCAACTCAAGAAATATTGATTAATTCATGTATATATGAGTTTTTGAAGTCATTTTCACACGTGCTTTTATTATTTCTTGCTCTATAAATGTTTTTTTATCCATCTTAGTTTTATTTTTATTAGAATAATATAGAAATTTAAAAATATAGATTTTTAAAATATTTTATTTTTTACATTCCGATGTACATATTGGACAAATAAAGTTTATTTCGGTTGCTCCGCACATTTCGTGACCTCACCTGTAACAAACATTACATCGAAACCATTGTTCTCCGGTAGGCGTATTGAGAACACGCATACTGCTAAAAGAAAAACGCTATTTTCATTGCGAAAAATATTTGAATCGATTTCATTTCTTAAGTACATCATTAATTAGGTATTTCTAGTAGATATTCTTGCATTCACAGAATTATTAGACTTACCTTCTCCGAATGTGATGTGAAATTCTGATAGGCCAATAAATTTTTACACTATTAAGATTCTCTAAAATCCTTCCCTTTCTGTAATTGTTGATCGCATGACGCTGCAATTACGGTATGTCTTTCTACATATGGTTAGGTACTAATTCAGTGCATAACTAATAAATTTTAGTGCTTACTTTGCGAGATACAGGGGGTGGCGATATTAGGTACAGTCACCCTATAGAAATAGGATGTGGAGGAACTTGGGGAACATCATAAATAATTCCCGGGTAAAACCGGATAACGGGACAGCTAGTATAATATACCCCCCAAAAAACTTCAAAAAAGGAAAAAAATTACGCCAAGTACATGAAATCAAATAAATCACAAAAAATAGAAGATAAGAATAATAATTACAAAATAAAAAAAAGATGTGAAATCAGAATGAGCTGCAAGTACATAAAGCTGCTTTCCAACTGCGCTTAAGATGACACAACTACATATACACAGCTGAAATGCTGTGTTCATACATTCCATTACGCATATCGTGGACATTTTAATTAACCCATCAAAAAGATGCCCATTTAAAAACATTGTCGTAAATTAATAGCTTTACAAAATTACTCATATACACAAATTGCGCCAATTATCACAATGGCTATTTATAAAAAGAAAAAACTGTATTAAATAATATTAAGCAGATATATTTTTGTACAAATAAATATTTTAATACAAATAAATATTTTATTCAAAATACTTGGCGCTGCTCTGCGAATTGGTGTTGCTAAACTGAATAAATATGTATAAATTGCAATAATCTTATTCTTTCTGTCTTGTGCGTGCGATCGTGGATGTGTGTATGTGCATATGCTACGTATGATATCAGAATTAAATATATGTAGAATAAATCTGACCGCGTTTCTAATATGCATATGTATATGTTTATGTATTTTCGATTGTAAGGGAGTTATTGTAAATTATTAATTAATACTAAGACAATTGACATTTTTTCGGTTTCGCAGCGCCAAGTATTTTGAATAAAATATTTATTTGTATTAAAATATTTATTCGAATAAAAATATATCTGCTTAATATTATTTAATACATTTTTTTCTTTGCATAAATAGCCATTGTGATAATTGGCGCAATTTGTGTATATGAGTAATTTTGTAAAGCTATTAATTTACGACAATGTTTTTAAATAGGCATCTTTTTGATGGGTTATTTAAAATGTCCACGATATGGGTAATGGAATGTATGAACACAGCATTTTAGCTGTGTATATGTAGTTGTGTCATCTTAAACGCAGTTGGAAAGCAGCTTTATGTACTTGCAGCTCATTCTGATTTCACATCTTTTTTTTATTTTGTAATTATTATTCTTATCTTCTATTTTTGTGATTTATTTGATTTCATGTACTTGGCGTAATTTTTTTACTTTTTTGAAGTTTTTTGGGGGGATCTCACTTCTTATTACAAAGATAATTTGCATACTAGGGAATGACTTCAGATAATTTTTAATATTATTATAACTTACAAATTATCACGAGACAGAATTAAGGATACATTCTACATAAATTTAACAACTACGAAAAGAAACCATGTGCACCACATTGCCAATCTGTATGTATTATACGTATAGTACATTGTGTATAATACATGGTGCGCGAAGCAGCTTATGGCGCTGAACGTATTTAACATCGAAGTGTAATAACAACCACAATTAACACCTTTCGAAGAAAAATATGTATGCATTGTTAGCATTTCGTGGCCAAGCTTGTTTTTCTACTTGTAAATCATCAACGGATACCCACGTTGTGCCCTTACCCCTTACCATACTCGTGTAATGACTATCGGCAATACTTTTACCGTGGTGAAAAATCGTTGCCTTAAGTTTATAACAGTGATCTACCAATTGTATTTTAGTAGTAGGCATTGCTTTGATGTAGAAGTTTTCCACTTACGTTGTTGTTCCACTACTATCGTGATCGAACAAATGTAATTTTGCAATAAGAATTTGTTTGGAAGCAGTTATATCGATTTTCTTCATTGTGTTTGATTATATATATACTCATAGCAGAGTTATTATTATCGTTTACTCTAGCCCGGTTATCTTTATCTTTATTCGTTAGTATAATTCATTCATGATTAAAATTCATGATTTTTTGAACATCCTTGGACTTGTAACCCGGATTACAAGCAGCCTATGATAGAAGAAAGTCATACATGTAGCACAAAGATATGTATCGTTCAATTGCAAATGGCAAATTGGAAATTCATAAATAAAAAAAGTTGAAAGTTGAAATAGTGTATGATGCAAAATTATAAAAATTAGTTCAAGAGCCTTTCCATTATTCAATCATACATACAGAAAACTGCAAAGTATTATTATAACTTTATTTTGTAAACAATTCACACTTATAACTAATAATACAGCAAGAAGATATTCGACACGTTGAAGCATATTCTAACTTTAGATTAGAAATATCAAACACAACTGAGTTAAAACATGCTTCTATGTATCCAATATCTTCTTGTGGCATCCACTGATACTTGACATAGGCAAACTGCCTATCGAAGACATTCAAAATGATGTAGTTTACATGTTCGTTTACGTTGAACTCAGAAATTAGAATAGAATATATGCTTAAAACATCTTCTTATTTTGTACTATACTACTAGTAACAAGTGCGAATCGTCCCTTCATTTCTATCGAAACCTGTGAGTTGCCTTCATTTCTATTCAAGTCTGAGCGTCTCCTGTATTTCTATAAGTTTACATAAAAACTCTAAATTAAAAATAGTTTGCTGGTATAAAAATACATAATATGTTCAAAAGAGGTGAGAGCATATGGTAGAAAGTCTTGTTGCAGGAAATTTAAAAAATACTAATGATAATATAGCGAAAATGAACGAAGAGATTCAATATTTTTATTCGTGTTGGTTTAGTATGTTTATTGATGAATTTATTGGTGAATTGGAATATTGTTAATGGGAAATTAGTAAAATTAATGAATAGCATGGCAATTACTGTGGATTTTATTAATTAAAGTATTACGAATGTCTTTCACAAAAGATTGAAACGTATCAAGGGAGATGCGTTTTCAGCATACTTTTTTCATTAATGTGATCTGAAATTTTGTCGGTTTACCTTATTTGACAAATTTCCAGAAACTTGCGCGAAACAAGATACTTTGTCTATCTTCTAATCTTCTCCAGACAATCTCCAAGCCTGTGCATTCCCTTCATTTCTATCGAAACCTGTGCGTCGCCTTCATTTCTATTCAAGTCTGAGCGTCTCTTTCATATCTATAAGTTTATATAAAAACTTTAAATTAAAAATAGTTTGCTGGTATAAAAATATATCTGTCAATTTAAATGCAATGCAATTTGTTATAATTTATATTTTGTACATGCATGGTACAAATTTCCAGAAACTTATGCGAAAGAAGATGCTTCTCTGTCGAACCTTCTCCGGACAATTTCCAAGTCTGCGACTCTACATAAGAAATCTGTTAAAAAATTTTGGCGTCTTACGTTGTTTATTGAGATAATAATTCAGTCTTCTATTTAGTGTAAAAACTCCTGACATTTCAAATTTGGACCACTTACATTATTTGACACTTGGTAGGTTATAAAATGGTAGGTTATATAAAATTCAAAATAGTATACATAGGTATATATATAATATATATGTACAATGACGGACGGCGATCCCTGCCGAATGATCCCGAGAGTCGACGAATCGACGAACGAAACATGTGTTAGTTCGTCGGTGTGCGTTTACGCGTAGAATATATGTATGTATATGTTTGACGAAAAGTTCCTTGGAGAATCAGAAGAAGAAGAAGAATTACCGTTTTTGACAGATCCATGAGACGATATTATGATATCTCGGTCATGCGTGGACAGATTTTATTGAAATTGGTCTTATTTGAAAGCTTATATGCGGTTTACATAAGAAAAATGCCTTTAAATTTAGAAAATATTGCAGGCGTGATGAGATATTAATGAAATAAGTTTCAGGTTAGGTTGGAATAGCCGGGGGACGAGTAAAGATACACGGTAGCGACAGTCGACATATGCAGGGTGTCTTTCCTGTACTTGGCGTCGAGACGCTACCGCGTTTCTAGATAAATAGTTCCAGATTCCGCCAGCTTTAAACTAGAAACTACTCAGTTGGCAGAAATTACCTCAACTCCTAAAATCGTTTAAAAACACCTTCGTCTTTCTCGTACCCTTAACGATTAAGGGAACTAATTATAAGCATTGGGCGTTCTGCTTCCGTTCTACCGTCCCTGTGGTTAAATGCAAATGTCGATATGTTGAACAATATCGAGCACAGTGTCCCCCGTAATTCTTTAATTGAACGAAGAATCCCTTCGTTTCCCCAGCAACTTCACCCTCATAATGTGGCATTAAGTTTCAAGTAATGCAAAGGCCACCCGATAACCAATTAACGTCGCTCCAAGGGAATTGGCAGAGAGCTTTTCTCCTCTGTTCTCTTGACCAATTCCTTCACCTTGGCGTATTATACCATTGAAAAGTCGCTGGCTGCATTATGGCACGTTGCCATCGGGGATTCTGTTACTTTGAAAAATCCAACGACGATTACGAATATTTGACGGGGATTCGTAATCATTCATTGACGAAATGTGTTTAACCGAACGGAGGCTGCTTCTTCTGTCATTCTACCATGAAAATACATCACTTTAAGCTACGGGGGGACTTTATCGACTTTCCAATAAAGTAGTTTATTTCAGGATCTTGGACGACAATCTCGGAGCGGGTGTATTTATTGTAGTAGCTTTTTGGGGGAGGGGGACGCACTGATGAAAAATGAATGAAAATCTCTGTGAAATATAGAATGTGACGTATCAGAGAAGCACTTCCCGTTGCCTTTATTTTTGAATGTTTAAAGGTAAAAATATTTTGTTTTCTGAGAAATACGGAGTATCCTCCCAATCGGTATTGAATGCTATTAAATCAAAGTGCAATATTGAGTCACGCTTTCAGGCTGAAGTTGAAACGATACACGCAGGTGATTGCTAAAGGATAATACTCGAGGAGAAAACGGGAAGGAATTTTCATTATGCTGGTATCCTTGATGTCAGACGAATATGAAATTTTCTTTCACTTTCTTTATTTTGCACGAGGAAATGCCGTTTGAATCCAAAATGCTCACCTTGCTGATTTCAACAAAACTGAGGGGCCCGGTAGAAAACAAGCACATGCCACCGTTTTATGATTTTAGAGGGAAGCAAGTTGAAGGAATAATCATTTTCATAGACAATGCGGTGCGAAATTGTAATTATTTTAAATGGTACTTGAATTAGATGGTAAATGAAAACTATCATCAAATTTCAGCTGAAAAATGAATTAATTTGTTTTCTCATTTCGCCGTATATAGTGTTTACCACTATTTCTTAATATTCTTCTTTCGTTATCTTTCCATTTATTCTAATTACGAGAATGCTTTTTACCACTTTTAACCGTGTTTGCTTTGCATAAATGATTAATTTCCTTACATATCTGTTATCTTTATCTTGAAAACAATGTAAGATCTGTCACGTGTGCCCAAGGAGCAGAGTGGCATGGGTCCCTTTTCCACTGCGGAAAGTTTAATATGATTCTGCCGGGTGAAACGTACTTACATGCAATTACATTAGGAGGTGGTGGAATTACACTACATTGCAGGGACGAAATAATGGTACAAAGGAACGAAAATTTATGCATACGTGGCATGTGCCTTTTTTCCACCGAGCCCCTCAATTCTCTCACCCCTTCATATCGATTTTGCATTAGAATTTCTTGCTGTAGGTTATGAAAGCAGATTCCTGTAGATGGAGGCGCAAATATTCAAGCTAGGCTACTTATGCTCTCCCCGAAGTCCAAAAATATCCACGGTAACGAATAATAACGAGCGGACGCATTTGTCTCGCAACCTGAGACGTCTGATATTTACATTCCACGAGCGACCATTGACGAATCCCAATGGATCCAGATATCCATGCAAAATAATGTAAAATTAATATTGCAAAAAAATCGCGCCTGTTCATTCGGAATGTAAATGCCACTTTAATGACGTTTCGGGTTAAA
Organism: Andrena camellia; assembly: GCA_029448645.1. Taxonomy (NCBI): domain Eukaryota; kingdom Metazoa; phylum Arthropoda; class Insecta; order Hymenoptera; family Andrenidae; genus Andrena; species Andrena camellia. The sequence goes on along the minus strand of CM055682.1, from coordinate 5,022,001 downwards.
ATACGCGCTCGTAAATCATCCCCGTTTCGTTTGTTGCGTTATGCAACAGTGGGCGGGGAAAAGGGGAGGGAGAGCAGGAAAGCTGACCGTGTCGGAACCCGCACGCACGATTTCCGCTCGGGCGAGGGGTGCGCGAAATTTTCTTCAGAGGCGCCACACTGTTTACTTCGCGGTTTGACGCGGCGAGTCAACTTTATTCGAAAATTTCCTTAAATTAACGGATCGACGTGGAGCGTGGTTTAAGGAGGTCAACGGCGCGGAAAGCTCGTTCCGCATTCGACAGAAATGAAATTTCAAATGTAGATTAGTTTCTTGCGCGACCGTGTTTCCGTTTTATGGGATACGGAAAGTTGAGGGGGGGAATTAAGAACCGACCGACGCGCGGTCGCTTCGACAAATATTTGGACAGTCTTGGGTATACACAGTGTTACTCCGCGCATACAAACTGCGACCGTGTAACTTCTTAACTATCAAGGAACGCGGTATTTCCGCGTCGCGGGAGCGGACGGTTCGCGGAAATTATGTCGACGCTTGATCCGCCGATGCACAGTGGTAGGGATCGATGGAAGGCGCGAGGAAAAGTCTCGAAACACTTAATCTTTCCACGTTTTGAGAAGTCTCGATTAGGAGGTGAGGAGGTTGTGGATTGTGAAAGTTAATTTTGTGGTTAACGCTGTACAACGTCGCGTGACTTTTAGAGAACATATCATATCAGGTGTTAATTCACAACAGTTCCATATCTAACTATTGTAAGATAGGGATCAGAAACTTTTATTTTGCAATAAAATGTTAACGTAATGAAATTGAAATGGACCTGTTAATTTATATGCAATATTTGAGTGGCTACTAATCTCCTGAAATTTTTGGCAGGTTTAGAGGGTTGAAATGAATCCCTTCAGGAGGGTGAAGGGTATTAACACCTTTGAGCCATTCTAAATATCGAACTTCGTGTGTTATTTATTATTACTATTACATCTTGAATAAAAAATATATAAGAAACAAAATTTTAAGTAGAAGGATTTTATTTAACTCGATCAATAATGCACTAAAAAGTAAAAAATAATTATTTACCTGTACTAAAATTTCGATGGTGATATGTGACTTTAAATAAAATCATACAAACTCTGTGATTATCCTGTAGAATTGTACAATTCAATTTTAAAAAGGATAATCACAGAGTTTGTAGGATTTTATTTAAAGTCACATATCATCATCGAAATTGTAGTAAAAGAGAAGAATTATTTTTCACTTTTTACTGCATTATTAATCAAGTTAAATAAAATTGTTTAACTTAAGAATTTTTCGAGTTTTTTATTTTTCACTTTTTAGTGTTTGTGTGTAAGCGTCACCAAATTTAAGGGTGAGGTCCTGCCTGTCCTGCCTTCAAGGAATTTATGGCAGGGACTTAGCCTGCGTGCGGTATTGATAGAGGGTACGTGAGACTAAACAGACCGGGCGACGGGCGATGGCTGATGACCACGTTGGGTCTCTTAGCCATCGGGTGTCGAAGGATCGGTTGTTTAAAGTAAGATAGAGATTATGGGAATGGCAATCGGCCCGACGCCGCATTGCCGAAGAATAGGGACTCTGTTCCTGGAGGATCTGGCCACGGAGTGGGGAAGGTTTTGCCTTCTGGTAAGAGGACTGTGATGAACCACACGGATCTTACCCCAGAACTGTCCTGGAGCGCGCTTCCTTAGTTTTCTCTTCCACCCTTACAGGGTAATTTTTCTAACACGTGTTTTGCAACCAATTCTTTTCTTATGAATTCTCCACTAAAATATCCCTTTGAAAAATATTGAAAGAAATAGGTATATCTGAATATTCACAAACTACAATTAATTTTTATTTTCAACAAATTACAATTAATTTTTAACAAATTATAATTATTTTTATCAAGTTTCAAGCCAATTGGATTGGTGGAAATGGGTTAAAATTTTAGGGGATGCAACTTTCAACCCCTCGGGAGTGAGCTTTTCAGAATTTTGTATTTTCATCATAGCTATCCATGCCTGCAAAGTCTCAAATTGATTGGATTTGTGGACGTGAGTTAAAATTGAATTACAAGATTTAAACCAAGCAAACGCACAAACAGACAGAGGAGTAAAGTTAAATAAATAAATAAATAAATAAGTAAATTCATTTAATAAAAAGATGAGGGTTTTAAGTCATTTGTGATCAGATCCGAATATAGAAACGGACTTTTGCATCTGATAGCAACTCAAGTTCATCGTTCAAGGATTACACATGTACACCGAATGAATTTTGAAATATGTTACATAAATTTGCCCACTTCCTAGACAGAGTAGTTCTACCGTAATTAAAATTTTACAGCAGAATCAAATTCTACGACCTAAGAAACTCAGCGACCCATTATTCTCATGATGACGAGCGATAAAATGTTATTCCAAATTTATTTTACAACGCTCTGCAATTTCGAGAAGGAGACAAACGCGTCTGGATACGTTAAAATGCGAAGGACAATGCATCTATATCGATTTGGCGATCGATAATGATTAAGGAAGTTCAGCCTGCCAGAGTAAACTTGACGCGAGGCCAGCGTCTGACTAATCACTGACTTCGACTACTGAATTTACTCGAGAGGCCCTTCAGTAACTCGTGACCCTAGCGTCGCAATGGTATATATCATTCTGTCACTTTGCACATTAATCGTCAGCATCATCCTGCCGCAATTACCCACAGGTCCCGTGTGTTAATGTGAAGTTAATCGTCACTGAGTGCATGGAGTGCGTCGTCCAAAAATAGAGGAGGAAAAAAAATATGCAAACACTTATGTCAAATTGCAGTATTGCTAAGAATAATCAACGACAGTAAAAAATTATATGGATCATCGATAAATTTCTCTAATATTTTTCGAAACTTTATGCAAAAAGGGGAATAGTTTTGCCGTAGAGAAAGAGCAGTAAGGTAGATATATTTTAATAATACAAAAGGGAATTATAAAATAATTTCAAAAGCTCAGAAAACTGCGAAAAAATTCAGAAAAATTCATCAAATATATCTAAACGCGTTTCGATAGGAATGATAAAGAATTTGTGACGTTAGAAACATCAAATTAAAAGAAACGAAATAAGAAGAGTTGAGTCAAGATTAAAGTTGAATAAATTGCAAGTACAACAGAACAGTAATTTCCAATAACGTAATTAAAATTACTATATCCATGTATAATTTATTGTTAAGTTGAGCGAGTTTAAACTAAAAGGGAAGGGTCAATTCTGACAATTCTGCAAAAGTAAGTTGAGATTTCAGAATAAATTGGGTAAACTTTTTAATAATAATTGATTTTGGCGAGTTAATTGAGTTTTGACACAAGGATTTATACATATTTAGTAGGGTTTATACAAAAACCGACTTTTGAAAAAACCGGTTTTCGAATTCCACTATTCCCCAAAAACCGGTTAAACTGGTTTTCGAATTTTCACAAAAAAACATAATTAAAATAGTAAATAAATATTTGCACTTATTTTAAAAATATTCAGTTTCCTTAATATTATGGATTTACAAAAATATAAGAGAATAAAATATACTCTATCTATACAAAACCAAATAAAAAGAAATTAAAATAACTGAAATCCGTACAAATACGTACAATTTTTGAGTTCATTTAATAATTATGGATCTACAAAAATATAACACAATAAAATAGACTGCATACAAAACCAAATGAAAAAAATTAAAATAACTAAAATCTGTATAAAATATAAATCTTTTAAAAGGTGGTACCAAATTCCAAATTTTTATTCCATTTAATATTTTTTTTCTGAAAATATGAACTCATGAAGATTAGTTTTACAGTAAACTGTTACCTACTACAATATGCTTGTCTCCGATTTCTGCATATTAATTCTAGTATATAAAACCGGTTTTTAAATTTAAAAACCGGATTTCGAATTTTACAAATTTATAAATAAAAACCGGTTTTTAAACCCGGTTTTTAAAACCCGACAAACCCTAATAAACTAGCTTACTAGTTTCAATGCCTTTATTTAGAGGGTCCACAAATACATTCCACCAAACGATCCATCAGTTTACGACTGTAATAATTTATGTTTACACGCATTAATTTACGCACCGTTGACAATATCGCACCTGTTGCTATGCGTAACTTTCGATTCATAGGCGAGGCAGATATGAACTGACCCTAACATGTTTGGAACATTTAGCAGTCATACATCAATGCAGAAAAAATGTCAACTATTCTCACTATAACAAAGAATGAAACGGAGTACTAAATCCATACTATGTACTTAATGTGGTTTGCCAATTTTTAATATTTGTTTGGTTACAATAAACTCAATCACCAAACTTCAAATTAACATTATTTATTAAACAAGGAACTACTATGCAACCATGTACAACTGATAAAATACATTGCCTTCTTAATTAATTCTTTCTTGCCAACCAATTATTATTTTATAAAAAGGGTAATAGATTAGGGGAAAAACTCTAGGAAACTCTAGTAACTATTGACACTGGTAACGATCAGACGCTACACATACAGAGTCATTGAAAAGAGTGCTTAAATACCCCGTGACTGGATTGCAGTTAATTTTGAACACTGGATGTCGCATAAGAATGCATAAAAGTTTAATGTGTCTGGAAATGCTGTGAAAAACCGCGATTTCCACAATTTTGTATTTTTTGGATTTAATGCGATTTGGAAATAAGCTTTCCCATTGTTATGCAATCGGGGGGAGAAATATTTCAGACGATCCGATGAAAGAAACGTTCAACTCGAATTATCATACTTTCTGCAAACGCATCGATGGATATTCTTTTATCCAAACAGAGCTCTCGCCGGGATGATCGATTCATTGTACAATAATCGGCGTGTATATACGTAATTGGTTCGGGGGCATTGTTTGCAGAGAACTGGCTGTTCAGCAGACACTGGCGTGCTGGCTTCTTGTTAGCTGAAATCCAAACCCAATATTACTATTCCCTGTGTAATCAGCAAACTGCTCGAAGTCAGACTCGGTAAAATAATTGGAGTTAGAAAGTTAGCATCTATAGAATCGCAGCGGATGCACAATTATTTTTTAAAAATTATAACACGAACACTGGCTTCCTGATGTTTTTTTCAGATTTTTATTAATGAATAGCTGTCTAGAAGAAGGGCGTATGTTACATTTCATTAAAAATTTCCTGGAGAACGTAAAAACAATTTAATGCTTACTGTAGCAATTAAAGAATTCTTCCACTTTGAAAAATAAATAGTAAAGTAATTTATTAATTTCAAACACAACATGCCCTTGTGCTACGGCAAACCCCTTTCGAAAAATTTGTAACATACTCAATATTATTGCTGGGTTATTCTCTGTAATTTCATTTTATCGTGGTATTTGTCGTCGTTATTGCCGTAAACATGTTGTTAGAATTTGTCATTTCTAAGGCAATTTGCGTTATTAAACTTCCCTGCTTTCAGATAACTCAGAGAGTTACAGGTAAATAGTAAATAAAGAAGTAGTTTTCATTCCAGTAAATATTTTGATATTTCCCAGCAACTGAGGTAAAATTTGATATACCTGCCTCTGGCAATATCACGAATGTTCCTAAATGTTTTGCTACAAGGATTTATCGTGATATTTAATATAAAAAATGTTGATTGACTGGGCTAATAAAAATTATTATTTTTGTATTTTCTGAAGTCATGATGTTATGTAAAGTGAAGTAAACGATTCGAATTCGAAAAGAGAAAATAGTGACCCTAGAATGTTAAAAGTAGTAGGGACATCGAATGTAAAGGTGACATAATTTAAAACAATTTCTTAATTATAATTGTGTATTTCTAGATTTTTAAACTTGGAATTCTGACACGTTTCTAATCGACACCCAAATTCATGCTCTCTATTTGACGTCTACCTCGACATTCTCAAATTTTCATTCCAATCTTTTTTTTTATATTTCTACTAGATTTCATCGATCCAAATAAGACACCTATAACCGATCACTACCCACGAGATAATTATAATTTCTGTTTCTTGTTAATAGAACGCTAGTCAATCCCTAAAATAATACCACATTTTGATCCCAAATTAATCCTACAACTGCTTGCTAAAATAACAAAGTACAATAAGAAAAGTCTCCTCTTTTATAACTTACTTATCCTTATTTATTCTAGAGATACACGAAAGATAAGTTTCACATTTATTTCTTCACGTTTCCCACCCGATTAAAGTTCATACAAAAATTGCTTCTATAGAGTTTTGCGAGAAATTTAATGCATCCAGTCTAACCACGCGTTTTACTTTCAAGTTTTCGAGATCACCCATCGTTTTTAGTGAAATTTCGCGAAGAGATGACAGTGAGGGTAACCGAAGTTCGCGCCGCGAGAATAGATTTCCCAAGTATTTTTTAAACTTTCCTCCCGATTTGCAGTCTTTTGGCAAACAGTGGGAAGCGTCCGCGCTTCCCGTTAAATTCTGTTAAAGCGTTCCTTTCTTGCCGAGGCGGTTGTGTAATTTTTATATCTAAATTTACATCCGGCGTGGTTTCTAAGGCAAACAATGTATTTCAGCCTCTCGTTTCTGCACTCGGAGGTTCGTTCAAAGTTTCTGAATTATGTTTTTATTATTCCCCGTTTACGTAATTCCTGCAAGAGCTACCTACTCGTGTTTCAACGTCCCTGCTCTGTGGTTTAATTCTCTGCTTCCGCTTCATTTGCTTAAATAGGTCCTTTTATTTAAAATAATATGAATGATACTTTGGAGTGATGTTGACCCACTGTGTGCAGGCGGAAGTACGTTTGAAGGGAAAGGTAATTTGCTCTGCGGGGTAAAGGGATCATTGCGCGGGGATAAATGGAACTGGATGTAAAGTATGATGCGATTGGCGAATTCGTATGGAAATGAGTGGAACACTTACAAGGGTTCGGGTCTAATAAACCGATTTGGCTGAAATTTTCTATAGAATTAGCCTGTGCTACAAACAGTAGTGGCCAAACGAAAGTTTAAACTGTGAATGGTAACAGAAATAAGATAATTTAATTGGAATGAATTGTGTCCTCAAATTTATATCCAAGGGATTGCAGGTTTGTCAGAAAAGGCCGGTGATAAATATGAGAAGAAAGCTCGTAAGTGCACGTAGGTAATTCTTTTACATTTTGCTCGCCATGTAGTTGTGGCATTAAGATGTTTAAAGGATAATAGGTGACTCGTTTAAATTGACAGTAATGGTTATAATCAATATCTCATCGATCGGTGGCTGAAGACCCGAGTTTCTCTATTCCCCTAAGAAACTAATGAAGAATAATAACCCATCGCTACCTATATCTTTTCGAGGTAATCCTTTCCAGTGGGTTGCTCTTTCGATTCGGTTTAAAGTTTCCTTCGGGTTCCCGGTTCCGTCCAGTCGAATCCAACCACATTACGATTGCTACGAATTTACTTTTTTTTTTTATTTTCATCCGAGCTCTTTTCGAAACGAATCGGAATTGAATTCGTGCTGGCAGCAGATTCTCCGCCGATATTTCGCGTTTAATCAGAATTTGCCATGCTGTTTGATTCCCAGAATGATACATCTGCTGGTCTGCTACTGATTAATGAATATTGTGGAACACTTCGCGGCGAGTAAATTGGAAAATTTGACTGAATACGAATGTGATTGAAAAGATAAATAAAAAGTCGTGCTTCGTGTAATCAGTTGCTGTTGAAATTAATTTTCGTATACCTTTTTGTATTTTAAAGGAATTTGAATTTACGAGAGTACTATATCGTGTGTGACAAAGATAAAGCATTGAATAAGAATTGGAATACGTGAAATTAAAAGTTTCGTTCGTTAGTTAATGAACAGAAGATGAATTAATTGTTGAGGTTCAATTGCTGCAGTTGCTTTTTCCATGTGTTTAATCGAACTCTTTCCTACTGTTCCAGGTGGATCGGTGACTGTGACAAAATGGTGGATCGGCAAAAAGCGCTTCTAATGGTGTTAATAGCTCTCCTGATTTATCCAAACGATATTTTCGGTGAGTTTTTCACAGAGAAACCCATAATAAAAAATTACATACGTACTTCTTCATTTCAATTAATCTTGTAATGCCTCGAATATAATTTATTTTTGGAAAAAATATCATGGGTCACAAAATCTGTGATCGATTTATACATATATAGGTACTTCAAAGTGCATCGAGAATTATGTAACGGATTTATTAAAAGTGATTTTATGAGAGTAATTGAGTTAAGTTTGTACGTGGTGAATTTTGTATTTTGAGACCATTTTTGACTGACAATGAGGAATTTAAGCTACGTTCGACAAGGTTGTAATTAAATTCTATTAATAGTGCAATATACCAGCGATTAAAATGAAACTTGGTAAAAGCTTTTTAAAATAACGTTAATCCTCAATTATTTTGATAAAAAAAATGCGATTTATCTGTAAAGGTTGACAGAACGATATCGAACTCAATTGATAATTTAACTATCACTTCTACTTAACTGTAGGTACCTACAACTAATACTTAAAAATATGTTTTCTTTTGAGCAGCAAGAATGTTACGAGGCATTGTTACAATCGTCACAAGTAATTACTTAATGGGACTAACAATAAGTAGGCAGTCAGATTTGGTAAAAATGTGACTTTTGGCGGGAATTAATTACAAGGAAATGAATACAAATTGCGACTAGTACTTTTGGGTAATGTTATTAATACTATAAACTGCAAAAAAAAATTTATTATATGTACCTACATGTATATGACGGCGCTACAGTCGTCTGATGTGTAGATGTTTTTTCTTTGCAGTGTTACAAAAAAAAACGAGGGTTCGATTCGCCTTGAAATTGTTACAGCATGTTCAAAATATATTTCTTTCTGCACTGAACCTCAACATTCAAGTGTAATAACTCTAGTTTCCGAGATAAAAAAAAGCACCCCGAAAATCGACATTTATCGTAAAAATAGCTTTCTCCTATCACACAGCACCATAATATTGCAGCAACGTCTCTGCAATGACGCGGTGCAAGACTGCGATGTTGCATCGCATCGTTGCAGAGCCGTTGGCAGCTCCACTCCTATGTCCGCCTTAACAATATTGCAGGAGTGTATTTTTGCAAAGTTGCGGCAGCATTACAAATATGTAGTCCTGCAACGTTCCGGAAATGATTCTGCAACGAAACGGCAAAATTGTGGCAATGATCCTGTAACTCTTCGGCAATATTGCGGTGCGAGATTGCAATGTTGCAGCGCATCATTGCAGAGAAGTTGCAGGTTCACTCCTATGTCCGCCTTAGCAATATTGCAGGAGTGTAGTTTTGCAAAGTTTTGGGAACACTAAAAATATGTAGTCCTGCAACATCATTGCAGAGAAGTTGCAGGTTCATCCCTATGTTCGCCCTGGGCAATATTGCAGGAGTGTATTCCCGTAATGTCTCGGAGATTTTACAGCAATAGTCCCACCGCAATGTTTCGGGCAGTGAGGAACGCGACGACATGAATGTGTGTAGGCAGAATCGTAGTAGTATAACGACCGTGTGTCTTTTTCTCATAGAAAATTTTTTTCCCCAGGGGGATTCGAACCGAGGACCTGTAGCATTACGTCTACGGACGAACACTTTACCGCCGCAGCTACAACCGCTGATTGATAAGATTGCTTACGTATACGAACTTATATTCCCACCGAGCAAAGCTTTAAACTCAAATTATTCAAAAACGAAGGCTCATTTGACAAACCCCATTAAGGATTTGTAACACTATAGGTGCGGATTACAACTTTCACCCAATGTCATTTTAGGTTAGATTGGGAAACAGTCTTTAGACTGAACCTTTGCATTTGTCTTTTTTTCTTTCTTTTCTCTTGCTCGATTGTATATACGTGTTTGTGCAATACACATTAAAATATACAGTACCTATTCTATCTAAAAAAATTAAATTAATCTTCAAATCTCTTCTATAATTTCATCTACAAACAACTCTCACGATAACACTTTCTTAATATCTTCAACGGCCAACGAGAAATTCCAGCGTATCCAGTTAAATGAAACATGCTGTAGAATCCACTCAACGTCATGTACATATTTTGACAAGTTTTGTCAAAGTCATAATTGCTTCAGAATATTGCTGTAATGTTTCTACAATATTTTCACTACAGTATTGCACGGCAATATGTGTGCAATTTTGTTTGGGCGTTGCCACTGGAACATTGGACGTCGATGTGCGCGCAATATTACAGAATATTGTAGTATCGTTGCCACTGAAACAATGCAGTGGCAACGCGTGCGCAATATTTCTGCAATATTGCAAGAACGTTGCCACTCCAATATTGCACGGCAATATTGCAGCATCGTTCCTGCAATATTACAATGCAACCTGCAACAACGCAATGTTGCAGCAACATTCCTGCAATATTGCTGCAACGAAGTGTGCTGTATGGGTAGTCGCTATTTTAATAATTTTGGTTTAAATCTATTTTCCGAGGTTCAGGCTGAAATTACAGTTTCTTAATTTTTAGTTGTATATTAATTTTTAAGCTCAATATCAGTGCAAAACCAAAGTCACTTTTTCCAAAACACTGTATAATAAACCCCGAGGGCGCCATTTGTAACATAGCTACCAATAAACAAAAATATTTTTCTACTAAATAAACATATAAACGGAAAAATCTGTGCTTACTTTCATCTCCTTGTAATTAATTCGCAAAAACTAAGGTGATTCGGGGGAATATGCCAAAGTTAACTTTGAAACGCGATATCTCGCGAGTATAAGTAGATACAGGGAAAAAGATAAAACCATATGAAAGTGTAACTAATTCTAGTAGAGATATGTAACTTTTATTTTTCAATGAGAAACGTACAAATACAATAGTCCTCGAAAGTGGCATATTACCGAAATGGTGGCTAAATATGTCACAAGGTCTGAGGTAATATGCCACAAGCTATGAAGTGCGAAATAATCACTCAAATTTTTGAGAATCAACAATATTTTAAACTATTTAAACTATCAGTAACTAATAACAAATATTTTAACTCAACGAAATGTAAAATATATTTGAAAAATAGCTATTTCTTACAAATTAAACAGTCTCCAATCTCTACGCAATCTTCATGGACCCACTTTTTGCAACAAGTAGTTTTTACCCAGTCACATTTAGGTCCTTTTTTATCGTAATAATATAGTTCACATATTGCACAGTAGTTGTCATTTTCTGCATCAGTCGAATCGTCATAAGAAATATCTACATTCTCAAAATTTGTTCTATATGGTAGTACGAGCCACCTTCACCCTTCGAATGGCTTGCTTTAAACTTTCTTCTGACCAAGCAGCACGGTTTGAAGTTCGTACATAATTCTTAGGCATGGCTCTAATACGAAAAAACAACTCGATGGCATTAAATAGAAAGAGTTATAAAGATATGAGTTGGTTGGTATAATATGCCACTTGTGATGAGAAACATGTCGCATATTACACCACACGGTCATAAAAAGAAGGATTGAAAATCTCTCCACAAAGTACATAGTTATAACGGATGTGTGAGAGGTTATAAAATTTGCTTTTTAATATACTACTTTATCATAATCTATTGATTTTTTGTAGAACTGCTCACACAAATGTATAATCTACATTCTAGTTACAGTGTAAAATTACATCAAGACAAGGATTTACTAAAAATAAAAGAAGTTAAAAGCCAAAATCTATTGTCGTCTTAGCGGTTACACTAAATTGAACGGAATTAGTGGAAATGTAACGCCATCAGTGCATTATTTAAAAAATTATTGAGAAGTGGCATATTACCTACGGTGGCAAATATGCCACGCGGGGTAATAACCCCGAGTGACCACACTTGATTTTCGAGCGATTTGACTGCCTAGTCCCCTTAAACTTTCTTCTTCCCGAAATTCAACGAATATAATAGTGTAGGATCAGGAACCTACATAAGAGGGAGCCCGGAATAAGAGACATCGGAGGGTCGGCTTTGGCGACGTTGGTAAAACGGCTGGCCAGTAGTGCGGAGGATCCCGAAGATCGTGGGTTCGAGTCCCATCGCCCCGAGAGATCCCTTTTTTCCTTAGCTCCCGAAAATATTATAGGAATAATTACCAAACCTATTCCTCTACAATAGAGAGAGCATCTATTCTCGTGTCAACTCTTAGAAACGACCAGCGCAAGAACAGCGAAGAATAAGGTTAGGAAAATCTAATTCAAAGTTCGTTCATTTAATGAAATTGTTCTCAGCTTGAGTTACCACTGAAAACGTCCCGGCAGCTTCAGAAGACACCACGCTAAAATGCTGAAATAATAATAACCCAAAGCCCCACCGAAAATAACGAATAACATTCTACGTCCGCGTCTACGGCCGTTCTGAGTAGCGCGCGATTTCGAGCGCGTCAATCATCGCGAGGAGTCGTCGCGCGGGAATTTTAAAAGCAGCTGAACTCGACGGATACCGCGAGTTATGATGCCTCGCGGCCCGGCGCACGACCAATCTCGCAACTAAGCCGTTCACTTCGCGACCACCTGTAAATACAATGTCGGAACTAATCCGCTTTTGAAACGCACGCTGTCACCAACGTTGTACGGTGATATTGGCCTTACGCCGGCCCCCTCCCGGCCGGTGAAATATTACTTTTTGCGAGTGCCAGGTATGCTGTTTCCTTTTCACAGTAAACTGGATGAATTGCCAACTTGCCGAAAATATCACCGATGGGGGAAAAAGAGCAGCACGCTCTCAGCAGATTTATGCGGACAATCATGTCGGCATATTTCACTGTGTTCTAGTTCCACTGTATTTCTTACCTTTTCCCCGGGATGTCTTAGGCAATTTTGTAATTGTGCCACTTGTAAATGATGCTGCGGCTTTGATTTAATATAGGATGTCGAAATAAAGGCAGAAGGGTACGAAAATTTTAGGGTACTGAAATGATTGAACTTAAGGTTCAGAAATATGTGCAACTGGAAATAAGAAAAATTTGGTTTTTTGTTTAGATTATAACACCTATTTTCAGCGGTGGATTTGTAGGTATATAAGCTAAGTAGGCTGCAGCCTAGGGCGACGAATTTTCTGGGGCGTCAACCTGTATACCTATTTGCTTAATATGCGAATAAAATATGAAACATAATTTAATAGCAGGGACCAGTTTTTTATTTTGACTGTTTCGACCGGGTGATCTTTAAACACAGAGGCTTGAGACAATTTTTAAAACAATTCACTGTTTTTTATGTAGCAAATTAGCAATAACTCGCATGAGAGTTGTCACATGGAACCAATTTTAAAATTGTCTCAACTATTTTAAATTAAAATATTTTATGTTTTTATTTGTGTTTTTATTTTGAAATAGACCAATTTAACAGTACCATCTGTTTCATATGTGTACCGTTGGATTTTATATATATATAAAATATTGGTTTTTCTCATTAGAAATTATAACTTCAACAATGGCGTAGAAAATTCGTATCATAAATCTAATCCTTGTCGTTGTCCTTAACTTTGGTAAATAACTATATAATCCATTCTGATATTATTTATCACACATTTGCGTTACATTATTAACGAAGTATGTTCGTCTTTAAACTGTTTGGTAAACACGGTAGTATTGATTTCTTTACGTGCAGATATTTTAAAAATCCTCAGGCGCCAGTTTATCTCATTTAGTCTTAGGAATCTTAGCATCGCAAAATTTCCTTATACTTGCAAGCTATAAGCCACAAAAGTAACGAAACATTTAAACGAACTGTTCATAAATAACGTGAATTAAGTAGAATTACCCACCTTACCTACTTATGTATTTAATTTACCAGCAACTTCAGTCCTCCTTAATTATTTCTCCAAACTCCACAGAAAGACCTCCTTTCTCTGAAGCAGGCTGCTTCAAAATTAAGTCTTTGGCATCAGTTAAATCGTCCCCGCCTTCGCGCAATCGAGGATCCTCCTGAAAAGGCCCGAAGCTAATTCCAATTCCCTCTTTTCTTCGATTCGCTGACAAATGCGACAAGAGGAACGACAACTGCCTTCTCAGTTTCTCGCCTTATTACTTCGGCTCCCAGCAAGCGAGTAGACTTCTGCTCAAAGCGTGTAACACGAGCGCCTATCGTGGCCCCCATCCCAAGCTCCCTCATTGAATTAAGTACACTCCCGAATGAATCGCGAATTCGCCTCAACTTTTTCTACGCTTTATTATCCGCTGATTCGCCCGCGAAGGGCAATGGATAATTGGAGCAAACAGAATGACCTTTGAAGCTCTGTACACTCAAGAAAACTTTGCCTAGCTTGCCTTTGGACGAGATCAATTATTGTCGAGGCATCGCAGTGACGGTTCCAGTGGAACTTGTGACAGCAATCTGTGTGCATGGATCTGCCTGATGAAAGGAGCTGCAAGTGATAATTGTGCTTCACTTTCTTGTGCCTGGAATATGCAATTTGATAAGAATAAACCGATTAGCCGTATACCTTTTGTCTGTTAGTTGGATCAATGCGAGGCAGTTGTGGACTTTGTACACTATGTGGTAAACAGTCGTTTTAATTTTAAAGACATTGAAAAATATCCTAGAGGCAGTTTCAACTGGTCGGGCACAAAGAATTTGTGAATTTTAGTAAAGTCATTGTGGCATAATGATTCAGTCAATATGAGAAATTATAAACGTAATAATAGGTTAAGAAAGGGACAGGTGGACACTTCCACTCTAATAGCAATAATCTGTAGATAAAAATCAATTTTCTAAAACACACAACTGCTTTCAGTGCAAGCTACTCCTAAAAAGAAGAAAGCTGATCATTTAAGGGGAGGTTCTGGTCTAAATGTCGATTTTTTTTTTATTTCATTTTTCGAATGTTCAACCTTTTAGGAAAACGTGTTTAAAAGGATTTGTTGAAATTCGTAAAATTCCCGAAGTTATAGGCATTTAAGTAGCGGCAAATGCATGGGTCACAACCGGCCACTCGGCGCTCACGTAAAACTTTAAACGCATTTTTCCCGAAACAGTGTTCTCAAAACGGTGGGACCTGTATCTTCAAAAGTTATTATCCGATTCGACTGAAACTTTTTTTATTTTGAAGAATATACTTCTGGCTAGGGGGAAAACCAGAAAAAATTACAAAAAATTGAAAATTTATAATTTTCAAAGGCGTTGAAAGGGCGAGAAATATAGGGAAAAAGTGATTTCAAACTTGAAGTGTCGTTATTTTCTAAAAAAAAATGTCATTTTTGTAATTTTTTTAGTTACCCCCTAGCCAAAAGAATAATCTTCAAAATAAAAAAGGTTTCAGTCGAATCGGATAATAAGTTTTGGAGATACAGGTCCCACCGATTTGGATCAATTTTTTGACGCCTTGACTTTAACGACTCCCCAGGGCTGTCTGCAATGATTAATTATAAAACAAAAAATATATTTCTATAATTTAAGACATCCTTAATACAATGCAAAAAGTCCCATTAAATTATATATAGTAGTTTTCCTTTAATTAATTCCTAAATATCACCTATTTTTGGGGGCTCTAGACCAGAACCTCCCCTTAAGGGGTTACATCCACCTAGAGGTCCGGAAAAAGCATAGAAATTTAGGAATTTTTGGGGGGAAAAGTATAAGTGAAAATCATACACAATGTTTTTCTACTAAAAGATACATCTTTTAACTATATTATTCTAAATTTTCATGAGATATTATTATTAACTAAAGGAGATATCGGTTTGGATGTGAGCCGTGTTTTTTTAAGCATTAGCTGGTGGACATTCCCTAGGCCAAACGATGCATCTGAAAGCAAAAATTCAAATAGATTTTGAAAATAAATAACTTACAGAAGTACCTGACGCTTTTCGAAATTTTTTCTTTTTTTTTGAAGAAAGCTTTGCAAGTATTTCCATTATTGCAAAGTTGAAAGCAAAATTTAAAAATATGAGAACATCAGATGCTACTGAAAGTTATTTATTTTTAAAATCTATTTGAATTTTTGCTTTCAGATTCATCGTTTAGACTAGGGAATGTCCACCAGCTAAGCAACCTAGATACATCGGAATCAAACAATGTTCCAACCTAACATACACTGACAAGGGACATTTCTGAAGTGACAATCACCTATTTTGGTGAAACATAGGTATTTAGTGTTTTTATAAAAAATATTCGACAAGAGCAACATGCCTGTTTAGATGATGAAAATCACCCTCAAATTTGGTGGTATACAAGGTGGGCCAATAAGAATTGTCACCTTGAATATTTCCATGTACGCACAAAAATTTTCGAATTAAAGTTGATTTGGTATGAAAGGGGCAGGGCTGGGAAAAATTTGAAATAGTGCAAGACAAAATACTAAAAACTGAAATATTTTCATAAGCAAATACTGTTTGAAAAAACTATTTCATTTAATGTTTAAATCATGAGCAAATACTATTTACTATTTACACTCGGATTCGAATATAAGAAATAGAGGATCGAAAACAGGAGATACAAATTTGAAAACCAAACAGATCTCTCAGACGTCGCTTGCTACCTTTTTAAGATTACATATATTCGAGTAAATATTTCTTGCAAGTATTTCTGGATGCAGGTGTTGTCACTCAGTCAATCATTATTCGAAACACTATTATTTGAAATACTAGGTATTGTTTGAAATATTCTAATTTGAAATACCATTTTCTTATATTTCAATGAAATACTCATTTTACAATAGTATTTGTACGAGTTAGTATTAAGGGGTCATTCCTGTAATCACGCCGCAAAATTCGGCAACATTTAGGTTTTTTTTTCTCTGTGAATACAATGAATAACAATGTCAAACTCTTCTATCATTTATTAAGTTACTTATAATGCACACGGAACAATTTTTTAAATACACTTTTGATTATATTTTTTCAATGTTATCTGGAGGTAAAAATCGCGCCTTTGAAAAGAAATACCTCCCTGGCGGGAGTGATTTCAGCTCACAGACTCATCTGAAACAAAAGAACCAAACTGATTCTTAATCATTATGAGTACTCCTAACGCAGGTGCCAGAATTTAGCCACGTAAGTCAAAATTTAACAAAATTGGGCGCAATGAAACTTCAAGTAAAAATGGAAAATTTCGAGACTTGAAGTTTGAATGCGCGCAATTTTGTTCAATTTTTACTTGCGTGGCTAATTTTGGCACCTGCGATAGCGGTACTCATGATTAAGAATCAGTTTGATTTTTTTGTTTCAGATGAGTCTGTAAGCTGAAATCACTCCCGCCAGGGAGGTATTTCTTTTCAAAGGAGCGATTTTTACCTCCAGATAACATTGAAAAAACAGAATTAAAAGTGTATTTAAAAAATTGTTCCGTATTCCTTATAAGTAGATTAATAAATGAAAGAAAAGTTTGACATTGTTATTCATTGTATGCACTGAGAAAAAGAAAACAGAATGTTGTCGAATTTAGCGACGTGATTACAGAAATGACCTTTTAAAATATATATTTGAAATACTATTTCTTTATGTAACTACTATTTCAAAGAAAAGTTAATTTGCCTAATCCTGTATTACTCGAAAAAATAACCATATTTATTTTTATTTATCTATTTCAAAAATCTATTTTCCCCAGCCCTTCAAAGGGGCCATCGCATGTCAGAAAGATTTTTTCGGAGATGAAGTCGCTCACAAGCGATTTTTGCCGATTCTTCTTATCTCACCCTGTATACATATTTGGGTTACTTTCACTCCCTACATATAGACATAAGCAGTTAAAGAAAGCTCGTGTCAAATATTTTTTTAAAGAACTATTGCATACCCAAATTTAATCAAAATCGGTGATTATCATTCGGGGAGTAACTTGTCAGAACGCAATGGCAAAGTACTCCAACGAAAAAGTGATTTATAGTTGAGAGACTATTCCCCAGTCTGTACTCCTCTCGGTATGTCAACGTTACAAAGGTGGCCATGAAATATAAAGGTAAACTCGGCGTGAAGCAGATTTCACAGAATCACCGAATCAAGTACTTTCGCCGCAGTGTATGCAAGCTCGGAAGTGCAGGCTGCCCTGCAGCCGCACAACCAGACGTTTGAATTATTCTTCGACAGTTCCGCGCGTTACGTTTCCACGCAATTTACAAGTGTGTGCGAAGCCGCGTTTAACGTCTCCTCGAGGATGCATAACCCCCACCAAAGTCGCGCGATTACATCGAATAGTTCGCGACGTGGAACTCGTTCGAAACAAGCATCGGGGCTTTATTGTGAGCGCGAAACTGCCGTTCCGCGATGGCGGTTATTTCGAGCAGTTCCGAGGGGAGTCAGCCGCCCCTGCAATAAGTGCAGATAGCGTTTCTCCGGGAAGAAAGGGGCAGAAGGACAACAGGCTGCGGGTGACGCTGCTCCTTCATATCGAGTATCGATATGATTGGCCCCTTCCATCGATTGGCCCCGGGCGGTAAGAGCCCAGCGAAATGCGCTTTCAAAGCTTCGAATTTTTTACTAACGACCTTCCGCCGGGGTTCTTACCCTGCGTTAGCGCTCTGTCACTCTCCAGTAACTGATAAGGGAAGATCCCCAACCCTCAAAAAATTATGAAACTTTGGGGATATGTAGAAGATATATACCCCATAATTATAGTTATATATTACATACACTTAGATATGTATTACATCATTTTTTTTGCTGCCCAAATTCATTTTAAGGGGGTGAAATTGATCTCTGAAAATCCGGCTATTTTCTGTTTTTAACTGACTTCAAAAAGGAGGTTATAGATTCGACCCGTATGTATTTTTTTTTATATGTTTGTCCCCGCATAACTCCTCAGCAGATGGATCGATTTTGATCTTTTTTTTATTCGAAAGAGAGCGATGCCCCGGTGGTCCCATCCCGTAGTGCATCAATATTAGCCCAATATTTTGCCAGTTCTGGTTAATAATAAAGACTACTGTCACCTAATTATTATTATTTTATGTACGTATGCGCATATCTTCTCGGCATGTTGTGTCAATATATAATTAAAAGAAACATCAAATATGAAAATTGAAAAAAAAATTAAAACCGAATTCAAAAAAAATAAAATTGCATTAAAAAGTAAAAAATAATTTTTTCCCTTATTTAATCTACGACTCTCAATTTTTTTCAAGTCGGCGCCAGATTTACACAGTGCAAATGACGAGGTGCCGACATAAAAAAATTGAGACTTTTTTACTTTTTATTGCAGTTTTATTTTTTTGTTGTGTTCTAACTCGCGAACTGTAGAAACCAAATGTAAGTTACCAAATGGTGGTCCTTATTAAAAGAAGTAATTTTTGTCTGAAAACTTTTTTCTATCTCTTAAAGTTATAACACAAAATTGGAAAATAGCCAGATTTTCTGGAGCCAATTTCACCCCGTTAGAGTGAATTTGGGCAGCAAAAAATTGCGTAATACATACCTATATATCCTCTACACATCCCCAAAGATTAATAATTTTTTGAATTTCCGGGTTGGGGATCCATAATATTCTTAGAAAAGATATATTTCCTCTTCGGTGGACCGTGATTTATGTGATTTTGATATTTTAGAGTTGATTTCGTTGGCTGTATTTATTCGCAGTATTTTGTTTTTTGATTATCGGAATCAGTGAGTATTATTCTCGCAAATAGATATGAATGAAATGAGATGTTCAGTTGCAATATTTAAATTATGATTTCGACGCAGTTTTACGGTTAATTTGTTTCCACGGAGGAAAATTGATTTCTTCTTGCTTGACTTTAATGAAGGATTATAATAAATGATCCACGCGCGTGATGAAACGTGCACGTCAAAGTACGATCAGGGTTTGAAATACGAGCTAATTATTGTTGCATTTTCTCATAGACGGGATGGAACGAGGAAAATTACAAAGCCCCAGCTACGTATTGAATGTCCAGTAATAATGGCTGACATTGAAAGGATTAAATAAATTTACTTCGACAAATGATTATCCGCACTCAGAGTCGTCTTTCATGTTTAAATGGATAGGTGCGTTAATGAGATTCATTTGCTGTTAAAGTAGAAATAAATAATACAAAGTTTCACTTTCGTATTAAATATTGTGCGGTAATTTGAAACGGTTGATGGTTAAATGAGCACCCATTTATCGGAAAATAAGAGAACAGAAAAGCGAAAAGGGGATTCGTGCAAAATTAACCTCTCTTCGCAACGATGTGCATCTACTTTAATGTTACTTTTTCATTTAATAAAACAACGCAGTTAAATCGATTTACAATTACTGATCTCTTTATTGTCTTAACTAGATATTAAATGTGTAAAACATACAATAATTTAAATATAAACATATTAGAATATATAAATTATCGCCAATATTCGTCAATTATCGTAAATCCTGTAATGAACATTTAAATGAAAATGTTCGACGTAATTTCTATCGTTAGGAGAATACAACGAATTACAGTTAAATAGCAATAATATTTAAGTACATTTCAAAGCAATATTACAGCGCATGAATAATCTCGTTCAGAAATATTTTCTTCAACCTAAGGGGGTATTCTGGTCTGACGAGGCGTTTTCGTCGCGTTATTTCGGATTTTTTTACAAAGAACCCATAAACTTTATTATTATTTAGTTTATCGCTACATGCTTATTGATAGTTGAACAATCTTTACAAATTTTGTCAATAGAAAAAATTTAAAATCAAACGCAGTTGACTGCTTTAAAGTAATGGTGAAAAAAAAACATGAGGTCACGGTGACCATGATTGGGCTCGTTCTAGTGATCAGAAACCAAAAATGTATAGAGCTTCTTTATTTGTATGCCTTTGGCTATCGTCCCTACTAGAATGATAAAAAAATATTGAAAATTAAGCAAATGGCGGCGGTTTGAAAATTAAGTTTCGATTTTCGCACATTTTCTCAACTTTAAAGGTTTGTGAAAGTTTAAAAACAAAATATTTTATCATAATTCTGGTAGGGACGATAGCCACATGTGTGCTGATAATATATGCATAACTTGGACTGAGTTGGTCCAGTCGATCTTGAAATATCATGGACACCGATTCGAAAAACGTGGTTTCGAGAAAATCGCGTTTAAAGCTTTGCGTACAATTTAGACAGAAAGGTGACCTAGGAGAGTAACGGTGTCTTTGTAACCAAATGGTCGATTTTTGCGTTCTAAAAGGCACAAAAATGTACACCTCCCCCCCCCCCCCCCCCCAGAAAGAACAGTCGGCCGAAACTTTGCCGAAATACACTTGCAGGAACAAAACTGTTATGCGTCGCCCCTCCCGCTCAGTGAGCGCGCCGTATACCTACCTATTCTGCACCCCGTAGCTCTGCAAATATTACGAATTGAAAAAAAATCCTTTTGCACACGTATTGCCCATATAATGTATCTGTAGAAAATGCAAAAAAAATCTTATTTTTTCCTCGTCAGACCAGAGTACCCCCTTAATGAAACATTAATGTCCCTAATAACTCACAAAAAGCACCCTTCATAAACCAAATTATATGTACGCATCAAATTCTATAATTTGGAACATTTTGTGCGTCTTCGAAGCTAACAAAGTTCTTCGGACCGGCGGCGCTCTTTTGTGCCAAAATCGTAGAACTTTCGACAGAAACAAGATAGAGGGATGAATCTTTTTGGAGGTTAAAGCTAAGATATTGCGGAATAAGGGAGAAATATTGAAAAAGTATGACAAACAAGTTTCGACCCTGAAAATCCGTGTCAAAGTTGACATTTTCGAAGAAAATTGCGAGTCTTTCATTATAATGTGTGGTTGAAGTTTTTCCATGACTTGTTTATACATCATTTCCTATAGATTTTGACGCGTTGAATTCAAATCTGGCCGCGGAATTTGCCTCGGATTTATCCTAGGTTTTCCAGAATTTTTATAATCACCTAATGAATTTTACTAAATTTCCATTAAAAATATTCTTATCCGTTCTACTCGGCTCCCTCCAAAATTAAATCCAGAGTGCGCCACTACTTCAGATACTGCACACCCGACGAATCACGTTGTATCTATAACCAAAGAAGTAACAGTAAACGCGATCGTTGGAACATCAATTAACTAGAAGAGGTAGGCCATCGATGCAATAAAGGAACGACGAAAGTTTCTCAATTAACCTATCCAACGACTGACTACAATCAAGCCGCGTTCTGTTAATGAAAAGGATGCATCAATGAAAACATTTGGAGAGGTTAAAAATAACTGAATATACAAGTGAAGCGCACAAAGGAGGCCAGGCGGAACTTTACCAGAAATAATAATTCCGTCTAACGAAAGAAGGGGGAGTGTGAAAAGGGCGGTGAGCGGATAAGTGCGAAGGGTTGAGTATTTTCGTTATATCGACTATCCAGCGCTAATGGCCGATAGAAAAAGGGATAAATAAGGTCCTGAAGGAACGTGCGAGGCTCTGAAAGGAGGCTTCCGGCCAATTGAGAAGTTCTGCTTATCGGCTGCTTAACGAACGGCGAAGCGAAAGGAAGAGGGGCCCCATTCATCGCGTCCGAACTCAAGAATAAATTAAGTTGAATCAATTCGAGTCGCCACTTACGGAGTTCCTCGAGTGTCGTTCAACGTTTCGGTTCGACAGCCCGCGGGGAAATTATGTCTCGGGGTGGTCGGGGACACGGGCCGGGAAGAAATTGTCAATGCGATTCGATGCATGGTCCTTTCATCGCGATCCGCACTGCCGAATTCTTTTTTCTACTTCAGCGGGAGGAGAAAAAAAAACCCGATAATTAACTGCGAATGCATATTTCACTGGCGGTCCTTTCTGACCGTCCGCCAATGAAATTATGTGGATTTATGTTTCAATCGGCTTCGAATGGCCACTGAGCACGCTTCAGACGGGAAATTGCTCGTTTCGTCGCTGGTGGGCGCGAATGTTGGTATCGAAGGTTTATAATTATTGTTACGGCACGCGGACTAATAATCAGTAATTGGTACTAATACATTTTGGATATTAAATCGACTTCAAAGTAAGAATTCACAAATTCTAATTCAGATTAATATAAATCTTGATTAATGTACTTTTGCTTTCGATGCATTCAATGGGGAAGCTGACGCAAAGCTCAGCGCAGAGGGCGCTTTTAGCGCATGTACCTTTGCTGACTGTTGAATTCAAAATTAAAATGACAAGAAAAGGAGATCTTTTGGGGGCTAAAGTTGACTACTAATATCTTGTTTTCCTTTTACCAGGTTTAACGTCTTTATAACCTAAGGGATGCAAATTTATTTTTTATATCTACATAATTAGTAATTTTAATATATAAAGCAGAAAGCTTCTATATGTTTATGTGTTTGTCTGTCGCCTAAAAACTTTCGAACGACAAATTCTGGGATCACGAATTGTGTCTCAACTCATTATGCCTGACTAATCCAGATGAATGTGATAATTTTCACAAAAAAAAACTAAAAAAAGCAATTTTTTTTATAAAATCAGAATCTAAATTTCGGGCGAAGTC
The DNA here is from genome assembly GCA_029448645.1 of Andrena camellia. NCBI lineage: Eukaryota > Metazoa > Arthropoda > Insecta > Hymenoptera > Andrenidae > Andrena > Andrena camellia. The sequence continues at coordinate 4,998,686 of CM055682.1, read as the reverse complement.
GAGTAATAAAACTAGTAGCTAATAATAATAACAATAATAATAATAGATACATGCACTTATTATAGAAATAGAAATTGCAGAGTAAAATAAGATAATTTAAATCCACATAAAACACCCATTACAAGTGGCACATGTGCTGGTGGCATCAGGGGTGGAAAAAAGCTGCAGTCAGTTTCCCAATTGAAAAAATTGTAAGTTCTTCAACTAATTTTGTATGAAATTCAGGCTTTTCTTGTTCTATTCCTCTAGCAAAATTTCTTTCAGCATTTCTATCATAGATGCCCCTGATTGTAAGTAAAAATATATTAATCAAGGTGTATACCAATTATTCTTATAGCATTATTTAAGGAGGTAGGTTACCCTCAACAGCCTAAAATCAAACCCTTCTTCAAACGCCTATTCTGAAGTAATAAATGAATATAGACATAATTTTTGTTTTAATTTTTAAGCGTCATTTCGTTGACTTTAATGCGCAAGAAAAATTTTTTAAAAATATTTATAGGAAAAAAGTTATAAATATAAATGTGAGAGAGTGTACGCGATGCATCGTTTGATGGTGAACACAAGTAAAACACAAAGTAAAGGCATTTTTATAATCTGTAAGACAGTCTCCATCTTGTGCAGGAAGCAATATTTTCTTAAACAAATTAATGCAATTTTTATGTTGATGTTTCTGATTTTATTCTTCTTTTGTAGGAAAAATATTTTTTATCTTTTTTTTAAGAATTCATATTGAAATTGTGCTCCCAATACATGGAGGGGAATAGTTTCCTGCGGCTCCCTGTAAATTTTCATTCAAATCGTTGGAGCGATTTTCGAGATTTTATGTTCACCGTTTTGGAAAACGTAGTTTCTGGGAAATCGCGTTTCAAGTTGCACATCGTTATCCGATCTCATGTGCAGGCTCGTACATTTTTTACTGCAATTCCTTCAATTTTTGGAATTTCGGGGATCGGTTGCGCTCAAAACACGTAGAAAAGATGTAGCTAGCGGAATATGTAAACATCCTAAAAACCAATTTTCAAAAAATTTGAGGGTAACCTACTCCCTTAAAGGTACTAGGTAGTCGTTCCTGTCTAAAATGACGCATTCCTGTTTCAATTAATTACAAAGAAAAAAAAGTAAGACCTCATCTTTTGGGGCTTTGGGGAGGGTAAAGCCTCATCAATGGGGTTTTAGTTTCTTTTCATAAAGGATAAGAGTTCTCATTAACTTCAATTTATTATGCTCGAATTTGATTTGAATCGATTGGAACCTCTGTTTTTGAGTCACCACTGCAAAACAAAAGAAACATTTTTAAAAAGCCTCTTTAATAATCCACCTGTAGCGTCATATACAACGCATATTTTTGACAAAACAAATTTGTTTTTTAAAGCTTATGATGTTAATAAACTTCATGCCAAAGAACAAGTCTCAGTTTCAATTTGTTTCTTTCTAATTAATTGAAACACAAATGCTTCATTTTAGGCAGGAACGACTGCGTAAGTAGTTCCCTTAGGTAAACAAAAAATGTCATACGTATGGGACGGACGTATACTTTTGCGAACAACTGTATTTAGTGTATAATAATTCTGAATGCTCGTCACTAAAAGGCGTTCTGGAAATTAAACATATTCACTGGAAAAGAATATTCACGACGTAGAGAAAAATGTATCTGTGCATGCTTTTCCGGTTCATTCGCCAATTTTTCTTCTGAATGTATGGGGAAAGAGAAGCGTGATTCTATTAAAAAGGATATTCCAGCGTGGAAGCACCGCGAGATATAAAACTCTCGAAATAATGAAGATCGATATTCGCGAGTTCATTTCCATCTGTTCATAAAACAGCCGCGTGTAAAAGTTTGCGAAGTGCGCACAAAACTATTTTTCTCCCCTGGATTCCACCCCCCCGCATTTGCCGCGCTTCATTCCCCTCGATATTTACATTTATGCGGCCGAATGCCCTTAGCGTGCGCGCAAATATTTCAGCGCCGATTCACGATCGACCACTCGCATCTGTGCCCCCCCTCATTGGTGCTTTTGATCGACACCTCGTCACGATAGGAAGATCGGGACGCTAGAGACAACGACAGAAACTGCATGGATAATGGGAAGCAAAGGAAGATGCGAGCGAGGGAAGCTTTTTTGCCAGAAAATTAAGCATTCTTTATGATTTTTTTCTATGTGAAAATGAGAAGCTGGACAGATGGAGATTGTTGCAAATGAAAGATCACTGTTTGAAGGTATTAAAAAAATTTTTATTAAAAAAAATCACCCTCCCTCCCCTCGCTGTAGTCGCTCAAAGTTGGTCCTCCACGGAGTGAGTAGAATTCCAGTGCCATAAATTTCGCCTTCTGTGCTTATCCGAAACGTAAAAACAAATTAACACATTAAAATTTATTACGTTTTGATGTCGGTGACCGATCCGATTCTTAAATTTTGCATTTAAAATAAAATAGCTGGCGGGGTGTACTTTGTTAGGCATAGGGTGTGTCCTAAAGAATCGAAATTAGGCACAAATAAAAAATTATCTGATACTTCTAACGAGGTTCTCTACGAACCTGCACAGTTTCAAAAAAATCGGAACGCTCGGGTAATCGAACTTCTCTTGTAAGAAGAGTATTAAGTATTAATACAGTTTAGTGTCTTGGCTTGAAGTAAATACATTGTAATTCACGTGCTTTAGAGGTTACAGGAAGTGTGTCAATTTTAGAAAACAGGACGGGGGAGGCGGGGAGGGGGGTTATTGATTGTGTTAATATTTTGTTTTCTTATTCAAATTTTTTAAAAGCCACCTGGTCAGTTCTCCTCTTTTTAAATTGTTTAAATTTATACATGACTAGAGCTTTTTATTTCATGAAGATGGTAAGTTTGGATTTTGAGGGTCTCACATATTTATTATTGTGAGGCTGAATGAAGTAAGTAAAATATGATAGGATTTAATAATGCATGAACGCACAGGAATTCTATACAATTCTGTATAGAAAGCTCTGAAAATTGAATGAAATGAAAACGAGAGTTTTTTTCTGACTGCACATAAAGTGGATCTTGACAAACAATATGCCATTCTCTTTTATTGATAAAATATATGAAACGTTTAATTCCGAAATATCACTTCTTTTTTAGCAGACTTTCCATTTGCCAAAAGTCTCCTCTACATTCCCAAAGCTTCGCAATTTTTTCATTCTTCGAGTGATTGAAGACAATCGAATTCGTAAGAGAAAACAATCTGTTGTGCATACATATCGAGGCTGAGAGGAAGTGGAAGCAGCAGTGCGTGTTGAAATGGGTGAAAAAGAGGAGACAAGTGAAGATTAACTTAGGAAAGAAAATAGACGCAGAGGGAAAGGGAGAAAAATTAGATAAAAAGAGAATTCTAAAATGGTACTTGAGGGATTAAAAGTAGTAAGTGGGGAATAAATAAAATACCGGATCGATTAGTAGAGGGGAGCCCCGAAAAAAGAAAAGAAGTGTGTACATGAATTAAATAATGAACTCCATTTCATTTGATGGATTTGCAACGGGATTTATTAATTTCAAGCACGTTGTTCCCGCCACTTTTTACGAGCCGCGACAATACGAGCCCCGCGTTTATTTTAAGGAGTTGGAAAATGAAACGCTAGTGACGCGCACCAGTTTCCATGTACCGAAAGGAGCAGTGACTGCAAAATGCTCTCAAACTAATTTCGGACAGCTGTACACCGGCTGAAATGAAATCCCATTTAATTTAATCCTATGGAAATAATTTCACGCCACTCCGACGATATTTTGCCATTACGTCTGACTGTTCCGGAATTAATTACTTGCACCACGGATTCTTACAATTAGTAGAGTGGCGCATGCTCGATACGTTCTTCTGCTTGTGCAGGCAAACGCACGGCGGAGATTTCGTACAAACAAATTATTCCTGTCGAAGAATACCGTCGGCATAATTCTTGTTTCTTTTAAAAATTCTTTGAAATATTCTTCGATCACTGATATAATAAATACTTGACAGTTTTGTTATTGAACTTCAAGTGAGGCAGATTTATCGGAATTTTGTAAAAAAAAGTGGTTTCGAATAGAAATAGGACAGCTAATGTATTCCGAGAAATGAATTCTGATGTAATTAATCTCGTGTCAATTGTGTCGAAACTCCACTTGAAATAATATTCTTTTTTGGCAGGGTTTGTTGAGGATAGGGAGAATTTATCGATCCCAGCTGATCGTCTCCCTGTGGCAAATTAATGAGACTCGGTCAACTTGTCTACGCGACTCGCATTGGGACTTGAGGAATATTTTTGGTAAAACGATGTACCTACTGTGTTTAAATATATTGTAATTGCAACGTGACTATAACTACGGACAGAATTTTGTGTACAGTGGAGAGAGTTCGTGATTTCGAGGATTATTTGGATGATGGTTAGAAATTTTATGTCACGCTTCACGATTTAAATATAACTTTTTTTAAACCAAATGGCGTTGCTGGTGCTCTTCCATTTATGAAGTTTTTGAAAAGACACCCTGCACGATTGGAATTAGAAGTCCCGTATACTTTGACGTAGGATGAAAAGCCAAAAATTATCATTATTTACGTAACATTTACTACAGAAGTACATGCGACTTGTCAAAATATTGATTTGTGTGAAAATGGTGGACACTTGAAGAAAATATCAGTTTTAGCCGAAAACTTTGCCTAAAATTTTAAGCCTAAATTGTGTCCAAAATTGCCTGTAGGAAAAAAGTTTTTAATGAATCGTAAAATCCCTATGTACTTCTGTAGATAATCTATTATAGAAGATGCTATTAAAATTTCAAGTGAATCGAATAAGAATTGTACAGATTATGCTGCTAGCCAATTTGAAAAAAGTGATTCCGAGGAGTTTCGCGGGAGAACACATAACTCGGTCATTTTTAAATATTTCGGTACAATATTTATACAATATATTCATTAATACATGCCCTAAACATAAGAAGTATCGAAATAATTTTCGACCTCATAGTACGATAAAAAAAAATCGTAAAAATTTGGTGCTGTTTTGAGCGTCTCAGAGTGGCGAAACCCCTGATGGGTCATTCCTTTGTGAACACTGCAAAGCTGATCAATTTTCATGATTTTTTTTTAAGTGATACGTACGTTTAACGTTATGCTTCTTTTTGTAGTTTATTTAGTTACTTTTTCATCAAACATAAATACTTTGTATTCAGTTTTAAATCACTTGTTTGTTGTGTTTACCTCGCCCGTAATAAATGTATGTTTAAAAATCATGTCTTGCTGGTGTAGATGATTGAAACTCTCAGGTTGGACAAAAAAAAAATAATGGAGGAGATTCTTAATCGCTGTTTGTCGTTATCGTCAGGACCGAAAGAAATAATTTATGTCGAAAATTGGCAAAATGGCGAATGCTTGAATTGAAAAGTCCAAAATTACATTCTTTTTTGGTCGTTTTTCAATAAAAAAAAGTATGACAAACTCAACATAAAAATATAATTTTGGATCCGCCGAGAGCTACTAGTATGTGAACTATTCTGTAAAAACACAACAATGAGCCAATAAGACACATTCTTCATAATCTCACTTCTCCAACTGTCAATCATGTTAGACAAGAATAGCACTTGAACGATGTTCTGTCAAAAGACAGGGAACGGATGGCTGCAAATCTAAAGATACCTACCTATGGTAGCCCTACACTTTTCACCGTTCAAAAATATTAAAATCAATAAGACCTTTTGAACTTCTGACCGACTGACACTCGACCAATTAATTATGTACAATAATTAGTCGCATCCACTCATCCAAAAGCAGCAAAAATCCAGCCACCTAAACTTATTTATCCAGGGCCGGCTTAAGGCACTTAGAGGCCCTAAGCACTTAAGGGGACCTTCCGGTCTAAAAGCCGATTTTTTTTTATTCCATTTTTTGAATGTTCAACCTTTCAGGAATACGTGCTTAAAAGGATTTGTTGAAATTCGTAAAATTCTCGAAGTTATAGGCATTTGAGTAGCGGCAAATGCATGGGCAACAACCGGCCACTCGGCGCCCACGTAAAACTTTCAACGCGTTTTTCTCGAAACAGTGTTCTCAAAACGGTGGGAACTGTATCTCCAAAAGTTATTATCCGATTCGACTGAAACTTTTTTATTTTGAAGAATATACTTCTGGCTAGGGGGTAAACCAGAAAAATGACAAAAAATTGAAAATTTATAATTTTTAAAGGTGTTGAAAGGAGGAAAAATATAGAGAAAAAGTGATTTCACACTTCAAGTGTCGTTATTTTCTTAAAAAAAGTCATTTTTGTATTTTTTCTGATTTCCCAACTAGTCAGAAGTATATTCTTCAAAATAAAAAAAGTTCAGTCAACTCGAATAATAACTTTTGGAGACACAGTTCCCACCGTTTGGATCAATTTTTTGACGTCTTGACTTTAACGACTCCCCAGTGCCGTCTGCAATGATTAATTATAAAACAAAAAATATATTTTTATAATTTAAGGCATCCTTAATACAATGCAATAAGTCTCATTAAATTATATACAGTAGTTTTCCTTTAATTAATTCCTAAAGATCACCTATTTTTTGGGGCTCTAGACCGGAAGGTCCCCTTAAGGGAGGATTCTCTTGCAACAACCCCCGAAATTTATGAATGTCTTTTCAAAAAACTATTGTTAATATTGCATTAAACTGTTTTGGGATATAAAGAGGCATCTTTAAACTTATAGAATTGTTTTTCTATGTCGATCCTTCTTATTATTTATTAATTATTATTGTGGAATCGTGTTAACCTCTTCGGCGATGTTGGCGTCAGGTGTAGCACCTGTCATAGTCATCTGGTTGCAAAAAGAAGAAAATTCTCTGAATGTTAAATGATTTACGCTGGGACTGGACCTAAAATTTTAATTTTAGTTTATATTTATAATACTTTTTCGTCGATATAAAGAATAATATGAAAAATTTGTCTAAGGAAAAAACTTACTATTTCTTTTAAACGCTATAACTCTATTAATTTTTCATTTTTTTTTCCTTAAGGTACACCAATCCCAGCGTAAACTATCTAACTTTAAGAAACTTATATCTTTTTTGCAATCAGATTACAGTGATAGGTGCTACACATCCCGCCAACAGGAGTTACATCGTCGAAGAGGTAGACAAGATTCTACAATAATTAATAAATAATAAGGGAGATCGACATAAAGAAAATATTTTCTACTAGTTTAAAGATACCTCCTTATATCCCAAAAGAGTTTAATCCAATATGACAAACAGTTTTTTCAAAAAAAATTTTTAAACATCATGTTACTTTTGGGGCTGTTAGACTAGTTTCACTAACAAGGGAAGATCCCCAACCCGAAAATACAAAAATTTCTGAAACTTTGTGAATATGTAGGGGATTTCCTCCTGATTACAACGCAATTTTTGTTTGCTGCCCAAATTCACTCAAAGGGGGTGAAATTAATCCCCGAATATTTGGCTATTTTCGAATTTTGTGTTTTAACGTGCAAACTGTAAGACTTAGAAAAAAAGTTTCAAGACAAAAGTTACTTCTTTTAATTAGATCTATCATTTGGTAAAAAGATTATTTTACAGTTCACGAGTTATAACACAAAATCGGAAAATAACCGGATTTTCAGGGGTCAATTACACCCCCCTAGAGTAAATTTGGGCAGCAAACAAAAATTGCGTTGTAATCAGGAGGAAATCCCCTACATATTCACAAAGTTTCAGAATTTTTTGAATTTCCGGGTTCGGGATCTTCCCTTGTAAGAAGTGTTTCTAACAAAAGTTCGATATTAAAATTCTGAAAATTTCTATGGTGCCCCGCTTTCTCCCGATGCCCTAAGCACGTGCTTATTTTACTTATTCCTTAATCCAGCACTGCATTTGTCCCGTTTCCAGCTACTCATCGCGGAACATCTCTTAATTCTGCGCTGAAAATGAAGGGCACAGTTTGTCCTCGCATAAGTGGCTTCCTTTGTTTCCCCCGGGCAGAAAAGACACCGGAGCTTCGCGAACAAATAAGTCACGCGAAATCCCTCCATGCTTTAATTAGAGTCATACTTTTTTACGGAAACACCGCCGTTCCGTCTCAAAGGGGGGTGGGGGGGGGGGGAGGGGTTTGCGAACGGTGGACTGAAAAAGTACCCTCCCGCTGTCTGAAGTGTGCCCGGCGAGCAAATCGCTTGGTAAAAATTTTATAATAACCGCGCCTGCGAGATGCCCCGATGGGTTCACTTAATCTCTGTTCAGCGACGAGTAGGTATCAAGCGTGGCTACGTTAAAACGCTCGGTGCCTCGTGAAATCACCCCGTTTGCTGGGTCACCGTGTCTCGCGCCGCGGCATTTCGCTTTATCACCGCGATATTGCGTATCATACATTCACGTTTTCCTTCATAACGCGCGCCTTTAATATTGTTTACGCTCACCAGGCCGTGATCTACTTTCAATTGAACATAACAACGGCAGGGAGAACTTTTACCGGGCACCGTACTTTGGGGGGGGGGGGGGAGTGCGAAAGCGGCGGAATTGATCGCGGGTAGGGGCCGGAAAAAAGCGGAACGAAGACAAAGGAAATGATCAACCGAAAGGGTTTTCACTTCGATTGCGAGCGTAAGAAGCTGCGGGGGAAAGGCGGGTATGTAAACGACAGACGAATCGATAATGGTAAATAAAACAGTAAGAGTCGGATCCTAGGGTGATTCTTTAACGGTGCAGGGACCGGGGAAACTTGTGGCAGTGATGATTGGCGGAATATAGAAATTCGAATTCAGATTTCCAGTGGTTGGAAATTGAAATTGAGTGGTAAGATGGAGTACCGTTAAGGAGCTAGTTAGTTCTTGATTAGGCATTGATTTTTTTATCAGCTAGTGACATAAATCATTCTTTTAAGTTTATGTGAACATATAATCGTTTGGAATAATTTCTGCAATAAAAATTGACGATTCAAAATTATGTGTGTTGTATGTGAAAGCAGTTAGTATTGTGAGTTTTCGTGAAAATAAATGTGTAAGGTAGCACAGTTGTAGGTTGCCCTTGTTGGACGCCATCTTTTACTGATCAGAGAGAATGTTCTTGCCACTGTTAAGGGTGTTTTCATACATAATGTTCATTAAATAGTTTACTTATAATGTAGGGCAAGAAGTTTAGTAATATATATATATATATATCATTTTGTTTTAAAAGTCAGTGATCATTATTTAGTTTGAATTTTTTCTGGTGCAACTAATTTTTTGGTCACCTGAATAACAAATAGGTTTGTTCAGACAAGTGGTGGACTTAACCTAAAATGACAAGTGCAAAGAAGAAGAGCCCTTATAAAAAGTATAGCGAAGAAGATTTAAAGCAAATTCTAGAGGATATTTCTAAATCATAATGTATTATCTGTGCGTTTTGTCGTCATGTTCCCATGTATTTTAGATGATCGAAAATTATCTGATCAAAAATTAGTTCCCATCTATTTTAGATGATCAAAAATTAGTTCCCATCTAATTTAGACGATCAAAAATTAGTTCCCACCTATTTCAGATGATCAAAAATTAGTTCCCACCTATTTTAGATGATCAAAAATTAGTTCCCATCTATTTTAGATGATCAAAAATTAGTTCCCACCTATTTCACATGATCAAAAATTAGTTCCCACCTATTTTAGATGGTCAAAAATTAGTTCCCATCTATTTTAGACGATCAAAAATTAGTTCCCACCTATTTCAGATGATCAAAAATTAGTTCCCACCTATTTTAGATGGTCAAAAATTAGTTCCCATCTATTTTAGACGATCAAAAATTAGTTCCCACCTATTTCAGATGATCAAAAATTGCTTCCCATCTATTTCAGATGATTAAAAATTAGTTCCCAGTTACCTTATTCTTTCATAGCTTATAAATAATTACATTATACTTATTTTCAACTTTTTTAAATTTCTCCTTAAAGTTTAAACATAAATTTATCTTTTAGTAGCAAAAAAGTCTATGATTTAAGCTTTTATTACGTGAAAAATCAATATTAAAGCGGGAAGCGGGGTTGCTAAAATGATCAAAAACTACTTACAAGGGGAGGACAGAGTGTGGTAGACATCGATTTTGATGAGCCTTGGCGCGATGGATGTATGTCGAAAATAAGTGAATAGGTGTCCGAGCGTTTAAGCCAATTGGCCTTAATAACAGCGATATTTACATGTAAATTATTAAACATATCATAGTGACCGTGGAGTTTTAGTGGGTAAAAATCACACACTACCCTGGCGGCCCCGGAGGATTCCCCTCTGGAGACGTCGGGGTGTCTTTTGAAGATTTCCCAACAAAAAAATTATAGCAAAAAAATTATAAATTAATAATTATTTTTTAACGTGGTTAAATCTTCAAAAAGCACCCCGGCCCCTCCAGAGGAGAATCCCCCGGGGCGCCAGGGTAGTGTGGGAGTTTTACCCTCTAAAACTCCGCGGCCACTATGAAATGTTTAATAATTTACACGTAACTATTTCTATTATTAATGCCTATTGGCTTAAACGCTTGGACACCTATTTATTTATTTCCGACATCGATGTCTACCACACCCTGTCTTCACCTTGTTACTTAGTTCCTTAACGGTACCTTGAGAAGTGATTAGAAATATAAATGAAATTGTAAACTGAGGCTTCGTTATTTGTAGTTGTAGTGATTGTATATATCTGTGGCATCTTAATTTGGAATTGTCTTTAGCAACGTTTCTAATAAAATTATTGATAAAACACAAATTATATGGCCATATAAGTTTACAGAAGTGGAGTACTGAAGAAAATAGACTACGTTTTCCCTCATTGATTATCTGCTGCATATACTTCGTATTTTATATTACTCCATATATTTTCTACGATTCATTCCATCTGCTACTCAGTACAAGCAATACTTTACTGAATAGACCACATTTCTTTCACTCCAGAAATACGGCCCACCATCTTAACTTCCCTAGCTGTTTCGAACACTCCATTAACTTTATCATTCACTCAACTAAATTTCTATTTACAATTTTAAGATTTATAAGCAATCTGACCATACTTACAGCTTCAATTCCACATCTTTCTATCCAAACAGAAATATTGGAATTAAGCTAGCTACAATAATTATACTTAAAGAAGGGCAGCATAATTATAATTTCATTGAAACAGTTCAGACATTTCAGAATTAAACCAAAAAGGGGGTTTCGTCGTCCAGACTGTTAGTACATGTCTCATCGTTCAACGAAGCAATCAGACAATCGGATAAAATGAAGAAAAATCGAGAAAATTTAAAGTTGCATTTGTAACAAGATTGATCGACAGCAACGAACGGAGGAAGAGAATGGCCCCCGGATTTTTTTCACCGAACGGAAAAGCTTGTTCGTAGATTGTATCCGGCAGAAGGAAACACACAGGCGGCACAGTGCTGGAAAATAGCGCTTGGGAGGAAAGCTCCCCACGTCACGATTAATAAAACTCCTTATTACGAAACGGGAAGCGCAAGTTGCGTTCAGGATACTAATTCGACGCTGACGCGAACATTCCGTGGAAGCTAAGAATTTTACGATATTTAATATAGGTAATAAGCTTCCCTGGAAAGTTCGATAATAAGCCGCTCGTGAAAAGTTCTGAGGCTGAGAGATCGTTGCCTGTTGCGCGATATACTGATCAATCTGATGGATATGAACGATTTATGGCCGCGATCAAGCTGGCGACTTTATTCCAAATTGAATGCGAGCCAGCCGGTTGTTCTTCCTGCGTAGGAAATTTACGATTTCGCGTTTCAGGAATTTTGCATAAATTTTTCGGGCGATAAAATGCAGGCCGTCCAAACGAAGGCTGCGGAATTTTAGGAGTGTGTAGAGAGGAGAATTGAAAAAATTGTTTGGTCCGCCATACGCTTCGTTCGATACGAAAGCGGGACCCATTCGAAGTATGACGATTGAATTTACCATTGGGGACATTTTCAGTAACAATAAAGTGATTATTAATTAGTATTCGTGTCTTTTATCTTTTCTTCAATTTCTTTCCAGGTGAATGATAGTTTTTGGCACATTTCCACGTGAAAAATATTTCAAGTAAATATTACTTATTTTCAAGTGGGATAGCCGAAATTATGAATATTAGTAATTGAACAATGCTAGAAAAAAAATTGGTCTTTAAGGAAATCCACGATACCTGTTGTGCAGTGATACGCAGGACTAGTTTGTCAGCATAGTGATTTTTTCCCCCACCGACTACATATTTCGGGCAAAGTAAAATACGAAAGGGATGAACGAAACAGGACGAGTGGAACCCTTTATCGCAGGGGAGGTTTTTGACGCACATTTTTTTATATTCGTGGATTTGGCCCATGCAGGTTTAAATATTTAACCACTTTTTACAGCCGACAATCGAGCAGACCCTATCGTTTATCTTAAACGGAATGTGTACGACAGAAATGGAAAAAGTTTTAGCATGATAAACAATAGTCACTAATGGAAACCAATTCCTGTTGGTCGTGCATCAATTTTCTGTGTTTCAGAGTTCAGAAGCTATTAAGCTTCCAAACTGTTCCCACGGTTGCAAATTTTTAAATTTAACATTTTAAGAATATGGAAACATTACGACCTCTACAAGTAATAATTATATCATTTCATTAAGTTGCGTTAATATTATCTTACAGCACGATATTTTTTTAAATGCGTGAACATACGAAGCGGGACGCCCAGAAATGAACGAAGGAAAAATATTTCACATTCCCATGATACAACACGCTGGAATGAAAAATTTTCACTGGCAGAAAATGGCGATGGAATTGTATTTTGCATGAGCCAATTAGACGTTGTTTTTGAAAGTGAAGCACAGAGTGAATACGTAGAAGCACTTTTCTAAGTGAAAACCAAAGTAAGGCATATGAAAGTGCTGAAAAAATAAACTGTAAGCAAATATCGATGGCTTACTGCATAAATATTGTATGTCTAATTTTTGTGAAATTGTGTAGTTTTTTAATTATAAAGTATCCTTGCATTTTTAAAACTGGTTTTCCCGAAAACGCTAAAAGTGGACATACAATATTTGTGCAGTACGCCATCGATATCAACTTAAATACTTACAGTCTGGAACTTTCGACATAAGACATGAATCTAAATAAATATGAAACTTAAGTGAACAAAGATAAAATTGTTGTTAACCTGTTACACTCTGCAACAAAAAAAGATAGCACACACCATCAACTGAATGTTTCCATAATTTCTAAGTAATAAATTTATCCACTTTTGATCTCTAAAGAATTTTATTATGTAGTACAATCTAATACTATGAAAAATTAAAAAAGTCGTATTATTTAACTACCGAACAAAATAATAGAAAATGGGTACGTCAAAAAATAGCACTTAAGGAGTTATACCCTTGATATACAAGGGTACATACCCTTGACAGATCGGAAAATAGGGTCATTTTTATGATTTTTTTTTCATATAATGAAACGTTATATTTAAAAATCAAGATATACCCCTTGTTGTGCATAAATTAAGCTGTATTCTGTTAAAAAAGAAATTTGATATCTTAAGAAATGGTGTCATAGCAGCCCCTTCTCTCAAGGTCTCTTCATAGTTACAGCATTTGCAATGCCAAAAATATCTCGGAGATTACTGGACCGACTTGAATAAAATTTTGCACGAATATTCTTAAGACTATGCCTGTCGAGACGATTTTTCAATTAGGGTCTTGTATTGTTTTGTCTTAACAAAAGAACATGAAAACTTAGGTCGAAAATCACATGCTTGACTTCGAGCAGCTGCTAGTTTTCACAAAATAAAGTTTTTCAAAATCGCCGCCGACAAGTACTAGATTGTACTATGAAGAGGCCTTGGGAGAAGGGGCTGCTATGGCACCATTTCTTCAGGTATCAAATTTCTTTTTTAACAGAATACAGCTTAATTTATGCACAACAAGGTGTAAATCTTGATTTTTAAGTAGTGTCACTCTTTTATTATTTTTTTTATATAAAGAAAATAGAGTCACTTTTATGATTTTTAAACGATTTTATTCAGCTTCGATCCTCTGTTTATTTGTTTGTATGTATGTATGGTTCAAATCTGGCAACTCAAATTTAACCCACTTCCAACTATCCAATTGTCTTGAAACTTTGCAGGCATGCGTAGTTTGGATAACAATACAATATTTAAAAAAAAAAAATAACCCTGAGCGGGTGGAAAAATTACTCAGTCATCAATAAATATAACCCATAACCACAAATCCAAACGACTTGAAATCAGCCACTCGCGTTCTTTACGAAAACGACAAAAAGCCGCTGCGTTCAGGACGCTAGTCGCGTCGCGATTACCGAAAATACACAATATATCGAGAAATGATCAGTCACGTATGTACGAATAGTAAAACTAAAACTTTGCAGGCGTTCGTAGTATATCACCATCGAAATTGTAGTACAAGAAAAGAATTATTTTTTAGTGGCTGTAACACTATAGCGTTTAAGCAAACTGTTAAACCTTATACAGCAATAAAAGATATTTGTAAAGAAGTCTGTGCTATGAAATGTAAATCCAAAAACACTAAAAACCAGAAAATAAAAAATATATAAAAAAAATTTTTATGTTAAACGCTTTTATTAAAAATGCACTAAAAACTAAAAAATACTTTTCTTGTACTAAAATTTCGATGGTGTTTTTTCACTTTAAATAAAATCGTGGAGCAGGATATGTCATAACAGAATATGAATCAATTTAATACAGAATCAAGCGTCGAAATGAATTTGTTGTGACATATCCTGCTCCACGATTTTATTTGAAGTGAAAAAACACCATCGAAATTGTAGTACAAGAAAAGAATTACTTTTTTTAGTTTTTAGTGCATTTTTAATAAAATCGTTTAACATACATTTTTTATATATATTTTTTTCATATAAAGAAACGTCATATTTTTCGACCTGTCCAGTCTATGTAACCCCTCAAAAAAATCTCCGACCAGCAGTTAAAAAAAAACAAAATAACGTCTATCTGATTCCAGACAACTGCCATTTCTCGCCACTCTTGCGAGTGATACACCCTCGACCCCCCCCCCCCCTTCCCCGGTGCCCTGACTGGCGCGAAAATACGAAATTAAGGCTTACAGAGCATCCACCTATTCCGTCTCCCTTTCCCCAGTACCTACCCCATGCAAATGCTTTTACGCGAACTCTGAGAAATGCAAAACCGACCCTCCTATTTTCTTTTGCGTGCCCGAAGCTCCCCGGAACAAAGAACACAAAACGGCGCGGCGCGGGCGTTTCGGGGGCGCCGCTCGAAAATTAATACGACCTTAACTTACAATAGGAAACGTTGGCCGCGTCGCGGACTCAATACAGGAATTTCATTTTTCCAGCGGCTCGGCTGGCGAGCGGACGTTTATACGGCGCCTTTATTTCCGCGTAATGCCGGCGCCATCAATTTACTTTGCTCTCGGCCAGTCTCGCCAGGCTGGTTGTCCCACGGCGATTGTCACTTCCACTTATAATACTTTCCGATCCTATTACTGCTGTTATGAGACAAATAGGTCAAGCTTGTCTCCTCTAAGATCCCACGGCTTGACTCCCAGCTTATCTTTTCCCTTGAAAACTCCCCTCCACCCTCAGCACCACTCTCCCCATCCCGCCCTCTCATCCCTTACAATTACTTCGACGAACGCTGGCCGTTCGAGGTAAAAAGTGTTGCCCCTTGTTTCATTACTGCGTCTTAGTTCGGCTCTTTTGAGCTTCCTCTCTCTCCCCCCCCTCCCCCCCCGCTCCACCCTCTCCCGCCACCGTTCTGGGCTTGTCGTTTGTTTCCCCGGTGCTTCTGACGTCGCGCGGAAAAGAGGTTTAAAAGTCTTCAAGAGAGAGAGACTGCACACCGAGCTAATTATCTTGATTTAATGCCTTTGGTATAGGACCCGCCGTGGAGTGGTTCTAATTGGAGACGGTTCTTTGCTCGTCGACAGCTGTTTCTGCGGCGGGAGGGGGATCTTGCGGGGGAGGGCGAGTGCGCCGATGATTTATTCCTGTCGCCTTTCGATATCCAAAGACAGCCCTGATAATTGACTGGGGAACGGTAGTTGGGACTGTTCCTTTGCTGTGCAAGCTGTTTGCGGATGATATCGAGGGACGTGGATCGAGAAGCTCCTTTATACAGAGTATCCCAATGGTCGGAAGCTAATACACGAGACGAGGATAGTATCGAACCAACGTCTTTACGATATGATCCACAGTATGGATCTCTGAGCAATATAATATTAATAATAATAATAGTTTATTCACGGAAATAAACTCCATTTACACAGCGAAAAATGGCAATAAAGCCCTTAAGGGGGTAGGTTACCCTCAAAATTTTCGAGAATGGGTTTTTAGGATGTTTGCATATTCCGCTAGCTACATCGTTTCTACGTATTTTAAGCGCAACTGGGTCCCGACATTCCAAAAATTGAAGGAATTACAGTAAAAAATGTACGATCGCGGATTTTTAGGTCGTGTTTGCACGCTACTAAAAATCCTCGACTTTTTAATTTTTTTTATGAAAATCTCGAATTTTTACGGATCATATCAGAGGTTTGGCGCGAAATGGCACATGTTTTACATATCCTGTAATTTTGTCAAGTCGATCTGAACCTCCGTTCATTCGCAACTTGCCGAAAACCCAGAAAAAAAAGATTCGAGAAAAACACGTTTAAAATTTCTGGGCAAAGGCGACGCTATAGGTTGTCGCTTCACCTTCTTAGCTGCCAAATCTACAATTTTGCGAATTTTAATATAAACCAAGCGGCATTTTATTCAGGAAAGATAGTACTTTCGGAAAATGCAATAAAAAATCGACTTTTCGACTGCCTACTTAGTCCCCTTAAGTGTAAAGCATCGACATTACAGATACACAACAACTAATTATTGCAAATGGTTCACTAGGTGGATCCTCTTAGCGTGATCATAATTTTAGATTTAAATGTGCGCAGTAATGAAGCAGTGCTTCTGGGAATGAAGCTGGTGAGATCTGATATGTCAACCTGTTTTCCCCATATGAAGGATAAGGGAAAAACAGGGAATGTCACGAAACAGCTTTATCGAGAAAATTAAGTTTCAATAGTTTAGTTCACCAGTAAAGAAGCAAGGTTCAAAGAATTTAATTTTCTCATACATATGTTTCATTTTCTTCTTAAGAGGGTAGGTTACCCTCAAAATTTTCGAAAATTGGTTTTTAGGATGTTTGCATATTCCGCTAGCTACATCTTTTCTTCGTATTTTAAGCGCAACTGGGTCCCGACATTCCAAAAATTGAAGGAATTAGAGTAAAAAATGTACGAGCCTGCGCATGAGATCGGATAACGATGTGCAACTTGAAACGCGATTTCCCAGAAACTACGTTTTCCAAAACGGTGAACATAAAATCTCGAAAACCGCTCCAACGATTTGAATGAAAATTTACAGAGGGCCGCAGGAAACTATTCCCCTCCATGTATTGGGAGCACATTTTCAATATAAATTCTTAAAAAAAAGATAAAAAATATTTTTCATACAAAAAAGAATAAAGATCAGAAACATCATCATAAAAATTGTATTAATTTGTTTATCAAAATTTTGCTTCCTGCACAAGATGGAGACTGTCTTACAGATTATAAAAATGCCTTTACTTTGTGCTTTAGGTAATTCACCTGTCCGGAATCGTGTTTACCATCAAACGGTGCATCGCGTAAACGCTCTCACATTTATATTTATAATTTTTTTCCTTATAAATATACTTAAAATTTTCTTTTTGCGCATTAAAGTCAACGAAATGACGCTTAAGAATTGAAAAAAAATTATCTCTATATTGATTTATTACTGCAGAATATGCGTTTGAAGAGGGGCCTGATTTTGGGCTGTTGAGGGTAACCTACCCCCTAAGGGGACATTCTACCCTCTCGGGTAAAATTCGGCCACTTTTCGGTGATGGTTTTAATAATGAAATAAACACTTAACGTTTTTGTGTTTTGGGGGGGTATATTCTACCACTCTAGAAATACAAGAAAAAATCTTTGTTGTTTGTTTATTTTATTTGTTTACATAAATATTTTGCAGTGAAGTTAGCGTCTTCAGAATTTAACCTCTTGCTGGCGGTTGCAATTTTGGACGACTGGATCATCGGAAATAAAGCAATCAAACATATTTTTAATTTGCAGGAGTATGGATATCCGGCTTACCGCGACTATGTTAATTTTTCGAATATTGTCCCACTTTTTTATATCGATTAAGTAGGAAAGAAATGCCATGCTCGGTACTTTCAACTATGATCGACCGTCATTTTAATATTTTTTGTCCAAAATGGTTATTTCGCGGTATACCAGATAATCATACTCCTATGAATTAGAAACATGTTTGGTTTTTTTATTTCCCATGATCCAGTCATCCGAAATTACAACCGCCAGCATTGGGTCAAATTCTGAAGACGCCAACTTCACTGCGAAATATTTATGTAAACAAAATAAATAAAGAGACAGCAAAATTTTTTCTTGTATTTCAAGAGTGGTAGAATATACCCCCCAAAATACGAAAACGTTAAGTGTTTATTTCATTATAAAAACCATCGCCGAAAAGTGGCCGAATTTTCGGCCAAGAGGGTAGAATGTCTCCTTAAATAATTCCTTGTTTTACCTTGACGACAGAAGCTTGAAGCTTATGCTTAGGCAAAGAGTGAGGAAATTCCATATTTTGCTCCAGTACAGAGGGGACATTTCCTGTTTTTAACCAGTACCTATACTAAATATTTAACGACAGTTCTGTAGTCTCATTTGCCACCAACATAAATCGCAACATCTCTTACCCTTCGTATATAATATATCTATAATTCGTGCATTGCCCTATTAAATGCAAATATACGAAGAAGTTCCAGGAAGAAACATTTATTAAAACTTTCATAACGCAATATAACGATTTAGTATAATAACCATGATACAAGTGTTTAAAAATTCCAGCGTAGGTTAAAAGACCGGTAACGCGACGCAGACTTTCCTTAATCAACTCTCGTTCGCAGCATTTCCCCATAATAAATGGTTTCTACGAAATAATTTTGCAATAAATACTTCCTACATAATAGACCATGCACCGATACCATTTCTAATTAACTCGGCTAAGTTTCCAATAAGTAAGGATAAATAAATTAACTTTCAACTCGTAATTTCTCAAAGTCATTTCCAGGAGACGCTTGTTAATTTCCTATTAAAATAATAAACAGCATAGAATATAGACTCCAGTCATGATACTACACCTTAAAGGGATAATATTTATATTCTCGTCACGCTGATTCAATATCTTTGTACAATCTTTATCATAAACAGTAATAAATAGTTTTTCATAGAAATTATTTTTTACT
This sequence comes from Andrena camellia, assembly GCA_029448645.1. Taxonomy (NCBI): domain Eukaryota; kingdom Metazoa; phylum Arthropoda; class Insecta; order Hymenoptera; family Andrenidae; genus Andrena; species Andrena camellia. The sequence continues at coordinate 4,979,411 of CM055682.1, read as the reverse complement.
TGAAGAATCGTTTTAATAATCATACTGACTATAGTACAGTGTTAATCTTCCCATGCAGAGAAGGCTATAAATAAATACCCCAGACTATTAACTCCTCGTGGTCACACCTTCTTATAATCACAAATTGGTCACATGGGATTCACTGCATTCCAGCGTCATTTTTGTGTTACCATTTTCGTATTTTTGAATCTTTTAACGTTCGAGTGATAATTTTACATTCCTAATTGTATAAGGCTTTTGAACGACACCTATGATTATACGCCGACCAGTTTCACTTGTTCACTTTGGACATTTAGATGAGACATACCCTTTTATATCACATCGAATCGTTTAAAGTGTGCTCTTGAAAATGACATAAAAATAAAGTTGCTTGGATTGACAAAATTTTGTAAAGGTGTGAAAGTGAGTGGAATTCTAGTTACGATATCCATGCATATGTATTTTAATGTTTACACAGTTTACACAGAGAAGAAGTTAAAATTTAGACGAGAGAACCCTTTATGCGATAGACTTCAGAGAAATATATTATTCTAAAGGCTTGAAAATTTTCTGGAAATTCTTCGTACATAACAGAATTAGTGAAACATTCAGTATATGCACTCGTACCATCATGCTGTAATAGTCTTTTTTCAACACCTGCATGAAAATGGGTGTTTTTTTACGCCTGCTGAGCGGGAGCAAGGTGGCCAATCTCGGACGTATTCGCGTTTTCTACTTTTCTCCCAAGGGAAAAAGACTTTACGCGCATGCGTATTCGTAATTGTTTACTTTACTCCCAAGGAAACTGGAGTTTGGCGTCACCCTGTGGTATGAAGATGCAATTTTTCGACTAATCGTTATCGATCATGTGTATTTTTTTGCGAATCGCTCAGCAGGCTATCAAAAGCACACGTTTCATGCAGATGTTGAAAGAAGTATTGTGCGTGACAAGGGAGAAACGCGATTTTGCCTCGCGTGAAATCAGATTCAGCAAACTTCACGCTCATCGAAATCGCTTTCTTCTCTCCCTTGCCACGCAACGTACTATTTTCCGGAAATGTAAATTTTGATATTGTTGGAATATATAGTACATTTGTTCTGAGTGTCACGTGACTGCGAGAGACACCGAGAACTGTGCGACGCTCTCGCAGCCGTCCACTCACTCGAGCATGTGCTCTCGCCGCGTTTACACGTAACAATAAACTTAGCTGTAACAGACAATTATTCACTCCTTTAATCTCTTCTGGCCTCACCCAATCTTAACAGACATGATGAAATTTGAAGTAGAGAAAATACTTGTGAAAAAAACACTTTTTTTGTTAAAATTCACCAAATTTTTAAATTTCAATATTAAGGTCTAAAAATTTACAGAAATATTGGGAAGACATATACTTCTCGAAGAAAATTGCCTGGGGTGCAATAACCCCGTGTGACCACGAAGGGTTAAATAAAATTTAACGAATTTAAGGGGACCTTCCGGTCTAAAAGCCGATTTTTTTTTAATTCATTTTTCGAAGGTTCAACCTTTTAGGAATACGTGTTTAAAAGGATTCGTTGGAATTCGTAAAATTCCCGAAGTTATAGGCATTCGAGTAGCGGCAAATGCGTAAAACTTTCAACGCGGTTTTCTCGAAACAGTGTTCTCAAAACGGTGGAACCTGTATCTCCAAAAGTTATTATTCGATTCGACTGAAACTTTTTTTATTTTGAAGAATATACTTCTGGCTAGGGGGGAACCAGAAAAATTACAAAAAATTGAAAATTTATAATTTTTAAAGGTGTTGAAAGGATGAAAAATATAGAGAAAAAGTGATTTCACACTTCAAGTGTCGTTATTTTCTTAAAAATGTCATTTTTGTATTTTTTCTGATTTCCCAACTAGTCAGAAGTATATTCTTCAAAATAAAAAAAGTTTCAGTCGAATCGGATAATAACTTTTGGAGACACAGTTCCCACCGTTTGGATCAATTTTTTGACGTCTTGACTTTAACGACTCCCCAGTGCCGTCTGCAATGATTAATTATAAGACAAAAAATATATTTTTATAGTTTACGACATCCTGAATACAGTGCAACAAGTCCCATTAAATTGTATATAGTAGTTTTCCTTTAATTAATTCCTAAATATCACCTATTTTGGGGGGCTCTAGACCGGAAGGTCCCCTTAAATCCCAATTTCTAGATCGAATAAAATAAAACAATTCCTGAATTGCAATTAGAGGTCGACGAACCCAATTCTGAATGGATCCTCGAATTTGTTGCAACCCGTCAAATATATCTCGCTAAGCAGTTCCGTTCGAGACGCATCTGTCCAATAAATCCACAGTTTAATTCAATTTCCGCGTTGGTTGTATCTTGAAACTTTCGCGGGCTTATTTACCGCAGAAGAAAGAAAAAAGCGGCTGTTTAATAAAAACCCAGCGAGGGAAGGAATCTGATTACCGTAATTCCGTATCGGATACTTCTTGTTCTTTCACCGAGCGATTACAATCGAGTGCGTCGACTTATTTCTTGGAAAAGTGTCGTTATCGATCATCCAAGTAGAAAAACAGATAACCGGGGAACAATACATTACCCGGACTGCTCTCGCTGCTCCGGAAGAAAAAACGACATCCGGTTGCAAGTATATCGAGCACACATTTAGAGAACGCTGTGAATCCCTTTCTTTCTCGGAAGTAAAAGTCAATCTTTACGAACCAATTCGAGAAAGCATGACTCTTCCGAATCAGAAGAAATATATTTGTTCACAGAAATATTGTACGTGAAATCATGAAAGATCACCCACTTTAGAAATAAGCAACAGTTTGAAATTAATATACCTACTTTGGATGAGTGAATGTGAGAGATGCTGAAAATCTTCAGCGATTCGAATGATGCAGAGATTTTCTTATTCAGAGTCGCGAAACAAGTATCAGAAATTCATCTTTGTGACCGGGAATGGATTTCAAGTCATTAAATTTTCAATCTCATTTCTTTGAGGAGGATCAATAAACATTTTTTTAATTTTTTTTTCAGGAATAATTTACAGTTTTCATATCAAATTTGTATTACCTATTTTTAGTACAATGTCTTAAGAGGTTATAAAAAAATGAATACAAAAACTTGCGTAAATTTTAATATATTAATTAATCTTCTAAATTCATCACAAAAAAACAGGTCGCTGGCGGGATGTGTAACTTTAGAACGGCAGTTTTGAAATCAAATTTAATTTTTTTTTATAAACTATATGAGTGTAGTTTCCATTGCATTTATCGATTTTTTTTTATAGAAACCGGAAAATTTTAAATACACTCGAAGAACTGTCCATCTTATTTGTGGGTCTTAGAAACTTTTTCTTCTAAAGAGCACCATTTTTACAAAAATTAATTAATATATTAAAATTTATGAATATTTTCCTATTAATTTTCTTTATAGTCTCTTAAGACATTGTACTAAAGCTAGGTAATAAAAATTGTACATAAAAGCCATAAATTATTTCTGAAAAAAAAATCTTAAGAAAGGCTTATTTTTCCGGTCGTCACAGTGGTGTTCCCCCTTGAACGGTGTTGTTTCTAATGCAAGGGGGTGATTCTGTATGAAAGAATAAACTGAGGTGCTACATATTTAAATACAATCTCGAGTGAAAAGTGTAGGAAATAAAATGAAACGTGACGATATATCGATAGGAATTACACGTGGCGCGGTTAGGGCTAATCGACTGCCATTTAATATCACACGAAATGTGAGGCATTTGATATTGCTGGCATCGTGCAGAAGCGGCTCGTTTATTCTGTATTAAATTGCCCGTGCACGCTGCGCCACGAAAATGAAACATGCAATTCGATGTGCAACTGCATAAGGCAGAAAGCATGTGTTGCATCGCGATGCTTTGAGCATTCTTACCAGCGTGTATCTTCTTGGAGCAGTCTTCTCTTAACAACATGCGAGGCAAATACATTTCTCTAACAATGTTAGCATTTTGTCGTTAAATTGTGCCTCCCAGGCATGTCGAAAGAGAAACTGCCGTTGTCTATAGATTATATTACATTTTGCAAGCAAATTTATCGACACATAAGTTTACCAGCATTTCTGCTTTCGGTTTACACGTACATTACAAGATGTTTAATATCATTTTTATCACACGCTTTGCGATGTATTATTGGTCGCTCGTTATTACTGTTGTGTTGAATTTTTTTCATCGACAAAAGCTCATTTAGTAATCACATCAAGAAGAAAGATGGAATAGTAAGTTTTGAAAGAGTAGCAGTATCAGGTTTTATTTTGATACTTGTGGGTTTAGAATTTGGAACGCGATTTGTCATGAATTTAATATTTCATTTGAAAATTTGGAAAGTGATTTATCACAAACAGCGGTGTACAGAATCGTACTTAAAATATACTTCTAAGTTTATTTTCGTTTAATGTTTGGGATAATAAGATAGTAGAGATATCGAGGGACAATGCAGCCAAAGTATTTGGCCATATTAACTCTTCCTCTCAAAGCTAACGAGAAGACCATCTCTCGCTGCAGAAAGGTGAGACGGTCGAGTTATAATTTTTGTATTATTTTTGTTTATTTTTTTATTTTTATTATTATTTTATTATTATTTTTGTTTATTTAGTTTATTTATTCACTTTTGTATTCATTTGCCTTGCTAATCGCCAGTAGGTAGTTCACTTTTTCTTTGATGTGTTCTTTACTTTTTTAGCGTAAACAAATTAAATATCAATGAATCTGTAGTTGTATTCACTCATAAATAATTTTGTTTTATCCTTTGTTAATTTTCCATGATTAATTATGTGAGTGGTCTCTGCCAACGACGAAAACCATTTCTCCCGGCACCTCGGGAGAGGTGGTCAGATGTCATGACTTCAGTTTTCAACCCGATTTACATTAAATATTGTGTTAAAGCAAATATCGACCAGTTTTCCCGAATCAGCATAAAATTCTGAACATGCAGGTTTGTTCTGATAAAATAAGTAATGTCTATATTAGTTTTAATAGCCATTTTATATTAGGTCGTCCGCGACTCCCGGATTTACCCTAAGTGGTTCTGGGACTGTTAACTCGAGATTGTGCTTTCGTTTTGACTTCTCCCTTCATCTTGTTCTTCGTTTCTTCTCCTTTTTTCCAGAACCATTCGCATCCACTCCGCTCCTTCTTCTTCTCCCTTTAGTATCCCTCTGATCGTTGAATTTTCGGTTTTCAGCTCCTTACAGTCTTGTAGCATGTGACTCAGCATCTCTCTAGCCCCATTACATAGTCTGCATACTGTCTCTTTTTCTTCCTTCCAGTACTTGCTTCCCCGCTCTTCGTTCCCACATCTGAACCTTGCAATCATGCTTTGATCTCTGCCTCTGTAGTTTCCGTTTAGGTAATCTGCTCTCTGGTTATCCCTGATTTCTGTGTAATGTGCGTTGTAGGGTAAACGATACAGTAGTTGACCACCTAAGAGCTTTAGTTTAGGTAAACGCTATGGAATAAGTAACTTGAATTTTATAAACGAAGTTTCGTTATACCAGGCGGAAAGAGAAGTATCGAAGATGATTATAACACCAAAGAAACTTTCAGAACTCAGTAGTTTCGATGCTATGCTATTATAAAGAAACATAACTCAAAATTGTAGTTATTGACCGGTCGTGGCATAGTTGTTGACCGGTCCAGGTACAGTTGTTGACCACTTGCTGAATATAAAAGAAAATGGCATATTTTTTACTTTAAAATCACTTTTATTAAAACCATCCGTCAACATATTAAAATCAAAGACATATTGTCTTGGGGCAGGGTGAGTTTCATGTGCACCCTTCACGACGTATGCCGTGCACTTCGCCGCAGTCTCATTGGCTTCTCATTCGTCTTTTTTTAGCTTCTTAGATTTCTCTCTCATCTGCTCTTTCTTTTTTTCTTCTTCTTCTCTTTGCAACTGTTTGCCACTTTTTTTCTTGTTTTACTTTTTTATTTTCTTTTTTTTTCTTTCGTCAAGCGCCTTTAATCTCCGAATTATCGCACCCACCTCCGGACCAATGAAAAATCAGAAGACATCAGAGGAGCATATCGTAAACTGGAGAAACGTTAACACGTTTTCGGAACAGCAATATAATAAAAATTAACATTTTTGCATTTGCTTTAAGTATCCTATCATAACATTGCATCTTTTCTGAATGCACTACAAGTATCAAAATGCATCAAATTTTTGTCCTCTTCCTTCTTTAAGGGGTCATGCTCAGTCAGGAGGCCGAAAAAGGGGTGGTCTTTGGAAATTTTTTACTCAAAAGCTATAACACATTTCTCAAAAAATCTTTTTTCCTTTTAAGGATTGCATCTAGTACCGTGCATCGTAATTTTTTTTATTTAAAAATATTTATCAATAACTAAGTTATTGTCCATCACTCGAAGGTTCTCTAAAAAAAAGGCTTCCGCGGTGACCACTGTTGCTCGAAAGTCGATCATCTAAAATAAAAAATTCAAAAGAATTTACTTATTATATTATATTATCTAGTATTTGAACGAAGGATTTTTTTATCCGATGCTTAGTTTTCTTTTAATTGACGAAAATCAGGCACAATTTATGATAAAAATTGAAACTTTTACTTTAAACATCAGCCATTTTTTCCCAAATCAATATTTCGAAAAATCCTTCGTTCAAATACTAGATAATATAATATAATACGTAAATTCTTTTGAATTTTTTATTTTAGATGATCGACTTTCGAGCAGCAGTGGTCACCGCAGAAGCCTTTTTTTTAGAGAACCTTCGAGTGATGGACAATAACTTAGTTATTGATAAATATTTTTAAATAAAAAAATTACGATGCACGGTACTAGATGCAATCCTTAAAAGGAAAAAAGATTTTTTGAGAAATGTGTTACAGCTTTTGAGTAAAAAATTTCCAAAGACCACCCTTTTTTTCGGCCTCCTGACTGAGCATGACCCCTTAATACATATTAAATACCTGCTAATGTTTATCCCGTAACCGAGTAACATTGGCACATCATATATAAATAGCACTAAAAAGATAAAGTTTTACCACATCTGAACTTACACTAACACTTGAATTTGTTTCTGTTTATATTCAATGCACGCTATTTTATATATTTTTTTATTTATTTTTTTTAATTAACATTTCTAAATTTGGTTTAGGTATCCTATTATAACATTGCATCGTTTGTGATTGTACTACAAGTGTGAAAATGCATCAAATTTTTTCCCTTTTCCCTTTTAATTGATGTTAAGTAAATGCCAATGTTACCCCGTACCTACTGCCAATATTCCCCGAGTTAACGGTACCCGAAACCATATAAAAGCAGGGCACATTGCCCCGTGCCTCCAAAGATCTAAATCAATTTTCATCGCGGTCTTTCAGCACGAAAATTACAAGTGGTCAATAACTGTATTACTGTGCATTCGTCGAACCAGTTATTGAACACCCCCCGAAATGCAACATAATCACGTTCGACACGACTGGACGTATGACGAATGTTAACATTGGGACCTTGTCACCTACTTTGATCAATGGCATTCACGGCAAACAAAACTGAACAATGATTGTACAGTCATTAAAGAAGTTGCCGCTCTAAAGATGCCCGCTAAGCCCTTACCTTCTTTGAGAGTTGAAATTACGCGTTTTTCTTTCCGACGATCTCACGGCGGAACGCTTGTACTGAAATCATCGATTGTTGGTTAAAACGAAAGGTAGGACTGTCTTTTCTGATCAAAGTACATCATTGATGCAGAAACGCGCAGGTTCATTAGACTATGGCGGCAGAAATTTGAAGTGGTCAACTTCTGTGCCTGGTCAATAACTGTATCGTTTACCCTATCTGCCTCCTAGTATTCTGTCGTATTGCCATTGAACCTGCTCTGCCCTGTCTCTTTGCACTAGTTCCTCAGCAAACTCTCTTCCTCTCCTTCTTTCTACTTCCATTTCTTGGATATCCATCATTTTTTGCCTGTTGTAGGTACGCGTCTCTCATTTCCTCCCATTTCGACTTTTTCTCTGCTTGCTTCGCGTCTATATCCCCCGAGCATTCTTGTACTATTTTATTCTTATTCAGCCGTTTCGCTTTCTCCTCATATTTTATGGCTCTTGTCCCCGCTTCTATCCTTACTCTGTCCGTTTTTGTTTCCTCCAAAATTAGATATGCTGGTGTATCGAAGTCCAAACCAAAAGTCCACCTTATGTATTTCTCCTGTATTTTCTCCACCTTTTCTGCTTCCATCCATCCCCAAATTTCTGACGCGTACAGCAAGATACTTTTCACTATGCTTCTGAATACTCTCATTCTTCTCTCAAAATTGTTCTTGAACGTTCTTTGTCCTATTCCCCATATCTGCGCCATTGCTATTCTTGCTTTCTTTATGACTTCCTTTATATGCACCTCTCTGCCCCCATTTTTCTGGAAATTATACCCTAAGTATTTGAACTCCTTTACTTCTTCCAGACTGTGCCCCTGCCAGCCCCATTCTTCTCCCTTCTTCTTTCCTATTCCTTTATGGAAAATCAGCACTTTTTATTTCTCTGCGTTCAGTTGCAACCCTTTCCTTTCAAGGTATTTTCCGAATCTTCGTATCATGTCCTTAAGATCCTTTGGTTCATTTGCTAGTAACGCTATATCGTCCGCATATGCTACAGTCCAGATTTTTTTTTCCTACTCTAACTCCTCCTGCTTGGTTTTTCCTCATGGTTTCCTCCAAATCCGCTACATATATTGTAAATAACGTTGGACTCAGTGGGCATCCCTGTCTTACCCCTTTCGTTGCCCAGAAGTGATATAGCACTGAAATGCACGTATTTTTTTAGCAACGAGCTATAATTGTTTTGTTTTGAGTAGTATTTTACTTTCCAGTAGTATTTCCCTGAAATAAGTCGGACGGGTTACCGGACGCTTGCGTGACACAGATGGATTGCAAACGGTTAATCTGATTCTGATGACTTTTCTTTTGAACATGCTGCGCAGAAATTTCTACAGACGGTACCTGTATTTTTAGAAAGTGGGTAAAATAAGGGATACATTCGTATACTTAATATTAAACAGTTCCTAATTTAAAACATTTTCACGGCTGCTCTTCTATCGTCTTTATTAATTTTATGGTGCAGAACACTTCTTTCCACGTTTGTATATCAATCTTTTAACCACGAAACCTCGATTTTGCCACGATTATCAACATATCAGACATCTACAAACATAGATACTTTGTTGTGTACAATTAAGTCTGCGTTACTGCGCAGGAATAAGTGGATAGAGACTGATACTAAAAATCTTTTTTTTTTAGATTATTAAATGCATTAAAAATTTGCAAAAAATTTTAACACATAAACGACAACATCACTTGTTTCGATTATAATTTTTCAATAAACATAGAGACATCTTTGAATAATATATAAGTACAATTTTTTTCCAAATTTTCTTGAATAGCAGATATGGCGATCGAGAGCATTAAATAAAACTAAGTTGTCTATCGGCCGACGTTCAATTTTTTTTCAATTAGTTGAGAAATAACAAAATAGCTACACTTCGAAGCAAAAAGCTCAGTTTCGTGTGCAAGAAAATGGACCTTTATTTACGCACAAGTTAGGTAAATATTAAAATATTGAAAAAATTGAACGTCAGCTGATAAAAAGTGCATTTGTCACTTAGAAATAATTTCCCAAAGATACGGTATTTCTTGACCTGGCCAAGGTGATCTAACCCCTTAACACACACAAATTCTGTCAAGTAATGGTCAAAAGAAAGTTTAAACTGTGAATAGTAACGAAAATAAGATAATTCCATCAGTAAGAATTTATATCTTATTTATGTCCCATAAATTGGGGGACTTCCTATGATATGCCAGTGACACCAACATAACACATAAAGCCTAGATTAAGTGTATTATGTAGATACGCAGGGGAGAGGACCTATAAAAGGGACAATTTTGTTTAGCGCCCATTTCTGACAATATCATTATAGGTATTTAAAAAACATTAATACAAAGTATATTTTTGGCCTTCAATAAAAATATATTGCAAACTAATTAATAATAACAGAAAATAACAAAATCTTCGATTTTCAAATAAGTCGAAAATGTCCCTTTCACGATTAGGTAGTCTTAGGAGCACTCTCCGGTCAAACCCCTTAAAAAATAGGTGATCTTTATGAATTTTTTACTAGAAGGGATTATAACATATCCTAAAAAATATTTTTGGCATTAATTGATACACTCGTTAAGGTACAAAAATAAATTTTGTTTCATGTTTTCGGTCTTGATGCATTTTCTAGGTGGCGCTTAGTGCAGGCGCTGCCAAAAAGAGATGCCAAAACGGTAACCACGAAATTTACTCACAGGATCGTCCATACTCAAAAATTCAAACAATTTCTTAAAATCTATTTCAACAGCTATCGCAGCACTCCTTGCTGGGGCAAAAAGGACCAAAACTACGATGATGGTACACATTTGAACGAAGTAGTGAAAAAAAGCGGGTAATTTTCCGCACAAATATGCAGATAAAAAAAAACCCGTGTTTCAAAATATCATTTTATACGGTGCTGCGATAGCGAGTCCAATGACGAATCAAATGCCTCAAGGTTTTTTTGAATCCTTTCACTAGTTCTTCTGAAATCGTGGTTACCGTTTCGAAATATCGTGTTTCGAGAAAAGCGCGTTCAAAGTGTTCTATCGGCTCATACCTGCGTTCGGAGTTTGAATTAGTTATGTTACGAATTTTGGTATGAAACTCGGCATGCTCGGGATGTTATAGTACAAAAAAATATATATACAAAATAATCGATTTCCTGAAAAATTTTAACCGGAGGGTCCCCTTAAGGAGACCTTCCGGTCTAGAGCCCAAAAAAAAGGTGATATTTAGGAATTAATTAAAGGAAATCTACTATATACAATTTAATGGAACTTTTTGCATTGTATTAAGGATGTCTTATATTATAAAAATATATTTTTTGTTTTATAATTAATCATTGCAGACAGCACTGGGGAGTCGTTAAAGTCAAGGCGTCAAAAAATTGATCCAAATGGTGGGAACTGTATCTCCAAAAGTTATTATCCGATTCGACTGAAACTTCTTTTATTTTGAAGAATATACTTCTGGCTAGGGAGGGGGAAACCAGAAAAAATTACAAAAATTACCTTTTTTTTTTTTAGAAAATAACGACACTTAAAGTTTGAAATCAATTTTTCCCTATATTTTTCATCCTTTCAACGCCTTTGAAAATTATAAATTTTCAATTTTTTGTTATTTTTTCTGGTATTCCTCCTAGCCAGAAGTATATTCTTCATAATAAAAAAAAGTATCAGTCGAATCGGATAATAACTTTTGGAGATACAGGTCCCACCGTTTTGAGAACACTGTTTTGAGAAAACCGCGTTGAAAGTTTTACGTGGGCGCCGAGTGGCCGGTTGTTGTCCATGCATTTGCCGCTACTCAAATGCCTATAACTTCGGGAATTTTACGAATTTCAACAAATCCTTTCAAACACGTATTCCTAAAAGGTTGAACATTCGAAAAATGAAATAAAAAAAAATCGGCTTTTAGACTGGAAGGTCCCCTTAAATGATATATAGGTACTTCTTGTCATGCTTCTTTCTTAGTAATAATGCAATCAACATTGAATGTCTTATAAAACCCAATTCCTGCCACGATTTCTCCAGCATGATACAAATTGGTACCTACCCTGTAAATAACACCTGAAAAAAAACTTTCCATCTTCTCGCTTCCCATTCTCGAATCTACAAAAAAGAAGAAAAAACGTGCGCACATATTTCAACCAAAAAACAATGCACGCACCGATGTCGCGATTACGAAAATTATTCAACGGAGTCAGCGAAGGGGCGGCTAATGGATTCGCATAAATAAACATGCACAAACCGCAGAGAGCCAGAGAGAAAGCAAGAGGAATGGGGTGGAGGGGGGGGGGGGGCACGCGAATGTTGCCCCGCAGAAAAATGTCCCAAAAATCCGAGGATTACGTATCGAGCTGAAAAAAATTCATAAATAATACATCGCGAACGGTAACGAAATAATTTAACACGAGGCATTAAACGTGAAACACAATACGCTCACTCGAATGCTATTCCATTTCCGAAACAACGCACCGACATATCGATCCCCGCGTATTATATTTCCCCCCAGTTTCTGTTTTACGTGTATCGCGTGTAACGGAGCAGTACTCCGGTTACAAAAGGAAAAAAAAACGCCCCTTCCGTTCCCGGTTTTCCTCGTTTTTCTGTGTATGTGTACTGTGTGCGCGCGTGTTTTTTTTTTTTTGCTAAACCATTTTAATTAATCACAGTTGCGCAGCTGATTTTTTCCGTGCCCCTCATGCCGCGACATCCTCGTACACCGGGCGAAACTTTTCTCGCTTCTTGTTCCCCTGTCCGGCCATTCTTTATCAAGTACGTCCCCGGCTGGCAAATGAACGTCGTGTCGCGAAATTGCTGCGAGCAAGATATGCAAATTCGTTCCAGGTCTCTCCTTTTTTCATGTGCATCGTATCTGTTTCAGGCGGCGCTTTCCGACCCGAATTCGCTGGCCCCATCACGAATCTAACGGTGCCGCTCGGAAGGGACGCGACTTTCACGTGTCTGGTCAAACATTTGGGGGGCTACAGGGTAAGTTTCCCTTATGAAAATTCATCGTATGCTGACGCATGTGATTCCCTTGTGCCGGGGAGACATGGCACGTGTACTACGAAGGGGTTCCTTTTTTTTCATACGTACGAGATGCCGCGGCGGGAGTTGATGGTGGTGATTAAGGGTACAATGTATTCGTTAGTATGATTGGATTTTCTATTAATTTGTTTGGTAGCTTTTGTTCTTTTAAAAAAATTATTTAGACTCGCACTTATTTTCACACCCTCAAAACTCACACGGGGATCTGATGTACCTGAAACTTCCTTGGCTGTTCTTATTCAATTATTTTCAAATATCGAGTTAGTTTGTACTATTAGGGTGGCCCTTCTTTATACGACTCGAATTTTTTTCGTATTTCTCTGCTCCCCCCCCCCCCCCCCTCTCCCCAGAATGATTCCATTTCATAAGAAAATAATCCTTGAAAAAGTTTATTGCAATCGGACAACTGGAAGGGATGCCGAGCAGAACCTTAAAATTTAGAATTCATCAATGGTTTGGATTTAACTCGATGGGACGCGCACGCCAATATGCAACACACGTCGCTATCGGGTCAAAAATACCCAAAATTGAAAACCACGGTTTCAGAATATTTTTTTAACTTTATTATTTTTATGTTAAAGTACAGTGTTTTAAGAAGCAAACAAAATTTAAGAAATATTTCAAAATCTTTATTAAAGTTCTTTAAAAAATTGTAACAAAAACTCAAACAGTCTTCTTAATTTTTACTTACAAGGAGAGTATTTTAGGTGTCCGACTCCGATCATTTTGATTTTTGGATATGTTATAGAGGACCGAAAAATAAGAAATACGTGTTTTTTTATTTTTCCCCGTTTTCATATTTGGGGGGTGAAAACTTCGTTCAAAGTTAGGGTTGAAAAATCATTTTTGTGGAATATCTCGAGAACTATTACAGATAGGGGAATAGTGTCAATGAACGAATTTTGTGTCTTTGAATGCGAAATATGACTGACTCACCAGATTTTCAAAATACAAATTCTGATTTATCCGTACTTTCGGTTCGGCTGTGAAGTATGAGAAAATAAATTTGCATGAATATAGATGAAGATTTACAAGAATTATTAACAAAAAATAACAATTTTTTATGTATTATTTAAGCAAATGGACTTTTTGAAAATCTGGTGAGTCAGTCATATTTCGCACTCAAAGACACAAAATTCGTCCATTGACACTATTCCCCTATCTCTAATAGTTCTCGAGATATTCCACAAAAATGATTTTTCAACCCTAACTTTGAACGAAGTTTTCACCCCCCAAATATGAAAACGGGGAAAAATAAAAAAACACGTATTTCTTATTTTTCGATCCTCTATAAGATATCCAAAAATCAAATTGATCGGAGGCGGACACCTAAAATACTCTCCTTGTTAGTTATAAAATCGAATAACAAAAATTAGTCTTCTTTCTTTAGTAACAATATCAAATTGAGATCGATGTCAAAAGTAGATGCTATGAACTTATCAACGAACGCAAAGAAAACAATTCGTAACAACTTTTATAAAACAATACTCAGAATTTTCCTAAAGTACATACATACTTAGAATCATCAGTTTACATAGTGTTAGTGAAGGTTTTGGTCTTTTATTGCACTTGGTCGGTTATTCCCCCGCCGAAAGTTACCTAGAACGGCACGGCACAGGATTGCGCGAGAGAAAAGATATTTTCGTAACTCGTGCCTCTGTCGTAAATTTTACCCAGTAGCGCCTCCCACCAAGTTAAAGAATTTCTCAAAAATGGTAAGCCCTATCGAAATTTGGTTCAAATAATATTAATAGAGCATTCAATTCTCTACAATTACTGTATATATCATTTTTTTGTGCTTCCAACCATTTTTTAGAAAATAGCGTTTGAATATGGAGAGGTCCGCACCACGCGCGTACCAAAATTTAAACTTTGAAGTTCGTTTCTACGAGAAAAGTTATTAACAAGCGAGGAAAAGACATCCATTGATGCTCATATGGATATGGGATGTTCTAATCGCACAATTGCAAAGAAATCAAGAGATTACGCTCTCTTATAAATAATTACATGTTTATTACGTTGTATTGGGGCAGTGCAAACGTTCGTTCGCTTTATTGAACCAGACCTTATTAAAAGTACAAATATATTACATATGCTTTGTTTCGATTACTGTCTCGTCCAGAGTTCGTAATTCGAATTATTTTTTATACCAGAGTTAATCAACTTTTTTCTATTGCTTATTCATATCTTTTAAGTTTGTGGTAGAACGGAATGATTCAGTTGAAATGGATGTCGAGAAGTATTATTCCCACTGCGGAAGGTAATCCTATTTTTGTTTCTTATTATCGAATCTGTTTGATATGACAGGGAAATAAGTCAGTGGTACACGACATTGCACTTAATTTAACTACTACACTGTCCTTCGGTGTCTTATTATTCTCCAGCAATTGTGTTGGACAGCAAACAGAATGCAACAACGTGAAATACGTGTTACGATTCACAATGGGGGGAAAAACAGTACGAGTGTTACAACCAGCGGTTGTACACGGTCACGTTTTAAATTGAAGGTAAAAAAGCTTGTCTGAAGGAGAGAATGCTGAGAATCGATGAATGCTGACAATTTTTATATGACTAAAACAAATGTTTTCATTGTCAATGGACGGCAGCACGATGTTATTTACCAATCAAGTAGATTTGAATGTATCATTTTCCTTTATTTATTATTTAGTTATATTTTAATGCTATATTTCTTCTTTTAAAACTCTATTCTATTTAGTTAGTGTGTTAGTACTTTTACATTACATTTATCATTAACGTTGTAACGAACAATTAATTATTTACAGCAAGTATTATGGTTATTCATTAAATGGTCGTTAATAATTAATTGCAATTGTAATTAAGAAAAATTTTATACATACAAATTCGAAATGAGTTTCGACATTTCTACAGAGGTATGAAAATATCTCTGTCATATTTAAATGTCAACATTTTTGTAAAATATTTTAAAATTGAAACACTATAATATTATAAAGTAACAGGGTGGGTCATCGGAGCGTAGTATTTCAAATAACTCCCGAATTTGTAATATTAAGAAAAAAGTATCAAAAGGAGGATATATTCTGCTGAAGAGAGAGGGGAGAGCGGGGACGAACGTAACACTTTTTACATTTGGCCTAGCTGCCAATTACCTCTTACAGATATAAAAACGAAAATTATGCCTTAAGATAGTGTTTCTTGATCTATCATTTGACCAGAAATTCAGCCTTCCATGACAAGTAGTCAAAGAGTTATGGCAATTTTCCGCAGTGGCTGTCATTGTTACTTTTGTCCTGCAGGGGTAGGACGAAAGTAACATACCATGGGGACGAAAGTAATACTAATTATTTTGAGAAGAATTAAGTAACAACACTTCTTCCAAAGCAAAATAGGATTTTTTATTATCAGAAACGATAGAAACAAACATTTAAATAAACATATTTTAAGTAGGTAACGATAAAAAAGCTTAATAAGGCTTCAAACATTTCTTTGATACTGTGTATTTGATTTAATATGGAATCTCGTGTAACGGCTCCAAAAGTAACTAATATTTATGATTTTTTTATGAAAACTATTGTTAATATTAGATTCAACTACTCCTCGTAGTGACGTGTTAGTTTTGTCCCCAGCCATGTTTTTCAGCATAGAACTGTTATAACGTACGAACTATACAAGACTTATTGAAATAAAATACAGGAACTTATAAAGACATTATTTAAGAACGCTCTAACAAATAATTGGATCAATGTCTATAGTTTAAATATGAATATTAACAAAAAACCAACAGACGAGACACTTATCTGAATGATCGAAATAACGAAATCAGCTTGCCCACGGTATACGAATCGTCGCATTGCTTAGCGTCACTCCGTGAAAGAAAAGAAACACTAAACACGCGTAACTATATAAAGCAAACGTTTTGGAAACTTTTCTAGAAGGCGGGAGAAGGCGTGTTACTTTCATGACGCCGTTACGTTTGTCCCCGCTCTCCCCTACAAAATTATGGGATTCATGAAAAATTCGTTTCAAATGTCCAGTGTACCCTATTAAATAAAACTCACCCCCTTTGATTTTTTCCCTCATATTTCAGTTTCTCCCTTTCACAGTGAGAAGGGTGGGCAATATATCTACCAAGTAAAGTTTCACATTAAAGGCACTCCACGGGCATAACATCAAAAAATTTTTTTTTGCATATTTTTATCCCACAAAATCTCAAGAATGACAAGGTAAAATTTTAGAACGAAATTCCTGACGGTACAGATTTTACAGGCAGTTCAGGGGGGTCAACAGTGTGGCGGCCTTAAAAATAGGTGTTTTTTGAAGATGGATTGTTACGCAGGCATAAAAGATAGAAATTTGATTTTTCTTTTAATTAATAATACATTTATTGATCTAAAAAAAGAATCAATTTTTGTTTTAATCGAATAAACGCATGGAAAATAGGGCGCTCATTGGCAAGTCCCCATCACTAGACGAACTCATTTTTTGACGCACTATCGCCACGATAACAAATGCAATTCTTGACCGAATCTAAAAATTCAAACGGGATTCTACTCGTAATTACACTGGCTTTCGCGCTGCCCTCTATTGCGAATTTTCATACATTCAATTTTTTTTACGAAACGTTTTTGTGCGAAGAAACCCATGTTTCGGTACCCTATCGTTTAAACAAATGGCAATCATCGCCCAGTTGTTTCATAAGACTGCCCGAGGGTAGAGCGACAACCACACAAGTGTAATTAAGGAATATTTTTGGGTTTTTGATTTTGGATGATCTTGTCTAAAGTTATCGTGGCGAGAGTGGAGGCCAGTTTTTTTTTACAACGATGCAGCACGCAATGCATATCAGAGGCAGGGGTGGGCAAAAATGAAATAAAAAAATCGTTTTATATTCTACATTTGTAGCAGAATAAAGTGCAAAAAGTTTTAGACCCATGCATTGTATACTTTTTTCTAGAAAAAATTTGCGCGATTTGACCGGGGAGTGCCCTTAATATAACATAATTAATTTCCCTTTCGAATTCACATTTCATACAAATAATGAAAGAGCCATTTGAGATACTAAGCTTCCAATGACTCACCCCGTACAATCGAACACATCGCATTGAACAGGTCTCCCACGGAGAACGAATCCAGTAAGAAATTATTCGAAGACGCCACCACAGAGAGCAGTCGGTCTGAAAAAGACGCGGTCGAGCAACGGTGCAGGTCAAAATTTCGATGTCCTTTACCGAGCTCGGTAGAACTGCTTCCTCGACAAAAGCGATTTCTCGAATAACCTATTCCAATTCGCAAGCACTCTTCTTGATTCGATATCCACCTTCCTGCCTCGCACCCGTGTTTGAACACAAAAATAGAACCGTTTCCCCTGTCATATTAGATTTCACATACGCGGCCATGAAGACAATTTCATTACGCCGCCAGAGGGGCAGAGGGGGTGGTTACGACGGGACGAATAACAATTTAAAAAATCCCAAGTTTCCGCTTTAATGATGCCCAGGAGAACGGCGCAAATTTAATTACGCTTTTATCCGTGTCGCGACCACGCGAGATTATCCTTCGGGCGCATTAACATTTTTCTTCGCAGGGGCGGGAGGGTGGCGCTACCCCCTTTAAATCACATTACTGGCTCACCTGCTGCGCCGCGTAGACGCTCTCTGATTATGACGTAACCAGTTGCTTGAAACCGTGCAAGTTTATCTGCTTTGACCGGGGACGGGGCTTTGATCTAAATCCTCGAGCGGAGCGCCAGCTATCCTTCCGCTGCTGAGCATAAGTTCGCGCTCGAGCGGGGAATATAGGAGCTGAATCGCTTCGAAGATTGTTCAGAGAGCTAATCGTTTCTCGTGGCGGGCAGAGGTCACAGCGGTGTATCGATTTCAGAGAGTATCTTTGGGGTAGGTTCCAGATCGAGTCTTTTATATCCTTCGGATTGCGAGTTAGCTTTACATTAGCGAAGACAGATGTTCCAAAGGTCAGGTTTACTTTGCCGCTTGAGCTGGGTAATCCTTGAAGTAGGTCTGAGGCAGGGCACTAATGAGCGAGGCTTTGTAGAATTCGTCGTATGTGAAAATTCGTGAGCTTGTCTTGTGAAACTTTGTTTGGGGGGCTGAAAAGTCTTTTATGATACCTTCGAGCTGGAGGAAGTAAATACTGTGAGATTGATGACGTGAATTACAATGAGGTGGAAGAGCTTTTGTAGGTAATTCCAGGTATCTTGCTTCGTAGTGATAGTAGACGTGGGCAATTGTTTGGGGAACGATATGTGAAGGGGGGAATTTTAATAATAGGAGTTGTGCTCTGGTAGAATCGCGATGAGTTGTACAAAAAAGTTTGAGTCATAATATAATATTACCCATTTTGTTAGCTCAAAGTATATACTAATGTTTCTTGTTTGAATTGACTGTGGCACGCTTTCACTTTATTAACCTTATTCATTTTGAATACAGTGGAACTGTATTTGATTAGAATGTGTCAAAGTTACAGGGCTAGAGAAAATAGATTTTTGAAATAGATAAATAAAAATGAATACTTTTATTTCGTCGAGTGATACCGGATTTGACAAATAAAATTTTCTTTGAAATAATAATTACTTAAAGAAATAGTATGTCAAATATTTATTTTAATACTAACTCATACAGATACTATTGTGAAATGAGTTTGACGCATATGAAATTAATATTTCAAATAATAATATTTCGAAAAATACCTAGTATTTCAAATAATATTTCACGTAATGACTGACTGACTCACAACACAAACAATGTGTGTAAACGTACACACCTGCGTTCAGAAATACTTAAAAGAAATATTTACTCGAATATATGTAATCTTAAGAAGGTAGCGAGAGACATTTGGGAGATCTGTTTGGTTTTGAAATTTGTATCTCCCGTTTTCGATCCCCTGTTTCCTATATTCGAATCCGAGTGTAAATAGTAAATAGTATTTGCTCATGATTTAAGGGGTTATACCTAGTCAGGCGGCCGAAAAGAGGCGAATGTTTGAGATTTTTTTTTGAAAAAGCGGAAACATATATTTTTACAGAACTTTTTGCACTTAAAAGAGCAACATTTAAAGAACATTTGGTAATTTTTTCTTAGAAAAATATTTACGGCTATAATAAAATTACATCGAAGAAGCCTTTTTTTAGAAGTTGTTTTGGGGTGAGTCTTTGCTATTCGGAACCATATTATCTAATATCGAAAACCAAAAAAGATTTCGTTAGTATATTAATGTGTCCTCTGATTAACGGAGGAAATTTCCGAAATATTACTTTAAAACAAAATGCCAGCTATTTAAAGTTGAAATCCTGATTTTTCCGCGTGATATTTGCACAAAAAATCAGGATTTCAACTTCACATAGCCGCCATTTTGTTTTAAATGAATATTTCGGAAATTCCCTCCGTTAATTCATTACTATACTAACGAAATCTTTTTTGTTTTTTGATTTTGGATAATCTGGTCCCGAATGACAGTGCTCACCGTAAAACTAAATTTTAAAAAAGGTTTCTTGAATATCGATTGTTATTTTATTATAAACGTAAATATTTTTCGAAATAATTTCCAAATGTTCTTTAAATGTAGCTCTTTTAAGTGCAAAAAGTTCTGTAAAAATATATGCTTCGGCTTTTTCAAAAAAAAATTCACAAACATTAAACTCTTTCCGGCCGCCTGACTAGATATAACCCTTTAACCATTCAAACGAAATAGTATTTTCAATCAGTATATTTGCTTATGGAAATATTTCAGTTTTTAGTATTTTGTGTCGAACTATTTCCAATTTTCCCCAGCCCTGGAAATTTATCTTTTCGGACGATTATGTGTCAAATACTACTTGCGTTGCAATTTCTCACCCCTGTTCTTATCACGACTAATTATTACAGTTTTAGCAATACAGTCTGGTCACATATTCTCGTATTTGTCTGAAGATAATTTCGTAATAACTTGCTCCAAATAAGTCTCTTAATTACTGAAATACAAGGACACAGACTAAGGTGGAAGGATAAACAATGCAATAATTTGTCTCCTCGAGCTAAAATAATTTTACGGAATTCAAATACTGCTTTGGTAACCCTCACGATATAAATACGCATCTATTAAAATCGAATCGGAGCTTTAACTATCTTTACATATTTATAATTTAGATTTCCTCTATCTATGTTCCCATGAAATATTTATTCCCCTTACCGATTAACTATAATTGATCTTTCACCTCAAGAACTTCAAATTATCAGCTACATATTTTTATTTACTGCAATATTAATATCATCTTCATTTCCTTATAACTGACTGCACCAAAACAAATTCCAAGCAACGTGATTGGATCGTAAAAAAAATGCAATCTACACCATCTCTAAAAACAAATAATTTCCTACTTAATTTAACCTCACGGAGTCCACTTTCTCCGCAGAAAGTGTTACAAAAAATTCCTTGATAAAATCCAACTACCAAATACATACCTATACCTGATTCAACGTTGTCCGTTGGCTGTTATTAAATGAACAAAATTATCGCCGGTTTTACCATAACCGTGGCTTTATATCCCTCATATTACCAACATTTAATACCTTTGCTTTCAATTATGAATGGAACGACTGGGTGAATGAATTCGTGTTTGCTCGGATGAAATGAAAATAGCCCTCCTACCGTAATTTCCATTATGCTTACGGGGAAATTTAATGGTTTAGTGTAACAGCGCCGTAACACGTGTTTCAATTTCAGCGGTGCTCAAGAGAAAAGAAAGAAAGGAAAAGGGTACCCGAAGCAACGATGAAAATTCAAAAGCGTGTCCTCAGAAGAGGGTGGGGGTGGGGGGTGGCAGGAAGAGTTGTGTTGTAATAAGCCCGCTTGCTCTCGTTAAGATCGCTTTGGCACAGCTATAAAGAGATAAATAATCTGGTTACGAGCGTCTAATGACATTACGCTAGAGTAAAGTGGTAACGAGCGACTGCTGCTAATTTTTCATTTAAAGTTTAAAATGCTGGGACAGCTGGCCCGACGACGCGAATCAACCGTGGATTCGCAATCTCCGACGGATTATATCGCAATTCCGTGCCTCTTGTCTCCATAAATCTTCGACCATTGTGCCAATTGCGCGGCTAATGAGCACCGTAGGATGCAAAGTATTGGTATAATTGTTGGATGGCTCAACGGTTTATGCATAATGCGACATAAATGGGCTTGTATGTTTAATGATCATTGTGGAAGTGAATGCCCGTCGGGGAAATAAGGGCGATGACATTTCATCGATATTGTATAATAACTGGGACCATTAGGGAAATTTTAATTGACAAGTTTTTAAGGAATATTCTGAATTTGGAGGAGACGCAATATTTGTAATAATTCGCAATAAGGCACTTTATTAATTTGTAATGATTTCTGTGAATTCTGCAGTTTACCTTAAATTAAATGTTTTTTTTCTGTACTTTTATATTCATTTTTAAGGATTTATACAGTATGTATATGGGACTGTTAAGAGATTGTTACACAGAAAAATTAACCCTTAACTGGTGACGGCCCACTTTGTGACATAAAAGGTGACGAGGATTGCTCCTCTTTAATAATTTAAAAATAAATCTATATTTATTTTCAACATATACTGGAATTAATTAGCTGTTTGAAAAGATACTTTTGCATGTTTTATGCAAATGTTTTATTATTCTGCAGGAGTCTTCCAGAAGGGTAAAATGTATCGATTTTACACTAGTAACTTGACTCAAATTTTGTTACAGATGTAAATATTTATTTATTGGCGTTCAATACTTAATATTTAATTAAATTTGTTAGAGATTACAGCACAACAATCTGATGTTGCGAACTTGTAGCAAACTTTCAATTAGCAAAGGAAGAAGATTAAGGGATTATTCTACTTTGAACCGCCGAAAAATTAAGCTAGTTTTAAAGATATTTTTCTCAGTAAATGCAACATATAATGAAATAAATCTTTTGGGTATTTATTAAGCTACTCTTACATTAGGTACGCAAAAAAGATTAAAAAGAATTTTTGCAATTTGTTTTAATTGAATTTTTACCGTGTGAATATGGCACCTAAAAAGGGGGTATGTTCATGGCGTAGATGATTTCCCGGCTCAGGCTTATACGAAATAAAAAATTCCGAAAGATTCTTAATCTGTATGAGTGTTGCTATAGTCCCTAGCTCAATTAACAATTTTTGTTGAAAAGTAACAAAATGGCGCCGGTTTGAAAAAACAAGTTTGACAAAACACCCAAAACGAGAACGTTGCATGAGAAGAATCTCAGTTATCTCTCGAAAAAAAAATGTTAATTGAGCTAGATTAAGAATCATTTGGAATTTTTTGTTTCGGATAAGCCTGAGCCAGGAAATCACTTACGCTGACGCTGTAAGAAAACCATTAAAACAAATTAAAAAAATTCTTTTTATTTTGTTTCTATAATATAAGAGTAGCTTAATAAATACCAAAAAGATTGATTTCGTTATATGTTATATTTACTGAGAAAGAAGTCTTTACAAATAGCTTCATTTTTCGGCCGATCAGAGTAGAATGACCCTTTAAAAAAGTTACGCGCCTTTACCTTAGTTTCTTAATTTCTCCATCGAAAGATATCGAACGTTAGAAACGGTACATACTTTTAATTCATTGTTTTTCTCTCACTTATGTACTTAGCTGGCTAAGGAAACCCCTAAGAAATTGTTCTTTACTGTAGATCATAAACCAGATAAAACTTTAATTACCCTTGTACGTACTATAATCTTTATTAATTGTAAGTTCCTCGAGGATAAGAAAACCATTTTTATCATAAATATCCATTCACTTTTATCGGCACTATTCATACCTTCCTTATTTTATTAAAGCTTAAGACTGTAACATTGAGCTTATGAAAAATTCATTCAGAATATTCGTTAACCCTCTAACGCCCAGACCCTTGAATCGTTATTTTTCAAAATTGTGAGACTGATACATATGTTGTATCTTGGTATTTTGAAATGAAAAATAGAAATTTTTTAATTTTTTAATTTTTATTTTTTATAATAATCCACAATAATTTTTTAAGAGAATGTTTGATTTTCTGAACTGAAAACATTGAAATCTATTTTACCATCACGAAAACTACGGATGGTTGCTAACAAAAGTTACATATAATCAGGCGATAGAATTTTACGCTCTTTTAAAATGAGTGTTGCACCGGTGCAACTCTGGGAGTTAGAGGGTTAATGCAATTCTTCAAGTGACTAATAACATACTTCTCGAAATTCCTTCAATTTAACCGTTCTGGAGCTAAAAAATATTACACGAAGGTCGAGAAATTTTCTTAAAACAATTTATATTCTCAACAGAATACTCTATATAGCATAATCTCAACAAAGCCTTCTCAATAAAAAGAAAACTGACACAACTGTGAACAACACCCACAATGTACACACCACAATCTGCCCATCCATATTAAAAATGAATTGCAAATTAACTACACTCACATGTCAATTCATTCCTTTCGACTAAAACCATAAGCAAAAGCTCCACTACTCCTTTTTTATCGCGTCTCGGGTGTTGCCACCCCCACTTAAATAAAAGTTCCCCCACTCCAGCGCTCAAAGACGAAAACAAAGTCGTCGCTACTCAACGAAATTCTAACTTCTACAAATCTAAACCACAATGCAGCCTCGCAAATCACACGGTTATCCTGAAGGGTCGCAACAGCCCCGCAAATACCTATTCTTCCTAAATCCACCCTAAATCGCGATAACACTAATCGTCCCAGACATATTCTCAGTCGATCCAGCTGCTAGGAATAAATTTCAATTACACCTTTCAGGATGCAAGAGCCACTCTCCGAAAACAATTTCGAACACCATTACGACATTCCTCGAGCACGCTCGGCAGCCCCTTTTCTATTAATACAAGCGTTTCCCGAGGCCCGGCAGCGTGCTTCTGCGACTTCGCGAGATTTGGAATATTCCAAGGAAAATGCAAATATCATCCCAAGTTTGGCCAAGGAGATAGAAGACGCGTACGAGCCGCTTACACGTGCTCCCTCTCCCCCCCCCCAACCCCCAACCCCAAGCGCGACCCAGCTATTCAGGCTTGTTTGTATTCCGTATTCGACCTGTCTATAGGGAAATTGCGGTGTTCTCGACGTTGAAATCTATGAACACGTACCTGCCCTCTGATCGTTTTCACCGGCCTCGTATGCTGCCGTCTCATTAACCCTTTCGATCTGACCGGGGGACCTTGCGCCTTAGCGGGGTGGGGGAGGGGGTTCAGCACTGCGCGGCTGTAGCAAATTACTTACTAAATTGAATCAGTCGCTTCGAAAGGCCACTGGGGGTAGGTACTGGAAATTTCGAAGTTTGGAAATTCTTGACATACTGGAGACCATATGCGGATATTCTCTGATTGAAAAATGTATATTGAATTAGGTATGACGTGCAATGCGTTCAGAATAGGTACTCGGGTTAAAAGGAAGACGTCTGTTTTGGTGTATGGAGGAAATAATTGAGTTAGGTCTGAGTGACTCGTGATGGTTGTTGGATTAGATTAGCACAGTGGTAAATGCTTCCAATTTTTTTGGATGCGAGGTTCAAGGAATTTATTGGTGGTGAATTAAGGTTTGTCGGTTTTCACAAACCGGGTTTAAAAGCCGGTTTTTATTTATAAATTTGTAAAATTCGAAAACCGGTTTTTAAAATGAAAAACCCGGTTTTATATACTCAAATTAATATGTAGAAATGAATTAATTAATTCATTAAGAACGTTAACATTTTGACTTGAAATCGCCTCAGACACTAACCTAGGTAACAGTTTACGGCAAAACTAATCTTCATGAGTTCATATTTTCAGAAAAAAATACTAAATGGAATAAAGATTTATAATTTGGTACCAGCTTTTAAAAGATTTATATTTTGTACGGATTTTAGTTATTTTATTTTTTTTTCATTTGGTTTTGTATGCAGTCTATTCTATTGTGTTATATTTTTGTAGATCTATAAACATTAAATGAACTCAAAAATTGAACGTATTTGTACGGATTTTAATTATTTTAATTTTTTTATTTGGTTTTGTATAGATACAGTATACTTTATTTTGTTATATTTTTGTAATTCCATAATTTTAAGGAAACTGACATTTTTTAAAATAAGTATAAATATTTATTTACCATTTTAATTATATTTTTGGGGAGGGGGGGAAATTCGTAAACCGGTTTAACCGGATTTTTGGGAATAGTGGAAATCGAAAACTGGTTTTTTCAAAAGTCGGTTTTTGTATAAACCCTAGTCTGAATATCTTAATTATATGAATTTTTATGTAGAAGATGATTATTTCTGTACTTTACAAGGGACGACCACCACGGTATCAGGAATAAAATACCATGTAGGTATATGAAATTTGAAATACTTGAATATCTACGTCTTACGCATAGTAAATCTAGATACAAGGAACTCAAACGACAGTTGGAGTCTTATTTTGACTCCTAGAAAGGTAATCTTCACTTTACAAATGCATTTGCAAGCATTATTTGCTAAACTTTTGGCAGTGAAAATGCTATGAATTCACCATTTTCTCAAGTCATAATTTATTTCTTTAAAACGGTGTAGTGAAAACAATTGAAACTCGGCAGATATTTTCATCTATCCCTATACTACATGTAAAACAAAAATTGAAAACATTGGTACCATTTCTTCAATATTTTTTCAGCTGTTTTGTCTGTCAAGATTGTCTCTTTTCATAATAGTACATATTAGATCAGTGAAAATTAAAATCGTTATAACTCAGCAACCGTTTAGTGAATTCGTTAAAAAAATTTGTAGCACATCAGAAAGATTAAAAAGAACAATCTCACAAATTTTTATTAACTTGGTACCATTCTGAAGATAGGTCCAATACATCCTTAACATAAAGGCCAAGGTTTTTGGATGTAGCAAATTTTCTGACGTTTGTAAGACGACATTTAAATAATCATCATTGTAAATTTTTTTGTTAATTAACCAACCGTAGTAATTGTAGGCCTAACATTGAATATTCGTAGGCAAACTGTCGTAACTTTTTGTTAATTAACCAACCATAATAATTATAGGCCCAACATTGAATATTCGCTGGCAAACTTGGTACGACTTTCAAGATAGGTCCGATACGGTCCCGTTCCGTGCAAATAGCCCAATTCCTATTGTAACGTAAACTATTGGCAAGTCGAAATTAAAAATTTCAAGATAAGGGAGAGTGGGGTAAACACGAACGCGGAGTAATCGCGAATGCGATGGTTACGGCGTTTTAATAAATAAAAACGATGTTCCCTCTCCACTAGTTAATAGTTTAGATTGTATCCAACGCCAGGCAGAGAGTAATAAATACAGAACGCTCATGCTATTCAAGATAAACGCAATTTATTATTTTCATCATGTTTCAAGTAATATTTTGTCCATTTTCAATTGCATGTAATTGCTGTTGAATTAATGATACAATTGTTTTTTTTAAGTTGAAATAAAGCACTTTTTACCAACATTTTGTGACCAAGGCGTTGCTTGAATCATGATTCTAACCTCTGAAATAAATTCTTTTTTATTTTTTGATGTCGTGGGGTATTGACGAACAAATCGAATGGGGTAATCTCGAACCTTCGAGATTAGCAACGTTAACCGATTTTGATGAAATTTTCAGCATGTATAAAACTTACTTAAATCTACAAAGGGGATTTTTGAATTTTCACTACAGGTTCAGAAACAAAAGTTTAAAAAACGACCTTTACTATTTTTTTTCGATATTCCGAACAATCGCAATTTTTTTCTAACGCACAAGAAGAGGAATTTGAAAAATACATTAGGTATAGGTTGTAGCAACATTTTTTATGGGTTAACCATTGAGGTCGCGCTTTCTGTGCGACTTCTGCGATATTTAGCACTCTGTTCGTGATTACCCGACGGCAGTCGAGTAATCACGAACACCAAGGGTTTTGCCTTTTCACTATAAAGTTGATTTTTAATATAATTTTTCAAAAATTCGTCACAGTACTTTATCGATGAATAGTTTATGCACGTTTGTAAATAATAATCGAATTCATTTCTCACATAGTTTTCGTTTTGTTTGCTTTTTTGCTTAGGTGTTCGCAATTACCCCACTCTCCCTTATCCGTATTTCTGATTTTATGTAATTTATATTGACAAATTTGCGCGAAATTTGATTAACAATTTGCAACAAAAACGGCTATAAACCGTAAGTTTTTAATATACTTTTTAAACAAATTGGTATTTCTTTAAGCTGTTTATGTAACCGAATCCGCCATTATAAAGCACACAATATTGCACTTCAATTTTCTACCCACACCGAACGGGTTCCGAGATATTGAGCAAAATATGTTTTCAACCCTCAACTTTGAGGACTGCTTTCACTCCCTTGATGTTGATGATCGCCGATTTAAAAAAATACAAATCTGCAAAGTGTAATGAAAATCTGTGCGTGACACTTAGGTGATGGTCCCTTGTAAATATTTTATGAAAACTGTGAAGACGAAAGGAAGGGACCACTAAGTTTGACATTTACATTTTCGATTTTAGTTCATTTCAGTAAAGTGTTGCGCTCACTTGTTTAATATTTAGCAGTGAATGTATCAAGATGAGGGACGATTTTATAAAACGAGTGTTTTTGACAGGTTGGCTGGGTGAAGGCAGACACTAAGGCGATCCAGGCGATCCACGAACACGTAATAACTCACAACAAGAGGATCTCGGTGTCCCATAGCGATCACACCATGTGGAACCTTCACATAAAGGGCGTGCAACAGGAGGACGAGGGGCTCTACATGTGTCAGATTAACACGAATCCTATGGAAAGTCAAGTAAGTACATGACAGGGCTTTTTGGAGATCGTTCTAACACTATTCACTGTGATTTAGTCGATTCTACAATAATCTGCTTCGATTTGTAATTAGTTTTATACCTTCTGAAGCATAGTGACACTCTTCTGACTTAGATACATTTTATAAATTCATTGAAGACTACTTTATAGCATTTTTAATACCCATGATAATTTCTTTAAAATATATGGAATTGTATTTCATGAGAATTGTAGATTGCCAAACGTTATATGAAAGTTCTCGGAATGTTTGGCTTTGAAAGATATTGAAAGTGATTATTAGACTGCGGAAGTTTATGCAAGTATGATATTTATTACGATAATTACGACCTCCCTATTGTAAGAAAATCGAATACACTATATCATGGCACTCTATACTCGAGCTAAGTAAGTTCTGTTTATGCTAGAAATAAATAAACATAACATTCTTTAAAATAAAAAATATATTTTGAAAACCCTCTAATGACGAAACATATTTCTATCAAAGTTTCACTTGTTTAGTCCTTTTCTATAGAAATGTATATTTGCATAAACATCCACAGTCTAGTGATTATTGACGGAAGCGTAGAGGAAAACAGTTGCTCACAGTAGGAAAGAGTACAAGGAAAAAGTTAAGATTGTATTAAAAAGTATTCAGCTCTTCATAAGGATTGACACGAATTGATAAGTAACAGGAAACAATATGATGGGACTAGCAAAATACCTGTGCTTCGCTACGGTAGAATAATTAGGATTTACTTTTACATCTGTTTTTTGAAGTAATTCTTAATGTAATTTCTGTAAAGTAACCTTTGTATAACGAACATTCACACCTGCTACTCGAAAATTAAGACGCCCCAGTTCAATGTACACTCAGTACGACATGTTACAAAAAGATCTGTTACCAGATCCAGATTTGACCCTTTAAGGGTTGTTTAGACCAAAACTTAGAAATTGGTTTTTAGGCATTTGTATTGTTAGGCTAAAACCAAGTATCGATATCGAACTGGGCCGAAGAGATTTTGATTCCGTGAAACCCCATTATCCCCTTTTCACCCCCTTAGAGGTGGATTAAGGCAGTATCCTGAAATTTGTTTTTAGGCATTTGTGTGGGTAACCTTTGTAACCAAAAATCAAGTTGATATCTAATCGGGCCTAAGAGGTATTCAGAAGTCCTTGAAAACACATTTGACCTATTTTCACCCCCTTCGGGGTTGACGGTCCAAGTATAAATAAGAGTGGCTGTCATCATTAGCAAAGCTAAAAAAATTAATCCAATTAATCCAAGAAATTAATCAACAAAAGTAATATGTTGGAAAAATTAATCCTATCTCATCGTATAGAAAATGAAAAATTCATCCAAACCACGAATCAAAGTACTTGTCCCTCAACATGTCCGTTACCAATGCGACAGTCGATAAGCAGCGGTTCACTGTCTCGGAATCTCGAAATCTCGAAATCTCGAAATCTTGAAATCTCGGAATCTGGAAATCCTGGCGGAAATAAAGGTGGAATTTACTTAGGCACAGCTGGCTATCGGACACGTTCAGGCGGCTGCTGTTTCGAGCGTTTTCAGTAACTAAGCGGTTGGAATCAGAGCTTTCCGCGAGCAGTTTAACCGGCAGGACGAATCGCGGTAAGCCGAGAAACTCGGTGAAATAACTAATTGGAAACGGTACCGCCGACACTATTTAGATCGATAAAGTTCTGGGGATGCACGTCGTTTGCGGGCCCCATCAATTCCAATTAGGTGACTCTCTCTCTCCGGCCACGCTCTCCCGATACGATCTTTCGCACGATATCAAATTCCTTTGCCACGACTGGCTGAATTTGCATACTTTAATTTCACGGTTGTCACGTAATTCGCTGTGAACCGTCGTTAGCCGTAGAGGGGAGGGTAAAAATTTGCGGGAATTCGTTTGAACCGTTTGGAGAAGGATGTGTAACTTGTTGAGGCTAACGAAAAGATCTATCAATATTTCAGTGAGAATCTAATCTGATATTGTAAGATTGTTTTTTTCTGTATCATTTTATTGGATAGTTTCTTTATCTGTGTATGTTTTCTTTCGTTGATGGTGGTGTATAGGTTTGGATTAATGAGGATTTATTTATTGCTCCGAAGAGATGGTTCTGAATTTTTTAATCTTTCATACTGGAGCTTAAGAGAGAGGGTTAAATGAGTGGTGGTCAGGGTTGTGATGTCTGGAGAATGTGGTGGGTAGCTGAGCGCTCGTTTAATTCCTGTTTCGTTGAAAGCACAAGGGGATACTCGAAATTTTAGGCAAGTTAAAGGCACCTGATTTCTTAAAGGTAGTCCTGTTTCTATTAGCGATTCGTTGCATTTGTGTGATTATTTGAAATCGTTTTCAGAATTTATCCAATTATGTATTTAGATGATTATGATTTTTGTATTTCTTCTTATTATTTTTATTAGGTCTGTTATTTTTTAGATTCATAACTGAAGAGTCCTTGTAGAAGACACTGTAAGTGCTAAAAATCAAATTCTATACTATAGTATTACCATTAGCACGTAGAACATTTTTCGATAATTTTTTTTTAATTTTGATACTTACAGTGTTTCCTGCAAGGACTTTTCAATTATCATTTATGTATTTTGCACTACTCAATAGAGATAGTATAAAATGTGAAGGACGACCTCATAGTATACAAGTCACTAAATTTACCAGATTTTCACCCTTTTTGCTTCGTTCTACGAGACCATTCTCTACTCAATTTTGCTGAACCTTATAATTAACCCAGCAGTTTTAGGTAGAATTGAAATTAATGGCAGTTCAATTATAAATGATTATTTTTAAAAGTATAGTGGTACATAAGCAGAGACGGGCAAAAATTTTATATAAATAAAATTTTCGACTAACAAATAAATGTTAAAAAAATTATTCATAATGTGTTGCATATAGTTAACCGCGCGCCAGAAAATTATTCGACGTCGCATAAGGTTAAAGTTAAAATTAAAGTTATACTTAAAGTTAAGATTTATCTTTAACTTTAACTGTAGTTTATCTTTAACTTCAACTTTAACTTTAAGTAGAAGCATCTTTAGATGTTTGTAGATTTATCTTCAACTTCAACTTCGACTTCAACTTCAACTTCAACACCGACCTCAACTTCAACTTTAAGTTGAAAATTTTATTTTACGCTAAAGTTGAAATGCTCGACAAATAAAAAGATTAACTTTATTCGTAGAATAAATTCTAATCGAATATAAAAATTAACATTATACGTGAAATAATCTAAAGTTAAAGTAACTTTTATTTGATCCGTTATTAACTATTTTTATTTACTTAATACCCAAATCTGTACATAAGTATTACTCGAATTCTTAAACGAACTTAAACTAAAAGGAAACTACAATAATGTTCACATATCAACGGAAATAATTTAATAATTCTAAAATTCATTTACTCAGCTCCCATTCATATTCGTGTAGCACCTCATCGTTAAACAAGAATGTATCACGGCACAATCAATTATAGGGAAATAGAAACGACATATTTAAACGAAAGCTCCTTTGGCTCTGACAATTTTTAATGCCGTTTAATGGCACAGCGATGTAAAGCCGCAACGTTATTAACTGAAATATAGAGATTCACGGGTATTAGTTGCCTTCCCTGTAACAATCTCTGCAAGTATCGAAGGTATTTCTCTAGAGCTGCAGAAGCGCGGCATTCCAGGAAACTTAATAAGCCGTCTTCGTCAGTTCAGGAATGCCAGTTCTCATTTATGAACACCTTGGAAGTATTCTTTCGATCTTGACCAGTTTGCTTGTCAGAAAAGTTACTTCTCATTGGATTACCTTCAATTATGTACACCTGTCAGCACAGGAATTGCAAAGCAACGAAATCAGTTGCCGTTTGATATTAATTACAGATGTAAACTGACTTGGAGTTTCTTAAATAATCGAGAGCGAAGAATTTCAATCGACGAATACAGGGTGATTCTAAATACTTAGATATACTGTACCTCTTTTCTACGCGAAGCTACAAAAAATTGGTAATGGGAAGAGTTGACTGTCACAATTTTTTTCTTGGGTGTGAAAGTACAAGTGGTTAGCAGCACACGTCAAGAATATTTCAATATTTCAACTTAATTAAAGGGTCATTCTACTTTGATCGGCCGAAAAAAGAAGCTGTTTTTAAAAATTCTTTTCACAGTAAATACAACATATAATAAAATTAATATTTTTTGAATTTATTAAGCTACTCTTACATTATACAAAAAAATATAAAAAGAATTCTTTAAATTTCTTTTAAATGTTTTTCATAGCGTGACCAAATAGTGGCGGAAAAGGTTGTGTAGATGCATTATGAAAAAATAGCAAAAATTGTGTAAGAAGAAGCGCGTCTTACAGTAGAATATCCCCTTAAAAGAGTAGAGACAATTTTAAAATTAATTCAATATGACAACTTACATATGAGTTTGCTAATTTGCTAACTGCAAATTGCTAATTTGCTATATGAAGAAAAAAAAGTGAATTGATTTTAAAATTGTCTTAAGCCTCTGTGTTTCAATCCTTTTCAATTTCTGTCGCCCAAAATTGTAGCCTTAAGCTGCAGCCTACTTAGCCAATGTACAAATCCGCCCCATATGTTTTTTAAGGTATTCGACTTCGTTAGAAATTGATTAAGTTTTTCAGACGTCAGGAGATTCCTATTCATCGTTTGCGATCTATTATATTTTGGAGAAACAGATTCAGACGGTTTATTTAGATAAAGAAGTTTACTTTTCTTATCTGCATTAGCTTCTATCTCAAAATGAATATAATTCAAGTTACTTTAATTTATGTAGAATTGTAATCAAATCATCATTAAGGGGTCATTCTACTTTGATCGGCCGAAAAATGAAGCGATTCTTAAAAAAAAATTGCTCTGTAAATACAACATATATAGTGAAGTAAATCTTTTTGGTATTTATTAACCCTTAGTATCATGATTTTTTTATTTCACCCAGAAAAATTCTTATCGTTGCATTTTTGCCCCCACTTCATCGTAAAAATAAGCAAAAAATTCCTTGTGTGACAGTTTTTTATATAAATGAAAAAATGTGGATATAACACCACTGTTGAACCATGCATAAAGGTACCTATGTATTATAATGTTAAACCAATACTAGTGTTACATACATTATTATGTTGGACATGAAATTTAATCAAAACGAAAAATAGAAATAATTGAGAGAACAAATTATCATTTACTTGGTACTTTCAGTGGTCCTGGCGAAATTAAGAGGTGTTCAACAATACACAACAATACGAGACAGTGTATAACAATAGAATTTCTACGAATGTATTTCTGCCCTATGGACACTTGTTACATATGGTAATAGTAAAGTAACGCTTTTTTAGTTTATGAAAACGCCCCCAAATGGCGCGCACGATTTTTTCAATTCGTGTAACACGGGTGTTAGACTATGATACTAAGGGTTAAGGTACTCTTGCATATATTATACAAAAAAAAATAAACAACTTTTTCTTACACTAGAATACACCCTTAAATTAAAATATTTGATGATATTTTACAAAAAGGGCGGCAGACGCTCCGCCAAGGGGCACCGAATCTCCAAACCCGCCCCTGTGCCCATACCAATCGAATCGCAATCCACCCTTTACCCCGCAGTCACTAACAAATAATTTCACGTTCTGGAGAGCACTGTTACCTGCCACTAGTCTCAAGAAACGTAAACTCCATCATAGTGGATCCACAGAGCGCGGGCCGAGTGGATCCGAACGGGCCCATGAGCTTTTTTATTTCCACCCATCCTTCTCCAGTTCTCTCTCGACAAGGTCGGGGAGCAGATAACTTTGCATAAAATTGGCGAGCAACGGGACGACCCATTTCCTCTGCACGCTAAAAATTTCAACGCACTCTTGGACACGGGTGGGGGTTCGCAGCGGAATAAAAATTTAGCTCTCGAGAAGGAGGGGCTACAATGCAATCTCGATCCGAATAAAACCAACGAGGGAGCATTCCTCCGATCGAGCCACGCCTCACCTCTCATCATATCAAATAAATTCGCGAACAAATGGTAGTTCCTCTCGTTCAACGTTTCCCCATCGTTTCGTCGAAACAGAGTCCTCAACGAAGCACAAAGTTGGCGTAGCACGCGGACCTCCACCGCTCTGCCCCGCCTATCTCGGTGAATAACGTCTCCGCTGCACCGTGACCAAGAAAAATTTACCGTAGAGAGAGAGGGGGTGGAAAAGGACTGTCTCTAACGAGCTATGTATTTTCTCTAACGCACAAACGTCACCTTTCATTCCCCCGACCCTCAGCCAGGCAGCTCGCGCTGGCGAGGCAAGCCTGCGCCAGCGGACACACTCTGCACCCCTCTCGGCCCGCGAGTCCGACTCGGCTACCCCCGGCAAAGTGCGATATGGCGAGAGATAGAGTCGAGTCTCTTCTTTGAGATCTAATTTCCCGACGTTTCAGATTGAATCCAGGCTCGCTGGCTTCCGTGCCTGTCCAGGAGTCCCTCCTCTCCTTTCCCCTCCGTCGAAGAAACAGTAATCTTAAATAGTGCAGCAGGCGTTACGACGCTTGCCAAGTTAGTGACTCCGTTCTCCACCCACCCCCTCCATTTTCTTTACAAGGTCTCTAAGTAATGAACGCGAGAAACACTGCCGAAAATGCCTCGGTCGATCGGTGGGAAACCCTTCGCACTGCCACTGGTGCCTGAAAGCAGGCTGCTTTCTGTCCCTTTCGTTACGCCAGAACCGGGGCCCACCCTCGAAATTCGTCTCTCCATCTCTGTCCCTTCAGAGCTCGCGCCTTCCCGTCGAGTGGTAAAACTCGACGCTATTCCCCGCTGGCGGGGGATGGGGCTGGGTGAATTCTCTGAGCAGTTTCGTTTCGGCTAACCGTATTTCCCTGCTCGTTTCCGCGCGGCGGTTCCTTTCGTACACGCTTGTCGCGTCTCGATCGCGCGCCCCTGACAAAATGCACTTCGGAATGGGATGTATGTGTATGTATACCGGGGCGGCAGGGAGAGGAACACGGTGCTGGGTGCTTCGCGGAGAGTGTTTGATGCGAGACACTGTATTTCACTCTTCTGGTTATGGTTTGTTAGCAGCGCCAAGACCGATCACGCCCAAGTCGAAATTGAGGGGGGTAACTAGCGATGGGATTTAAGATCTTTTTGAGACGGTTTGAGTGACAGGTTGACACTTAAGGGACTCTGAAATTAGATGCAAGACTGCTGTGTTTGGTGAGCTTGTACGATGTTGCTATAGTTTGGAAAGTCTTGGAAGCCCTAATGGTTTTGACATTTTTCAGTTTTGAAAGTCCTGGGAGTATAGTTTTGAAAATTTTATGTTTGGAAAATCTTAAAAGTTCTAATAGTTTTGAAAGTCTTGGGAGTATAGTTTTGAAATTTTCCTGTTTTTAAAATCTTGGGAACATAGTTTTGAAATTTTTATGTTTTGAAAATGTTGGAAGTCGTAACAGTTTTGACATTTTTGAGTTTTGAAAATCTTGGAGGTCCTAATAGTTTTGAAATTGTTGATTTTTTAAAGTCTTTGGAATATAGTTTCGAAATTTTTATGTTCTGAAAATTTTGGAAGTCCTAATAGTTTTGACATTTTTAAGTTTTGAAAGTTTTGGGAGTATAGTTTTGAAATTTTTGAGTTTTGAAAATCTTGGAGGTCCTAATAGTTTTGAAATTTTTGAGTTTTGAAAGCCTTTGGAATATAATTTCGAAATTTTCATGTTCTGAAAATCTTGGAAGTCCTAATAGTTTTGAAATTTTTGAGTTTTCAAAGTTTTCGGAATATAGTTCTGAAATTTTTTAATTTTGAAAATCTTGGAGGTCCTAAAAGTTTTGAAATTTTTGAGTTTTAAAAGTCTTGGGTGTATAGTTTTTAAATTTTTGAGATTTAAAAATCTTGGAAGTGCTAATAGTTTTAAAATTTTTTAATTTCAAAATTATTGGTAGTATAGTTTCAAAATTTTTTAAGTTTTGGCAGTTTTGGAAGCCTTAATAGTTTTGAAATTTTTGAGCTTTAAACGTTTGGTGCTTCGTTTGTGTTTTTCTTTTGTTTTAATTTATGTTTGATCACAATCGATATAATGTAAGCACAAGCAGATTCTTAACCCTTTGACAGTATATCCCGTGCGGGGCAGGGGCACAGGAAGAAGAAACAGGAAAAAAAATACTTGCAAAACATGTTTTTTGCACTTTTTATCATAAACGGAAATATTTTACAACATAAAAAAATATACATTTTCCAAACCGAAATTTGAAATATTATTAGACTGCCAAAGGGTTAATATTATAACGATATTAACAAACTGGGTTAATCTTTTCCAAGATTGAATTATTTCAAGCCATTCGAATCTTTCAAACCTATTTAATTCTCAAAACAGTTTCAAACTACCTCGAAACTCTGCATTCTTGATTTCTCCAATAAATATTTATAACAGATGTATTTTGAAGTATCGCCAGTAATTGTAAGAATAAGTAGTACTCAAATTCGAAAAGGTCAACTGTACGATTTTCCTTCGAAAACGCTTTCTGCGTCAGAATTTATTAATGTACTAAAATACATTCTATCGAGATTAATAGAGGGTAGAAATAGTTGTAATGTGTTAACCCTTAAATGCATGTTGTTGTAAAACTGCAACATACCGTTCAAACCACCTCAAACTCATCGGTATGTGCTCAATGCAAGCCGTTGTAGAATTATCACGTTCACGGTAATATATTTTATTGAGTGGTAACACCTTATTTTCTTTCGCGAATTTCAAATGTCACTTTTGCTTTGACGAAGTGAAGATTCTCGGAAATTTGTTGGTCGTCATAATTGCAGGTTTGTATGCCTGGGTGCAAGGGATACACACAAACAAAGTGTGAGAAGTGTGGAATAGCCCTTTGCCTTACTAAAGCCAAACATTGTTTCAGAAGTTTTCATAGGTAAATTGTAATGTCTAGTAGCAGACATTAATGTCTAATAAATGCATGGTGTTGTATATCTGCAACAGGTAGTTTTTTTTAATAAAACGCCATTAAAAAATTATAAAAAAATTTCTTTATTTTTTCTTGCATTAGCATGTACATGTCTACCAAATATATTTTTTTCATGAAAAAAAATAAATCATGCATTTAAGAGTTAATATTAGACACTGAAGTTGAATGTAATGAACGAATTGCCTCCAAATTTTGTTAGTATATTTTCAAAATATACTACTTATCATAAAATGGTAGCTTTCTTCATTCTCTCATTTATTTTTATTCTATATAAAAAAAAATTATGCTAAATGTGGAATTTCAATTTTGCATGTTAGCAATTTTTTCCTAAATCAGTGTTTTGATAAGAGCCACGATCTTAAGATACATAACACCTCTTAGAATGTACTATCCAGATATTAATTTGTTTATTAGAGTTTAAGTAATTTTGACAACCACAAAACAATTGTTTTTAGATTACATTTCCTTTCTAGAATTTGGATCCACACCGTCACAAACGTACAAAAACATTCGGTATTCAAAACAACTATACCCACCCCTATCCTATGTTATAATCACATTTGAAAATAAAAAATAATCTTATTCCACCAACCGGAAGATTTCTTTTCAGCAACCGATTATCTTCTACAGTAATCAAGTTTCTATAAGAAGGAACTTGTTATGTTACAGCGATATTAATATTCAAGTTTACAGCTTTTACGTTTATCAGAAAACACCACTCTCACATTTTCTATTCAAATAGTAAATCCAACTCGTAATAAATTAGAGTTGTTTCAATTAGAATATATTTTAAAAAAAAAAGAAGGAAATAACATAGTGCTTCGATAGACTTTTTCTATGTGAAAGCTGATAATTTCCTCGTTTACGTTCTGTTCCTTACACTTGGATCGCGGTATTATGCTTGCAATTAGGTCGCCGTGAAAGAGGTTAATGCTCCGGGAGAATAATAGTTTGCAAGAATTAGTAAGAAGCAGTTACGAAGTAAATCTCGAAGAGTGTAAAGAAGACGATAAAATAATAGGAAATCTCCGAATAGTCTGGTTGCCGCTAATTGTATTTCCTTCTAGTTTCCGGCAACGTCTCGGCGGATGAGGTGCTTTATCGCCACGGGCTTCTATTTTTTTTCCGTACTAAAATATATCCAATGCTACACTGCGCAATTAATGTGAAATTATTGAACAGCATTAATTCCACGCGTGTATCATTTCAGCTGTAAAGTATTTCCGATCGCGATAATATAGAAGCACAATTAAATACGTAATGATTGATTAAATATATTACTCCGTTCTCACGAATCTATCTACCAGGAATTTGGCAAAATATTATTATACCATTGGCATTTCGAGTGTTTAATTTCGATTTTTGGAATCGAATTTCCGTCGAATTTTAACGAGCAAGATATTCGTTAAAGAATTATAACTATCTCAATTACTTCATGCTGTGCTTTGCAATTAACAAATTGTTACCATGCGTGTAATTTCATCTGTAATGATTTTTAATATTAGCAAGTCTGCATCCATTACAAGTACTTTATTTTTTATATCCCACATTTCTTTAATTTTCAGAGGAGCAATTAATATTTTTATATACAGTTTCTGAATCTGGAAAGAACTTTGATTGTTTATATTAAAATTTCTTGTACTATTAATAACACTTGCGGGAAGATTATCTTCTCAGTTTATCGTGGACGTAAAAGGATCTTTAAAATTCTTATTAAGACTAGATTAGGGTGTTCCCCATTATGCCAATCAAAGTTATCCCCAAGACGTCACTTTATTTCACGTTAAGGGGTTGTTAAGATAGCGACACTCTCCCACGTAAAAAGAGTAACATGACTTTATACAAGATCTACAGGAACAAACTTGAAATGTAGAGTCGTCCCAGGTTCTCAGAAGCCCAAGTAGGATCTCAGAGTCTTCCTTGTCGTAAACGAACAAATTAAACCCCTTTCAGAGAAGATCTATAATCTCTCAGAAACTATAATCTCTGAAATGGCGAAGAAGTCACGTCCATATCGGAAACCCAGACTCTGTCGCTAACTTAAGCAATTTCTAAATTAATAAACGCGTTCTCAAATAGTTACAAGACAAACGACATTAAATAGGTACTTGAATCTGCAACAAATTCAAAGTAAACTATAATACATTGCGATGAGTAGAGATAAGTTTTCTTGAAGAATTCCAACTAAGCTGAATGTTTTAAGGGTTTTTTTACACGAGTTTTGATATTTTTAACAAATTCGTACATTTCCCATCTCTTTTTATACATTTACACACTTTACGTGCAGGAGCTTGCAAAATATGTTAAAGATATATTAAACCATCTTTACCAAGTGAATATATCCAAGCCAGAGATGGGCAAAATTTTCATTTAAATAAAATTTCGAATAACGAATAGAAGTTAAAAAAAAATCGTCATTCGCTCGTTAACCCGAGTTAACTTTATTCAACACATGACGAATAATTTTTTTTAACTTTTATTCGTTAACCGAAATTTTATTTAAAGAAAAAGTTGATCCAAGCTACCATCTTTAACTCACAGAAGTGTCTCGCGCATAAAATCCCAAAATTTCACCCCAATCTCCATAACAGCAATACAGCTTTCATCCCCTAAAAGTGACTCTAAAATATCGATCAGATGAAAGATTCTCGCACCGGTGCAGACACGCCTGTAAATCATCGGCCACTACCGTTGCACCGCCCTGTACGCTGCCCGAAACACGGGCACGCGAGACGAGTGGTCCGAAAGAAACTGGATTTCCATCCGCGAATTAATAATCTCATCTGACCGTGCACGAGCAACAAGACGGGCGATCTCTTAAAAGCCGATTAACAGGGAAGCCCGCGGTAGTCGCAGCAAGCCGATACAGACCGATCGATCGGGGCGGGCGTCTCCGATTAACGCGCCATATTTATCAGCATCCGCGGGCGAAGCCGCCTCCAAGTATGCAATAATTAATTTATGGGACGGAGTTTCATAATTCACCCCCGTGACACCTTCAACTTTGGGCGCAGGGGCACGTGTCTGCCTGTCACTGAACTGTCACACGCGTGATAAGAGAGACACGTCAGGGAAACTGGGGGGGGGGGAGAGGGGCTGGGAGAGACAGAGGGGTAGAGGATGAGAAAGAAAGAGAGCCGGAGGGAGAAAGGAGAAATAGGGTGGGGAAGAGAAACAGAGTCAGGGGGAGAGGGGTTGCTGCTGCCACGGATTCGTTGAGACTGTTTTAAGCAGTTCGGTGACTCGCGAGACAACTCGGTTATAACGATTGAAGTTTCGTCATAGCGTGGATCACATCCTCGTAATTACGCGCACACCTCGCCCGGCATAGCCTAGTTGCAGGCAGGTGCTTCCACCTTCTGTCGACTGTTGTCTGGCTCCCTTAAACCGTAAGTGGAGTGGAAGGATATTAAGGCAGGGCCAAGTCCTTCTGACTATACTGACGTTCCCGTGGTTTGACGTACGGCTGCCTGGAAAAGTCCTGACGCCGACGAAACTTGCTCCATTCCCGCGCTCACCTACCCTCCCAGTTTTCACTTATGGGGCAGGAATTACATATGGGTAGCACAAGTGCACTGGCTGGTTGGATCTCGATTGTTAGGATTGTTCGCATATAGAGAGACGGAGATGCGGATTGTAGTCAGTTCTTTGGGGGATAATTGGGCGAGGTTTAGGTCCGGGAATCCGAAGCGATATTGCTTCTCTTCACGATTTTTACTTACAATTTTTTTTATAGTCCTAAAAGGTGATAGAATGAGGCTTCAAACGTGCAGAATGATACGTGCAATACTTGTTTCTTTTTTTAATTCCCGAAAAATATAGCTTTTTTCAGCCCCGTGTGTG
Organism: Andrena camellia; assembly: GCA_029448645.1. Lineage (NCBI taxonomy): Eukaryota > Metazoa > Arthropoda > Insecta > Hymenoptera > Andrenidae > Andrena > Andrena camellia. The sequence goes on along the minus strand of CM055682.1, from coordinate 4,938,185 downwards.
GAAATTGAAGGAGGACATTTAGAATAGGTTTTGTAAACATCAGGAGGACACTATATTAAGATACCCGTTCCTTTTCACATTACATGCAACAAATGGAAGCAGGCAAAGCACTCGTGCAAAATATTTTTCGATACATATTTGGCAAACATTTTTTCTTGGGAATATCCCTAACTCGGAAATTCAAACAATCATGAAACTTTGGAGATATGTAGAGGATATACATATAGGTATGTATTAGGCAATATTTTTTGCTGCCCAAATTCACTCCAAAGAGGTGAAATTAACCCCTGAAAATTTTAGCCCCGGCTATTTCCCGATTTTGTGTTATAACTCAGTAGCAAACATTATTTTGGAAATAACTATAAAAGTAGGGTGTGCTTAATTTCGCCCACACAAATTCGAAGGATTCTCAATTGGAGGGTAATTTATATTTTTGTATTATATGTATAACACAAGTTTTTGCTACCCAAATTCACTCTAAGGGGGTGTAATTGACCAGCGAAAATCCGTGCTATTTTCCGATTTCGTGTTATAACTCGCAAACTGTAAGAGATAAAAGAAAAAGTTTTCAGACAAAAGTTACTTATTTTATTCTTACAGTTCGCGAGTGTTTATTCACTATTTTAGGATCTAGCAATATTTGCTATATTATAGTATTCCCTATCCCTCTTAATATATAAAAGTGAAACAGATGTCTGTATTGTTTGTTTGTCCTTCTTTCACGCCTAAATGGCTGAACGGATTTTAATGAAATTTTGAATACACATTACATACGCCCTAGATTAGATTACCTATAGCTTACCTCTTTATTTTCTTAGTCTTTTTTATTTTGGAAACATCATAAATAATTCCCAGGTGAAACCGTGTAACGGGTCAGCTAGTATTTCATAAATTGTATTATTTTAGTAATTTCTGGTAGATACCACATTTTTATACAGCGCAAAACTTGTTCCCTAAACACTCTGTCGTTTTCTTATTAATCCCTAGTTACCCAATATCTTATCCGTTCCTAAAGCAGGTATACACTAGTCGTTCGTAACGTATGGTTGGTTCAGGAAGCAGCCAGTCTACCATGGATGCTATCGCTTGGATAATTCCGTGAGGCGAATCTGAGCCTCTTAGCAATTTGTATCGTTGTTAACTCCGGTTCAGCTTCCACCAGGTTGATTAGCAGAATATTATCAGAATCTCCAACACACCTAATAAATCTTCCATCTTCAACAACAACCTATTCTTCTCCCAAACATCTCTCGAGCACAACTGTCAGTTTTATGTTTCTTAATAAGCGGTGCCCTTGCAGCCCGCCAACAGCTTTTAATTAATAATAATAGTCTCCCTACAAGATTCGCAGCGAGACTATTACCCAACAACTCCTCAACAGTCCTTTCTTAAAGATCACTACGCCGCGCACCGTTCAGTCTCCCCCGCCCCCGACTTCCGCAACAGCTCCCCCTTTGCGGAACAAATTGCTCTTTCCCTCTGCTTCGTTCCCAGCCGTGAGCCGGGCACAAAGAAAACTATCGTCCACGGTAAAATATTCTTCAACGAATTTCTCGCAATCAACCGGAGCACCAGGTGCGCCTAGCACGCGGGGGTGGTGAACGGGCGAACGCACAATTCAAGGGTTGAAAAGGCAGCGGAAGACGCTTTTTCAGCCTCCAAAGGAAAATTCCCAAGCGAGGCAAGCTTCTCGCGCAGTCGATGAAAGTCAACTATATACTCAAATCTCTCCGTAGCTAGAAGCGAAATCGCGCTGCAAATGCGTAATGAACCAACAGTTTCGCGGCGTTTCAACCCCCCACCTCGCGGGGAGTGGGGGAAAAAAGGCGAATCAGCTTCGAGCAGCGTTGGAACCCCCCATTCTTCGCGTCGCTCTGCTGCCTCGTGTTAACAGCAATTGCTCCGGCGGTGGTAAACAGAACGGAGACAAAAAAAACATTGAGGCGAGTGAGCAGTTAGGCAACGCGGCAACAGCAACGACAACCGCGTCGACTGTTACTTATTGTATCGCGTCGCGGCCTGTCGTTAATTAACGAAAAGCCGCGGCGCTCATTGGCAGTGCTGCCGTTGGCCCGCGCCTTTTGCCCCCGTTGCACCCTTCCGCCGACGCTTACAACCCCATGATATGTTGCCCCAGCTTCCCCTGCAGAGGAGGGGCTGGCTAAGGGAACGGCGGAGGCGAAATACAGCAAGGATTTAGGGTCTCTTACGTTATTCACTCGTGGCGGCGGCGGCGCGCGCGCGAATAGAGTAATGCGCGCGGATATAATTTAGCGATTCGGTAAGAAAGGAAATTTACTTGATGCATCGCGCAGCCGTTAAGCGTATCATTAACATTAAATTCAGCCCCGTTCCGGTGCGTACCACGGTGAATATATCTTGCGAGGGACGAGTTTTGGCAAGGGGGTTGAAATACGGGACTGAGTGGAAGCGGAACGGGGGCGCGCAGCGGTACAATCGGGTGGAAAAATATCGTTCCAGGGAGTGGGAACTATGCGCGCAATCGGCTGTTCGCTACTCGTGCAGCGGGGCCCGGTTGTATTTATAATTAGGCTGAGTGGAAGGTTAATGAGTGAATGTTAGAGGGATCGTCTTTTTTACAAGGGTGAGTTTCGGAAGTTCGGCTGGGAATATACCGGAGTTCTACATTGTAGGGAATATTTTCTCCGCGATATACACCGTGGACTAGGGTTTATACAAAAACCGACTTTTGAAAAAACCGGTCTTCGAATTTCAGTATTCCCCCCAAAAAACGGTTAAACAGGTTTTCGAATTTTCCCCCCAAAAAATATAATTAAAATGGTAAATAAATATTTGTACTTATTTTAAAAAATTTCAGTTTCCTTAATATTATGGAATTACAAAAATAAAACAAAATAAAATATACTCTATCTATAGAAAACTAAATAAAAAAATTTAAATAATTAAAATTCGTACAAATACGTACAATTTTTTTAGTTCATTTAACCCTTCGTTGACACTTTGAGTGTGAGCCACCCATAAGCTATTTCTGACGCTCTGCGCCTTCTATATGCAACATAAATACTTTTTTCCAAAGCCGACTTACAAACTATTTTTTCTCTCAAAATATTATATCCGAACAACTCTGTAGATTTTTAGCTTCTAATATTGAAATTTGTACAAGTCAAAATTTTTAAAGATTTGCTTCGTTTTTTCTCGACATGTGGTAATCTAGATTTTTTTACAAAAACTTTGATAAAATTTCCATAAAAAACCTATTGGAATACATTCTAGAGACCTTGAAATTGACCCATGATTTTTTTCACAATAATTGGATTCTTTAGAATGATGAGAATGGCAGTCGTTCAAAAATTGTTCTGAGTGTGAGCCACCCAGGTATGTCAAAGTTGATCGAAAAAGGAGGCGTGTCAACGAAGGGTTAATGTTTATGGATCTACAAAAATATAACAATAAAATAGACTGCATACAAAACCAAATGAAAAATACTAAAATAACTAAAATCCGTACAAAATATAAAGCTTTAAAAGGTGGTACCAAATTATTAATCTTCATTCCATTTAGTATTTGTTTTCTGAAAATATGAACTCATGAAGATTAGTTTTACAGTAAACTGTTACCTACTACAATATGCTTGTGTCCGCGGCGATTTCAAGTCAAGATGTTAACGTTTTTAATGAAATAATTAATTCATTTTTGTATATTAATTCCAGTATATAAAACCAGGTTTTTATATTTAAAAACCAGTAAATAAAAAGTGGTTTTTAAACCCGGTTTTTGAAAACCGACAAACCCTACCGTGAACCGCAAATTGTGGTACAAGTGAGATGGAGAAGATTTTATTGCGAATTATAAATCGAAATGATATATAGAATATCTTTTTGTCGTACGAAGCTCCACTTTCCTGAAAAAAGACTTTGAAAATTAATTTTGTTCATAAAATATTTAGAAGTTGACTGTATTGTTCCTGTATCGTAAATTTAAGACTATATTCAAATTTGATATTCGAAAAGACCTTGTAGAAAACACTGTAAGTAACAAATTTAAAAAAAATTTTATCGAAAAATGTTTAACGTGTCAATGGTAATACTATAATATAAAATTTTAAAATGTAAAGAACAGTCTAAAGGCCAATTAGCTAGGAACAAACAGGATTGGCACTTACTGTGGTTGCAAATTTAAATAAATGGCACATTCAGTTCACTTTGCAACTAACAAGGGAAGATCCCAAACCCGGAAATTCAAAAAGATCTGAAACTTTGTGATTATGTAGGGGATTTCCTCCTGATTACGACGCAATTTTTGTTTACTGCCCAAATTCACTCTAAGGGGGTGAAATTGACCCCTGAAAATCTGGTTATTTTCCGATTTTGTGTTATAATTCGTGAACTGTAAAATAATTTTTTACCAAATGATAGATCTAATTAAAAGAAGTAACTTTTGTCTGGAAATTTCTTTTCTATCTCTTACAGTTCGCGAGTTATAACACAAAATCGGAAAATAGCCGAATTTTCAGGGGTTAGTTTCACCCCCTTAGAGTGAATTTGGGCAGCAAAAAAATTGCGTTGTAATCAGTAGGAAATCCCCTACATATGCATAAAGTTTCAGAATTTTTTGAATTTCCGAGTTCGGGATCTTTCCTTGTAAGAGGTGGCACGTACAGAGTTTTCTACAAATACAATTCTTTTTTTCATGAATTAAGACTATATTAATGCAAAAAATAGAAAATTTTAGGATGCACGTGGGTTATTGTATACTTCAGCATATTTAGCAATTAAAACAAATTAAATTTCGGAAATAATTTAAAGTCAGGGAAGTTTTATCCTCCCCTGAAACATTTGGTTTTTGACACTTACAGTGTTTTCTACAAGGACTTTTCATTTGTCCTCAGCATTTACTAGCATATTCAATAAATAATTGATATGAAACATTGGCGGAGAATAGTACGAGTCACAGAAGGCGAAAAATAAAAATATCTTGATTTTTTAAATTTTGACAATAGTGGCAATATACAACTAACAAAATTTGAGACTTGATCAGATTTTATATGTAAGAAATATTTAAAGTGCGTTAAGTAAATGGAAGTGCAATTATTAACAGATACTGGGTTGAAATATTGTTCTTTGTTTATTTTTCCAGACAGGCATGCTGTCGATCGTCGTGCCACCAGATTTTATTCCCGATGAAACATCTAGTGATGTCATGGTACACGAAGGAGAACAAGTAAGTTATCGTTCATCATCCAAACATAAGTGTCGTATAAGTTCCATCATTTTACTTGTTGAAAAATACGAATTAGGTTTTTTACTCTATAAGGACATTATATTTCTATCAAAATTTGAAATAAAATTTCTCAACCATCGGTGCAACAGAAAATGCACTTTGTACGAATAAGGCGCATGCAGTGAATTCCCTCATTATTCGAGTCCATAAAACCAACCTTTTGACAGCTGTATCATTAAGCATATTAACCAACTTTCATTATAATTAGTCCGAAATTACACAGGAAGATAATAGCCAACACCAGTAGTAGAATATATTCCAAGAGTCTGAATTAATTATTATCCACTAAAATCACTTGGTAAAATACAAAAGTTAAAGCCTCTCTTATTCCATTATGGGGTTACATACATCTTGCACCGTGAAAAGAGGGGAAAAAATATTTTTCCTCGAGAAAAATCTCATCACTTTTTTAATTACTAAAAACAAACTGTGGCTTTAAAAAAAAAAACATATGATAAAGACTAAATATTGATGTGAGAAATAATCGTGTCAAGCTTCGTTCAAATCGGTTCAGTCGTTTTTGAAATATTATTGGCACCGATTTGAAAATCGAGAAAACAGCGTTTAAAGTTTAAGGTGCAGGTTAACGTGAGATCATTTGTTTTGTTTGAATTTACAGAAAATCGTCGATTCCGAGGCCATAGAATTGACCTTCCTTTGATGTTGTAGCTCCTGCGAATTTTTTATTTTCAAAAATCGATTGGTTCGATCATTCTAAGTGTATGCAACCCCTTAATCATCAACTACTATAACCACTAAAACATCTAGTTAAACTCGAACTCATTAAATATCTGATCAACCTATCGTTTCAAGTGCAACGTGAAACTCGATGTCCGTTGCAAATTGGGTTGAAAATTCCCCGATTTAAATCTAACACTAGAGAGGCTTCTACTTCGCATTATGAAAGGGAAAATCCCCGCAAACATTGCTGAAGCGTCTCAATAACCTGTTGCACGTGTACGTATGGCAGCACTTTGAAACATATGCACAGCGTAATGTGTAAATATTTTCCTTTTTCTGCTCCTCTTATCAAAGCTGATGTCGGAGATTGTGCGCAGAATATTACGCCCCTCCCCCTTCCACGAAATGGCCCACAAAATACCCACTAAAACGACGCTTTTCACGTATCCTCCTTTTTTCATCTTCATTTTCCAGGAGCATCGCGATATCTTTCAACCCGCGATGTGAGACCGCGACGTCGCAAACGAGACGCACTTATATCGCGGCGAGATTTAGTTCCCCTGAATGCCAGTAATTAAAACTACTTCGCCTACTAAATCTCGCGCGAGTACAATTAAAAAGCCGCGGAGAAATGACGACGTAACTCACCGTAATATGCATGCATTTAAGAGTCGCGGATTTATGTAATGCGGCAAAAACGAAGTCGCGTTCATTGGCCCCTGTTGGGCGTTGGAATCGGTGTGTCGCAGAATCGAAGTGAATTTTGGATCATCGTTCTATCGGGACAAACGAAATTATTTGTCGCGGCTTTCACAGGTGATTCTGAACACCTGATTCGGTGGACATCTGTTAAAAAAATATGCCGCAAAATTGACCGCGTTCCCAAAATTTAGTGGTTAAATTTTTCTCATTTTATTTACTCACTAATGGGTTAAAAAGTGTCGAAGGAATTGAAGAGTGCTTGTAGAAAACATTTGGGCCTTATAGAAAAAATTAACATTGCAAGTGGCAAAATTAAAAAAAGAAGAAATTTTTATTGGCAGATGTTCTACGTGTCAATGGGAACTCTATAGTATAGAATTTGATTTTTGGCACTTACAGTGTTTTCTACAAGGACTCTTCAATTATGTTTCAAAGAATGTTGTAAACAATGAACGAAGAAAATGGTTCATCTGACACTTTTCATCTTCTCATTGTTAGTGAGTAGAACACACGAATATAGGAAAAATTAGATCTTGAATTTTGAGGTCAAAGTTAATTTTGTGTCATATCTTTTGCAGCACAGAGGGGTTCGATAATTATAGGGTAGGTAGAACTCACAAAACTGAGAAGGGAAATTTGGCAGCTTGACCATTTTATTTAAAGAAAGCTGATACTTTGCAGAAATGGCGTTCACAGGGTCCCCATTATATATGGTCCCAATTTTTTGTCCACGAAATGAAATAGGTGCCGACGTGGAAACACACCCTTAGAGAAATTGAGTTTTCATATTATCGTGCATATTTACGAAACTGTAAGAAATATCGAAAATAAATTATACAGAAGACAAGCCACCTGAATAATTTCTACAGTTTGTGAGATTGGAAGAAATGTTTGAAACAAAAGTTAATTGGTTCTGAGAGGCCCATTACGTGGTGGACAGAACTTTTCCTCAAGTGGAGGTTGCTTAGGAGATTTGAAGATCAACTTAATTTCTTTAAGTGGAACCATGTATTTTTAAACACCTACGGTTGCAGCCCTCGTGAAGGGCTTTTCAATGACCATAGTCGTTCACGGTCACTCAGTTTTATTAATGTAATCAAACTGAATCAATTGAAAATGTAAACAAACTTCGCCAAGACTCTTAAGACTGAAATAGTAATCAATAGACAATATCGTGGTAATGAAAAATTCGCGAAAGGCTTTATTCTTTCAGAATTCATCCCCCTCATAAATTTTTCCTGAAATTCTTTTACAGTTTCGCAGAATATAAAAACCCACGAATTCTTCGAGGAGTGTTTCACCCCTAGACCCATTTCGTTGCTGGAAAAAAAATAAGTGTGCTACTAGATCCTCCTGAACTACATTCCTGCAAAGAATCAGATCTTTTTATTTTCTAATTGTCGAACTTCGCCTGCAAATAAAAAATTCTAAAGTAACGTGGGTGGAACTTCAAAATTTCTTGGAAAAGAAACCATTGCGATGTAATACTAACAATAAGAACGTTACTCCGAAAACTCTTGTACATTGATCGGGGCTCGAAATAAAAGCCAAGAAGGAATACAGTTTATAGAAAAATACTTGTTACAATTTTGCCCAAAATGTGCATCTATTACAGGTGTAGTAACAAATACGATATCCAAAAATCCAAAGTCTGCGCAGAAATGACGACTATGAATCACAATCGCGCGTAACAATAATCAGCAAAAAAACAGCAAACTTTCATTGGAAAAGCAACTCTCAAAAACCCAAATCACATTGAGAAAATTCGGCGCGCCTGTCAGGACAATATCGACGCCGTTCCTCTTCGTAACATATAGCAGGCAGAGTTAGTCTTATCAAAAATGAAAATCCCAATTGCGAGTGGAACTCGTGAATCCTCCACTGGCCATTCGACAGACATTGAAACGGACGGGCGATACATTTCCCATTCCGGACGATAAATATCGTTATTAATGGCACGTAGCCGGCTGTCCTCGTGTTTATAAAAATCTCGTTGCGCGGCGGGATCCTCCTTCTGTACGTTTCCTACTTTAACTGAATTTCAATGCAGCCAGGGACTAGAACTTTTAAACTCGTTTCTGTATCATCCCACATTTAGGATATCGTTCCGCGGCCTACCTCGCTGCCCTTAATTCAAAATTGATAAGTTCCTTGGCGAGGAGTCCACGAAACGACCGAGTCGAGGAAAAGATCGTTTCCTTGAGAAAGTCTGCTCGCGCCTCGATACTTTCCCTTCGAAAACGATGCAATCTCGCGGCGGGCTAACCGCCGATTAAAATACCGAGGGCTTTTAAAACGTTATCGAAGAACACACCGTGGAAACGGGCGAAACCCTGAGTCGATTACTTTCCGCCGGGCACGCAACATTTTCCAGCGATTTTCCGCGGCCACTGTGTTTCCTCATTGTGTTTTTATTTCCGCTTGGAATGGCGCGGGACAAATTGAGAATTTACTATTGTTTAATGGCGGATTGATTGAAATTTGATCAAGGGGACCCGATATTCTTCGAGCCAATAGGGGAAACTTTATCTCGTCCGGTCGAACGGCAGAATTAAATTACAGGAGGACCTCAATTATTCCAACTTTGGAGCTTTCATTCGCTGCGCGCGCAACCCTGGTCCGGGGATCTCGTGGGTTTGCTCCTGTTACAATGGTAGGATCGCATTATCGCTAATTCGAGATGGAATGAAATATCTTTTAAGAGGTCAGATGAACTGGGGAAACTAAGTACTCGTGGCAACATTGCTGGAATTTTCTAGCAGGTGGATTTGTACTCGAAATTAGTCTCTCAAACAGTTTCATTCTGAAGAATTTGAGGACCTTGCAACGAGATGGGTGCAGCTCCATCTTTAGCAACTTCGAGTAAATTAGAAAAAACTATTTATAAAATTATTGCTTTCACTGAACTCTTAGTATCATAGTGTAACACCCGTGTTACACGAAATAAAAAAATCATGCGCGCCATTTGAGGGCTTATTCATGAACATTAAAGCGTTACTTTACTATCACCATATGTAACAAGTGTCCTTAGGGCAGAAATACATCCGTAGAAATTCTACTGCGATACACTGCCTCGTATTGTTGATTACAACTCTTAATTTCGCCAGGACCACTGAAAATACCAGGTAAATGCTAATTTTTCTCTTAATTATTTCGGATTTCCTTTGTGAATAAATTTGATGTCGAACATAATAATGTATGTAACACTAGTGTAACATTCTGCAAAACCGAGCAATGGCTTAACATTATAATACATAGGTACCTTCATGCATGGTTTAACATTGGTGTTATATCCATATTTTTTCATTTATATAAAAAACTGTTACACTAGGAATTTTTTGCTTATTTTTACGATGAAGTGTGGACATAAATGGGACGATAAGAATTTTTCTGAGTAAAATAAAAAAATCATAATACTAAGGGTTAACATTAAAAAGAGAATACTAATTGAAAAATATATAGTTTCAGATAAATACGGACATAATAGTTATTGAGTTGATGAGTTTTTATTTCTATTTTTGGCCCTCTAAATTAAATAAAATCAAAAATACCGGGCTAACAAGCGAAGTGAATAAGTGTGAAAACAATTAAATAAATAAGATTAAACGTGGGGTCCATTTCACGAAAAAGGGCCTCATTTTAAAATCTAAATTTTGGTGTACATATTCGTTATTTTCATTCCGTCACAGTTGGAGGGCCCATTTCCAATTTTTTTCTAGCTTTTACAACCCTATTGTTTTTGAATTTTCCAATTTCTCAGGAGCCCCCTGAACTCCAGGGCCTTGAGGCGGCTGCCTCTTTTGCCTCCAGGTTAAGAAGGCACTGATGCAGAATAAAGAACACAATTTATTGATTTATTGTTGCTTTATATATGTTGGCATTTGTTGTAGACATCAAAAAGTAACATTATTCTTGAGCCTGTTCGTCATCATTGTCTGTGGAAATATCCTTATTCCCAGTCAACGCGCTTTTGAGTGCCTTATAAAAAGGCTATTTATAAGATGGGACGTAGTTGTGCGTTCGTATTGCACAAAACAGTAATGGGAGCAGGTTCAAAATTTACAATAAATCGCTCATTTGTTATCGGATTTACATGAAACGTACACCAAACGATGAAGAATTTCTCTTACGCACATAACACGTCATAACTCAAAAAATGTAAAAAATGAAGCTGCACCCCTTTTGCTGCAAAGCCCTCAATTACAGCAATTAGACTTATTGGCAATTCTAGACATAAACATCCCCTTAATGACGGACGATAAGAGTCACCATTCTGTCCACGCAGATAGAGATTTATACATTCTAAACTATTCCGACAAATTCGGATTCTAAAGAAAAAGATAAATACTATAGGACGTTGAATAAAATAAATTCACAGGAGCATTCTAATGCAAAAAAATCTGATTTTCAAAATCTGTCCAGTAGACGTGGTCCTGACTAAAAAATCAATTTCACTTTTAAATCGATTCTGCCCAAAACAAAGCCCCACGCGAAAAAGCATATTCTACAATTTCGACATGTTTTTGCAGACGAATTCATGTGAGTCCCAGTTATACCATATTTATTAATAAATTCTTCCGACATTTAGTCAGATATGCGTGTACCGGGCGAGTCTTCAAAATCGATTTTCTCGAAAAAGGAGCCTCCGATGAACAAATTCTATTTCTACATTTCTATTCTTTTTTTTTTTCGTCGCGGTTGTGCCACCTATTACGAGACATCCTGTATTCATACAGAAGAAGGAAAGGGCATATGTGTGACTAACCTTGCCCCAGGGACAGCAGAGGTACTTCAGCGGTAGGTTCGCGGGGTCCTCGACTCCTTGCTTCCTCTCTTCAAGCAGACGTGTTTCCTCGCTGCACACACTTTAACACTCTTAACCTGGAAAACCGTGCGCCGTCAAGTTCATTCGTTGAAGCACCGTGCTCGACTGTTCTCGAGACGCTGGCCTGTTCCGGGTGCATCCCATAGGCTCAATGTCAGCGACCGATTATTACCTGAAATTGAAATGCGATATTTACATCGGGAGGCCACGCGAGAAGCTGGCGATACGTGGAGGGGGGAATTGAATGCTAGCAAAAGGTTGTGGATGGAATTCTGTGTATTCGATTTCGAAGTGGGTCAATGACTTTCGTTGGAAGTTTCTACACGTTGGGTTTAAAGAATATTAATGTTACAGTATTAAATTATTTTTATATCCGAAGGATAATGGGAAAAACAGGGAATGTCACAAAACAGCTTTATCGAGAAAATTAAGTTTTAATACCTTAGTCCACCAGTAAAGAAACAGGGTTCAATGAATTCAATTTTCTTGCAAATAATTTTCATCTTCAATAATTTCTTGTTGCACTTTGACAATAGAAGCTTGTGCTTAAGTAGGCAAAGAATGCGACCTTCCGTATTTTGTTCCAGTGCAGAGCGAACATTTCCTGTTTTTAATCAGTATACCTACCAAATCTTTAACATTATCTTACGGGGGTATTTGAACTTTATAACCATTTGTGAGTCATCAGTTCTGTAATCTAGTTGCCACCAACAAAATATGCTATCAATCGCAAAATCACGAAAAATGGACATTGCTTGTTTTTTCCACTTACCTTTCATTTATGGTTTTATATGTACGTTATTGAGGTGCTGAATATAATAGAGTATTATATTTTGGAAGATATAATATGTGGATAGAATCTTCTTTTAATTTGAATATTTTACTGTGAGATACAAATTTTTAAGCAAGGTGTTAGTTGCGTGTTACTCGACTAAATTGTTGTGAACGGAAATTGTTGGTGTTGAAAAATTAGTCACATGTCCTTTTAGTTTCAATGTAAAGAGTATATCTACTACATATAAATAGAATAATTGTATAATACATATATACGCATGTACATAGATTAAATAAATTATGTAAATAGTAATGGCTACCGTTTTGAATCGATTTCAATACTTACAGCAAATTAGTTTCATGTGTAATAAATTGACTGTATCTACAAATTGGACATTTTTCTTCCTTTTTTTTTAAGAATTATTCATAGTGACTTTTAAATTACTAGTTTCTTTTCCTTGCCTTATATTTTTTTACCTTTTTGTCTGAGGAATCGCAGGTTCCTGAGTTTGTTAATAAATAAACCCGTTGAAATTAAATTTTGATGAAATTTCAACAAACATACATTCTGCAAATGTGTAATCAAGGTTTCTATAAATTATTAATGATCGAAAAAATGAGCTTAAAGACCCCTAGGTACATGAAATAGATGATTTAGTAAGACGCACGGAACAACTTTGAAAATCTACTCTGCTGGTGCAGCAGATTTATGCTAGAAAATTTCGCAACACTGGCCCAATGTAAATCTATGTCTTTAGTTAAATATATTCCTTTAGTTAAATATATTTAGTTAAAATATATTCCTTTCAATAAAGCACTTCCAGCGTTGTAGGAGAAGGATTAAAAAATGTTTATTAACTTTAGACGTCAGAAGATTTTGAAATTCATTCACCTCGGTTATAACGCAATTCTGCATAATGTTTAAAAAAATATGAATTTTCAACAGTCACGTCAAACACATTTCAAGTTACTATGGAGAAGCTAAGAGAAAGTTCAACAGTAATTAACAATCGTGGGCACGAAGTTCCACCAGCAAGGTTCCATAAATTTTAATTTAGTAAAAGCTCGTCACGGAAGCTCCAGACCAAACGATGGCACAAAGTTTCGCCGAAGAAATCAGTAATCTCTATGGGTCGCGATTAGTTGACAATCTTCAGCAAAATCACTTTAATTTTGATTGAAATATAATTATTGCAAATGTACGATCTTACTCTACGGATCTTCTTGAATCACATATTATTACACTTGGTTTTACGAATTACTAGGTATTAGTAGAAAAAATATATTTCGTTACACCTAAAACAGTTGTCTTACCTATCGATTATTAAATATAACATACAGTCACATGAATTGTTTAAACACAACAAAATTTAACCCACGGATAGTGGATGTCTTGCCAGAAAACAGCGTGGCGGATACAGTGTCCAAATTAACCGGGCCGCGCAGTTTAAAGCCGAGTCAGCTTAGCGCCGAGCAGTGACCGCTCGCACGCACGCGCAGTAGAGCCGACCGCGCTGGTTCAAACCGGGAAAACGAGTTAGCGCGGTCGGCTCTACTGTGTGCGTGCGAGCGGTCCCTGCTCCGCGCTCAGCTGACCTCGGCTTTAAACTGCGCGGCTCGGAAGTTGGACCGCTAAAATTCAACCGTTAATATCTCGAGAACGAAGCCTCGGATCCCAAAACGGTAAAGGACTTATCAATGTCTTTTTGCATCAGGATATTGTATGTTCCGCGAAGTCACCGATTTTTGGGACATCCTGTATATAATATAATGATATAAATTGTGATTTTTTCGAACACATTTATACACGTAGCGGGCGTTTAAGCGACAGCAATAACGAAGTCGATTCTCTTTATAATTCTGCTTTCATAACACGTACAGGTGAAGTTAACGTGCCGTGCAAGAGGCGTGCCACCGCCCCGCGTATCGTGGCGCCGTGGAGACACGAAGGACATTATAATTCGGAAGCCATTTGCAGGAAGCGCCTTGAACCAGAAGTCTCATGGTAAGATTTAATATAGATGACGCTCCCACTATTCCGCCGATATAACACGGAATATACAATTATGTTTTCCTCGAACACAGTCGCTGCTGGATTCACTTGGTATTTTAATTTCCTTATTTCGCCACACCGACCGCCCTCCCACGCCACCCCGCGCCCCGCCGGTTGGCAGACTCGCTCGGAACCGCCCGCGGGAAACGTAACTTTCCAGAAATTGTTAAGTAACACTTCGCAAACGTGCGAAGAATCGATAGAGACCCGCGTTTTTATAGGTCACGTTCTTTCGTTCTATCACCAAGTATTTTGCCCTTACTTGCGCTTCTTTTCATAACCCCCCCCACCTTAGAATATTCTATATCGGTTTGGAGTACTTTTAGTAGGAAATAAATGAATTGTATATTCCTGTGTCTTCTTATCCAATGTGTTGTATATATAAAAATTTCGTGTGAAACATTTTGTAATTTGCATGTACTGATATTAAGTAGTGGCGGATTTAAATGGCCCAGGTGGCAAACGTTCTAAGGGCCCCATTTTTTCGGGGAAATTAAGAGGTAGTTTACTAAAACCAGGCTGAGTGTACTAGTACAGAAAAAAATATAGTGTTTGTATAAAATCATAATTTTTTTTAATATGGGGATTTGGGGGGGGGGATTTCTAGGCAAGGGCCCAGGCGGCAACTGCTCATCGGCCGCCCGTTAAATATGTCACTGATGTTAAAGGAATTGGAAAGAAGTCTATTGGCTGTTTAAAGTGGGATAAAGTGGCCGAGCAGCTGAATGCTGTGGTGGGGATAGAGCCTTGTCGAGTTTAAACGGCCAGTTGATTTTATTCTGGCTATAGGTAGCGGTTATACATTGAATAATTATCTAGAAACGTGATTTAATATTGAAATAATAGAAATTCTCGTGGGTATCATAATAAACGCTTTAAAGGAAATTCGTTTTTCAAGGAGATGTAACGGGAAGGCTCATTTTTGTCAAATTCTGAATAGTGTTTAAAGATCTGACTTCTATCACCAGAATTTATAAATTCGTTCCCTTTTACGTCAGATCTGTTTTTAGATAAGATTCCTATATCTAAGAGAATTTGAATAATTAATACGAATAACAGTTTCTATATTTGAGTTAAAATTTTCATGTACAATAGTTAAATTACATTGAAAATTTAAGCTACACGAACGTGTGATTCAAATTTAATAATCCTTAATCAAGTGTTTAAGGTAGAAAATGTGGCTTACTACAAATGCAAATATCGAATGAAAACACGCACAGTATATTGCCTGTTAAGTAAGGAAGAGGCTGTGCTGTGATATACAGATGGGTAACACCATCTGGAGCTGAAGAGCTAGTAGAAATCGATAATGCTCTAGAGAAGTATGTGCACGTTGAAAATTTCCAAAATGTGCAAACACAACGGGTGTAAGAAGCACGTGTTATTTTCATGCAAACTGAGATGCAAACCACACTTAAAAAATACTACATGAACATTTCTTATTTACACACTTACCGTTTTCCAATTTCAATCCGATCGAGTGTACACAGCGAAACCATGAAGAATGTGTACAGAAACATATCTAGAATGGATTCTAAAAGAAGAGTGAAACAATCCACTACCAGGACCTGTAAAATACGTACGGGTCATTCCATGCGAAATCGGACACTTTTCGGAGTAACATTTCGGATTTTCGTGCAACTTGGATATGTTGCAGTCTTTAGAGATATATAAACATATCTCGAAGGATTTTTCAAAATTTTGAAAAATGTCGATTTTACAGCTGTTTGAAGTGAAGTGCTAACTTTTTTTCAATACGTTATAGCTATGGAAGTAGTAAATGGATGGAGATGAGCTTTACGGTGCTTATAGAGAAGACATTGAAGTTTTAAGAAAAAATTATTTCAGTTTAAAAAAAGAAAAATTTGAACCATTTTTGTGCAATTATTTTAAACAAATGCAGGTTTTTAACATCGGGCGCGATTTTAAAAATCTGAAAAAGAAGGAGAATATAGTTCTATCCTTCCCCTTGATGGACAAATTTTCAAAAATATGGACACTTTAAAATTGGCGAAATGAAAATTACTTGAATGTAACGCTGCGTCAAATCACACCGACTCGACTGGCTGAACCGTGCGGTACTCGCAGCGGTCAAGCGGCTATATCTGCTATACTTATACAGTGTTCTCTAATATGGTAAGTATTTGTAAAAAACTAAAGAAAGATAACTTTTACTGTTTTTTATACACAACATAATACGGTATCTTAATTTTTGGTGTTCGCAATATTTTCCTTGAAACGAGGGTGACCTACAGTTTTTTAAATGTAATGCTATATGTATATTTGATTATCCAATATGAAAGCGACTGTCAAGACAAATTCAACTATATGGTATACTGTGATCTCCAAAACCACACATGGTTAGGAATGAAAGAATCTCTCTACTACTTAGATAGATAGTTCGATATATTTATTATACCTGCATTTGTTTAAAATAATTGCACAAAAATGGTTCAAATTTTTCTTTTTTAAACTGAAATAATTTTTTCTTAAAACTTCAATGTCTTCTCTATAAGCACCGTAAAGCTTATCTCCATCCGTTTACTACTTCCATAGCTATAATGCATTGAAAAAGTTAGCACTTCACTTCAAATAGCTGTAAAATCGACATTTTTCAAAATTTTGAAAAATCCTATGAGATATTTTTATATATCCCTAAAGACTGCAACATATCCAAGTTGCACGAAAATCCGAAATGTTACTCCGAAAAGTGTCCGATTTCGCATGGAATGACCCTTACTAGAACCAAATGCTCCATAAATGGGGAAGCTGAGTGCAACATTTTCCCACCCGTAGCGCCACCAGCATACGTGCCATTTGTTGCCATTTTTAACCGACTTCAAAAAGGAGGAGGTTATATAGGGGAGACCGGGGCAAAGTGGAACGAAGAAAGTTTGAAGTCGAATAAAATTTTTCCCTTTCAATAAAAATGTGTGGAAATAGATTTATAATATAATTTGAACATTACTATTGATAAATGACGAATAGCAATACTTAAAATAAACTTAAAGTATATTAAAATTCAACTTAAGAAAAAATGCCAAAACTTATTTTGTTGCACCTTACTTTACCCCATACATGGGGTAAAGTAAGGTGCAACAAAATAAGAACTTTAATTAAGGATATAGGTAAATATTAACCCCTTGCGCTGGAATGACGTGTGTAGCACGGCAGCTTCTGGCTTTTTTGCACCGTGGTTGTCAAAAACTGTGACAGATTTTTCATTTTTTTGAGGTTAGATTCTATTCCATCGCGCCGCGTGGTTTTCTAGCCAGCTGACAGGTTAGGATATTGCGCACCGCACTTGCGCATTGGTTCTTAGCAGCCATTTGCAGCTCAGTTTACTCCGGTCACTTTACCCCGAATGTGTAATCAGTGGAAAATTAATTATCTAATAATGTTATGATGAATGTTTTCTCAATCGCGTGTTCATGTATGTTCATAAGCTTGTTATAAACACGTAGAAAAAATTTGGAGTTAAAATAACACATTTAAGACTCATTTATCCAAAAAGGTAAATTGAAAAGAAAACCAATTGGAAGTCTCTAAAACTTCATTTTTAATTTTTTAAATGAATTTCCATTTTTCGATATCTGAATGTGCATAATTATCATTGTGGTATTACACACATTTATTACGTTACCAAAATTTGTAAATATATTCTATTGTTAACGAATAAATTAAGAAAGCTCATTTTACCCCGAAGTTCACTTTGCCCCGGTCTCTCCTATAGATTCGACCTGTATGTATTTTTTTCTATGTTTCTCCCCGCATAACTCCTCAGCATATGGACTGATTTTGATGACCTTTCTTTATTCGAACGACTGCATCAATATTGATCCAATATTTTGCCAGTTATGGTTAATAATAAAGACTATTATCACTTGATTATTATTATTTTATGTAGGTACGTACGCACATATCTCCTCAGCATGCTGTGTCAATATATATAAAACTAAAATGTTAAAAATAAAAAAATTTTAAAAAAATTAATACCGACGTCAAAATAATAAATGCATTAAAAAGTAAAAAATAATTTTTTCCCTTATTTAATCTGCGATTCTTATATTTTTTAAGTCGGCGCCTCATCATTTGCACTGTGTAAATCTGGCGCCGACTTAAAAAATATGCGAGTCGCAGATTAAATAAGGGAAAAAATTATTTTTTACTTTTTAGTGCATTTTTATTACTTTAAAGTCGGTTTTAATTTTTTTCAAATTTTTTAATTTAAAAAGGAACAGTCAGAAAAAAGAAACAATAAATGTTAATAATCGGGTGCGTACGCTAGTGGCGCCCTCTGTCCTGAGCTTTGCGTCAGCTTCCTCATTCTAAGAAGCTGTTCACAGCAAAGCTCAATATCTTTCTCACAGAAACTATATTACTGTAGGTACACAAGTGAAACCAAAACTCTACGTATCTTCGTATATTAAAACTCATCACACAACAACAATATAATTCCTCATAACTTTCATCACAATTTACCTCCCACTGTAGACACTCTTCTCCCAAAAAG
Organism: Andrena camellia; assembly: GCA_029448645.1. Lineage (NCBI taxonomy): Eukaryota > Metazoa > Arthropoda > Insecta > Hymenoptera > Andrenidae > Andrena > Andrena camellia. The sequence goes on along the minus strand of CM055682.1, from coordinate 4,919,375 downwards.
CGGCACCGCAGGAAAGTCCAATTCCCTCCTCCCATAAAATAATTTTCAAACCCAGCTTGTTAGCAAACAGAGCGCGCCGCCTCTCCCCCTCTCTACGGAACACATCCAAATAGAGTGGACGTTACAATGAAGGCCGTAAAAAACGGCGCAACACCAGTGTCTCGCTCGTCCCGGGGCCATTCAGTGGAAAGAAAAGAGCCCGCGAAAATATCCTCGCACCTCTCGCGTCTGTTCTGAAATCAAACGCTTCTCAACCGCCCGCGAGGGGAAAAAGGAGAGTGACGTTCTTTAACAATATCACGAGCCATTCATGCAACTCCATTACGCTGTTCAAATGTCGCGTAATAACCGCGGCGGAGCGTATCGTGCGTATAAAACGAAATCGTTGGGCGCGCGGTCGTTGGAAACGATCGGCAGACGGTGCCCATAAAATCGCGGCGTATCTGATAGACAGAAACGGACACCGTGGGGTCGGCCGGAGTCGGGCCTCGCCTTTCCTCTGGCTCTCTGTTACGAACTAAACGGCGTATTTAGTATTCGCTTCAGCGCCGCGTCACTAATAGCGGGCGAATTCCAGCTGCGCCGTCCACGAACCGACGGCTACGTGCACGGCGACTGCAACCCCTGCAACACGTGCCAAGTGCAAGGGGCGTAGCTGCAGCCCCACGAAACGGATAGCTTATCGCTGGCCTACAATGGCGATAATTATCGGCTACCGGGACGCAAAGTCGCGGTTCTTCGCTACCAGAAGACTGCGCGATCGTTGTAAGACAGTGAAACGGATGCGGTGTGTCATGGATTGTTAATGTTAAGGCACGGTTAAACATGTGCAATGCGCGCTACAGAATACCATTACAAGGGTCGATTTTTATGGTTCGGCGCGCAACGTAGGACCTCGTACCGTAGGAAATTTTGAGTGTTCGGCGCGCAACGCGCACTGTTGCACATGCTTAACTCTGCCTTTACGTATCGGTAAGAGTGAATTGGATTGAGTAAAGGTAGGCTCTCACTATGCCTCGCCTTGCCTCGGCGGAACTTCTTTTCGCACTCACATCTAGGCTCGCGTCGCCTCGGACTTACGTGAGACCTTTGGGGGGGTCGCGAATTTCTTACGTTTTATTACAAGGGTGGGTAGTCAGGTAGCGTCTTACGTAATATTTTTTATCCTAATTTTCAATAAATACAAATTCTATCATTAATGTTCCAGAAAAGTAGTTTTAGTTTAAATTTCCCGAAACCGAGTTAAATGAATCATATAAACCTTTAAAAGAATTTTAATAACTGAAAAAATTAAATGTAAAAAATATTACGTAAGGAAGGGGTTGGAATATCAAATCTTACGAATTCTTATACTGGGGGAGGGAGGGGGTAAGAATTCGCCAAAATTACCCTTATGTAATTTAAGGACGGCGCCTAATTGTACATTCGTGATACTTGTACGATCATGTTCTAACAGTCTTTTTGTAGAAATGTAAATTTTGATATGTTGAAATTTGTATCTGAAAAAAACAGTTGTGGATAAAAGCGATTTTTTTGTAAAAATTCGCCAAATTTTTAAATTTCATTTTTAAGGTCTAAAATTTTACAGAAATATTGGCAACTACATATCCTGAGATGCGATACACCCTGTGTGGTCAAGGAGGGTTAACCCTCGGCTGTCACACTTATTTTTTCGAACGTAATTGTCACCCTGGATCGGTTCGACCCAAGCCAATTTTCAATCAGCTACTTTTTAAAACCTATCCGTTAAATTAAATCGCCAAAATTTTGAGATATAGTTTGAACATTGTACAATATATGTCCATCGCTGAAAATTAGCATTTAAAGTATCATGTTTGGGAAAAAATTAACAGAAAAAGAGTTGCAGAAGAAGCTTTTATGCTTAAAAAAATCATAACTTTTTTTAATTTGTAATATTTGTAGGTACTTAAGACGTTTGAATGTTTCAAAATACATGTAGTAAGTACTTTTCAGCTCTACTACATATATTTTTCTCAAAATTGCAGACCAATCGTTAAGGGTGGAAATAAAGGAATTAATTTCTTGCGTGACACCTACGAAAAAAGTCAGGAGTAAAGCGTCACTACTTAGCAATTATTATTATTATTTCTTGACAAATCGTGGATACCAGCCCCCTGTAATTACCAGCGTGGGTTTCGAATCAGCGACGTAATACAGCTTCGCGGAAAATTTAAGCGGAACACGATGATTTATGATTTACAAACTCATTAATTAGCGATTGCCGTTGGCACGGTTAGAGAGCAGCGTGGCTGATTTACGGAAGTTCGTTTTCGAGCCGCAGTTTTCTATGGAATTTCTGCGCAAGCTGCTTGGAAAACTGACTGGTTTCAATACAACAGAGCAGAGTGTACATGCAATTTACGTTAGTTTCTGAACATCAAGTCGACACGATTCAATCTTTGGAAGTATTTACGATTGACGTCCGATTGAATTTCACACTCATTAGTTAAATTAAGGTACAGCAGACTTGCTTTTAAATAAAACCAGAGATAAAACTTCTTACTCTACTTTCTTCTATACCTAAATACATTTGAATAACATCAGAAAGTTTCCATGGTGTGAAGAAAAATATTATTAAACCTCTCCCCTGAGCAACGAGAAAGGAAATTTTTACTGCACTCGTGAGAAGTTCTTATCTCTCTATAATTATATTCTTTCACAAGGATGTGCCAATAAATCTGTAATATGCAACTGCCTCCTTCTTCACAGTAAAACCATATCTTCTGACATAAATTAACTTTTCTCCTCATAGTACGTGTAAAAGAATTTAGAATAAGTTTATAAAATAGGGGAGACCAGAGCATGTTGATGCGATTTTTAGTTTCATTTTTTTTTCATTTCCGTTTGAATTAATTACTTAATAACAAATAGGCTAAAATATACTTTGGTCCTTCCTCTTTAATATATATATTGTAATTGATAACCTGAGATAATACATACAAAATAAATGAAAAAACCATCTACCATCTTTTTAACTAATTTCTTCTACTAAAACGAAATTAGATAAATCGGTGACAGAATTCAGAGTACACACTAATTTTCTAAGCTTTAGATTATTACCTATAATCGGAAGTTTCTGAACAACGGTTTATTTCAGTAACGTTACGAATTGAAATTTCTGAAGAAGTAACGCAGCATCGTGAACATCGGAAAGACCCAGTTTGCGTTACAGTGGACAAACAATCGTGTTGTTTCTGCTCTGTTGTACATATAATTACATCGCAAATTATGAGTTCCGCGGGCCTTCTGGCGGTTCGGAACTTGGCGGGAATCAATGTTTTTGCAAGTTTAAGGCGAGACGCGAGCAAGAATAGCACGTGAGGATAGTTGGCGCGCTCGCCTGCAATATTACAGCAGGGGAAACGAGCAGGTGCAACAAATTGCATTAAAACGCTCGCTTTACCTTCTCCGGCCTTCCCTGCCGGACTTCTGTCTGAATAGATTCAGGCATAATAGCCCTGACTTGAATAATTAAAAAATAACAGAAGGCAATTATTTTCGAGTGCCCTTGAGGTGAAAGTAATTCGAAGACTGAAACACAAGCGTTTTCATTAACATCGAATTAGGTGACTTCGTGTATTTAGAAGCACGCTGGGATGTTAAATTCGATTCTACAGAAACTCATCAGAATGACGACGACTGATTACAAATACCACGCTGAAAACAATTATTTTTCTCGTGTTCGCAAGCACATTGATTACTTCCAAACTAAATGTGGGCTATTCCGCGTTAAATCGATCATTATTTGCAATCCATCTCGGAAATTTGGGTGAAATTGAAATATGTAGTAGTATGTAATGCTGATCATGTAGTCCACGTGAAAGTAGGGCGAGTTTAAGTCATCACATTCCTGGTTTTGAATTTCTTTAAATGCCTATATCTTCAATATTTCAGTCCCAAATTTTTGGAAAACATTTTTGACGTATCAAACACTGAAAATATGTAAGAGAAAAAATCAATCTTTTTAGAATATCTAGGTGTATGTCCCTCCTTAAATTTGTAAAAATAGTCCTTGAAAATAAAAATTAGACACCTTTTAGCCTTTTTAATATATTTGGGATTTTTTCGAAAACCGTTACTCGCACGAGAAAAAGTAATGGAATATAAAAGATGCTCCCTGTCTGGATCTACAACTATTAGTTGACATGTTTTTTTATGCAATCAATAACTTAGAGGATAATTATTAAATAAAATCCACTTGTGCGAGCCCAGAGGCTCTTTTTCCTCTTATCCAATCGGGCTCAAACTTCGCACAGATTTTTAATTATTAATACTAGTCTAGGGGGGGGGGGGGTGCCGCGAAGAAAATTCAAAAGTCAAAAATAGGAGTATGTCCAGTACCTACTTAGGAACGAAGGAAGACATGAAAGGCTGCAGCTCAACTGATCGTCCCTAGCAACAGAAACATGTATCCCTTACTTTTGGTTGTTCAGCAAACCAACAAAGCTTCATAAATATCAGTGCCAGACACCTCGTTCTTTATTCGGTGCCCTTTATTAGTATGAGCATGCACCGTTGAGCAGATCTTTAACGATAATCATCCTGTTTAGTGACCTCAGTGGCGGAGTACCAAGGCGAGGAGCTGAAGCTGTCGAAGATCTCGAGGAACGAGATGGGTGTTTATCACTGCATCGCGAGCAACGGCGTGCCACCGGCGGTCAGCAAACGTATTTTTATCAATGTTCATTGTGAGTAATAGTGATTACGGTAGCCAATAATTTATCGACCCCGTTCAGCCACAGACCGAGGGAACATGGCCGTCTGTTGCTCGGCTACAATCCCTACCCTGCTTTCTGTTTCGCAGTCTCGCCTGTAATTCATGTACCTAATCAACTGGTCGGCGCTCCTCTGGGTACAGACGTGGTCCTGGAATGCTTTGTCGAGGCATCGCCCAAGACGATTAATTATTGGCTCAAGGATGACGGTGAGATCTCACTGAAACACTTAACCTCTGGTCCGACGCGACGCTCGTAGAACCCTGGACACCTATGCTCTTATTCCCTAGGCTCTTTGGTTTCCTTGGGTGTTACTTCTTTTTAAAGGCAACATTCCCTTTGCTCTCGAGACAGAAACAGAATGAAATTTCTATTCGACTCCTATTTCGATATGGGATTGTTTGTTGAAGCGTCGCTGAAGGAATGAATCCAATATCGTTCACTCGGTATTTACAGAGGCTGTGATCAGTTCCTGCTCAGTTTATGCACGAAGTCTATTTCTTATATGCATTCATAAAGTAGGTTTCAGTTTTTAAAACAAAGGCTACAGTGTTTTGTGGTCTTGAATTGTTATTCGGATAATTAAATGACTCCTTAATTGTACTACTTTTTCGGCTTTGAGGATCAGGATGGAAGAGAGTTTAGCACTGGATATGAATAGAAACGAAAATGCTCATGTTTGTTGGATTTCTCATAATGCCAGGGAACGAAAATTATGTAGTTCCACTTAAAGATGGTTTAATATCGAAAAGAGAAATCAACTTTGCGATTTATTTTTGCGTTCAGTAATGCTTTTATCTTGTAATTTATTAATCTACCAAAAGTGCATTCCGTGAAAGCAAAATCATTATTAAATGTCAATCTTACGTGAACTTTATTGTCTTCTATTTTTCAAGATTTCTCGAAATCTGATAAACCGATTGTCTTCAAATTCTATAGAGATTCTAAGATGCACTGTCCATCGTGTGATCGTGTTTCTTCATTTTCCCATTTATCATTTCGCGTTAAATAACTGACAAATTTCATGCCAAAAATGGAAGTTTCAACTTCGCAGTTTGTCATGAATTATTATCCTGCAAAAATCCTCTAATTTTTACCTTAATTTTGACTCTAATTTTTGTGTAAACTTTAACAATTTTTTTGCGCCGAAACGCTGCGTTTGCGGCACATGGTTTCTTTCCAACATTTTTCTTCTCATTGAGCAGAGCAGGTTAATGTAAAGAAAAACTTTAACTTTAATTCTCAATGTTACAAACAATTTTGCGATAAGTTTTTTTTACATATGTCCACCAACCCAGAGGTGTAGATTCACCTCTGAAGGCAATGACCATCACTTTTTATATACCCTGTATAACAAGTACTACATGTTACAATGTACTGTCGGGCTCTACAGCCACTTCGTTCATTAGCTTCATACATCAACTTCTCCGATAAATCACTTAAGGGATCATTCTAGTTTGATCGGCCGAAAAATTGAGCTATTTGTAAAGATTTTTTTTTTAGCAAATACAACATGTAATGAAATAAATCTTTTTGATATTTATTAAGCTAAGCTTATATTATAGTAAAAAAATTAATAAAAAGATCACTATAGCCCCTAGCTCAATTAACAATTTTTGTGGAGAAATAATCGAGATTTTTCTCATGGAACACCCGAGAATACATCCTCTTGTGTGTTTTGTCAAACTTTTTTCTCAAACTGGTGCCATTTTGTTACTTGTCAACAAAAATTGTTAATTGAGCTAGGGGCTATAGCAACACTCACACAGATCAAGAATCTTTTGGAATTCTTTGATTCGGATAAGCCTGAGCCGGGAAATCACGTACGCCAGGAGCATACCTCTTTTTTTTAGGTCCCATATTGACACTGTAAAAAAACCATTAAAACAAGTTGCAAAAATTCTTTTTAATTTTTTTTGTATAATATAAACTCTTATATTATACAAAAAAAATTAAAAAGAATTTTGCTACTCAGCTTAATTAATCCCAGAAAAGATTTATTTCATTATATGTTGTATTTACTGAGAAAAATATCTTTAAAAATAGCTTAATTTTTCGGCGGTTCAAAGTAGAATGACCCTTTAAAATCCACGTTATATAATAACCTTGCTTTATTTCATTTTTAGTACATTAATAAATTGCTACTTAGTTGCCAAAATAAGGCACAAGCATAGTCGCTGTCCCCTTTAAATTCCTAAGGCAATCTGTTCAATAAAAATCGTCTCGTTTTGATGCATATTAAAGAAGCATTAAACCAGCACGGGCTCTTTGAAATCCCAATGGTTGGATTAGCGGTGGCAGTACGTTGCATTAAATTCGAAAAACTTTCGCCCGCGCTCAAGACAAATGGCACGTTTCTGTTTCATGCCGTTCCTCGGGGTCGCGCTAAGGAGGAACAGGACGCTCTCTTTCTTTAACAGGTTTAATATTTCCATGCGAGAGTTGGCAAAAAGTTGCAGACAAATGCTGGAGTGGATTACTCCCGGCCGTTCGCAAATATATTCCCCGAGCATTTTGTAGCCTGTACGAGTAGACATGCTTTCGCTTTAGCGCAACTTCCACGGAGCACTTCGGCCCAATGCATTCGTATGTAATTTTCACCTTGCACGGAAAATCCTGCGCCCCCTTTTTCTCTCTGCCGCGTCCCACATATACGTATATACCTACGTACGGCCATTTCAGAGTGTAATAAGGAAACTCGACGCGCGTTTAAGAAGTGAATTTTCGCATACTTGTATGCGCCTCCCCGTATTTCTTGCTCGTTTTCAATATCCTCGACGATCCCCTGTGTACGTGTATTAAATTTCATTCGAATTCTTTGCCCATTGAAACCGATTTTTCTCCTTCGATTTTAGTTGCAACGAAGATTATCCACTAATCTGTGGATAGCTGAAGAAGGAAGAAATGTCGAGTTTTTAATCGATAGTACGTTTTCCAGCAAACTTACCCTCGGTGATATTTTTTAAATTTTCGAGTTAGGCAGTGGTTCTTGAGAGACTTTCCAAGTGCATGCGAATGAGATAAAACTTTTTCTATGGCGCAGTATCTGCCAGTGATGAATAGGAAATAGGTAATCATGTGTGTGTGATGAATTCGAAAGTTTTACAGAAAGGTTGGTAGGGAGAAATGGTCACTTGTGAACGAAGCAATGTGGTTTGCTAAAACGTATTTATAGCTTCCGAGGAATTCGGAATTCGAATTTTTACTTTGTGTTACATCATCTCCCGTTACAAAATAAGTGATAAATTCAATTTTTTTTAAAATTCTTGACTTACACCATTTTCATAACCACCGGCACAATTATTTTCTCCATACGTGATGGAAAAATTAATGAAGGTTTGTTGTATAAGTATCATCCAGTCATACAGTACTGGAAATATTTTATTGCATCAGTTGAATATGAAACTCGTTATCACTTATACCTATCTTATTAATTATTACCTAGTGCTAGGAAAATATTACTGTAAAATATTTGTTGCAAAAATCTGTAACTCATTCTCTTCACCAAAATAAATTGAATACGAATCATTTTACATTTTATCAATCATATTACCCTTAAAATTTTATATTTCCAGTACTGTACGTCTATAGCTTGGTTCTTTATTTAATGCTAATATATCTTAAGTGCCCAGAAGGTTAAGTAGTTATTGAAGCAAAATATGAATGTAAATGGAAGGAAATTTTGATTCGCACAGAAATGATATTCAACCAGCATCACGACGTGCAGGCGATCGCCAAGTCGCAGTTCGAGGTTCGAATGGTGCTAACCATTCGCAATTTGCAAAAACACGACGTGGGCACCTATAAGTGCGTGGCGAAGAATTCGCTCGGCGAGGTCGAGAGCAGCATCCGATTGTACGGTGAGTGTGCATCGTTCGAAACACCCTCAAATAGAATTCACATCTACACGCCACTCTTACGCACTTCGTTTACACCCTCGCGGCACTTTTCTGCCCTAACGTCACTCTGTAATATTATATATATTTTTTTTCAAAGAGCTACACACGCTTTGCGTATGCTTTCTGGCGACTTTTACATTCTGGTTCCTAAAAATTCAAGGAATGAACGATGCTGTTGGGGTACTTAAAGCAAGCCATCCGAATAATTTCTTTATTTTGCGAACATGGAGCAAATGTTTCAGGGCAAAGTTTAGTTTTTAGGGGGGCATGGTGTAGTGACATTGTTTGCTTCTGAGTGGGAACGTCGAGGATAATTGAGGGCTCGGATGCAATAAGGGGACTAGCGCTCGAAAATGCGAAAAAGTATTGTCCAAACGCGAAGAAATATTGGAAAATTAAATGTTGTTAAACTGTATTTTAAAAAATATAGTGTTGTAAAGCTCGTCACGACACACATTTTTTCTATTTACAATTTGTTTATCGAATCATTACTATTCGAGCTAAAATTTATAAACAAAAAATTTTTCATCGTCCAAAATCATTATTTCTTTAAACATAAATTGCGATAACTTGAGTAAATATTAAGGGATCGTTATGAGACATAAAACATAATTTCAGAAAACTCTAGCGAAGCCGTAAAATGTCAGCAGCCGCGTATAATAAGCTACTTAGCAGTTTTAGCAGTCGCGTTGACAGTTGGCGCCGAGCGATAATTATATATATAGTCATATCTTCTACAATTATTTATTAATCAGTGTGAAAATTGGTGAAAAACTTCCTTGTATATTAAGGAAAAACTTTGTCGCTGCAAGTTATATGTACCTCAAAATTGCCTCGATACTTTTTAACGGCGAACGTTGAAAAACATGGGTTATGTCCAGGATTTCTTATTAATTAAATATTATTAAATTTTTTAAGATAAGGGTTTTGTGCATACATTTTACGGCTTCGCTAGAGTTTTCTGAAGTTATGTTTTAAGTCTCATAACGATCCCTTAATATTTACTCAAGTTATCGCAATTTATGTTTAAAGAAATAATGATTTTGGACGATGAAAAATTTTTTGTTTATAATTTTTAGCTCGAATAGTAATGATTCCATAAACAAATTGTAAATAGACAAAATGTGTGTCGTAACGAGCTTTACAACACTATATTTTTTAAAATACAGTTTAACAACATTTAATTTTCCAATATTTCTTCGCGTTTGGACAATACTTTTTCGCATTTTCGAGCGCTAGTCCCCTTATTACATCCGAGCCCTCAATTTATGTCACCAACTTTGTTTAATAGAACGATATAGGTATTCTTTCATTTATCTTTATACGTATATAGGGAGATTTATATTTGGATCCCAATTACGAAGAAGAATGTTTTTCACCAAAATTGTTCAACGACTAGATTTGTTAATACTGAAATTGATTTCTCGTTTACTTGTGGCTTTTTAAGTGACCCAAATATCCACTGTTTTAAACCAGAATTTTACCGCAATTAAATAAAAAAAACTATAGAAGATATCTTTCTGTCTAAAATATATGTTTCTATCTCTAAATCTCTAAAGATGAAGTTATTCTGGGACCTGTTTCAAGTGCCTCCCACGTAGAACACGTTTCTCTTCTTCTACCCGAATCCGTGATTACAGCATATTACACAATCTTTCTCTTCCGTACAAAAAAGAATCATAGGTATATGCTTCCATCTACCCACAATTCTCAATCAGATAACGATAAACATCCACTTATTAACACAATTTCAGGTCCACGATGGTACCGTAAAAAATGCTTAAAATATGGGATTGCTATATTCAGTGACGGGGAAGTTGAAGTTGCGTTAGAATCTAACTTCAATTTCCCTGTCAGCAAATATGGCAGTCCCATTTTTTAAGCATACAATTAGATTGAATGAAATTAATAGTGAAAGGCGAAATGTGGTATGAAAATTTAATTGTGTTTTTCGAATTCGTCACGCAAAAATATATTAAAAACAGCTAGAATATTGAAGCAAGTCTTTTCATTACAGGCCTGGTTTATTATCGTTATTAGTGTTGTTATTTTGTGATTATTACTAAATATCCTTCAAATATTCATCAACCTATTCCCGACATAAAATTCAATCAGAACAAACAGTTCCACCGAATTAAAATGAAATTACAATAGAACCACCCGTTTCCGAACACCCATCCTCTCCTATCAACAGATGCCTCCTGCTATGTACAAATATTCGAATAATTTCGAATACGAATAATTTCTTCGAATATTCGAATAATTTCGAATACGAATAATTTCTTCGAATATTCGAATAATTTCGAATAACCAGGAGCATTCGAATATTAGAATAATCAGGAGTATTCGAATATTCGAATCTCAAATTCGAATTCTCTAGTATTCGAATCTCAAATTCGAATTCTCTGGTATTCGAATCTCAAATTCGAGTTCTCTGGTATTCGAATATTCAAATATTCGTTACAGCCCTAATCGAAACTAAAAGGGAACGCCGCAAACCCTTACTCACTGATTACAGCGCAACTTTGTGGGTTGCGAGTGAGATAAAGTGACTCAAGACAAGAATAACGGTGTGTTTCATTCGTGCCCAATCGCCCTTTAAGGGTGTGAATTTGAAAAAAAAAACTTTTTTTATACCATTAAACTTTTGGTTGAAATTTTTTTTCTGTCTCTTGTACTTTAACAGTTATACACGAAAAAGTGTGTGTGCCTGCTTGATTTTGCGGTTATTTTTCAGATCCTTAACCTTTAGGGGACCGGCAAAGCCCTTTTTGGGGCTTTGAGTAAGCACACTACTTAAAAATGATTTAAAGTATAAATACGTATGTGTGCGTTTGTGTTCGACTGTGTTTTTGTGTATGTTCGACTATAAATTCGTTCTATTCAAAAGAACACAAAAATACGACAAAGTAAAATAATTCCTGAAACAACACAAGAATACCAAAAATAAAAAATAAAAACATGGAAAAAAAGAAGGAAAGATGATACAAAAACTTTCTACGTCTATGTCGTTAGCTCTGGGTTCTTTTGAAAGTCCTTTGAATTTTGGTAAGTATATGTTCATTCGTTTAGGTCAGTAAAACTGCCATGAAGATCAAACATTTTTACAATCCGACTACAGATTCGTAATCAGCAGTATCAAAAACCCCCAGGCATACTGTATTTTTTAAATTAAAAAATGTTAAAAATTGTATTACCTTTCCGGACCGGCAAAGCCCCTTTTGGAGCTCTGTGCAAATTCTTTAATTCTGCACAAAATATATATACCTATATAAATTTTTGGAAACTGAAAACCACTATTTTTTTTAAAAAAAGCCGGTCCTCTAAAGGTTAAAGGGCGTTTGGGCACGAATGAAACATACCATTCTTCTTATATTGAGTCACTCTATAAACCCACAAAGTTGCGTTCCAATCAGTGAGTAAGGGTTCGCGGTGTTCCCTTGTAAGTAATTCTGATCACAACGATTTAGTTTAGCGTCATAATTCCTGTAGGTAATTGAGCAGCCAAAAAGATATGGGATCTATAAATATTTAAACAAACTCTATTTAAGTAACTGAAGTTTAGTATAAAAAAAAGCGATTGTTCTACTATCCAAAAATTCCTCTATCCGAACACTTATATGCCTCCCTATTAGCTCTACTGTCCCACCCCAGAGCCCTCACAGCTCTTCAGATAATTCGCCAGCCATCTACAACTTACCCAGCAAAGAAAAGTCAAACAACGTGTCAGCAACTAAATGACCAGTGATCGCAGCCGTAGCAGGCATTAAAAATCCAGCAATCGATGACACTCGAAAAGCTGCGCGATAGCGGGGAGAGTTGGTACAGCTCGCAGAGCATCGAGGGAGTATGGCTGTCGTCCCGTTGATAGCTGTTCCGCTTAGCGCCGGATATCCGTCTCCGCCCGGTGTTATTTCACGGCTGATACGCGCCGCGGCGGGGTGGGTTAACGAGTCTTTGCGGAAGCTCCGCGTGGAAATTGTTGCCCCGGTACATCTCGCCGCGGCGAGTCCCCTGGAAGACTGATCGTCCTATGATAGAAACAAGGGGCCCCCCTTTTCTACTCACGGCAAACACGCCTCCGTTTACAAGCATCCTCACTTTGCCGCGGAAACCTCCAAGGATTTTCCCTTCCGCCCTACCTCGCCCCCCACGCCCGCCTTCATTCGGTCAATCCTCATCTTTTCGCATACGATCCCGGGGATCTTTCAATCAGGTCAGAGCACTCAGGGGAAACACAGACGTGGGGGCTGGGTAGCACTCTCCTTGAAGGATCTCGGCGCGCGGCCGTGTCCTTCGTAAATCGCCGCCAGCTTTGCAGACAAGCTGAGCCCGGCTCACGTCCTGGGAATCAATGCTGTCTCGCGATATACCAGGATTTACTTATTTCTCTGCACGGTCTATGTCCGCGTTCGCCGCGGAGGTGGTAGCGATGATTGGCTGACAAGTGTATGACGAAAGGGGTGGCTTTTAAAGCTGGCGAGGTGGTGGTGGGTGAGATTTCTTGTCGTCGTCGAAGATAGTTCGAGGTAATTAGAGATATATAGTGGTGACCGGTTTTTCAATGAAGTTTGTTAACCGGTTAAATTTGGACGAAGTGTTCTTTCGTGGCCCTCTTCACCCTCGTCCTTCTGGACAGCGGTGCTTCTTTACTGTGATTCTTTTACCAGGGTTCAGAAAGTTGAAGGTTCTTATAATGGGTTTTGTGACCATAAGTTCTTATTATGTATTTAATATCAAATACTAGTCTGAAGAAGAAATATATAAGACGCCAGTAACTCAAATTAATTTGAATAATTCGAATCCTATGAGGGCTCAAATATCCGAGCCATTTGATTTTTTCAATTAGGTTGCATTTTTTTCAAACAGTCCGTCGATTTCAAGCAGGTCGGAAAATTCAAACTCAAGGCTCGAGCGACCGTTCATTATTCGACTGAAAATCGAATATTCAGATATCCAATTCAGAAACTACAGTTGTTTATCGAACTTCTTCAAATCGCCTGGGACTAGTCTTTTTTTAAAAGAAAAAAACGCAGACGCTTTCGATATTACTTCGTCGGTGAATGAACGAGAAATATTAAATATTTGTCATGCACTTGCAATTATTCCTTTAAACATTTATGCAGCTAGAAAGTGTAGTATATATATACGTAGTGATTTTCTCAACACGATGATGAAGCTTTTCTGAAAGGGTACATGAATTTTCATGACTTAATAACTCCACTGAATTCAATATCGTGAACAGAAGGATCAAGTTCACTGACAGTGCAACAGTATACGATACGTTGTGGATGTAACGAGTATAAGAAAGATCTTTAGAATATTCTGAAAACGTTTTTACAGGGATCGTTTACAAATTTATGAGGTAACGTATCACGATGAAGGTTTATGACTTGAAGAAAGCTTATTAGCCTCAGTTTTGTTCTTCATAATTACCTAGTAGTAATTACATTCATAGTATGAAATTAAAGACAACCTTATTTCAAAATTACAAAATTTCCTTGGCGGTCGCTGGGTTCCCTTGTTTCAAATCATTGTCTGCCTGTCATGCAATTTAGTCAATTTATATCCGTGCAAATCCAATATCCAGACAGTGTCTTCCAGGTTCTTGTATAAATAATAAATTATCAGTCATGTTAAAACGAATGACTATCGCAAGCAGACATGACATACAAGTTTCCGCCGTAAATAGATCCTGAAGTTACTACCTTCAGATTCAACCATGTGGATGGAAGAGTTTTTTGTTTCTCCGTATCTTTATTTAAAAGTCGTGAGATGTCTTTCTGTCTAGAAAGACTGAAATAATAGTAATAGTTTCGTAATTGAATCGACAATCGTCCTATTATAGACTTAGGTGAATTACAAATTTGCGATTTTCTTCGTTGATTCTCATCACGAAAGCATTCTTGATATCAAAATAGCACAAGCCACCAGGAGAGAGAAGTTAAATATATGTACCTAAAAGTAGGTCTACATGAAAAATTGAAAAACATTTGAAACACTGCCAAATTTGGTTCATCGTCGTTCGAGAAAATTGGTTTTCAAATTGGAATTGATCCTTACAATTAATCGAATGCACATGTTCCCGAGGCATTTCCAAAGTAAATTTCCTCGAAAACATGCCTCGTTCGCAGAACAGTTATTCTACAATTCCGACTCATTTCATCACAAGAATTTATTTGTATCGTATGGACTTTTGCATTCTGCATACTTATTTAAAAGATATTCAAATTCGTATCTGTTTTAACGGAGCACCAAATCAAAGAGTTAACCTACATTTTTAATATATTTTTCCTGAAGAATCGCCCCCTTCGTGGCACCATTAATAACAGACTCCCCCTATTACACAAATGCAAATAACGATTACTAATTTCATAGAAACCACCCATCAGATTAATAGTGGGGGACTCACAATCAGATTAATAGTGGGGGACTGGCCAGGGTGGCCACTTACCCCATCGTAAGTGGGCCCTGTGGGGCCCTGATGAAACTGGCCCCCTTAAAAATCAGACAATATGTTAAAAATGTTAATGACCTTTTATTAGCTTGAAACTATAATGGAAGTTTCAATATTATTACTGTATGCAACTAAAATGTACGTTTTATTACTATTCTAATAAAAAAAATTAATAAAATCATTCAAATAAAAAATATAGGTACATTAATTTCACATAAATTTTAATTGTACTTTTTTGCCACTGATGTATTTTCCGAAAATTTTATTTATTTCTTATAAAAATTAAATGATAGCCTTATAGTTGTGGGTGGATACCTATTGATATTCCTCACTGACCTGATTGTATCTAACATGTATGTAGCACTAGGGTGGCCCTTATTTTCAACCTGCGATTTCTTTTGCTCTCACCCCCAAATATGGTTCCATTTCATAAAAAAGTAGTTCCTGAAAAAGTGTATTGCAATCGGACAACAGGAAAGGGTGCCGAACCGGCCGTAAAGTTAAGAATTCATCAATGGTTTGAATTTGAATTTCTCAAAAATGGTAAGCCCTATCGAAATTTTGTTTAAATAATATTAAAAGAGCATTCAATTTTCTACAATTACTGTAAGTAAAAGTTTTTCGTGCTTCCAAACATTTTTTAGATAATAGTGTTTGAATATAGAGGTCCGCACTTCGCGTCTCCCATCTGTAAGGCGTGACGTATTGTCTATACGCGCCTAGTGCGGACCTCTCTATATTCAAACGCTATTATCTAAAAACTGGTTGGAAGCACGAGAAAATTATATATACAGTAATTGTAGAAAATGGAATGCTCTTTTAATATTATTTGAACAAAATTTCGATAGGGCTTACCAATTTTGAGAAATTCTTTAAATCCAAACTATTGATGAATTCTAAACTTTAAGGCCTGGTCGGCACCCTTTCCTGTTGTCCGATTGCAATAAACTTTTTCAGGAACTATTTTTTTATAAAATGGCACCGTCCTAGGGGGTGGGAGCATAGAAATTCAAAAAAACAATTTCGACACGTATAAATAAGGGCCACCTTAATGTAGCACTAGCAGTACTCCAAACAAGACTAATATTTTTATCGTTATTATTATTAAAGAAACACGTCACTCACGATTCGGCCATATACCACATGCACCCCTACTGAATGCCACCTTGCGTGGGCCATTTTGTTCAGAGATTTCAGGGCCAGCGAAGACTCAAACGGCAGCTCGGCCATCGTTCTACAACGAGGAGGACGAGATGGTTTACGGCTCGGCAGAGGTGGACAAAATGGAGAACAAACCACTGTCCGTCGACAACACGATCCACGGGCGCATGGGGTATCCCTCCGTCGCGACGCCGTCGCCCACCATCAGAATGGGCAAGAAGAGGCCAGCGATCAGCGTCAGGTCCGACGCGGATCATCGCTCCACGTCGGACCTCCTCGTGATCGTTCTGACGCTGGTCGTCGTTCGCCAGAGATGCCAGTGAACCGACGGACATAGAGGTTTGAGTAATTATTGAATCGAGATCGTAACGCGACGCGAGACGGAACCAACAGACGGTGCGCTTTGTTTCTCGGTTATTTCGGCGCCGACGAAGTATCGTCTTCCCCTGAGTGGCTTATTCGTAAATCGTAGGTTTAATTATGAAAACGAAGAATGAATCGGGAACAGTGGGCGAAACACTGTACGAGGGGCGCGGTGCGGGGCTCGTATGCGGGGTGCAGAGTCCGAAATTGAGGCATTTTCTGGAGAAATGCCTGGCAAACAAACTGTGGAGGGAACAATAGGGACGTTTTAACGTGACACTTTTGTGGCTGATATTTTGAACATATTCACATGCTTTCCTTCTGCTGTTTCTGCATTCTTTGAATTAGCGTTGAATTTGGGCAGAGCTGAGCAGAAATTGATTTGGATGCCGAATATCGAATGAACACATTTTTATTCCTCAAAGTTGGATATTTTATTCGAATACACGTTTATCCAAGATACCTGCATAAATTCTATTTTTAGTCGAATAGTTTTCATCAGGATAATATAATTCTATCCATTTATTCGAATAATTTATCACTATTGTAGGATCACGGAAAAAAGGGAAAACCCGGGCTACGGGGACTCGAACCCGCGATCTACAGATTCGTTGCGCGCTGGGGCCAGCCGCCTTAGCCACCTCGGCTACCGCCGACTCCTCCGGTCTTGGTTCTTCCGTGCCCTCTCTTATGTCCGGGGTTCCTGATCCCACACTATTTAATCGAATATCTGTTAAAAAATTATTCAAATAATGGTACAAATAACCCTTCATAATTTTGATGCTTTATGCTCCAATCAAAAATCACGGAATGTGTTAATGCAGTTAAGTACTGTATCTATCGAGCGAATATATTGGAAATACCAGTGTAGCGACAGGAGTGTCTCGTGTGAGAAGGTCTGAGGAGTTCTGCAAGTTGGAGGTTGTTGCTTGAACGTAATTAAAGACACTTGCAGGTAATTGTGCATGCGTCGAATAGCGTGCGAAGGTTCGCGAAGGGTGGAGTACAGGAATATTGAATGGGTGTCGTATTCGTTATCACAAATGTTGGTGGTAGCATTAAATGAAAAATTGAAAAATGTCACGCTTCGTCGTCAACTACTCATCGCGTGAAACTGAAATCATACATTGCTCTATAATACAAAGTATTAATCCATTCTTTTCCGTGTGTTATGTCATGAACAGTGTTTTAAAAAGATCAAGTTTCATGACAGTAAACTCGTAGAGTACAGCTACGTTTCCCTTCCCATACAGATGGTTTCAAATCGATTGCACCTTTTTGAAAAGCAGACATTGTAGACGAGTGTGATAAGAATACTACCACATTTTTTATTACAGAATGATGTATCGATGTTTGTAGAAGTGTGCTTTGATTCTACGCCTTTTCAGATTGCTTCCATGTTATCGAGTAACGTGGAAATCTAATATTTCAAGTCCTGGTTACGTAACAGCATCCTTATAATGAAACCCTATATTTGGAATATTACAACGGCTATATCAATTTTCATGAACGATCTTCAATCGAAAATTATTTGGATAGCTGTAGGTTCTGTAATCAAAGGAGAAACAAAATTGAGTTAGCCGCCCTTAACTATTCGACGTGCAGATAGGTGCATTCGCGAGCAATGCGAGGCAGGCATAAAGTACCTCGTACGATTCATATATTACGTAGTGGCAGCAGTGAAGGAAATGAAAAACACAAGCCCGACGGGTGACATCAAAACTTTATTCCGCGCTGGCGAAAAAAGGGAACGATGAAACATTAACCAATGCACTCCTAACGTGTGACACGTCGCCAACACTGATTCTGCATTGCCAATTGCCCCTATGTCGTTCCACCCGCACATTAGATAAACCGTCAGCTTTCAAATATCGGATGCAATTGAATTACATATATCAAAGGTCGACGAAGTAATGAAAGCGAAGTAAATTATACAACTTATCACTGTTGTTCATTAAAACAAAATCCTTTAAAATCAAAATGGCTATTCTGACCTGAAAAATAATCGAATTTGAATTTGATGACGTTTCAGATACTTTTGTTCCTCTGTTCACCAGTTTTCAACCTTTCACTATTCTGTCTCATTCTTCGTTGCGCGTTCAATTGATTCTCGATTGATTGTACAGTTACCTCATCTTAATTTATTCTTCTCTAAAATTCACATTGGTAACACAATCGGCCCTTATTCCGCGAGACCCTGTTTGTGCTTCCAAGCAGGGCCGAATTAAGGGGGGATTCTCGTGTAACAGCCCCAAAAGTAACTGACATTTACAATTTTCTTTTAAAAATTATTGTTAATATTGGATTAAGGGGGGAATCCTATTCTTTGGGCTTAGAACATAGCAAAATTGGGGATTTTTTTTTTAAGAAACCAGCGTTTCGATTCATCTGAAATTTGGACCATATTTTGATGCATCCTTGAAGAAGCTGTAGATTTTTTTTTATTAATTTTTAACCATAAATATAGTAATTGTGCATGATCGACCATCACGCCGCGCAAAATTCGTCGTCCGTTAGTATGCATTATTATATTTATCTACCAGGTAATCTGAAACAGAAAAATGAAACGGCGTTTTAGTTTATACATATGTAGTATAAAACTAATGAATCAGCAAGAAACAAAAATATTTATTGAGCAGTGTGGAGAGTTTTCAAACTGAGAGGTCTGAAACTTTAATTTTTGCTATCCAATTTTGCGCCAATTTTCTTACCCAACAGAAGAAGTACAGAACTTAGCGGTATTCTGGTTCTTCAAATTGAATAAAAAGAAAACTGCATCTTCTTCAAGGATGCATAAAAACATGGCCCAAATTTCAAATGAATTGAAATGCTAGGTTCTTAAAAAATATTCTTAAATTTTGCTATGTTTTTAGCCCATAAAATAGCATTCCCCGCTTAAACTCTTTTGGGATATAAGGAGATATCTTTAAACTTGCAGAAGTCGAGGAGGTTGACAAGATTCCCCAATAATTAATAAATAATAGGAAGGATCGACGTAAAATAAAAATCTCTGCAAGTTTAAAGATGCCTCCTTATATCCCAAAAGAGTTTAAGCCAGAATTAACAATAGTTTCTTAAAAAAAAAATCATAAATATCACTTACTTTTTGGGGCTGTTACACGCGAATCCCTCATTAAGACCTTTAAAGGCCCTAAGCACTGAAAAGATTCCGAGGTCCCTTTATACAGGGCGATTACTTTTCCTACAATTTGACTAATAAGTGTTTCTAACAAAAGTCAGATTTCAAAATTCAGATAATTTCTATGGTGCCCTTTCTCCCGATGCCCTAAGCACGTGCTTATTTTGCTTATTAGTGAGTGCAGCACTGCTTGCAGAATTCATCGTGGCCTTCCATCTCCACGATTTCCCAACAAGTGCTCGCGCCCATCTCGCTCGTAATTTCTATATTCCTCCCTTAACCGCTACGGCCACGCGAAGAACTTGGCGCGTCGCTCTGCAATCGACGAATCGCTCAGAATTCAGCCCGTATACGTGCCCCGCGTAGTCGACCTCTTATCGCTCGACGCCCAATGAAATCATACCACGTGGAATCGCGGGAGATAAGGAGCACCGAAGGAGAAGGGTCATTCTCCGTGTCTTCGGGAAACATTAGGTCCCCGAGGAGGGAGAGGGCCGTCGAGAACTAACGCTGTGGAGCTTCAAGAGAGTTCGAATGCACGGGAAGAAGAACCGGAGGCAGAGGAAGACGGGGCAGGCTGGGAAGGGGAGTAGAAACGATAGAGGGGGCATAGAAAAAGAAAATTACATAGCCCTGGCAATATACTATACATATACGCGCGGATCGAGCAGCCAGGTGCGTACTTCTCAGTTTCAGCGGCAATAAATTCGCGTGATGTACATGTACATATGCTTGTACACGTATCCATGTATCATACACGCGCAGGCTTGCAGGTGTACATGTGTGTGCATATTTGACACGTCAGGGTAACTAAGATATCTGTATAAGTAGACCTCGTAAGCGGCAACGCGTAATAAGGTGTATCGCGATTTTAATGACTCCGGGCGGCTTTTTATGTGCGGAGCGAAGGGTGCCCCGGCCAAGCCGAGGGTGCCAGCGGATTCCTTCGGTCGGACCAAGCTTCCCAACGATCAGATCGACCCTTGATCGGTGACGTGCGATCTTGTAGGATCCATCATGTTTCGACAATCGTCCTTTCAGCTGAACTTTGATTTTTCGTCTCAGCCATCGTGGTATATATTTTCTCTTATTTCAATATGATGCGTTTGATAAGTGCAGCATTGAGAAAAAGATCTGCGGTTGATTGTTGAGCGGATAAGTTCAGTTTTGGAGTGCAAAGAGTTAAGTGTTTCCAAAAGTGCATGATTTTGGGCTCTAGCCGGGTAAAATCAATTTACTGAGCAAGGTCACTTTTCTATCACCTACTTCTACATGTACTATGCTCTCCTATTTTTCTGTTTCAGCAACAGAAAGTGTGTGGTTGCGAATTGGGGAAAGGAGAGGAAGGTTTAATTATTTATTGTTGTTTTCATTTTATTTGGCAGCAGTAAGTTGAATTATGTCTAATATCGAATTTGGTGGGGATTTACATGAAGGCTTGATAAGCATCATTTCTTTTAACTTTAAAAGAGATTAGATATTAATTCACTGGAAACAATGTGATTTTTATCACCAGTATGATATAAAGCTATTAGTTGACGAACTAAATTTATAAATATGAAAATTAAATTCACTAACTAAGGTTTACTAACAAAATGAAAACCTCAAAGGTCAACAATATTTATCAACGCTGCGAATTTCATTATCCATGAAAGTTCTCCAATTGAATTTTGTATTCACAATAAAAAATGTGCAAAGAGCTCTGCTTGTCGCTGCATACAACTGTCGAACAAAAACTGTGGTCTCGTGAGCTGGTAATTGCTCGTGGCTAATTCATTTTTGCATCAATGGACGGAGCAATTTTTCTTTGTAAAAGTAAAGTGGCACTTTACATCTGCAAACTCTTCAAACACATTCGCGGCAAATCAAACGCCCGCAACCATTTTCCCGTTCGATATTATTATAAACGTCGATATGGAGAGATGAATAGAAGGAACGTAGAAGGAAGTTGAAGGAATGTTCTCGGAAAAATCCTCAAAAACTTTCCTGAATTCGTATAGAGCTGAAAATTAACATGTTCTCTGCCACTGAGAACCCAGCAACCTTAGTATATTAACAGAGACTAACTACTCATCTTCTAATCAATCGGTTTATTGATTAAAAACCTCTGGGTGATAACTAATGATCTCTACAATAAACGCAGCTGCCTCGTGTGTTAGTAATTACAAGACACACCCATTCAAAATTTTCTCAAAATTAATTAAAAATTCATCTGCTCCTTTTCTCAGACACGCACTGCCACCCCTCTGCAAGCACGTACAAGCCTTCTTTCCCCAAACTAGACAAATCCTCATAAAGCAACTCCAAGCCTGCACTTTGGACCAAAGACACTTTGCACTAAACTTGCTTCTACAAAGTGACACCCGCTATAAAGCCACCCTTGGCAATTCCACGCCTTCGACCAGCCACGGAAAAAAATCACCACAATCTCGTGTGCACTATAGACCCAAAATGCAATGGTTCTGTAGATTCGTCTCATACATTGCCAGCAACAATTAAAATACTTCATCATTTCCACCCGATGTTCTTGTAACTATCTGCCATCATCGCTGACGCCATCATTCGAATTCCTTTGGATTCCTACGATCGCACTGTCTACCGTCGAGGCAAAACGCATTCGTTTGTTCGTTCCCCAGGGCAGGGGTCATCGCGAGCGTGTTCTGTAGGCGAGTGAGTCTTGTTTCTAGACGATTTTAGTTGAATAGAGAGGCGTGGTGTAGAGGACGAAACAGAGAGGTACTAATCATATTTTTGTATTTCTAACTGTTGATAGCGTACTTGGGTTCTCCTGTTAATCGTTTATTTGTCGACGGGGAAAGTTCGGTTTAATCCCTCGCCGACAGCAAGAAGAGGGACAGGTACACATAGAAGTGGGGAGGAAGAGAGAGAGAGAGAGAGAGAGAGAGAGAGAGAGAGAGAGAGAGAGAGAGACAGATAGAGGGGGCGAGAACTTGTACAGTTAGTCGAGAATCGAGCGATTGGGGATTAAACCGCGACAAGTTTAACGTTCGATTACGACGTCGACAGACGCTTACGACGGCGTCCCAGACGTTGGTGTGTATTTAGCGCTAAATAAGTGAATGTCCTTCAGGTTCTCGGTTCCTCGGGTCGATGATAACTAAACGTGACTGGTACTATCGGTGGTTTCTTCTTCCTTTTTTTTTGTCGAACCAGGGCTTCGTGGACGCTCTCCACTGTGCAATTGGGAGGACGAATTACTTTGTGGGACAGGTCCTCCCTTTTTAATATCGATGACGTTGAATGAGATGAACGGAGATGATTCAAGGGAATTTTAGGGATTTTGAAATCAAATCGTTCGTGGCTTACGCTCAATTAATATGATACGCTTTGAAACGCGGAGAGATGATCACAAAGTTGGATTGAAATTTTACAGTGCTGTCTAATGGTCAGGAAATCGATGTGTCGTTTTACTATTTTCGTTCGAGTGAAAAGACGGGAGCAGGTTAAGAGTTGTGAGTAGGGAATACAATCCCGGTCATTATTTAGTATCCCGGGATTTTTTAAAGTCTAACTCGGGATTCCGGGATTAATCCCGGGCTTGGGTAATAGAAAATTTCAGTAATTAAAATGATTTATTATGTGATAAAATTATAAACCTTTATTTAAAGTAAACCATCTTACTTTCTATCATTGGTCTGAAACATAAGCTTAAATCAGTTTTAACGATAAAAACAGTAGAACAATGAAGAATAATAAAGTCTCAATAAGTGGATAATATCAGTAAACCATTATGAAGATTTTTGGAAATGCGAAGCGAAGAAACAGCAAAGCACCTAAAGTACATATCTACAATGTTTCGACTTTACGTGCTCAGACAAGTTGCGATTTGCAACTCGCGCGATTTCGAAATAGCGGAATGTGAGAATAGGTATTGTTGTAAAAATAAATATAGTTTAGTTAGTTACATGCGACTTAATATTATTATTTAAATATATCATTATTATTATTGTCCTTATTATTATGAAATGATTATGTTTATATGTTAATTATTCTGTTTATTTCTATATTTTTCAAGTGTTCATAAAGTAATTCACATTTTTTAAAAATCCCGAAGTTCTCGGGTTTATTTATATCAATTATTTATGTCAGATAGTTGTGAGTCAGAGACTTAAAACTGGTATGGTTTTCATACCGGTATTGCGCCAACAAAGCTATATCGAAACCGATATAGTACCGAAACAGATGAATACCGAAACCGATATATTACCGAAAACTGAAATAAATACCGGTATGATCTCATAAGTACCGATTTTTTTCGTAGTTCAGTTTGTAGATATAAGGGTTACGAAGATAAAAGCCGAAAAGTACCGATATTTTATGTTTCGGTAAAGTCCCGGACAGGGATTTAACACCGGTATTATACCGAAAAGCTAATCTGAAAACTCACCGTTTTTTCGAGGGGGTGTTTTCACCCTTAGAACCGTGTTATTGCCGAATAAAAAATACTTGCGTCATTAGCATCATTTGAGCTACATTTCTGCAAAGTTCCACATATTTTTTTAATTTTCCAGTTGTCAGATTTCCCTTGTCAGTTTAGTGAGTACTATTTTGCCTGTAAATTTTGAACTCTTGTTTTCAATACCACTCAAACATCCCTATCGTGGGGACCACTCGCATCGATTTAAACGCAACTTTGTAAACACATCGAAAATCGAAAAATCTGTCAACGATGCTTGGCCTTTCGAGTGGACACTTAATCCCTTAATAGTATACGATACATAGTATAACAATGGAGATACTGTTTTACTTCTTACCTCTTTAAGTGCTCCTGATTTCAAACTTCTTTTATTGTCTTCTGTGTACACAGAAACCCCGAACTCCGGGTTCAGTTCGGTACACCATATTACATTTCCCCTTAAATTCGTACAATAAACAGTGCACTATGTTTATTTACTTTATTTCCATCGCATTTGATTTGAATTTTCCATTATTCGAAACCAAACAAAAAACACATCCATACATTCTTCACGGCAATTCAAAGACCAAAAATAACAGTTATTTTTCACACTTTTTCGATAAAAGTCATTGAGAAAAAGTTAATTTTTATTCAAATGGAAGTCATCGAGAATGGTTATTCGTAACCGAAAACAATTTCCGTCGTCAATAATGGTTATTAGTGACCAAAAAATATTTCCATCGTCAATAATGGTTATTATTGACCAAAAACTATTTCCCTCGTCAATAATAGTTATTAGTAACCAAAAAATATTTCCGTTGAAAATAATGGTTAATCATAACCAAAATCATTTAAAGAATAGAGATATTAATTCTTATGACATAACTTTTAAAATTTAGGTTGTAACAGTTATGGTCTCTGCGGCAAATACATGTTACACCACCCTTATTGTTACATATTCCCCAAACAATCAAACGTATACGCAAACGGTCAAATATAGCTACAACAAATACTCTTCCACTCTCTACCAACTTGCCAAGTTTCCTTAACCTTCACTCTGCGTACTAATAGTTTAACGTTAACCGTGTACAGGGGTGTAATTACACCCCACGCATTTTCAGTCCCAACTGTGCAGAAAAACCTGCTGGCTGCGTATTTGTGAAATTTTATTAATTTTTAAGAAGATAAGTGTAGAAAGAATTATAACATTTAATTTAAAATAAAAAAAATTAAAAGTTGTATATAAATAATGAAAAATAAGTTTAAGATGCATCGTCAGAATCGGTGTGCATTATTTCTTCATCATCGTGAATTTCGGTGTTCATGCATTTATCGCAAATATAGTTGCTATGATTTTTACACGCTGGTTTTTGACAAATGTAGCAGCTCAAGCTGGTCTTGATGTCACTAGACCGAGGGCACAGGTAGCATCTGCGTTGAGATCTCTTAATTCTCTTGCTGGGGCTGGGTTCGGTGGAAAGAAATTAAATAGACTCACACTCTGAACATATGTTATTGCACTAATTAGCATCATCTTTACAATAAAGAGACACAATAATTTACCAAACACTTACTACTAATTCAATAAAAACCCTATGTTACTTCTTTGAAACGTAAGCAAAGACCGAACTGAAATTGCATCAAACCATTTTAGAGATAATGACATTACGCTGAACAAAAAATGACTAAAAACCATATATTTCAGGCAACAGGAATGTAAACACAAAACACACTGTAGAAAAATACTAACGCAGCTGCTTAAAAAAATTCTTTTTTGTATGGGGAATATCGGGGTGCATATGCACCCCTGTACACGGTTAAGCGCTCAGGTGCCTTCGAAGCCTACTACTGCATTCAAATTCAGCGATTTCAATCAAATTTTCATCAAATTCAATGCGAAAAATACCATAGATAGCATTCCTACAACAATACTTGTGAAAGTTTCCATTCGGTGACTTTTTATTTACGTTTTTATAAGGTGTGTTTGCACCCCTGTTCCCAGAGTGAAGGTTAAAATTGAAGCACGACAATTCACGTGGTTTCCTAGCAAACTGAATCTCTTAAAATTCTTCCTGAACCAGCAACACGTTCACAAAGTATCCCAGATCGCTAGACACCCTGCTAACTCACCCCGGAGACTCATTACCAGTCCACCTGTCAAGGCAGACGGTGCCTCGCGGAAGGTAGGGGAAAGAATTCGGTCATCGCGAGGAATTATGTGGGCGAATCCAGCTGTAAGGACTACGCGGGGAAGATCTTAGTTCCTTCATAAATAAACACAACTGCCCGAACAGCTGGCACGGACGTAATTCATCGCGAATTAATTTAAGGGCCAGGCTCCCCCTTCCCCTCCCGGCCTCTTCATCCTCAGCCGGCTATGCCCCGCGCCTTTACCTTCTTACCCGCCACTGGTACTTTCATTAAAGGTCTGCCTGCGCCATTTGGTGGCCCGCTTTATGCTGATTTTATTTCCTTTCTTTCGAGAACTTGAGATCCACGGTAATTGTGCGGTATTATTACCCCCGCGGTGGCGTAATGGCCGCGTGAAATATGGCCCATCGAACCTGGCCACGCTGCACCTCGTGAAGAGGATTTCACGGCTGGCTGGGAATCATCGTCGTAGGCCAGCACTTCGTTGGTCCGGATCGCTATCAACGGATCGTTTGGATCGCTCGGCTGGCGGTAACTTTGCCGAACGGATCGCGGCTCCGCGGAAAAATACCGTCCATCGTCGGTGGGAATTTTGTGTTTCGGGGAAAGTTCGAGCTGGGCGCGGTATGAAGTTTAACGATTCGCTCGGCGAAACTTGTGCGAGGCGAGAGAGCGCGGGAAGTTTTCATCAGCGATACGGCTGACGATTTGTGTATAGGTGTGCAACATGCACACTGCGCGGAATAATATGTCAATGACGCGCGGTGCACCACTCATAATTATTTTTTTTTTTATTCGGAATATGCAAATACAGTTAATCACAAAAGTATCTGTCCACACTATATGTGACATATTTTACATGTTAAATCGACTTCAAACTAAGAATTCGCAGCTCTAATTTGTATTCAAATAAATCTTGAGTAGCATATTTTTATTTTGGGTGTAAAATTTGTACATAGTGTATTTAACAAAGCATTGTTATTCGTGGAAGTAGTATAGATTTTACAAAAAATAATTTATACAAGTTAATATTCTTCTAATATTCCAGTGATCTTATTACAAGCTTTAATCTATTATCCATACATTCAACAAATATTCTGTGAAATTCGGGCTTATCTTACTTCATTCTTCTGGCAAAATATCTTTGAGCATTTCTGTGGTAGATGTTAGTAACTAAAAATATGGTGCATATTAATCAAAGTTCGCACTAAAGTAGATTATAATTTAAGATCACTTAAATAAGTAAAATATGGCATACATATGAGGAGGGCGGACACTTTTGTGAATAACTGTAACTGCACGTAAGAACGAAACCCTTTGAAATGTTATTTTAAATATTCAGAATTAAACAAAAAGATCTTCTAAACGCTGTTTTATAACCCTGAATCAGTTTCTTACATTTCCATATTATGAATATATTACGATTGAATTTAAATTTAGCTTAATCTAATATCTTTCTCTACCTTCATTTTTATGTAAATTACGGAAAGTTGTACGTTTTCTGAAGATTGAACTTTTCAAATTTCCCCACTGCTGGTACAATTTAACTAACGACTAAAAGCAGTATTTCTACCCATAAATAATATTACAATATATTCATTTTCACATGATATTAAGATTCTTGAAATCAGCATTCACTCAACTCTGTTTCTGTCGAGTAATTATCCCATTCGTCAATTTAGAAATTCATTAGAAACCATTTCCCCATCTCCCTAATTATTTATACCCTATCGTAACCGCTGGACTGCTTGATAAAGTATGAGAGAATGTCTGATGACTATTACATCTGGCAAAAGTCGAGCGAATTCAAATATCCAATTGCACGAGTCTTGTACACTCATTAAACGCTGTAATTGAAGAGGACATGAAAGAGCAACCGCCCGCCTCTAATTCCTTCCTACAGATCCAATTATTTGTTTAAACAAGTTCCGTGACGAATTACTTATAAACGGACTTCAAAGGCGCTTCTAAATATTATCACCCTGGAATCTCGTGTTTCTGTCGTCCCCCCGAACTAATTCCCTTAGTCTGACTTCCTAGCGTGCAGTTTTCGAAAGTTCAGCACAACGTTAATAGATAAATCCAGGAGCGAGACAATAAATCCCGCCCTGTCTTCTAGCTTACGAGCTCACTACAGTGCGTTACATGATACATAGGAAACGCCTCAAGAACAGATGCACCACTAAAAACAATAAAATAAGCCCAATTTCGCTTTAAATCCAAGTTGCAACAATTCTCGCGCTCCAGCAGTGTGTGTTTCTCTGTACGTCCACACCAGTTGCCGAAAATAGCCACCTTCCATTCCACTGCAAGCGTGTAAACGTATTCTTATCGATCTCCTTATTCTTACGACACGTGCAGATGTTACTTGAATTTACAAGATGCTTTATTCGATTAATTGACGGAGTTAGCAGCGAGGTAGAATTAGTTATACCAGCTTAGCTTATTACAGAAATTACTCGACACACAAATCTCCCTGTAACTTGGAGAACTGTAACTTTCAGTGCTGACTTCATTACTGAAATATTTCCCACGTGTTGTGTTACGCCTTGCATTTCGGGCTTCGCGTCTGCCACGAGCGATTTCAATATACCGAAAGCTCCAACCATTACTCTCTGCAACGAGCTTGAAATCGACGATTCGTCTACGCGTTTGTATATCTGATTAAACATATCTTTCTGGGCGATTAGAAACGTGGGGGGGAAGGTTTATTTTTC
This sequence comes from Andrena camellia, assembly GCA_029448645.1. Lineage (NCBI taxonomy): Eukaryota > Metazoa > Arthropoda > Insecta > Hymenoptera > Andrenidae > Andrena > Andrena camellia. Next base: position 4,890,335 of record CM055682.1, on the reverse strand, counting down.
TGTAGTTAAGTGAAGGGAGATCGAACGTAAAATCACGTTCCCACGTGCAAAACACCGTTGAAAATTGAAGCACTGAAAACACGTATACAGAAATGGCACTTTTCGATGGCAGTGTGCATCGAATGTAGAGTTTAAGTGTGATTCGTGCGAGTAATGCACGTGGGGGTGTAGGTTATCTTATCCTACAGCATATCAGAAGCACTCACTCGTGTCGCTGGTTGGTTTCCATCAGAGTTGGGCATTAATTAAATAAGAGATTATTTAAATAACGGCTCGAATAAAGTTCGACGAATGAAGTTAATTTTTGTTATTCGACACATGAAGAATAATTTTTTTAACTTTTATTGGTTATTCGAAATTTTTATTTAAATAAAGATTTTGCCCATCTCTGGTTTCCATGTTTGGCTGTTGACGGTCTGTCTCCACTTTCCGATTTTCCTGCGCGAAAGCGGGCTATATCTGCATGCGAGATGCGTGCCGTTGAAACAAACCACTTGTAAGCGAGTCTGTGAGACGATTAGTAATTAAAAGAACGCATTTACGTTTGCATGTACTGGCACATTTGTTCTGCTACACTCGACGTAAGGGAATTTGTACAAATCGGAGGTTCGTAACTCCTACTGGCATCGAGATTATGCGTTACAAGCGAAATGTATAACGTAGCTGCATTAAGTACCGAGCAGTTCAGTGTTTATGAAACTTATCATCGATTACTAAGAATAAGGTACAGATCTCGCGCGACAGACCTAAGCAACGAAATCGATGTTCAGTTTCAACCAGAGGTAGAATGAAACTGCTCACTTTTATTAATAAACTTTTAACTTTTAAATCCTTTCTTTTCTGTTCTCAGTTAACTTAAACATTAACACTTCAACTCTGTTGTGAGAGTTCAATTTTAAAGGTAAAATATTAAAGTTTGGAATATTTTTTAAGTAGTGTTATTTAAGGAGTTGGAAGCAGGATAAATATAAAAGAGACAGCATATTGTGATTTTTATATAACTATTTTCACCGAGCGGTTTAAGGTTTCAACTTCATTTTTAAGAAATCTGCTTGTCACAAGTTTATTGATTAAAAGTTTCAGTTAAGGCACTACATTTTATAACAGTTTTCACGGAACGGAAAAGATAGTAGCCATAAAGTTAGTTATTTCATAATTAATTGAAAATGTTAACATTTTCATTCGATCCCTGGTTTCAAAGTCGTTACTCAGTTACTCACAAGTTACTTTGCATTCTATGGCACTATATACTTCCAATAATTATACACCCTACTATTACTATTATTCTGCAAAGTGAGAACGCAGAGATTCTCGTTCTCCTGGATTTTTGTGCCCCGCGCGCATCTACTTCGTCAGTTTCTGTGCCAAAGTTCCGAAAGACACGCTGCTCGAAAGCTTTCGCGTGACGTGAAAGCTTGGATCTCTAAGCTTTCCTGTAAACATATACACAAGTACGCGAGCAGGACGCCTCAAAGTCGCCGCGCCGTCGAGATCCCAGTGTCTGGCCCCAGATAGGTGCATTCCACTGAGGATCATTTAACGGGCGGCGCATCGTGGCCAACTCGACGAAAACCTCTGAAAGAAACTCATGCTTCCAAAACGCTTCTCCGATCGTAACAACAGACAATACGAAATAACTGATTTCTAGCCGAGAGAGAGAGAGAGAGAGAGAGAGAGAGAGAGAGAGAGAGAGAGAGAGAGAGAGAGAGAGACGAGGGGAAAGAAGGAACGAACTGTACAGTAGGTTCCAATTAGAACCGTCGTTGTACATTAATGCAGTCAATTCGGATTGCTTTTCAAACTGTTTCGGTTGGCCCGTAGTGTTAACTCGACGAGCTATAGAGATTCGTTTCCATCTAGATGAAACGGTTGTACAGTTAGCTTCACTAGGAACTGGTCGCTGTTACCTGTAAAAATGTTTTCACTGATTTTCCCAGCGGGGACGCGGACAGAGCGGAGGAGTTATTTTTTGAAGCCTCGGATGAACCTTTTGTGCGGCTACAGTCTGGCCGAATGGAGGATTTTATTCGACATTTCTTTCTTGGGATAAATCACAATTCCCTGAGCTCATCGACAATGGTACTTATTACTATTGCGATTATTAATGAATATTTTTGATGTTTGACGAATGCTTCCACACACTTGAGTTATTTTGTTGATTAAATCTACAAACCGTGTACTTATTAGCGTTACATTTCTCGCTAAATTTCTTTTTTTACATACATCAATAGTTTCGTTTAATTTATCATATATGTATTCCTTTCTTTCTTCTTACTTTCTTATTTTTATTAATTTTTTGTTGTTGTTAGGTATTTAGGATTTTGTGGTATGTCATCGGTATTTTATATAAATCAGATTAGGTTAAATATTATATCTGGATAAAGGGTGTCTAAATATTTGTGACACGCCCATAAAAAGAGCACTGAAAAATTAACTGCAGTTACGCCGTTTATTTCTAATATTTTGCAGCTACTGCTATTTCATTTAACAACAGGCATCGATTTCACATACGTCCAAAATATGAGCTGTTATGTCTTCCGTTTCAATGCTGATATGGCTTTCGTATTTAACGTACATAATAGCTAAACTATTTTTGTGCTACTTGGCAGCAATAACTCATTTTAACCCTCCGTTGACACTCTGGGTGTGAGCCACCCATAAGCTGATTTAGACGCTCTGTACCTTTTATATACAAAATAAATACCTTTTTTTCCAAAGCCAAATTACAAACTATTTTTTCTCCAAAATATTATATCTGAGCAATAACTCTGTAGATTTTTAGCTTCTAATATTTAAATTTTTTAAAAGTTACAGTTTTTTGAAGATTTTCTTCGTGTTTTCTCGACATATGGTAATCTAGATTTTTTTTTACAAGAACTGTGATGAAATTTCAATCAAAAAACTATTGGAATACATTCTACAGACCATGAAATTGACCCATGATTTTTTTCATAACGATTGGATTCTTCAGATGAGAATGGCAGTCGTTCAAAAATTGTTCTGGGTGTGAGCCACCAAGGTGTGTTAAAGTTGATCGAAAAAAGAGGTGTGTCAACGAAGGGTTAAGCGAAAGATGCAGATAGTGCAGATACGCCCTTTCGAATTAAGGGAACACTCCGGTTAAAATTTTTCAGAAAATCGATTTTATATATATATATTTTTGTAATATAACATCCCGAGAATGTCCAGTGAAAGTTTCACACCAAAATTTCTAATGGTATAGATTCTACAGACACATAACAAATTCAAACCTCCGAACACAGGTATGAGCCGAGAACACTTTGAACACGTTTGTCTCGAAACACGATATTTCGAAACGTTAACCACGATTTCAGAAAAACTAATAAACCTATTCAAAAAAACCTTGAGGCATTTGATTCGTAATTAAACTCGCTATCGCAGCATCGTATAACATAGTTTTTTGAAACACGGGTTTTTTTTATCTGCATATTTGCGCGGAAAATTACCCGCTTTTTGCACTACTTCCTTCAAATATGCACCAACATCGCAATTTTCGTCCTTTTTGCCCCAACATGGGGTGCTGCGATAGCCATTGAAATAGATTTTAAGAAATTGTTTGAATTTTTGAGTTTGAACGATCCTGTGAGTAAATTTCGTGGTTACCGTTTTGGCATCTCTTTTTGACAGCGCCTGCACTAAGCGCCACCTAGAAAATGCCGAAAAGACCGAAAACATAAAACAAAAATTTTTTGGCACCCTAACGAGTGTATCAATAAATGTCAAAAATATTTTTTAGGCTATGTTATAACCTCTTCTTGTAAAAAATTTATAAAGATCGCCTATTTTTTAAGGGGTTTGACCGGAGGGTCCCCTTAACACGGCAGTATAGTACATTCGTACTATTGTAACATTGTAATGTACAATAGTACATATAACCTTATATTTCATTTACTCTTACAAACTGAAAGAATGAATAAAAATTCTACTACAGATACCAATGGTTATTACCATAATAAGAAAACAGTATTTCAACCACTAATAACAATCAGTAATCGTCATTGTTAAAGTAATGTGTGGTAAGTAATACGTAAAAAAAAACAAATCCCAAGTGAGGAATGTGACGAGTGATAACTACCCCAATCGAGAAGTAACAAATAATAAATTATATGCTTCTAACATAGAATTAGGTCGGGGATATAAAAAGTCGATACTTTCATTCATCGACCAGACTGTAGAATTGTACAATAGGTGGCATTAAGTGTCTCGTTAATTAACGTAGATTCCCTCCTTTTTTCTTTGAAACTGTTAGAGGAAGGAAGGAGGGAAATTGGACGGGGTGCACGCGTTATGAAACCACGGCTTCTTTATATTCACGTTTCTGTATTCAACAAATGTAACGGTACAGTAAACAAACATATCTGAGAAACGAAACCAATGTAAATCTTCGATACGCAGGTGTCTCAAGTGTTTATTCCCGCTACAAAAGAGATCTTCTTCTCCTGCGAGTAACAATTTTACGAACCGTTTCTTTCGACAACAGTGTCTAACGACCGTTTAAATAGCCCTCGATACTCCTTTGCTTTTTGAAGGAAGCATTAAATTTCTACTTTTGTACAAGCGAAACGAGCATCTGCTTTTATCGCGTGTCGCGTTCAACCCCATATCGCCGCGTTTGCAACAAGCGGAAACGCTAAATTAATCATTAAGTTACATGTTGCAAACACCACCAACAACAATTCGCGTGGCAGAATTAATTTCGTTCAAATAATCGTTTCGAAAAAGGAGGAACGAGTAATTAACTTTCCATTTGCAATAAAATAATTGGATACTCTACGAAATTGTTTCAATCGTTCCACTGCACGTTGAATCGAAATTAGCGTTAAATTCCAGGCAATGTTTAAACGTATAATCTACATCTGCCGGAATCATTTTCTGCTTTCAATAAGTAATCGATTCTTACGTATTATAATTGCCGGAGAATCACCTGAACGTTTTACAAATATCCGTTTTCTCGAATATTGCTTAATTTACGTTTATCTTTGTAGACCCGATGTTCGATTACGATAAACGTTTCATTCTGTCTCGTAACGATTGCTTTATAAATGAATCAAGCAACTCCACGACCGACAATTTCGCGAAAATCACGCGTAGCTGTGTAGAAAGTAGAATACACTTGAAGCTCCTACATAATGGCAACTATTCACAAGCAGAGCCCACCAAAATGGAGTTGGAGTCTTAAGCTGAGTCACTACAATACAAAGAGAACGTTGTTTTTAAAAAGAAAACTGCATTAAAAAAAATTTAAAACACTTGTCACATATCAGGAAGTAATATTATTTGCAATATTAATTCAAGTATAAATAATTTTTGTACGAACGTCACTCGTCGTGTTGCTTAATTCATTCACGAAACGTGGCTTTGTTGCTTCAGAATCATTTCCCACTGCAACAGTGGAATAAGAACGAGAGAGATGTTAGTTTGTCGCATAAATGAAAGTGTAATGTATAGGTTTCTGTCAGCGTTCCTTCTGACGATGCAACGTATGTATGTGTATCAGGTGTATGATAATTTGGCACACCCACCCGTATCGTGATCGATAACTTCGACAGGCGAGGTTAACGGTACTCATTCACAAACAAGAAACTGTATAAAGATGAGACGGTACAACGGAATCCTGTAAATATTTGTGAACATACTGTAGTGGGTATCACGAAGAAATAAAGATAGTGCTTCGTGTGACGTATGAAGCTGTACGACAAATATTATTCTACGCCTTTTTCTCCCCACTCTTTATAGACCCACTTTTTTAACAACAATTCCCCGCCTTTCCAAGAATCGTGATTAAAGTGGGCTTTCAGTGAAGTTAGGGTGGAAGGTAGAAGCCGGAATTTTTATGATTAAACTTCACAGGAAGTAGGATGCTTTGTTTCTATGTCTTTGCAGAATCGCAGAGGAGTCTCTTGTTGCAAGTATTGTTAAGTTTTTACAAATTCAGTTACCCTCCAATAATTCAATTAATCAAAGTATTTTTAATAAACCTATTAAATACAATTTTACAAATTCGATTAGTCAAAACATTTTTAATAAACCTTTAAATAATATTCAATTTATTTAAAAACATTTTTACAAATCTAATTACCCTCCAATAATTAAATTAATCAAAATATTGATGATACGGATAGTTTTATTAATTTTCATTTTGATCAGGCTACCACACCTTGCAAAGGTACCTATTTTATAAAAAAGAATCTGAAGTTTTGCAAGGCCAGCATTAGCTTTACTTTCGGTGATGTAATAATCAAGTATTTTGGTATACAATGAACTCAAAATTATCTGCATTGTCTCCTTTTTCCTCTTTATAATAAAAAAAAAGAAACACCAAAATTTATTTCCTTCGTTACTTTTAATCTACCCACGAATACTGAAGAGTATTCTATTACGGAAGCTATTACATATATTTTTCCTATTTATTTTAATTTATTTACATTTTACACACAATTTGTGTTTGTGCTTCATTTCATGGGAATAATTTCTTTTTTACAATCGTTTCGAATTATCCAATCTGGCTGGAAACGCAGTAAAACGGTAAGTAGAATTTTTATTCTATTTTAATCAGAGACTTTCATATGTCCCTTCCTGTTTGCATTCTGTTTGGGATGCGCGTATGGATAGATATATATTGTCCACCAATTTCATATCGGATACACATGTCAAATACGTGCTCGTAAAGCAAAGCAAGAAAGCAGACCGACTCTTCGGAGCAGAACGGAATTTCGCGGATGTGCCTCGAAGGCGGAAAAAAACTTTGCGGATACAAACGCCACCCCCTTCTCCCCCAGAAAGTGAAACTTTTAAATGAAACGAAATTAAGCCCGCAGAAGCGTTTCTTTCAAACTTTAATTTACTTAAAACGAAGAAATTTACTGATTACAGGCGAATTTCATCATGAAGTGCTCTCAAGCGTACTCGCGATCGCGTAGTACAACTATTGCAATCCTAACAATGACATGGCGGAGATTCTATTGTTGTTTCTATATTCAAAATCGTTGAAGATAACGTTTGTAAACAAGGCCTGAAAATATTAGGCTATTAAAAGAAGAGAAATATGGGAGATAAGTAAAAATCGAGGAAGGTGTACATACATAAAGAATTTATTGAATTTTTATTCAAATGGAAACTTAAATTTTTGAGAAATAAAAATTCAGGACTTTATAATAATTAATCGGAATCATGTAAAGGAATTGAGACAGTTGCATCGTAATTTTGATCAATTATTTATACAATTTTGTAATATAATTCCTATGAAAAGCTGTCAAACCTTCGAGTCCCCAAAATAGAAAACTGGTGATAATTCTGTTTTTCGAGTTTAAATTGGATGAGACTGTGTCTGAGCAATTAAAGGCTGTAAATTAAATATACAGTAGGTACAGAAGATTATGGTATTATGTATTCGAGATACTAGAATGTTGGCTAAGATTTAACTTATAACAGCATGTAAGAGCTTCAGAACGATATTTTCGATTTTTATGTTTCTAGGGGAACAATAAAATATAGCGTAAATAATAAATGTAAAAGTGCTAAATATATGATTATGACGACAACTATAGCAAGTGTTACAAAAAGCTTTAATAGCTTCAGACTACAGCGTCACGTATTTAAACTGTAGCCCCAGGTCTGACTCGTTACTGACCATTACTACTGAAAAATACGTTTCCATAGGAAAACTGAAGTTACTCATGAAGTTTTCTCTATTTCTTTATTTGTTTTTTCCTTCAGAAATGTTTTACGTAACATGAAGCTTAAAAAATTATTATGTTCACATGTATATAAGAAAACTAGCGTCCCCTGTAGGGAAAATTTGGTGGAGAATTTTTATTTTTTACTCAAATGCAATACTATTATAGTGTTACAATATAAAATTGTGAGAAATAGTGGTTTAAAACATAATGTAATTTCTTACGGTGCTTAAAAAATTGTTGTTACGTAAAAGTTTGTAAAATTCCAACTTACCCACAAGAATATCACTTCAGAATGACTAAAATAGGTACATACTGTATTTACCAAATCAATGAACTTCTGCCTTATTACCTAAAATAACTGGCAGAAAATCTATAAAAAGGTAAGTATTCCAAGTTGTCTAAAAATAGATCACTCCCGTCTAATGCGTTAAATACCTCTCCCCTTCTCGTCAATACTTACCCACTCATTGCAAAAGAATATACAAATAAGGGGAAGTTCCGGTCTAGAGCTTATAAAAATAGGTGAACTTTAGGAATTAATTAAAGGAAAACTACCACAGATAATTTAATGGAACTTTTTGCATTGTATTAAGAATGTCTTAAGCTATAGAAATATATTTTTTTCTGTAATTAATCATTGCAAATAGCACTGGGGATTCGTTGAAGTGGAGACGTAAAAATGTCATCCAGACATAGCTTCAAAAATGACAAAATGACATTTTTTGACAAGATAACGACACTCGAAATTTTAAATCACTTTTTCCCTATGTTTTTCGTCACTCCAACGTCTTTAAAAAATGCAAACTTTCAAAATTTTTAAAATGTCAGAGGTTTCTCCACTGCACAGAAGTATATTCTGAAAAATAAAAAAAGCCTCAATTGAATTGGCTAATAACTGTCCGAGATATTTTTCTCCCGATTTGAAGAGTATTGTTTCGAGCAAAACGCGTTTAAAGTTTCACGTGAGCGCTGAGAGGCCGGGTTTTACCCACGCATTCGCCGCTACTCAAATGCCTATAGCTTCCTGTATAATATAAAAATTAACATTTTTACATTTGCTTTAAGTATCCTATCATCACATTGCATCTTTTCTGAATGCACTACAAGTGTCAAAATGCCTAAAAGTTTTGTCCCTATCCTTCTTTAATACATGTTAAATACCTGCCAATGTTACCCCGTAACCCGGTAACATTGGCACATCATGTATAAATAGCACTAAAAAGTTAAAGTTTTACCCCATCTGAACTTACAGTAACAATTAAATTTGTTTCTTCTCATGTTCAATGGACTCTATTTTATATATTTTTTATTTTTTTTCATTAATATTTTTAAATTTGGTGTAGGTATCCTATTATAACATTGCATCGTTTGTGATTGTACTACAAGTGTGAAAATGCATAAAAAAATTTTCCTTTTCCTTTTTAATAAATGTTAAATAAATGCCAATGTTACTCCGTACTACCAATGTTCCCCCAGTTTACAGTATTCTTAAAAGGTTGAACATTCGAGAAATGAAATAAAAAAAAATCGATTTTTAGACCGGAACCTCCGCTTAAACAGCGTCATAACACCATTAACATACCAACACTAAGCTCTTCCATCTAAAAACAGGAAAAATACACATGAAATTCATTGTCTTTCCCAAACAATCCACCGCTTGCGGTACCCGAATCCCATCCGATTAGACAATCTCCTCCAAACTAAACCACGAAGCACAGAACTAATGTCTCACCCGCGAAGCGAGTGTTCACCCCGCTGCTGGATGCGAGATTTTCACAAAGTTAGCGTTAGCGTTGGAGCTTAGCGCGGAAGTGAAGAAAATGGTAGCAGTGCCATTAAAACGAGGGTCTCGCCGTGCAGCGCGGAGCGGATAGAGGAAAAAGCCAAGGTAAAATATCCGGGCGTTTAATATTCGAAGGTCCGAGGATCGAATGGACGTTCGTTAACGCGCGGACGTCTGCGTCGAGTCTCGCGAGAAAGTGCAGCGCGATTGCGGATTACGCGCAGGACGGGGTGCCGGGAGGCGAGGAATGGGAGGAAAAATTCGTTCAATATTATTTTAAGCTTCCCTGAAACACGAACGAAGGATATGCCGGGTCTCTCACGCACGTGCACCCGTAGGGTAACAGTCAAACACTTGGCACCAGCCGGCGCCGGGTATGTGACATGAATATTTGTTTCTAATAAGATATGCCGAGCCGACAGCGCCATTTGACGTACCTTCCGGTGTGCTTGCGTTACAACTATTAACTTGAACAAAAAAAGGAGCGGAGGGGATGAAAAGGGAAAGGACGGAAAATATGGGGAATGGTGGAAATTGGAGGAGTGGAATAAGTTGTCGAAGAAGAATAATTTTTTTATGGCATGATTATGTGTTCTAAGGCAGTGGTTCCCAATCTGTGGATCGCGGAATATTTTCTGGGGGGGGGGGGTCGTCGCGGTTATTTTTAGGTGACGATTCATAGCACTTATTTCTTTTAATATGGTTAGGGTTGATATGTTCTATTAATGATATAACACTGATTTTTCAGAAATTAACAAAAGGAAATGCTGGTTACCCAGATGCAAGCACAACCATAATTAAATATCTTTAAGCATATTTAATTTATAAAAGTAGCTGGTTAACTTAAAAAGTATAAAACTAACTTATTAACTTATAAAGTAAAATTAACTTATTAAGTATCTTTAAGTATATCTAATCTATGTATTAAGATAATTAAGTATTTTTAAGTTAGAATTACATTCTGAAACACCTATTTTTAATGTGTTTTCTTTACCTTATTAAATTTACCTTGCATTATATGGGGGGAGGGGGTCGCAGGTTATTTGAATATTATAAAAGGGGGTCGAAACTCAAAAAAGGTTGAGAAACGGTGTTCTAAGGAACGAAAACGGATGATTGTTTATCCTAAAAGTGGGAAGGTAGATGGTAGGGATAGATAGTAAATCAGGCTTAAAATCAGCTGTTGAGTGTTTAAGGGGGGAACCTGGTGTAACTAGCTGAAAATCGAGGCATTTTTCCGGAATTTTTTTTAAAGAAAGTACTTAATCGATCTTTCTGAAACTTTCGGGATATTGTATTAACAGGTTAAGGTAGATAAAAAAAAAATTTATTAAAAAAGAGCTACAAATAACAAAGTTATAAGGACTTATGCCCAGTCCGTTGGCGACGCAATTGGTCCACTGCGGGCAACGTAGCGTCTTTTGGTTTCATTTGAATTTTCATTTAGTTTATGAGTGTACGGATGAATCGTATCAATTTATTTCTTAAAAGATGCGAAATTGAACAAATGGCGGCCTTTGAAAAAAAAGGTCCCTCTTTCCAACGAAATTTTGCCTTAAATGTGTAAAAAAAGTTATTTATTTAAACAATATCATTATACCCATAGCTTAGATCTGTGCAGAAAATGTTCATAAATATCCGTGCACAAGGCCAAGTCGATCAGTTGAATATTTTTAGAGTTACATTGTCTGCCAATTGTAAAACTGTCGTTTCGAGAAAAACGCATCTAAAGTTTTCTGGTAACCTGGCGCTCCGTAACAAAACCGACCATATCTGCTTTAATTTTTCGAATTTCGTTTTGCGGCTTTGGGAACGTATTCTCGTAATGTTCAACTATTGATTTATGCAAAAAAAAAATCGATTTCTTCAACCCGCTACACCAGGTTCCCCCCTTAAGCTGAGCTTCGCCTTCCGCCACTTATAATATTCTCTGTTTCATTCTTTTATTTATATTCTACGCTTCTTATGTACACTGGCGTTCATAAGTATTAAGATACCTGCATTTGCACAAAATGTGATAGGGGTAAACAGTGTAGTTGTTGGCCACCCGGCAGTGATTGGTCTTTTTTTAAAAAAAGATGAATATTAAGAAATAATGTACATTATGCCTTTCATAATGAACATATTCAGATACCTTGTACTTTCATGCGTCGAATGCAATCAATATTTCGCTACTCATTGTTATACTACGTGTAAAAAATAGACAACTTGAAATCGATGCTTGAAAACTATATGATTGAATTGAATAGCCATACGGTTAATTCAGGCAATTCTTAGATAATTTAATGTATTTACGATATATATATATATATATATATATATATATATAACTCTCATATTCGTTATATAGACAAATAAAGGTTTAAACTTTATAAAAGAGGATTAATTATTCATTAATATTATATATTATTGCAAAAATTATAGGTGGCCAAGAACTGGAATGTAAATAATGTCTTAGGACAGTCATTGGCCACGAGGCCAACGGCTAGCTAACAGTCATGGCAACCGTGAAGCAGTTGTTGGCCACCATTCGCCATGCTTTGGCCATTTCTGTGTTGTGATATTAAAAGGTTATGTTTTAAAAGAAAATTCTAGTATTAATACCCTACAATGTAAAAGGTGCAATACTACAATACTAGCTAATATAGAAACATTTAAATAGAAAAGGTATTATAGGTTATATATTTTAAATTTAATAATATTACATTACATTTAATTTCATTTTATGAATATAATTTAGGAATTTTGGATTTTAAACAATGCCGAAAGGAAAAGAAGGAAACAAATGCGGAAAAAAATATTCTGAACAACAAATACAAAAAGCCATAGATGCTGTGAGAAAAGGCACGCCGCAGCGTGTGGCTTCTAAAAAGTATGGTGTCCCACGGTCGACAATGTTGTTCTCTGCTAAATAAATATATTTTTGTTTTGTGTGTAAAATAAATACATAAAAAATAAAATATATCCATTTTTATTTAATAATTGAAATCCTGTTTTTAACCGAATCAATTCATTTTTTTACATTTACATTATTTTATGATTAGGTCTTAGAGCATTAAGAATTAGGTAGGGTATATGTAACAACATATAGGTTATGAAATAGTGGCCAATAACTGCCAAACGATCGGCCAGTCATTGCCCTCGTCTGGCCAATAACTATGTTTTTTGATAGGAAACGTATTTTCTGTAAAAATTTTGTGGATCCTTCTACTCTTTCTTTAAACAAATGCTATTTCTAGATTATTAGAGTCGTTTACAGCTATTACCACTAATTTCGTTCTTAAAGCTAGTAAAATAAGACTTATAATTCAACGTGTGAGAGGATGGCTTAAACTTCGTCGGAAACGTAACTATTAACAAAACTTTATTTCACATCCCGCACGTGGCGACGTTACAATACTCTCTGCTGTCGTAATGGCGACTCGTCGTGTCCCCTCGGCTCGGGTCGGCTGTCGCCGTCGGGCCTCGTCGGCACGCATACACACTCTCACAAACGCTTATGTGAACCTCCGGCTTAGGTGGTCAACAACTACACTGTTTACCCCTACTTGGTACCGTTTGAACACTCTCCACTGCTTTTATTTTTAACCAACTTCAAAAAGAAAGAGGTTTAATTCTCTGGTCGATGTGTTTGTACGTATGTATGTATGTTAGTATGTATTATGTTTGTCCGCGAATTTCCCCGTAACTACTGGACCGATTTTCGTGAAACTTACTGCATTTAGTTTAGCTTCAATCAACTTAGGACATGGAGAAAGAATTATCAAAATCGCTTCAGTAGTTTTGAAATTACACCAAAAACAAGAAATCTGATTCATTAACCGACTTCATTATTATTATTACGAGCAGCTTTTTTTCGTAGGCCTACCCATATCTTTTTAAATAAATGAAACGTTTAAGGGGCACGAAGCGTTCGGTACCAAGTCCCGCGAGGTTCTGTCCTTTCTCCTCGGCGTTTAACGAACGCCCGAAAATTCCCGAACGGGGAAAACAAATTTCCCACGCGCCCCAAGGTTGCGGAAGAGGACACTCTGTCCTTAACACTTCACCAGGGGTCTGGCAACCATCATTTTACTGCCCCAGCCCTCCAGCTCGACCACCCGCAGTAGGCACTCGAGCAACCGACCGTTTTAGGCCTAGGAAATAAATAAAACTATCTCCCGGCCTACAGTCCGCTACAGTTATATAATTTAAATAACTAAAAAGTAAAAAATAAAAAATTGAATAAAAATTAAAACCAACTTCATAAAAAATTAAAATGCACCAAATAGTAAAAAATCATTTCTTTCCGTATTTAATCAACGACTCTCAATATTTTGAAGTCGGCGTCAGATTTACACAGTGCAAATGATGAGGCGCCGACATAAAAATATTGAGAGTTGTAGATTAAATAATGAAAAAAATTATTTTTTACTTTTTAGTGCATTTTTATTTTTTCTTTGAAGTCGGTTTTAATTTTTCTTCAATTTTGTATCTGGTTTTAATTTAAAATACCATATAAATTAAAATTTGTTATAGTTCAATAAAGCAACGTTTTGCATAATTCGCGGAAAGTGTAAGAATATAACAGTACTTATTATAATATATACCTCACAATTAAATTTCATTTATTTTTGAACGACTGCAGTAGTATTTTATGCGGATTAGTTACATATTTTCCCAGGTCACTACCGAAGTTTTTGAATTATTATTCTCCATAGTGACACCTTTACAATGTAGAATTCTTCAAAGTAGAAGATTCATATTAACAGATACTCGCAGGACTTCAATTAATACACAATATGAAAAGTTTAGTAATACGTTCATCGTTTGATTATTCTGCTAATTGTTAGCACAGTGAGTTTCAATAATTCACCGAATTTATCCGCTCTTATACATATTTCAATCAATCATTAATCTTTAATATGCAGAACAATAGACGAAACATACTACGTTGATTAAACCGTTAATTAATATTGCATTAATGGTACAATAAATTGCATCAGACTCATAATTATTCCCAATTAATTGATGCCCGCGAGTAGTCATGTATGCACGCAGTATTCAACGGGTGCATTTGAACGCGAACATCGCCGTTACTTCCACAATCCGGCTAATTTTGAAAAGTGCAGGGGAGCATAGATCGCTAGACGGTGAAATTATTGAATAAATGTCCCAAAAGGACGAAAGGAGGGAAACGAAGCTCCGCTCGTTATGACATTATTTGTGAGGTAGAATGCGCCGGGCGTTTCACTGTGAATCGACTCGAAAAACACGAAAAAACGGGGACAGTTTTGCTGTTCAGTTAAAACGACGAAACGTACACTCAAGTAAATTGCCTGTCAGTCCAATTGAAAAACTATTATACCACTACTTTTGCTTGGTTTCTTGTGCAATGTCTACCATTTTCTTCCTCTACGGAATAGTAATATCGGAAGTGACTTCGAAACGTTTAATGCATTCCTCGCAAATGAAACGAATGGAATAGTGCAAATAGTATGGCGTAATGTAAAAACTAGCTTGCAATTGCACTATTTCCTAAATCCACTGGATAGTAATCTCTGAAGTGACTTCAACCTCGAAATGTTTAATGGATTTCTCAAATACGAAAAAACTTGAATAACATAAATAGTTTAAAATAATTAATAAAAACTAGTTTGTAATTTCACAATAGATTAGTACTTACAGCGTCAAATAACGCGAAAATTAGTTTAACACGTTCGCCACAGTGCATTTGGAAAACAGCTTACTGCTGACTATGTTATATTTTTAAGAATCTTATTCAATGCAGTGCATGTTTTTAATTAGGTACGAGTAAACTGTTTTAAATGAGGCAACTGTGTGGATTAAATAATGAGTTACACTGGTGTATGTGACACTGGTGTGTAGTTAAATATTTTAATCGTTGTTTTTAAGCAATCGTGGATAAATTTGTTATAATTGTGTTGAAATATTAATTTCAATTATGTAATTGAATAGAATAGAAATTTGTTTTTGGATGTGTAATATAATGTATTCTTTATTTGTGGTATACTTAAAAAGTAGAGTCCTGTGTATGCAATGCTTTTTGCTCAAATTTATTTTGACTAAAAACACTAGTTTCACATGGAAACCGAAATGCCACTTTTCCTACTAATATAACGCGTGGTATAAATTGGGTATATTAATTGTACTTTCTGATAAATTTGTAAATATATACGTAACTTTAATTAATTTGTGTAACCTTAATCCGAGTAAATTTCAAAGTATGAATGATTCGGGTACCCGGGAGTAGGAGGTAAAGGAAATCGTACAGAGAGCAAGGGAAACAGAACTACCTATAGTGAGACGCAGCTTCCGAACCAATATGACTGGAAATATATGTATCTTGCTGTAACTTTTCTCACGTGCAATATTTGAAAAATTGTTTCAAATAAAATCTACCCAAATTTATACCCACTTCAAGAATCCGTATAAATACAGCATCATGTAATGTAAAATTCTGAACTTTCAGCTTATTTATCTGTTCTTCAGTCACTCTTTAGAGAGTTTTTACCAAGTAGGTACTAAAGTAAAAAATTCTATTAACTTCATATCGTCTTATTATCATCACTATGATTCGAATAAACAAGTACATTGGCAAATTCTTTTTCTGACAATTGCCCAAGCTGCTACGAAACCCACCAAGGACTTTTTCTTATTATATAAGAAACCGTAATAAATTGTATGATATAAACGAATATGAATTTAATTTATTTATACCTTCACAATAAATATCCAACCTTTGCACAGTTTTTCAGAACATCATCCTAACCCTTTACTGCAATCCCCACATAAAGTATCCTCCCACAGTTGCATAAGCAGGCATTGCGTCAACTACTTCACAATAATCCTAACCCTTCAGAATCCAATTCCCCACAACAAATGACCACCAACGACAACCATCGATAAAAAAACACATCAACGATCGCCAAAATACCTATCATCTCCACAGTCTGAATTTAATCAATCCCCCTAACTTCCTTTCCACGAGCCTGTCAGTCCAGCAGGTGCAAGGCAGAAAATAGTGTATCCATGTGCTGTATCCCCTGGCCCTAGACGAAAATGCCAATGATCCTGGGTCAGGTGCGCGAGGTTAGATCACGAACCTCCTGCAGAGAGGACCGACGGCGTCGCGTTAACAACGGAATGGATCACGTCTTCCCGCGCTCGTAAAGTAATGCGTGCCAGACTTAGCTTAGTTGGTCGTTGAGAGCACACGTAAGGTCGCTTCGACACCTTGGACTACCCTTTCCTATACCCACGTCCCCGTTTTTTTACGCCCCATCCTTTACGATGGGTCCGAATGGTCGTTGACGGGACGAACCGTCACGGTTGACGCGGTATATTGCGTCACGAGCGTTTCTCCACGTACGTCCACTTTCCCGCGTCCGTCGCACGAAACGCCATATCCCCCGCGCAGGAACACGTACAGGCATCCTTTTCACGTTCCACGGGGCTGATTAAGCCGTCAGGGTCCGTCGTGATCCAAAAGGGGTTGGACAATTGTCGCGGGCGTACGTTCTGATTCGGTGAAACATGATTTCGTACGGGGTTGATGTATACTCACTCTTGTTTGCAGGAGTTGAGGGAGGAGGCTTAGAAGGTTGGTTGATGGTATGAGTGGCAGACACATATGGGTGACTTAGGTTCCTCTTTAAAATTCCACTCTTTTTCTGCATTTTCAAGTTGATTGGATAATTAATCGGCGTTCTGTCCTTAGACGAAATTTTTTGTCTGGCATCCTGAACACGGATTCTTAAGCCTCTGAGACGGGAAGTCTTCCCCTGCTAGCCCGATCGCGACTTTTCGTAGCCAGCTTCCCTAGTACTATGCCTAATATCAAAGGTCTCAACATTGTGACTGCTGGACGCGTTGATGGGGCGCAGAGGTCCTCGATGGGTGCCGGATCTCCTACGTCCACTGAAAATATTCCAGGAATGAGAACATGGTGCGTAAATAATCCCTAGGACGAGTCGAGTCTAGGGAGATATTGGTTGCATTGGATGGTGTCTATCCTTTGTTATACTACTTCTATTCTGTAGTAAATTTAGGTATAGGCAGCTATAAACGACGTATGTAAGAGTGAAAGCAGCAGCATCACCCGAAATGCAACTATGTATATCTCTTTTCATCAGGACGGCCCGGGCTCCTAATAAATATACCCACAAATTCAAATTCCAGATAATATTCTATAATTCAATGCCCGCCGTCCGTCCATTCCTGACGATCGATTTCTCCATTTCCCTAATTACTAAGAAATGGTTTAAGTTCGACGCCCTTGTGGGGGTTATGCTGGGATTGCGCAGCAAAACCGCCGAATTTAGTTTAAGCGGACCTTCCGGTCTAAAAGCCGATTCTTTTTATTTCATTTTTCGTATGTTCAACCTTTTAGGAATACGTGTTTAAAAGAATTTGTTGAAATTCGTAAAATTTACGAAGTTATAGCCACTTGAGTAGCGGCAAATGCATGGGTCACAACCGGCCATTCGGCGCTCACGTAAAACTTTAAACGCGTTTTTCCCGAAACAGTGTTCTCAAAATCGGTGGGACCTGTATCTCCAAAAGTTGTTATCCGATTCGACTGAAACTTTTTTTATTTTGAAGAATATACTTCTGGCTAGGGGGGAAACCAGAAAAAATACAAAAATGACATTTTTTAAGAAAATAACGACACTTGAAGTGTGAAATCACTTTTTCTCTATATTTTTCGTCCTTTCAACACCTTTAAAAATTATAAATTTTCAATTTTTTGTAATTTTTCTGGTTTCCCCCCTAGCCAGAAGTATATTCTTCAAAATAAAAAAAGTTTCAGTCGAATTGGATAATAACTTTTGGAGATACAGTTCCCACCGATTTGGATCAATTTTTTGACGCCTTGACTTTAACGACTCCCCAGTGCCGTCTGCAATGATTAATTATAAAACAAAAAATATATTTCTATAATTTAAGATATCCTTAATACAGTGCAAAAAGTCCCATTAAATTACATATAGTAGTTTTCCTTTAATTAATTCCTAAAGATCACCTATTTTGGGGGGCTCTAGACCAGAAAAGTTCCCCTTAAGGGGGGAGCCTGGTGTATCTAGCTGAAAATCGAGGCATTCTTCGGGAATTTTTTGTAAAGAAAGTATTTAATCGATCTTTCTGAAACTTTCAAGATATTGTATTGTCAGATTAAGGTAGGTAAAAAAAATTGTATTAAAAAGAGCGGCAAATAACAGAGTTATACAGGCTTATGCCCAGTCCGTTGACGACGCAATTGTTCCACTGCGGGCAACGTAGCGTCTACCAGAGATGGGCAAAGATAATATCTAGATAAAAGAAGGTACTTTACGTTTATCCGTTTTATTCGAAGATCGAATAAGTTGATTTATTCGAAGGCCTTTCCCACTTGGATTTCGCATAACAAGTTCAACCTTTCATTCTATCTTTATACTAGAAGGTCGCGAATAACCAGCGTGAGGCCTTTGGCGGCCCGACCCGCGCGCGGTCGTCTAACGGTCAGATTCTACAGAATCTGTATTTGTTTATTTTTCATCGTATCAATATGAAAGTGACACCCAATGAATTCCTGGCGTTCTCCCGATTAATTGGACATAAAATAATTTAAATCGGACTTATTTTTAACGAAACGGGGCTTTGAATTGAATTCTGCAAATAAATTTCTCACGTAATATCCTTTTTTAATTATGGTCCGGAATTATATCAATTTTTGGGGCCATTTTCATCGGGAAGACATCCCCTCCCCTCCCGTCTCTTAACAAACTGAACTCCAACCCACACAAAGCCATCGTTTTCTCTAGTTCCTGCAGTAGACGTATGGTACCTGAGAGGAATAAATTTGGAACTTGTCTATATATGAACGAGACTGGGACCAGAGACTTGCGAGAAAGAGTTTGAAAGGTTAGACCTCTGGTGGCGCTGGCGAACACTAACAGAGGCGATCTCATGGTGGGGCGAAAAATAGGTAATTTTTTGTAAATCTTTTGTACAAAAACGATTCGACAAATCAATTTGAGGTTTGGTAAACTGTTTTATTGTATCTTGAGCTATTGTTCTGAATTTTTGCGTCACTGTGAAAAACAACATGGCAGATACAGAATGTTGAATGAGAGCGTTGAGAAAAAATCTGTACTGTAAGGATTATCTGAAACACAAAAAGAGAAAGAGATTCTTAAACTATATGAATGTGGCTATCTGTGGTAGTAGATTCATTAAGGAAAATAAAAAAATGTTTAAATGGCAGCTTTCTGGAGAAGATAAATCGCCCTGATTTGAATCTGAAAAAGTTTCGCCCAAAAATCGAGAAAATTTCTTTAAATAAAAAAGTAACGGTAAAAGACACGCCAATAAATCTACTACCACAAATAGCCACATTCATATAGATTAAAAATCTCTTTTCCTTTTTGTGTTTCAGATAACCCTTACAGTATTTTCCGTCAACGCCAGGACCACCCGATTTTTTTCAACGCTCTCAGTCTGCACTCTGTATCTGCAATGTTTTTGTTTTGACTGTCATACAAAAATTCAAAACAATAGCTTAAAATACAATAAAACAAATTGCCAAACCTCAAATTAATTTGCCGAATCGTTTTTGTACAAAAAAATCACAAAAAATTACCTATTTTTCGGCCCAACAAGGCGCAATCCCCCCTTAATAACAAATTAGTGCTAGGAGATACTGGGGTGCAGTTGTTTCTTAAACTATTAACCGTTCTCACTGCGATTAGATTGAAGCTGAGAAGCGCGTTTTAATAACACTAATAATGTCACACGCGCGGCCTAGGTACGTTCGTTAATTTTTTTTTTTTTTTAAATATTGGTTTACCGTCACATCAACTACTTGGCTATTAACGACAACTATTTACAGTGCGTTTCGTTAAGCTATCATATTATATTATAGAATTTTGTTCATCAGTTTAGATTCCTCCAAGAATTTCACAAGGTAGTCTAACTTATCTTCACCGAAGTTGTCTTTCAGAGGTGGTGTGATCTTGTGGCGGTCGCGGAACATTCTGTATTTGTCACAGTACAGTAATAGGTGTTCCACTGTAGTTGCAGAGTTACAGTCGGGACAGATTGGTGGCGGGTCTTTAGCTAGTATATACGAATGGGTAATTTTGGTGTGTCCGATTTTGAGCCGGGATATTGCTACTTGTTCCCTTCTTGTTAAGTTTTTGATATCTTTAGTTGGTAAAGTGGAGCTGTCCGTGAGGTCTTTGATGCGCAAGGGTGCCGAGTTGATCCACTCCAACTCCCACTTCATTGTCAGTTTCCTTCTGATAAAGTTTATAAGGTCTTCAAAGTGGCTATTTGCATATTTCTTTGAGGACGGGTCGGTGGTGGCCTCTTTTGCTGCTTTATCCGCTTCTTCGTTTCCAGTAATTCCGGTATGTGAGGGGATCCAAATTAGTATTATCCTTTTTCCTTTATTTGTTAGCTCAGCATGAGTTTCTAAAATTTGCAAGATGGTGTTGTTTGTGATAGTGGTTTTGTTGTTGACAGATGATATTGCACTTTTCGAGTCGGAGAGAATTGCTGTGTTGGTAGCACTACTCCTCGGCGATGTTTAATGCCGGCGTGCTTTATGGCCATAAGTTCTACTGTGTATATTGTAGCTGCCTCTGGGGGTTTTATCTTCGTTGTAGATTGAGGAGTGATCACTGCATATCCAGTACCTTGTTGGTTTTTAGATCCGTCGGTGTAAATAGAAATATACTCCTGGTATTTGTTGAGCAGTTCTTTAGCTAAGGTCGTAAAAACTTCAACACTCGTGTCGGCTTTTAGGTATTCCAGAAGTGTCATGTCAATTTCAATATGTGGTATTGACCACGGTGGCAACTTTGGTAGTCTTCTACAATCTGTATGGGTAAGGTTGAGGTCTAATTCCTGTTCTATATTACGGATTCTATAGTGAAATGGCTTTGGGGAGTTATAGCACTGGGAGTATTTCTCGCTGTACCGATTTGAGAACGTATTAAGATAGACAGGCTTGCTTGATATGGTAGCGTTTTTGATTGCTTGTGAGGCACTGAGAGTTTTCCTTCTTGCTGCAAGTGGAAAATCGCCAGCTTCTTTTAGGATGCTTAGGATCGGGCTAGTTCTGAACGCTGCTACAGTTATTCGGAGTGCCGAATGATGAATTGGGTCCAGCATTTTGAGTGCAGATTTACTTGCAGAGCCATAGATCGTGGCACCATAATCTAGTTTGGATCTGATGAACGT
Source organism: Andrena camellia (assembly GCA_029448645.1). Lineage (NCBI taxonomy): Eukaryota > Metazoa > Arthropoda > Insecta > Hymenoptera > Andrenidae > Andrena > Andrena camellia. Next base: position 4,868,627 of record CM055682.1, on the reverse strand, counting down.
TTTATACGTGTTCATGACTGTTTTTTGGTGGCAGCTTCGCAAAACGGTTGTGGGTTTAAGCGTGGCATTCGTGAGTAATGAAATTATTGAAATCTTCCTGGTGAGTTTCATTAGTTGTTTACTGAGCCAGTCGAAAGAACTGGGATGTTCAGTTTGTATTATGTTTAACGAATATGTACCCCGTTTCTTTGGGATGCGATATTTGTAAACATCGAAGAGGTTGTAATGGAGTGGACATGTATTACCGTATATTGTAAAACTTAGTAACAGAGGCAATGCCCAAAACAACACAATTCTGCACCATAAGAAACCACAATAGTTTTCTCACGTCTGTATAATTAAAGACACAGTGGAAGGAAAATTCACAGTCGACATTCTGTTCCTTTTGCCTGGTATCCTTCATCCTGTTCCGACGTAAAATCGGTTTATTCATGTGTTACGTGAGTGACATGTACGTGACTCCTTGACTCATGTTCCAACTTTGATTAAGCCGTCAGGACCTTACATCTGCTTCAAAGATACCCTGACGTTAATTCGAAAGGGAATTGGCGGCACGAGCTATTATTAATTTAAATCCTTATAGGAAACCTTATAAAATCTAGAAGTGTCCAGCGGTTAGCTTCTGTTCAGCTTGATCCTACTGTATACCTTCGAATTTCTTATTAATGCTCTGTTGGGATTTATATCTTCTGAGCGGCCAGATTCAATCCAGTTTGCTTTTGAAGGGAATGCAACGAAGTGCAACAAAAAACCTTATCAAACTTAATAAAGTATAAATGCATGGATACAAAAAGGAAAAGTAATACTGTATACATATAAAAGAGATACGAATATATGTATAGTCAAATATAGAAAGTGACGCATCGCCCTGATGCGTGCAACTTGAAGCGTCAAATTTCGAAATATAAATCTCAACATGCTCGTTGGTCTTGGGAAAATGTGTGCCCCCAAAAACTTCAAAAAAGTAAAAAAATTACGCCAAGTACATGAAATCAAATAAATCACAAAAAATAGAAGATAAGAATAATAATTACAAAATAAAAAAAAGATGTGAAATCAAAATGAGCTGCAAGTACATAAAGCTGCTTTCCAACTGCGCTTAAGATGACACAACTACATATACACAGCTAAAATGCTGTGTTCATACATTCCATTACCCATATCGTGGACATTTTAATTAACCCATCAAAAAGATGCCCATTTAAAAACATTGTCGTAAATTAATAGCTTTACAAAATTACTCATATACACAAATTGCGCCAATTATCACAATGGCTATTTATACAAAGAAAAAAATGTATTAAATAATATTAAGCAGATATATTTTTAAACAAATAAATATTTTAATACAAATAAATATTTTATTCAAAATACTTGGCGCTGCTCTGCGAATTGGTGTTGCTAAACTGAATAAATATGTATAAATTGCAATAATCTTTTTCTTTCTGTCTTGTACGTGCGATAATGGATGTGTGTATGTGCATATGCTACGTATGATATCAGAATTAAATATATGTAGAATAAATCTGACTGCGTTTCTAATATGTATATGTATATGTTTATGTATTTTCGATTGTAAGGGAGTTATTGTAAATTATTAATTAATACTAAGACAATTGACATTTTTTCGGTTTCGCAGCGCCAAGTATTTTGAATAAAATATTTATTTGTATTAAAATATTTATTTGTATAAAAATATATCTGCTTAATATTATTTAATACATTTTTTTCTTTGTATAAATAGCCATTGTGATAATTGGCGCAATTTGTGTATATGAGTAATTTTGTAAAGCTATTAATTTACGACAATGTTTTTAAATGGGCATCTTTTTGATGGGTTAATTAAAATGTCCACGATATGGGTAATGGAATGTATGAACACAGCATTTTAGCTGTGTATATGTAGTTGTGTCATCTTAAGCGCAGTTGGAAAGCAGCTTTATGTACTTGCAGCTCATTCTGATTTCACATCTTTTTTTTATTTTGTAATTATTATTCTTATTTTCTATTTTTTGTGATTTATTTGATTTCATGTACTTGGCGTAATTTTTTTACTTTTTTGAAGTTTTTTGGGGGGATCTCACTTCTTTTTACAAAGATAATTTGCATACTAGGGAATGACTTCAGATCATTTTTAATATTATTATAACTTACAAATTATCACGGGACAGAATTAAGAATACATTCTACATAAATTTAACAACTACGAAAAGAAACCATGTGCACCGCATTGCCAATCTATATGTATAGTACTTTGTGTACAATACATGGTGCGCGAAGCAGCTTATGGCGCTGAAAGCAGCCTTTGGCGATGAACGTATTTAACATCGAAGTGTAATAACAACCACAATTAACACCTTTCGAAGAAAAATATGTATGCATTTTTAGCATTTCGTGGCCAAGCTTGTTTTTCTACTTGTAAATCATCAACGGATACCCACGTTGTGCCCTTACCCCTTACCATATTCGTGTAATGACTATCGGCAATACTTTTACCGTGGTGAAAAATCGCTGCCTTAAGTTTATAACAGTGATCTACCAATTGTATTTTAGTAGTAGGCATTGCTTTGATGTAGAAATTTTCCACTTTCGTTGTTGTTCCACTACTATCGTGATCGAACAAATGTAATTTTGCAATAAGAATTTGTTTGGAAGCAGTTATATTGATTTTCTTCATTGTGTTTGATTATATATATACTCATAGCAGAATTATTATTATCATTTACTCTAGCCCGGTTATCTTTATCTTTATTCGTTAGTATAATTCATTCATGATTAAAATTCATGATTTTTTGAACATCTTTGGACTTGTAACCCGGATTACAAGCAGCCTATGATAGAAGAAAGTCATACATGTAGCACAAAGATATGTATCGTTCAATTGCAAACGGCAAATTGGAAATTCGGAAATAAAAAAAGTTGAAAGTTGAAATAGTGTATGATGCAAAATTATAAAAATTAGTTCAAGAGCCTTTCCATTATTCAATCATACATACAGAAAACTGCAAAGTATTATTATAACTTTATTTTGTAAACAATTCACACTTATAACTAATAATACAGCAAGAAGATATTCGACACGTTGAAGCATATTCTAACTTGTAACGCCAACGATTAGAAATATCAAACATATCTTAGTTGAACGTAAACGAACATGTAAAGTACAACCTTATGAAAGTCTTTGATATGCAGTTTACCTACGTTAAGTATCAGAGGACATAGACCGTAACTGTATGTAACAAGTAATACAATAAGAAGATATTGGATGCTTAGAATTCGACACGTCGAAGCATATTCTAACTTTAGATTAGAAATATCAAACACAACTGAGTTAAAACATGCTTCTATGTATCCAATATCTTCTTGTCGCATCCACTGATACTTGACATAGGAAAACTGCCTATCGAAGACTTTCAAAATGTTGTAGTTTACATGTTCGTTTACGTTCAACTCAGAAATTTGATATTTCTAATCGTTGGCATTATAAGTTAGAATAGAATATATGCTTAAAACATCTTCTTATTTTGTACTATACTACTAGTAACAAGTGCGAATCGTCCCTTCATTTCTGTCGAAACCTGTGCGTCGCCTTCATTTCTATTCAAGTCTGAGCGTCTCTTACATATCTATAAGTTTACATAAAAACTTTAAATTAAAAATAGTTTGCTGGTATAAAAATATGTCTGTCAATTTAAATGCAATGCAATTTGTTATAATTTATATTTTGTACATGCATGGTACAAATTTCCAGAAACTTATGCGAAAGACGATGCTTCTCTGTCGAACCTTCTCCGGACAACTTCCAAGTCTGCGACTCTACATAAGAAATCTATTAAAAAATTTTGGCGACTTACCTTGTTTATTGATATAATAATTCAGTCTTCTATTTAGTGTAAAAACTCCTGACATTTCAAATTTGGACCACTTACATTATTTGACACTTGGTAGGTTATAAAATGGTAGGTTATATAAAATTCAAAATAGTATACATAGGTATATATATATAATATATATATACAATGACGGACGGCGATCCCTGCCGAATGATCCCGAGAGTCGACGAATCGACGAACGAAACATGTGTTAGTTCGTCGGTGCGCGTGGACACGTAGTATATATGTATGCATATGTTTGACGAAAAATTCCTTGGAGAATCAGAAGAAGAAGAAGAATTACCGTTTTTGACAGATCCATGAGACGATATTATGATATCTCGGTCATGCGTGGACAGATTTTATTGAAATTGGTCTTATTTGAAAGCTTATATGCGGTTTACATAAGAAAAATGCCTTTAAATTTAGAAAATATTGCAGGCGTGATGTGATATTAATGAAATAAGTTTCAAGTTAGGTTGGAATTGCCGGGGGACGAGTAAAGATACACGGTAGCGACAGTCGACATATACAGGTTGTCTTTCCTGTACTTGGCGTCGAGACGCTGCCGCGTCTCTAGATCAGAAGAAAATAGATTCTTGGAGACACGTGAATAGTCGCGAGAAAATAGTTTCCTGATGACCGGAGGATATTAATAAGAAGAAAGTACTTTCTTGGTGACTTGAGAATATTAATAGGAACTTCGAGAGTGTGTGACACGATTAAGGGGACTTTCCGGTTCAAATTTTTCAGAAAATCGATTTATATATATATTGTAGTATAACATCCCGAAAATGCCCTGTGAAAGTTTCACACCAAAATTCGTAACGATATAGATTCTACAGTCACATAACTTTAATTCAAACTCCGAACGCAGGTATGAGCCGAGAATACTTTGAACACGTTTTTCTCGAAACACGATATTTCGAAATGGTATCCACGATTTCAAAAGAACTAATGAACCAATTAAAAAAAAACAACGCGAGGCATTTAATTCGTAATTGGATTCGCTATCGCAGCACCCTATAATATAATTTTTTTATCTGCATATTTGTGTAGAAAATTACCCGCTTTTTTACACTACTTCGTTCAAATGTGCACCATCATCGTAGTTTCGGTTCTCTTTGCCCCAATAAGGGCAAAAAGGACCAAATGCTGCTGCGATAGCTATTAAAATAAATTTTAAGAAATTATTTAAATTTTTAATTTTGGACGATCCTGTGAGTAAATTTCGTGGTTACCGTTTTGGCATCTCTTTTTGGCAGCGCCTGCACTTAGCGCCACCTAGAAAATGCATCAAGACCGAAAACATGAAACAAAAAATTATTTTGCTCCCTAAAGAGTATATCAATAAATGCCAAAAATATTTATTAGGATATGCTATAATCTCTTCTTGTAAAAAATTCATGAACATCACCTATTTTTTAAGGGGTTTGCTCGGAGGGTCCTCTTATGATATATATGAACCAGCTGCGGGACACTTCCAAATTTTATGAGATTTCCTGTAACGCCGTAAATAATTATTATACAGTAGCACATGAAACCAATTCCCCTTCGAATTAACCCCTTTCAAACCCCCACCAAGGTATCTCTTGCAAAACATTTCCAGCGCTCATGATACAACGTAAAAGGTTTGCAATAACCTCATATTGCCTTGTGTAATAAGAGACATTATCTCTCAAGAGAAATATTCCCCTCTTCTTTCCATGCAGCGGACACGGTTTCCGGTGCTCGACGGGGTCGCAGACAAAAGTAATCATCAGCATGGACGTCCAGCAAATTACAACAAAGTACTCGTGTCCGTTTTCGGCTATTTGCCCATCACTCGACACCTCGCGGAATCCTTTCCCCATTTTCTGAGTTTGATTAACTCCGACGATACGGGCAGCAAGGGTTGCACGACGCGAGCATAATTATCCTGAGGATATTTCATGCATAAAACAGATCCTCTGACCCTTCGAATTCGCAACGCTAGTAAACCCAGCCGGATGTCTCCTAAAATCGAAATTAATTCAGCCATCAACTTATCGATGCACCTATTTATACGTGCACACTATTAGCCAATGATAGGGCAACGGTTAAAATTTTACAAGAATACCATTTATTCCCAGAGGATCAACTGAAATTCTCGCACATCTGACGGGCATAAATCGGGACGATAGAGCATTCCAGTTTTCATCAATGTAGTAGAAGCGAAAGTACCTGTTGATTGACGGTTTTTCACTTCTCCCTCGCGCTAGACGCGGTGATACGTGGCTAATTAAGTTTCATCGCTGCGACTCCATCAATCTTCAGATTCACTTCAACTATCCTGCGTTTGTTCATTGTCGTGACAAATGTCGCTCGATTGGCTGTCACCGACGACAGAACAAATTGCATCTTCAACCACCCTCGTCCTCTCCCCCGCCCCTTTATGTGTTTTTGTTTGTCATCCTGGCTACGATCACAAGCGTGCATTCTCTAATCCGCGACCAGCATGTCGTCTATCAAGTGAGTCTGATTGGTGTATTAAGCGTGCAGGAAATGGAAGGTTGGAATATTCATTGATGGTGAAAAGTGCTATTTTCCACAAAATTTCTGTTCAGAACTTTTAATTTGTCTTTAAAGGACTTTTAGTTTCTTTAAAAAAGGACACTAAAATTTTTTGAGCATCATCGATTCGTATAATATGCAAGGGGGTTTAATAACTAAAAGTGATTTGATGATTTCTAAATCTGTAGAGTTAGGGGAAAATTTGTGGGATAAAAGTTATTTTGAAAAGAACAGATTAGACATTTATTGATAGTAGCGTAAGTAGGATATATGAATATTAGCTATTTATATTTCAATAAAAAACTATCTTTTCATATTTAATGGTTATGTTTATTGGAATAGTAGCTGTTAAACCACACTGTATTTAAAAACAATTAATTAGTTCTTCGATAGTAAATTTTCTATTTGCAGTGACAACTGGTAGTTATTTATATTAATCCAACCGTCTATTTTAATTTCATCGAGTAACATTTTAAATCACCTATGTTATAGAGATAGACAACCATCAGAAATAGCCTCCTAAATCGATGAAAATTTTAACACTTTGAATAACACCAGGTCCATTAATTTAAATGGCTCCTGCGAGGGGAAGTTCCATCTAAAGATTAAATACATGCAAACATCTACCTATAGCGTACAATTTTAAAGTATTGCAGCACTAATTGTACTTTGAAAATTCTCCAGTTGTCTACGAATTTTCGAAATGGAGTGGAAGATAATACGATAAAACAAGATTTGGAAAGTTATATTTTAAAATGTAAATTTGATTGCTAAGATGATGGACGATTTGAAGATGAAATTTCTCACTTGTTGCTAAAAGACATTATAGAACCAGTAAGTATAATTTTGATGTCGACTAATAAATGCTTCTCAACTCTGGATTTACACCATAGAAAATTGCTTCGATTAACAAAGTATTTAATCCTTGTACGGAAATTGGGTCATTTTGACCCAAAACCGAGTCGCAAATCCTCATTATTTTCTCCTTTACTAATGTATTATTTGGACTGAAATTCCTTTAAATCTTTAAATAACTAATAACCATCAATATAACCAATAATATAGTTGTAATTTTATTTTTTTTATTGTAGAAATTTAATAAGTTCTTAAAATATTAAACCATGATAGTTAAATGAACTGAGTTTTATTTTTGTATACTCGTTTCTTGTAAATATATGATATTGGGTCAATTTGACAAAAAATTACTTATTCTTGTAACATTACAAATTTCGGGTTAAAGAATTAAATTTGGTCATGTAGTCTAATTTAATGTGTCCTTGCACAAGTAAAAGCAAGCTGGTCCTTATTGATAATAATTGACTAAAGTAGCCTAACTTATACAACCTCCTTCAACAGGCCAAACATCGACAATATTTTACACTTTCAACAGAGCTAGACAGCAATTAGAAGCGAAAAATAAGTGTGGAATAAAATAAGCTAGTGGACATGCTTCAAAATAAACAGTCGGTTTTGATATTTTAGATATTCCATACGAAGTTTCATTGCTTTGATCTCTTTGTCTATTTAATTTACCGACAAGCTTGAATTCTGCACGAATATTTCAGCGGGAACCACGTGCCGCTTGTATTCCTTTTAGCATTATAAAAAACAGTGTGCACAGTGCGATTTTTCTGAGATATTTTGTGAAAACGGGCAAACGTATTCTTCTCGTTCCTTTCTCGTTACCGTGGAAAATAAAAATTGCAAAATATAATTCTTGTGTAATAATATATTCGTGAAATATACAGTTGGAGGAAATTTTTATTCGAATATCTCTGTTTAAATATTACCTTGGACTTTTGTTCCGTGATTAAACAAGGAAACTTGCAGTGTAGTTGTTAGAAATACGTGAAAATATGAAAATCAGAATATAATTTTCTATTCATTTTCCGCTGCAGCAACATTGTCAAAAGACAAAAAATATAGTGAAGAAATGAACTGAATCTAGAGTTTCGAAAAATATTTTTATTCATATTAATGATTCATATTAGTAACTCAAAATTAAGTATAAAGATGAATTGAAAAATTCTTTAGTACCTTATATTTTGGATGCTGAATAGAACTTCGTAAAAATAAGTGTTCGAAAATTTTAGCCAAAGCCAATAGAAAGTAATTATTGGGTCAAGTTAAACCTTCGTGGTCACACAGGGTGTGTCTCACCCCCAGAGCAATTAAAGGGTCGAATGCAATAAGGGGACTAGCGTTCAAAAATGCGAAATATCGTTCAAACGTTAAAAAAAATTGAAAAATTAAATGTTGATGAACTGTATTTTTAAAAATATTGTGTTGTAAAGCTCGTCACGACACACATTTTTCTTATTTACAGTTTGTTTATTCAATCATTACTATTCAAGCTAAAAATTATGAACAAAAAAATTTTCATCGTCCCAAGTCAATATTTCTTTAAACATAAATTGCGATAACTTGAATAAATATTAACGGATCGTTATGAGACTTAAAACATAACTTCAGAAAATGTAATAATATTATATTCAAAGAAATATTCACATTGGTCGATGAAAAATTTTTTGTTTATAATTTTTAGCTCGAATAGTAATGATTGGATGAACAAACTGTAAATAGAAAAAATGCGTGTCGTCACGCGCCTTATAACACTATATTTTTTAAAATACAGTTTAACAACGTTTAATTTTCCAATCTTCTTTAGCATTTGGACAATAATTTTTCCCATTTTCGAGCGCTAAGTAGGTTTTAATCACAACTACATTACCACTACATGAAATTGCTTTAATCGTTAATTACATAATTCTTGACTACCTAAATTTTCAAAAATGGACTACTCTATCAAACACAACTATTAGTGCCAACTTTTACATTCTCTATATTCTACTCCAGCCACTGCCATTTTCTTTCCGGTCCTTATCGATAGGGATGTTGATATTTTTAGAAGTTTCGATATATATGGTATCGATATTGTTCAAATATATCAATATCGCATCTCAATATATCGAAAAAATATTAATATATCGGTTTTTTTTAAATTATTGAAGTAGAATTTAAACAAATTATATGTTATTTTAATTACGTTTATTAAATAGATAATATAAAAAATGTAAAAGTACAAAAATTAAGTAGGTATAAAAAAAATATAAAAATTAATTAAACCAGTATTTTTTAGAAATAATTTTTAAGAAAACTCTTTGATTTATCTGCTCTCCTGTCAACCTACTACGATTACGAAGAACCACAATATTAATTGTCGATGCAACAGATGATGCAGGTAAAATTAAACTTTTTTGGCCAATTTTCGAAAGTACGGATATAAAATGTCGACTGTATATCCAAAACTTTAATTGCTTACATGTCCGTGAAATATTTGGTCGATCTAAGTATTATTTCAAATCTGCTGGCATTGTGCCAAAACTAGGAACGTCTTGATTAGACATATTTTGCATCAACCAACCTTAGTATTGATTGATTTGGAGTCACGCCAGAAATATATCGATGCTTATATTGAGATTTTAATATCTAACTATCGATATATCGGATTGAAAAATATCGGATATTCGATACATCGATATTTTATCAACTCCCCGATGAACTTATCCTACGCACAAATGAGTATCTTAAAATCCACCCACAGTTTCACCCTCGCATTACCCCTCAGCTTCTAAAAACCTAAGTAATTCCTTACTTCCCAGCGGTATCCGAGGATCGCTGAAAATTACATCCTCCTTCCAATTCACAGGTACGAAACAGATATCAACGTAATAGTGCCATAAACGAAGGAAGCGCAGTAAACCGAGCTCCACGTCCCAAAGATAGCCTTGACCTCGCGCGAAGCCATTAACATCCTCCCAGAAGATCCATTCTCCGCTCGTTTCCACCAAATCCGGCCGACCCTCCTCCCTTGCCTCTTCGGAGACGTTTTGCAGACCGAGGCGTGTCGTCGGAAAAGCGTGGATAACTCGCGGCGGAATAAATAGAAATGGCACTGCACGGGGGGTGGCTGTCGCGAGCTGAGACGGCGACCCACGGAATGGGTGGCTGAAGGGGCAGGGAAAATCGTACGTAGGGGTGGGACAGGAGGAAGAATCGGGCAAGCCGTCATTATTATGAATGAGATTTACACTGGCTGACAGACGATCGAATACTTCAGTAGGTAAACCAATATATCTTCGCTGGCGCACGAGCCCCGGCCTGCGCATGCAAATAGGAGAGATTGGCCAGTACGTGGCAAATATTTGTTTTGACTTCTCATCGTGACGCTGCCCCCCCCCTACCTCCGATCCCTCAACCCCTCCCCCAGTTCCTACGGGTAAAAGATCCTCTCTGCTACGGGGACACACGTCCTTTTCCACGGGAATTCGCGCCAGTTTTAATATCGTCCTGTATTTACACGGCATTACGCGCAATATACGCGCCGTGGGGATGCGCTCTCGAGCGTTTTGCAACAACGACGCGCACTTTTACAGTCCTGCACCGTCGACTGCCCCCCCCCCCCCCCCGTCCTCCCGTCGTTGGACCATTTCCCCAACCAGCCGGTTTACGCCGCGAGGCCGACACTTTCCGACGCCGGTGTGCCTGGAGATATCCCGCGGAATATTATCGCGCCTCTCGCGAAATAATAAACGCGGACTTCCACGGGCGAAGCTTCCCCGAGTGGGTTTTTACGCGCGCTCGCCCGTCTGCCCCCGGGGGGGAAGGCGCGGGCGGGGGTAGATTGCTTCGTTGCTCGTCCACGATGGGGGTAATTTCGGTATAGATGCCCGATGGGGGAAGAAACTCACTCCCTGGCGCTGGTAAGTGAAACGATGCGGCTTGCGAATCTCCGCGGTGAATACAGTAGTGACCCGTTAGCTGGCCGGGGCCCGGCACCGTATTTGGTCATCTATCCGGGCGGGTAGGGTTTCAAGAATTTGGGGGAACGATTGGGAAACGCTCAGCGCGAGCGGGGTACCGATAACCGGCACGAGATAGCGAGGTCTTAAGTCGGTAGGTTATTAACCCTCAAGTATACCGTGTAGGGTGACTGTACCTAATATCGCCACCCCCTATATCTCGCAAAGTAAGCACTAAAATTTATCGGTTATGCACTGAATTAGTACCTAACCATATGTAGGAAGACATACCGTAATTGCAGCGTCATGTGATCAACAATTACAGAAAGGGAAGAATTTTAGAGAATCTGAATAGTGTAAAAATTTATTGGACTATCAGAATTTCACATCACCTTCGGAGAAGGTAAGTTTAATAATTCTGTGAATGCAAGAATATCTACTAGAAATACCTAATTAATGATGTACTTAAGAAATGAAATCGATTCAAATATTTTTCGCAATGAAAATAGCGTTTTTCTTTCAGCAGTATGCGTGTTCTCAATACCGCCTACCGGAGAACAATGGTTTCGATGTAATGTTTGTTACAGGTGAGGTCACGAAATGTGCGGAGCAACCGAAATAAACTTTATTTGTCCAATATGTACATCGGAACGTAAAATATAAAATATTTTAAAAATCTATATTTTTAAATTTCTATGTTGTTCTAATAAAAATAAAATCAATGATGGATAAAAAAAACATTTATAGAGCAAGAAATGATAAAAGCACATGTGAAAATGACTTTAAAAACTCATATATACATGAATTAATCAATATTTCTTGAGTTGGCGATATTAGGTACACTTTTTTCAGGACCCGATTTTTGCATGTCTTAAGTTTTTTGAGTCCTAATTAATAGTTTGTTGGTTTCAACGATTCTAACTTATGCTACATGAAAGATGAATAATTTCTCTTTACTTTGAAACGAACTGCATGCAAAAATATCAATTATTATTCAATTGACAGCGATTTAACTTTTGCCTGGCGATATTAGGTACAGTTACCTTATGTTTCTTATTACGTTTTTCCGCCGCAGTGTCTGCAAGACCCGGTCCATGTTCAATCGTTTTTGCAATGTTTTTCTTTTTTATAGTAATAGGCCAAAAATCGAAGAATAACACTGTGCAGATTAGAACATCCTAAATAAGGGAGAGTGGGGTAATTACGAACACCTAAGCAAAAAAGCAAACAAAACGAAAACTATGTGAGAAATGAATTTGTTTATTATTTACAAACATACTTAAACTATTCATCTATAAAGTACTGTGACGAATTTTTGAAAAATTATAATAAAAATCAACTTTATAGTGAAAAAGCAAAACCCTTGGTGTTCGTGATTACTCGACTGCCGTGGGGTAATCACGAACAGAGTGCTAAATATCGCAGAAGTCGCACAGAAAGCGCGACTTCAATGGTCAACCCATAAAAAATGTTGCCACAACCTATACCTAATGTATTTTTCAAATTCATCTTCTTGTGCGTTAGAAAAAAATTGCAATTGGTCGGAATATCGAAAAAAAATAGTAAAGGTTCTTTTTTAACACTTTATCGACCGGTAGCCTATTAATAGGCCTTTTGTCCCCGACATTTACCGGTGATTACTCGGCTGCAAATACATCCCTGACACAGGTAAGCGTCGGGGACAAAAAACCGATTAATAGGTTACCGGTCGGTAAAGTGTTAAATTTTTTTCTGAGCTTGTAATGAAAATTCAAAAATCCCTTTTGTAGATTTAAGTAAGTTTTATACATGCTGAAAATTTCATCAAAATCGGTTAACGTTGCTAATCTCGAAGGTTCGAGATTACCCCATCCGAGTTGTTCGTCAATACCCCACGACATCAAAAAATAAAAAAGAATTTATTTCAGATGTTAGAATCATGATTCAAGCAACGCCTTGGTCACAAAATGTTGGTAAAAAAGTGCTTTATTTCAACTTAAAAAAAAACAATTGTATCATTAATTCAACAGTAATTACATGCAATTGAAAATGGACAAAATAGTACTTGAAACATGATGAAAATAATAAATTGTGTTTATCTTGAATAGCATGAGCGTTCTGTATTTATTACGTTCTGCCCGGCGTTGGATACGACCTAAACTATTAGCTAGTGGAGAGGGAACATCGTTTTTATTTATTAAAACGCCGTAACATCGCATTCGCGATTACCCCGCGTTCGTGTTTACCCCACTATCCCTTATGTTTGCAAAAATGATACGCGGAAAAATGAAAAGTAAGAAATTTGAAATTTTTGCGGAAAACGACTTTTCATTGTAAAATTTTATCTTATTTGCAGGGCTTGAAAACTGTTATAATATCGATTGCGGTTCTCCAAACGGTTATTAAGAACCTTTAATCTGAATAACTGTTACGAAGAACTGAAATTTCCAACAATTATCTGTTTCGGTTACGGTTCCTATTTCCCTCCTCATATCGGTTCCATAACCGTTATTTTTTCGATTTTATATCGGTTCCGAAATGGTTCTAGAATCAATTCTTGTATCGACTTTTCCCTAATTGATATCATTCATTATTATTGTCGCTGCAGATTACTGTATATGTGCATATTTTTTTTTACAAAATCGTTATAGGAAAAGGAGAAACATTTAAACGTATGATTGATTTCTAATAAAGCGTTGAAAAAATAAATCAACTACATATTTTTTACATTCACACACACACACACACACACACACACACACACACACACACACACACACACACACACACACAGAGAGAGAGAGAGAGACTATATTATTCAGAATAGGAAGTTAAAATTTTCTCCTGTTTCTATAAGGATTGTGTAAAACATATGCACTAATCTGCAGCTACAATAATTAATGATATCAATTATTAGGGAAATGTAGATACAAGAATTGATTCTGGAACCGTTTCGGAACCGATATAGAACCGAAAAAATAACGGTTACGGAATCGATACGAGGAGCGAAATAGGAACCGTAACCGAAACAGATAATAGTTGGAAATTTTCGTTCTTCATAACAGTTATTTGGAATGGAAGGTTCTCCATAACCGTTTTAATCAGAACCTTTATATAACAGTTTTAAACAGTTATTTTCGGAACCGTTTCAAGCCCTGCTTATTTGCAAGAAACGATAGAAGGGTTTACCCAGGGCGAAATGGAAAGGTCGTAAGTTGAACTTTACGAAAAAAATATGACAAAATGATTTGCTTCAAAAAGTATAATTATTTTGCAAAGTAAGGATAGTGAAATATTCTTTTCACAATATTTTAATAATTTAGTGTAATTAAATATTTTTTTATTTGTATTGTCCTTCAATGGCTACTCCTAATAATGGAGATTTATGGTTCCCGTTGAGGAAAACTGCTGCTCCGAGAACCGACGATGCGCTCACTGCTCTGGTGTATATTTTATAAACTAACACGAAAATTAATATTTTTTTCATATTTCACATTCCACAGTAAGCTTTCCAGCAGGAGCAATTACTTTAAATAATACTTACCCGAATTTAGTTTAGTCCACTGCGCTGAGTTTGTGACACTCATGCACCGCAGGGTCCGCCAGACCGTTACTTCAACTTTTGATGCTTTTCATTCGACAAATATGCACGAACTAAAGCGCCTGAATAGCGAAATACTAGTGGCACTATCCTACTTTTTTCTCCCTCCGGTTATGATACCCTAGCTATACCTGGATAGGTATGATAGACATTCTGCGAACGCGCAGAGTCTGTCAATGAATAGTGCGGAGAGGAGAATGTTGAACGAATTCAGCACGCGTGTTTTGCTCGTGCCGTGGTTGCCTGGGACGAAGAAGGACCGCCTGAACGTGTTCAGGACTTGGAGGTGCTTGTTCGTGGTTTAGATGGCCATGATCATAGCAAAATATTGTAATCTTATATTTTGGTAGACGTTTGAACCACACACTTTGAAAAAACGGATAATTTTACGTAGGAAAATGTTTATGAAAAGCAACCAATTGATCGAAAAGATATGGTCGTAGATGATTCCATGAACAATCTTATAAACCTTAAGAATTTTCGTGGTTTGTTGATTTCAGACATTTCTACGACGATTTATCAATTCCGCAGACGCGGAACTTTTTTTGTATCGCCAAGGCAATCACAGCCATCTACAGACAGCAGTAATAGATAAAATGTGAAAAACAAATTTATTTTCTTCAAGGATGTGCAAATACAGCCTGAAAAGTTTTTTAACTCTATGACATTTACTTTTTTTTTAATAAAATCCTAAAAATTACCTATTTTTGAGTGATTTGATGGGAGGCTACCCTTAAATTTATGAAACGATTCGCCCCCCAAACTGATGAACACTAACGAAGTAAATCTTCTTCAGTTTGTTTTTCTATTTTCTTTATTTACATGGTTCGTTAAGTGGATTCGACGAAATTGGAGCGAATTCTTTTGGTAACGAACACGTTTCATTTACCGCGATGTTATTTCAGCCACAACTTGTCCACGCAGGAACCTCCAACCCTATTTATTTCGTCCATCGTTTTGGCTTTATGCCTATCATCTGGAATATGAGCCAGCATCTTCGCTCGGCGGGACACTATTCTCTTTTTCCCTTCAAGACTCTAATTTTCCCCTTGCGCGCTCTTATCATTAAAGCAGACGGCTGCAGGTCGTTCCAACTTTTCCAAGCGTCGTGCGTGCCACAGATTCTGATCACTAGTAGTTCAGTTATTCTACTGTTCTTTTTTTGCTTTCACCTGATCTGCCTACTGCTATTTGTTAAAGTAATAATGCATTCTTTAATTCATAATTCACGTTTCATCTAAAACAGAAGGTAACTGCAAACGGAATAAATATATTTACGTAAAAGTGAATCGAAATTATAGGACTTACAACTTTCTTTGGAACGGGGCTTTGTTTTCGAGAAACTCGATATTGAAGATGGAATCAATTCTTACAATTAGTTCACTATTATTCTATTTTCATATTTCATTTCTATTTTCATTTTCATTTTCATTTTCATTTTCATTTTCATTTTCATTTTCATTTTCATTTTCATTTTCATTTTCATTTTCATTTTCATTTTCATTTTCATTTTCATTTTCATTTTCATTTTCATTTTCAATTTCATCTTTAATTTTCGCCGTTCGCCGTTCGCCGTTCGCCGTTCGCCGTTCGCCGTTCGCCGTTCGCCGTTCGCCGTTCGCCGTTCGCCGTTCGCCGTTCGCCGTTCGCCGTTCGCCGTTCGCCGTTCGCCGTTCGCCGTTCGCCGTTCGCCGTTCGCCGTTCGCCGTTCGCCGTTCGCCGTTCGCCGTTCGCCGTTCGCCGTTCGCCGTTCGCCGTTCGCCGTTCGCCGTTCGCCGTTCGCCGTTCGCCGTTCGCCGTTCGCCGTTCGCCGTTCGCCGTTCGCCGTTCGCCGTTCGCCGTTCGCCGTTCGCCGTTCGCCGTTCGCCGTTCGCCGTTCGCCGTTCGCCGTTCGCCGTTCGCCGTTCGCCGTTCGCCGTTCGCCGTTCGCCGTTCGCCGTTCGCCGTTCGCCGTTCGCCGTTCGCCGTTCACTGTCCATTTTCTTTTTATAGGTATGTTTTTGTTATATTATGTATGTTTCCTTTCTTTTCTTATTCAATGTATGCATACACAAATATTTATGTGCACTTGTTACGTAATGGGTTTAAAACCCGTTTATAAATAATAATAATAATTTTACTAATAATAATTATCAACTCCACAAGTACGTACTCTACAGATTTTCAAAATCAATTCTCTCAAAAACAAAGCCCCGTTCGACAGATGGTTATTGTCCACCATCCACTTGCTTTTCATGTAGAATCACCACTATTAACTTTGCACCACCAATTACAGAGCACCCTGCATAATTCATCTACAATCCACATATTAAATGTACAGTGATAAATCTCTTCATTCATATACTAACATTATCCAAACCCCAAAGGGTTTCACCCTCAAAATTGCATACAAATAAAGGGGCACATACCTCTCTGATTTCCGCTTTCAACGGCATGTTTCAAGGAGCACATCGATTTTTCGACGAGTGTTTCTCAAAATAACTCGCAAAGGGCAGAAATTGAAGTGATTACGCCGCGCACTTTGTCGCGAGACATTCCGCGCTCGCAATACCCGCGAGTAGCGATAAAACATGGCGCCAAGGGATGAAATGAATTCGTTACGATGGTCGTTATAAAATTGACACAGGCCAGGTTTACGACGAAGCTGTTCCAACGGTGGCAGTTCGAAACGACGGGTGTCTTTTTGGAATAATAAACGAGAGAATTTGTTAGAAATTGCTGCAAAGGCCTACGACTCCCCGCTGGGTTTTTATCCCACGGTCACTTTATTATGAAGCTCTCTGCTTCCCGACAGACGTGCCAGCACGCATACGCATTTACTCCCCTTTCATCGCGCACGCGGAATGTATCGGGCAGATAACAAAAGTCGCGTGGACGTTTTGCTTCGGACATCCCGTTCGACGACACGACGCCATTGTCGACGGAGCTTTTATTACATTTTCGCTAGGTAAATCTCACAATCAGTACTCCAGTTTCACGTGGCTTAGAGACTATTTGACTATTTCGCTTTGCAGTGATCTTATAAGACTGCGTGCGATAAAACTTCGCAATGTGAAAGTAAAACACTGCGTAAGAGAAATTGATGATCGCACGCAACGAATGTAAGCGTAGGATCTATATTACTTTGCTATCAGAACGTTTTGATATTCCAAATGCTCTGATTGACATTGCCTTTTGTATTCAAATATTTATACTAAATTTTTTTATTGCGATTAATTAAGAAACTTATTTACAATGCTGATATTCTAATTTTCATCTTAACGATTCGGAGTATTTGGATATGAGAATAATGTTAAAATGAACAACTGTGCAAACTAAATACGAGATGATTGGAAAATTGGAAAATTTTGGGAGTGTTAGCGAGAATTAGAGCTAAGAGGTAAAGGTGATAGAAACGTTTGACAGGACTAGATGATACTAGAAAACTATAGTTCACTCCAAGAGCGAGGAAAGTCAACTTGAAACCCGTTTAACATGGCCACTTTCAGTCTCGTTCAATTAATAAGGGTTAACATAATAAGTACGTAAGTATGTATAATTCCTTCCAGAGGAATTTTGATTCAGCTCAAGCGTTCAGCCTGAGAAACGCTTATCATTGACCTACTCCACTTCGTGCATAGGTAACTGTAAAGCAATGTGATCATTCGTGCGTGGGATACTTTAATTGTGGCTGAACCTCAAATTTCAACAAATGCGAGCAATAAATTTTCACTCTATTTCGTAAACCATCTGCGACACTAGAATAGAACGACTTTTTCATGCGCAGAAAGTGCGATGGATCCTTTTAAAAAGCCCGTTTGATTTAAAAGATAGAAATATATAAGATGCCCAAATATTTATGAAAATTCTTTCTTTGTAGTGATATTCGCGTTATTTTACGTGAAATATACGATGAACGCGAGAAGATTGGCATGCCTCTCTATTAATGCTGATATAATGGAACGTCTACCATAGCAATTTGCAAGAGAATTCAATAGAAGGGAAGTAAACGTTCTATCCAAAGAATTTTACAGCGGCGATCGATGAACAGGTACGTATATCTCAATGTATCGATTCCTTTGTAACGTGGCGCGTAACTTCAACAATAATCCAAGATGAAATATGAACATCTCAAACTTCAAGTAAAGAGGAAGACTTAACGCAATATAAAGAGCCGAGAAGAAACTTTAGAGTTTAAGACCTCTGGAACTTTAATTTGAGAAGCTGGAGTTGATCGAATTGCGTGCCATCGATAATATAGGGTCATGGGAGGTTTTCCTAAAAAGCTCGTGTTTAATTAGCATACCTTCCTCTTTAAATCTTTTGCTACTGATACTGGATCAGAATATATTTTAAAAACTTCTTCGTCTCGTCCACAGTATTCTACTAACAAGGAAACATCCCGAACCCGGAAATTCAAAAAATTCTGAAACTTTGTGAATATGTAGAGGATTCCCTCCTGATTACAACGCAATTTTTGTTTGCTGCCCAAATTCACTCGAAGGGGATGAAATTGACCCCTGAAAATTCGGCTATTATCCGATTTTGTGTTATAACTCGCAAACTGTAAGACATAGAAAAACAGTTTCAAGACAATAGTTACTTCATTCAATTAGATCTATCATTTGGTAAAAAAATTATTTTACAGTTCACGAGTTATAACACAAAATTAGAAAATAACCGGATTTTCAGGGGTGAATTTCACCCCCTTAGAGTGAACTTGGGCAGCAAACAAAAATTGCGTTATAATCGGGAGGAAATTTCCTACATATTCACAAAATTTCAGAATTTTTTGTATTTCCGGGTTCCGGATGTTCCCTTGTAAGAGGCTTCTGGGTCGATTTATTCCCACAGGAGATTTTTTTTCTCTTACTCTTTAATCAGTTATAATCAAAAGTATTCAATTTAGTTACTAATCTTTTCAGTTACTACTTTACATTTATCTGTTACATTGGACCAATTTTTTCTTGATTGTCACCAGCTGCGCGCAATACAATTCTGTATTCGTAGTTTCTTCAAGTCAATGGAATTGATATATTATAAATTATTATACATTAACAGAAAGATTCTAAAACAAAAGCTATCAAGCATCATCAGATACGATAGATACAAGAACACAAAGAATCACGGTCAGATATCTTTTCTTTCTTTTTACATGTCTTATAAGATTTGTCCAGTTTGCATGTGCAAATAGCACACATGAAGGGTAAGGGAAAAATAGGGAAAGTCCATTTTTAGTGATTTTGCAATGTAAAAGAAAATTTTGTTGGTGGCAACTGGAGCCACAGAACTGTCGAATCTCAAAGGGTTATAAAGTAAAAATGTCCAGCATAAGACAACGTTAAAGATTTGGGGGTAGGTACTGGTTAAAAACAGGGAATCTCCACCCTCCACTGGAACAAAACAAGGAATCTCCCCGGTCTTCCTACTTGCACCATGTATTTCTGATTAGTGTAAGCTTGCACTACGTCAGGAGCCCTCGACCGTCACTGTATACACATCGTTGTTTTGATAATATTAGAATTGGACATTTATTTTGTTACAATATTCTGCAGTGTTCCACGTGGAACATATTAAAACAACGTAAAACAATTATCTTTTTGCTCAGTTCTTCCCTGATGCCTAATTAGCAGGGATCGAAAAAGTTCTGGAGCTCTTATTTTTAAAAAAATTCTGTTAGAACTGATATGTTTCGTTTAAGAAAATATCTGTGCCTGTGGAATTTTTATTGAAAGAAATGTTACCCTCAGGAACATTTTTAGAAAGTGTTCTCATGGAGCAGATATTTTAGAACCTGTATAATAAAAGTTCCATGGAAACAGTTAGTTATATTAGAACATTTATTAAAAAAGATTCCGTAAGATAAAGAAAAGTACTAAACTATTAGGCACTAGTTTTATTTAACAATATAATATCATTATTCTTCGTTTTTATTTAATAAAAGGTATGAAAATCATAACATAAGTAATTAATAGTTTCATAAGATGTATTGAACAGAAAAGAGAACTTGTCAAGAATAATACCTAAATCACATTTTTTTCTAACTTACATGAACCAAAATACACCAAAATTCTATGATATCTGCGTAGAAATTATCTACGTAAGTAAATATTACAAATAAATAACACATTCAGAATATCAATTTAACTGTAATAATTATTTATTATTGTTATAGTAAGTACTATTCATTGAATAGTATTCAGTATTTCTTACAACGATTGAGAACTTTTTTAATATTGATGAACAAAATATCTGCTCCTGTTATAGAGAAATTTTTATTTTTATATTTTATAAGTTCCATTCCAACTAGAACTTTTACTTATCAGTTCTCATGGGAACATATAATGTGAGAACATTTTTAAAAATGTTCCACTGTCCATGGTTCAAATAGAACCCATTGAAAAGTTTCAGAACTCTTTCGAACCCTGCTAATTAGAGTATAAATTGTTCGTGTTATGAACAATACAGCGAAGTTCATTGAATCTTGTGTCTTTACTGATGGACTAAATTATTAAAATTTGATTTCCTCAATAAAGCTGTTTTGTGACATTCCTTGTTTTCCCCTTACCCTTCACATTACTAATTGTGCACCGTTATGAGGATTTTGTGCACGGTGCAATTTGCGTATATAGAATTGATCACTGAGAGGCTAGTCCAGGATTTATTGGAGTAAAGCACTTCGGTAATAACTAATCCTTAAAGTAAGATACCTTAAAACGGGACGAATAATACCACCAGTATCAAATATTATCACAAAACCCGGTATAAAACTCTCAGAAACCTTCGAAGGTGTTCGCCGATCAACGAGACGACGCGAAGTTTATTTTTTGCTTGAGAAGTCCACTCAATCACCCCTTTTGAAGTACAACTTTAAAGGGTCATAACTTATAAAGAAAAACTTTACAGACCCATATTCGTACGACGTAGCTACTTACTGCGATTCCTACGAATATGCTACAGAGACTTGTCACCTAAAATTTCAGCTGACAGGGATCTGTTCCTCGCTGAACTTCTCATCTGTTAAGGTGCAAATCCACAAAAATATCGTGCCCCACGTGTACCTTTAATCTCGTGGGAAAATATTATTTCACTATTTTATTATTTTATAATTATTGGGTCATTAGTCTCACGAAATTAGACTCTCATGAGACAAGTTTCGCGATATATTAAAAATTCAAAATTTCATCTCTTGAGACTATTTCCATTATTTACATTTAGTTCTTGCTGAGAACTTTGTCTCGTGATAGAAAAGTCTCATGTAAAATCTCCTCGATAAACTTCTCATTTGTTAAACCGTGTTAGCAACAGATACTTGCCAATTGACGTTATTCTCTGGCAGGGAAAAAGATACGCATTATGCAACGTGGCAACGAATACACAATGGCGTCAGACAAGGCTCCTTCGAGGGTCCTCGTTAATCAGCATAGCGCCCTGATCTCTCGTGGACGTTAGGAACCTCCACGTACATCGCAGCTCGAACCCCTCGGTATGTGTTACTCGGGTTATGCCGCGTTATCTCCCGTGCTGGCATACTACACAGCATTATGGTGGTCGTGCAGCTCGTTGTACATAGAGGCCCCGTTCACGTGCAGGCATATTCTATGTACACCTAGTCGCAGCAGGAGGTGTCAGATTGCGATAAACGGTCCACTTACAGATGGCGTCGGGTTTATGGGACGATAAAAAAAATGAACGGGCGACGGGGGAGAGGGTGGTTGCACAGGAAGGGAATAAAACGCGTGGACGTTGAATGAAGCGATGCTTCCATGAACGTGTCAAAGATGAGGGTGTGCGCGAGCGGGACAGAGGGTGGACGTGCAACGACAGGGTGGTTTGTATTTCGATTGCCAGTGAATGCTAATACTGATATGGGATGTACAGGTATTTGTACGGGGCGTATTGGAAATCGTGGTGAAATGGAGGAGGAGGAGGAGGTGATTTCTCGCGTTAAAGTTACATAACTGTATGGTGGGAGATTCTGGAAATGTGGCTTTGTATGAGCAAATTTAATTCTGGATTTTTAAATCTAAGTACCATGATTTTTGGTACACCTTGTATGTCAACCTGCCCTTCGGTAAAATTCTTTGCTTTTTGCTGTTTGAGGGTGTTGTCGGAAGCTGGTCAAGAAGCTCGAAGATTATATCTGTGGTTGTAAGGAAAACCGCCGCATATCGCATCCACTTTCGCATTTCACTTTCGAGATATTGGCGTTTAAAGTTCTAAACACCAATTCTTTAGCAATGTTTGCTGGTTTTATTTTTACCATATAAACGTGTATTTCCTTTATTTTGCACAATATTCAATATTCGCATAATTAACGTAAATAATAATAAACAAAAGAGTAATCATTTACGGACACTTTAGGCAGAACGACCCAAGTCCACTGGAATCCTGTCACAGTTAAGTAGTTTTTCCTAAGCAAAATATAAACATTCTACAGTCTAAAGTGATAGTGCGCTCCCGTTCAGTCAATGTGATCTTAAATCAATTTAGTAAAGTTTAAGAAACACCTACATCAAAATTCAAATGTATTATGTGTGAAATATACATGTAAAAAGGATCTGTTTAGTATCTGTAAGGATCATATACAGGTACATATTGCTTTTTTCAAAGTGTTGTTTAGGAAATGTTTAATGCAAACAATAAGTCACATAAGGAAAGTAATAGTCTTATTTTTAACGAAACATGAGCTACCAGGAAACAAAAGAGGAATTCTGGTGTATCATACAATACATCTTCGGGAAATATATAAAAAAAAATTTATGTTAAACGATTTTATTAAAAATGCACTAAAAACTAAAAAATAATTCTTTTCTTGTACTACAATTTCGATGGTGTTTCTTCACTTTAAATAAAATCGTGGAGCAGGATATGTCATAACAGAATATGAATCAATTTAATACAGAATCAAGCGTCGAAATGAATTTGTTGTGACATATCCTGCTCCACGATTTTATTTAAAGTGAAAAAACACCATCGAAATTATAGTACAAGGAAAGAATTATTTTTTAGTTTTTAGTGCATTTTTAATAAAATCGTTTAACATAAATTTTTTTTTATATATATTTTTTATTTTCTAGTTTTTAGTATTTATGGATTTACATTTCGCAGCTCAGACTTCATTACAAATATCTTTTATTTAATTTCAAATCGCGATGCGACTAGCGACCCGAACGCAGCAACTTTTTGTCGTTTTCCTAAAGAACGCGAGTGGCTGATTTCAAGTCGTTTGGATTTGTGGTTATGGGTTATATTTATTGATGACTGGGTATTTTTTTCACCCGCTCGGGGTTAATTTTTTTTTTAAATATTGTATTATCATCCAAACTACGCACGCCTGCAAAGTTTCAAGACAATTGGATAGTTGGAAGTGGGTTAAATTTGAGTTGCCAGATTTTAGCCATACATACACACAAACAAACAAACAAACAGAGGATCGAAGCTGAATAAAATCGTTTATAAAATCGTTTACAAAACGATTCTGGCGAGAAAATTTACACGAGTATCAACGTGACAAAATAAATGTCAAATTGCACGTAAGATGTAAGATAAAAAAAAAAGCTTTTGAAGCTTACTGGCATGAAGGATCGTATTGTGAGAGAAGTAGTTATTTAAGTAGATTAATAAAAATGGAAAATAAAAAATGATCATAAAAGGAAGATACGTCTCGTATCTTCGTATTCTTCCATTTTTGTGGACTTACGTTGTTTTGCTACATGCGTATGAATTGAATATTGGACTTCGGTTAAATTACATTATTCTTTGAACATATAAAATTTGTTTTCATGCATTTTTTTCTGATAAATACATAAATCCTCTATTCTACAGCTGAATTAATGCATAAACTCAAATTTTTTGAAATTGTGACATGGGGCGTTTTTCCTTACAACCACAGATATGAGGCATTAAGAGCAAAAATGGACTGACCCACATTTTTTGCGAAATTGAGTTAGTAGCAATAATGTATTCCAGTAGGCTCTACTGGTCATATAAAATAGGAAAAATTAATTCTTCTTAAATGTGGGTTAGTTCGTTTTTACTCTCAATGCCTCATATCGTAATGGCAAGGCGTATGAGGTTTTTAAAATTATAATAATAGTAATGGTTCGTTATTTGTACAGCTTCATACGTGGTATAATACGAAAATAGGGAATCACTAAATTACAGGAATAAATTTTGGAAGGTAATGATGTAAAGAGAGGAATTCAGCGGAAATAGATTTCTCTGCCACTGGATCTAACTAGGGGTGTGCGGGTACCCGACTTTTCGGGCTCGGGTCGGGTCGGGTAAAGTCGGGCGGGCTCGGGCGGGGGCCCGGGACAGACGGGGTAGGGGTAGTCCGACTGTGTCGTGTAGCCCGATTATGTCGCGTAGCCCGATTACTTCGGGTAGCCCGATTATGTCGAGTAGCTCGATTAATTCGGGTAACGCGGTGCATGATAAGTTAATATACATATTCAGCTTTTTTAAACAACCGAGTACTCGGCATGTACAAAATCTTTATCTATATGAAACTTTAGAATAAGATAATTTTCACTTGAAACATTTTTTATAAACATTTATGAATACAAATAAACAATGATCTTACAGTTGATACAGGAAATAGGCATGCAATGGAACAAGTACACGGACAAAGATATTACCGAAAAATGTGCAACAGCTTCGTCTTTTACATGCTAATTTAAAATAAATACGTTAAAAAGCATATTCATATGCTTGTATAGTTTTCTTAAATACTATGAAACATCCAGATAATATGCGTTTTTAAACATGTATTTAGTACTGCGATATTAAGAGAAGGAAGTTTAATGTATTATTAACAATAGTTTAAAAAAAATTCATACCTATTACTTACTTTTGGGGGCTGTTACGCGAGAATTCCACTTAAGTAAAAATTCAACTTATGCACCTTATATACAAAGTTAATATACAGGTGGTAGGTATCGAATGAAGGTCACTTTGAATAAATCCGTTAGAAGCATTATTTTTCCACGTGAAAATTATCTTATTATAAAGTTACATATTGTTTATTATGTAAAGATTTTGTACATGCTTGCCGAGTACTCGGTTGTTT
This sequence comes from Andrena camellia, assembly GCA_029448645.1. Lineage (NCBI taxonomy): Eukaryota > Metazoa > Arthropoda > Insecta > Hymenoptera > Andrenidae > Andrena > Andrena camellia. The sequence goes on along the minus strand of CM055682.1, from coordinate 4,842,788 downwards.
AAAAAAAGCTGAATACGTATATGAACTTATCAAGCACCGCATTACCCGAATTAATCGAGCTACCCGACACAATCGGGCTACCCGAATTAATCGAGCTACCCGACACAATCGGGCTACCCGTAGGCCCGTCTGTCCCGGGCCTCCGACCGAGCCCGCCCGACGTTACCCGACCCGATCCGACCGCTCGGGTACCCGACACATTCGATTACCCGCACATCCCTAGATCTAACCCTGAACTTACAATTTGAAAGTAATGAGGAAACTTTGAGAGGGCTGTTCGCTTACGTTTAGAGACGAAAGAAAAATTCAATTTATGATGAATTTAAATTGTGATGTGGAAAGAAACTTATCAACTTATCCCTGAAGCATGTGGCTCAGGGCTAAGAGAACTTTGATTCTCCAATGAATCTAGTGTCTGATTGGTACTTGATGATGAAATAATTTGTGATTAACAGTACCGCAATCACCTACTTTTTCTTGTCATACTCGAGTCAAAACAATCTGATCAGTTATGCGAGAAGTATTGCATAGTATTATGATTCAGGAATGATACGTAAGACAAATAATAAAAGAACCATACGTTACAAATTGTTTTATAAATTCTGACGCCTCGTTTATTATTGAATACGTAATTAGAATATTAGATATCGGTTCCAAGGAAATGCCAAAGAAGGAGGCCAAAGGGAGCCAGTTGAAGATATTTTCCTACCTCAATGTTTAGAAGTGGAACCTCCATTATACGAATGTTCTGTCATTTGAACTTTCTCCTACCTAAACAGTATATTTTCTTTTCTGATTAGATGTATGTATTGTGAGTATTTCACTATCCGAAAATCCCTTCAGATATTCGACCGATCATGCCACCCTATTAACTCGAATACTGGAGACACTGCTGTATTTAATTGATACTTCAAGAATGAACTGTTTACTTCGAATAAATAGCTGTCTGGATTAAAACAAGATATATTACTACGCCAACTACGTTTCTATTAAATTACTACGGGACGAATTGGAGCGATCTTTTCGTGCGAGATGAACGAAACCACAGATCTAACTGTACCAAACTTTATATCAGACTTCTGAGGCTGAGCCATGTTCTGAATTGAAATTGAGCAGGATGCTTGTTGCGTATCCGCGAAGAATTCTAGTTCGTTCATAAAGCAGCGCTTCTGGAATATGAGATGGCGTACAGAACCGTGTGGACTAATATTTCAGAATTATTTTAATGTACTCCACACGGTCTGAATTCTCGCAGCAATGTGAAATCTCGTATGATAATCGTAAATTAGTAGAACATTTGTATATAATAATTATTGTGATTCAGTAAATTCTAATAATAGTCCAATAGAGGTCTAGAGCAATTTAGATAAAACTATGGTATTGGTAACTTTGCAGGATAAGTTAGGGGGATATATCTCTCATGTATTTGAAGATACAGAACGTGTAAGGGGCCATTCCTGTAGGGCTGTATCCCCATAAAAAACTTCAAAAAAGTAAAAAAATTACGGCAAGTACATGAAATCAAATAAATCATAAAAAAAAATAGAAGATAATATATAATAATAATTACAATATAAAAAAAAGATGTGAAATCAAAATGAGCTGCAAGTACATAAAAGTGTTTCGTAATAATCACGGACATTTTAATAATGTGAAGATAAAATTTAACATCTAGACATTTGCCTAGATGTCCGCGGCCTGGAAGTCAAATACTTGGCGTGGCCAGGCAAGGTCAAGGTGTCGATAAATAAGAATTATTTAAAAATGCAAAATGATGAGTGTACTCATATTTGTCAGAGTTTTAAATTGACAAATTATCTGAGAGCTTGTGAGAGGAAAGGTATCGGTGTCGATGAATGATCTTAGAATTATTTTAAAACGCAATATAATGAAAATGTACTCATATTGTCAGAGCTTTAAATTGGCAAATTATCTGAAAGCCTGCGAGGGGGAAGGTATGGGTATTGATGATTTGAGAATACCTTGCTTGGCCACGCCAAGTATTTGACTTCCAGGCCGCGGACATCTAGGCAAATGTCTAGATGTTAAATTTTATCTTCACATTATTAAAATGTCCGTGATTATTACGAAACACTTTTATGTACTTGCAGCTCATTTTGATTTCACATCTTTTTTTATATTGTAATTATTATTATATATTATCTTCTATTTTTTTTATGATTTATTTGATTTCATGTACTTGGCGTCATTTTTTTACTTTTTTGAAGTTTTTTATGGGGATCTCACTTCTTTTTACAAAGATAATTTGCATAGGGAATGACTTCAGATAATTTTTAATTATAAATTACAAATTATCACGGTACAGAATTAAGGATAAATTCTACGTAAGTTTAACAACTACGAAAAGAAACCATGTGCACCGTATTGTCGATCTATATGTATTATATGTATAGTACTTTGTGTACAGTACATAGTGCGCGATGCAGCTTATGGCGCTGAACGTATTTAACATCGAAGTGTAATAACCACCACAATTAATACCTTTCGAAGAAAAATATGTATGCATTTTTAGCATTTCGTGGCTAAGCTTGTTTTTCTACTCGTAAATCATCAACGGATACCCACGTTGTGCCCTTACCCCTTACCATACTCGTGTAATGGCCATCGACAATACTTTTACCGTGTTGGAAAATCGCTGCCTTAAGATTATAACAGTGATCTACCAATTGTATTTTAGTAGTAGGTATTGCTTTGATGTAAAAATTTTCCACTTTCGTTATTCCACTACTATCGTGATCGAACAAATGTAATTTTGCAATAAGAATTTGTTTGGAAGCAGTTATATCGATTTTCTTCATTGTGTTTGAATTTGAATTATCACAATTATTACAAGGATCTTTCAGATTTTTCCATCCTGTGAAATTGTATTTTATTATATCTTGAAATTCAAATAATTTGTTTTTAACATATCGGGCAGTTACCGCAAGTAAATATTGAATTACCTGCTTCTATGACAGCATTCTGCAAGCTTAGTCCTTGACTTTTGTGAATAGGGAATAACATCAGATAATTTTTAATATTATATTTACAAATTATCACGGGATAGAATTAAGGATAAATTCAATCACAGCATCATTTTACGCTTCGATTATCTATATATACATAAATAAAATCCAGAGTTTAGTTACAAATAAAAAACAGTTTGATGATATACAAACATGTCGCAATTCAAATTTCGGCAACTTACCTTGTATTTGAGACTGCATTTTGGTTGCAATTCAATGGTACAACGATACATATTTGTAAAAACACGTGGCTTCTCAAATTTTGAAAACTTACCTTATTTAACACTCGCCAGGTTATAACCTGACTGTAAGCTGTCAAAATTTTGAGTAGGTTGCACAGTGAAGATAGCGTTTGACGAACGAAACATGTGTTAGTTTCTTTTTGGCTGAAGGTGTGCGTGTAACGCGTATACGTATTATGTTGACGAAAAATTTCTTGGAGAAGGAGAATCAGGAGACAGAGAAAAATCTTAATAATCCGACTGATCCATGAGACGATATTATGATATCTCTGTCACGTGTGGACCGATTTTATTGAAATTGGTCTTGTTCGAAAGCCGATATGCGGTTTACATAAGAAAAATGTCTTTAAATTTACAAAATATTGCAGGCGTGATGAGATATTAATGGATAAATGTCAGAATTAGGTTGAAATGGCTCCGCAACGAGTAACGGTACACGGTAGCGACAGTCGACATATACACGGTGTTTTTCATGTACTTGGCGTCGAGACGCTACCGCGTCTCTAGATAAAGGTACTACTTCTACTTTGATCGACCAAAAAATTAATCTGTTTTTAAAGGTTTTTTCTCAGTAAATACAACATATAATGAAATAAATCTTTTACAAAATCTTCTACAAAAAAATTAAAAACAATTTTTATATTTTGTTTTAAATGTGTTTTTATAGAATCAATATGGAATCACACAATATGTCAAAAACACATTTAAAACAAATTAAAAATTCATAGTAGCAAAAATTCATAAATAGCCAATGAAATTACTTTGATTAAAAAACCCTGCAATATATTTTTTACTGTTAATAAAGACTTTGGTTAAACAAAGCGAACGAACTTTTGCGCCCACCTAATAATTATACTTCCCCAACGCAATCGATCATATTAGCAGAAATTCGCGAAGGAACGTAAGCTCCGCGTTTCCCTATTCCACACATTACTTCGCCGATTCAGGTACGACCTGACGAAAAATCAACGGAAATCCAGAAAGATTAATGGCTCGATCCACAAAAATAGAGGCTCGCCCCTTTCCTCCGCTTCTCTATTTTTGTCTTTCGCGGCCGCGAAATTATAAAAGTTCGGTCATTAATTATTTTCGCGGTACGCTCGATTTTATATCGGTAGGTCTCGCGGAGCGGTCGATACTTTTGGCAGCGATGCTCCACGCAGAGCCACCCCTTCATAATTCACATTTCGAGCGAGGGGAATTATTTAAAAAATTACTTTTTAGTCGGTGCGTCTTTGAGGCGCTAAGAACGTTTCAGGTTCAGAATGGACCAGACGTGGCACCAGGTGGATGCTGGCATCCCCCTGTCAGACAGTGTCCTATTAATTTTCTCTTACTAATCTCCAATCTGTGTCTCCTTGCATCGCAAAGTATTGCAAGGGCGTTCGTGACCCAGCGACAGGCAATACCTCTTATAATGAATCGGTTTCTGCCTTAAAGGAACGCTTGTGACATGGTAGTTTAACGAAAAATAGAAAGCTCTGGTGATTTCGGGGTGTGTGTTCGTTTAAGAGGGTAAACAGTGATAAGTAGAGGTATTTTTGTTGGTTTTTCGATTTTCGAGTTGGGGGACTTGGAGTTTCAAGTTGGAAATTGTGAATTTCACTTTGTGGACTTTTTATTCTAATTTGAGATAGATTTTTTGTGCGGAAGGAGGCGTGAATTTTGTGAGGAATCTCAATATTCGAAAACTTTGTTCAATCTCCTGCGATTAAAATTGTAGTCAAAGTTTCTTAGATTAAGCTTACAAGTTTGCTATGTTAGATTGTAAACGATTTTATGAAACTCAGTTAACGTTCGCCTTCTACTTGTGCCGAATCTGCAAGGTCGAGCGAAAATTAAAAGTTTGAAAAGTGATGCGTCCGCTAGTGTGGGTGATCCCCCAAAAAAGTGTTTTCCGGCTTTTTTGTTTTTGCTATTTTTGTCCGCCGTCTTGTTAATTTTGAAGATAAATCATTAATTGTAGCCCGGGCGATACAGACTGTCATACTGTTCAAGAATCCGTTTGGATTTTTGGTTGTGATAAGTCTACCAGCTGGAATTACCTGCACCAGCAAGGCATCTCTTTTCAAACATATCATCAAGACCGCTTTCAAAAGCATTTTAAAAACATTAATTTCATTACTTCTATATTTTTTACTTAGTGATAGAAATGTAGTTTAATAAATCGAAAGAAGTTTTATACTATTAGTATATTTTTTTCTTCGCAATAAATTCCCGAAAATCGCTTAATTTATCGCTTAAATACCATTATAAAAGGCAACTCTTGCAAACTATTAGTAGTCATAAATATTAAAAAAAATATGCCTTTATATTTCGTTCCACCCTATTAAGGGTACTAGGCAGCTGTTCCTGTCTAAAATGAAGCATTTCTGTTTCAATTAATTACAGAGAAACAAATTGAAGCTGAGACTTGTTCTTTGGCATGAAGTTTATTAACATCATAAGCTTTAAAAAACATGTTTGTTTGGTCAAAAATATGCATTATATATGACGCTACAGTTGGCTCATTAAAGAGGCTTTTTAAAAATGTTTCTCTTGTTTTGCAGTGGTAACACAAGAACGGAGGTTTCAATCGGTTCAAATCAAATTCGAGCATGTTCTCAAAATGTGTAGTTTCAGATCGGACCTAAATTGAAGCTAATGAAAACTCTTATTCTTTATGAAAAGAAACTAAACCCCCATTGAGACCCCACTGATGAGGTTTTACCCTCCCCAAAGCCCCAAAAGATGAGGCCTTAGTTTTTTTTTCATAATGAATAAGAGATTTCATTAACTTCAATTTAGGTCCGGTCCGAAGCTGCACATTTTGTGAACATGCTCGAATTTGATTTGAATCGGTTGGAACCTTCGTTTTTGAGTTATCACTGCAAAACAAAAGAAACATTTTTAAAAAACCTCTTTAATGATCCAACTGTAGCGTCATATATAATGCATATTTTTAACTAAATAAACATGTTTTTGGGAGCTTATGATGTCAATAGATTTCATGCCAAAGAACAGGTCTCAGTTTCATTTTGTTTCTTTGTAGTTAATTCAAACAGAAATGCTTCATTTTAGGCAGGGCCGACTGCCTAGTACCCTTAAATACCATTATAAAAGGTAACTCTTGTGAGCTACTAGAAGTCATGAATAATACAAAAAATGTGCCCCTATATTTCGTCCCACCCTATTAAACAGGTTTTTCTGATCAAATTTTCTAATTTTGCAGCCCTATCTTATTAAATATCTCCTAAACAGTTAACTCTATGCAGAAGTCCAAACACAAGCAAAAGGCAAGGTTACATTAACGGGTTATACCTAGTCAGGAAGCCGAAAAGAGGCGAATAATTGTGATTTTTTTGAAAAAGCGGAAGCATATATTTTCACAGAACTTTCTGCACTTAAAAGAGCAACATTTAAAGAACACTTGGTAATTTTTTTGTAGAAAAATATTTACGTTTATAATAAAAATATAACGACATCCAAGAAGCCTTTCTGATAACGGTGAATAAGATATTTCTTTCTGAAAATTTGTGGGCTTATTGTAGATATAAAAATCTAGTGGTTGATCGAAGGATTTCTTTTTTCAATATATACTTTCGATTTTATGAACGAAAAACGCCCGTTTTTTTTTTGCAAAAATCGGAACCTTAAATTTAAACAGCCGCCATTTTGCTTTAACTTAATATTTCGGAAATTCCATTGATTAATCAGAGAATAAACTAATATATTAATGAAATCTTTTCGGTTTTTTGATTTTAGATAACCTGATTCCGAATGGCAGTGCTCACCGCAAAACTACTTTTCAGAAAGTGCTTACCAGACATCAGTTGTAACTTTCCTATAAATGAATACTTTTACACGAAAATATTACTGAATGTTCCTCAAATGTTACTCTTTTAAATACAAAAAGTTCTATACCAATACATGCTTATCCTCTTTTAAAAAAAATTCTCAAATATTCGCTTTATTTCGGCCTGCTGACTATGTATAACCCCTTAAGCTCCCACACCTAAAATCACTTCGCGAATCGATCCTATAATACCAACCCCTAAGCGTCGCATCCTTCCCCACTTCTTCAGGTGCCCTCCACAATTAAAATCACCTTACGTTCAACAGCCTTACGTGCAGCCGCCGCTTCGAGAAGAATGCCATCCCCGGCCGTGTTCGAGGTTAATCCTAGAGCGCGCCGGCTCTCGGGAGCAGCGAGCAAAGATAAAGCTTGCAAGGCGAGGGTTGGGAACGGGCGGCTGGAAGAAGTCGCGAGAATACAGCCAGGGTCGAGGAAAGGATCGGATAAGATAGACTGGCGTCAAACAAGGAGGCAGGGGGGGGGGGAGGGGTGCCAGGCGGATCCAGTGTCATCCGCGGAGTTTGGTCCACGGCCACGGACCTCCGCGCTATTGTTTTTCACCCTTAAACCGTGAAATTTTCGCTTTACAAACTCGGCGCGGCAGTTTATTGAATTATTCACTAGATAACAAGCCGCCCGGGCTCGTACCGCTAAGAGGGAGGACAATTACCAGGAAACAGCTCGAGATAACAACAACAACCGACATCCCAGGCCCGATGGTGTCGCAGGACTTTGTCGTCGGATATGGTATGCCGCGACTACTCGAACAACAAGCCTGCGTACCTACCTCTACCCGCCCATTTAACCGCGGCGGAGCCACCACCCCTCTCCCCACCCCCCCCCCTTTCCACTGACGTACACTGTTATCTTTATAGTCAGCCGTCTATATCGCGATCGGGAGCGACTGTTAATTAACGCGCTTCTTTCATTAAACGCGGGCCCACGGTACCCGTAGCCTCCTCCTGGCTCCTTCACACTGATACAGGCCATTGTGCCCGGCGTGTTTGTACGTTTCCCTCGGCTGCCCTACCCCATGGGCATTGTAGAATTCGTTCTGACTCCGCGGGCAATCTTGGATCTTTTATCCCATCCACCCTCTTGGCCCATGCAATTGTGCCTGTGACTTGATTTCAAAGATGAATGGGACGCGCGAGAAGGGACCTTGACCGAAGTGCTGGGGTAACGTGCGCGCACGTGTGGCATGACGGTGTCCCTGAATTGAGAGCTTTCGAGGTCATTTTTGGAATTAGAAAATTCCATTGCTGATATAATAGCGGAGACCGGGGCCAATTGATACATTATTTTGTTTTCAATTTTTTTCATTTTTTATTTGAGTTAATTACTTAATAACAAATATGCCAAAATATACTTTGGCCCTTCGTCTTTAATATATAGTTAGCGAAAACTTGAGAAAATACATACAAAATGTATGAAAAAATGTTATTTGGCAAAATGTATCAATTTACCCCATTGCGGGGCTAGTTGATACGTTATTCTGTTTTCAATTTTTTCATTTTTTATTTGAGTTAATTATTGAATAACAAATATGCCAAAATATACTTTGGCCTTTCCTCTTTAATATATAGTAAGCGAAAACTTGAGAAAATACATACAAAATGAATGAAAAAATGTTATTTGGACAAAGGCAAAATGTATCAATTTATCCCACAGCGGGGCTAGTTGATACGTAATTCTGTTTTCAATTTTTTCATTTTTTATTTGAGTTAATTACTTAATAACAAATATGCCACAATATACTTTGGTCTTTCCTCTTTAATATATAATAAGCGAAAACTTGAGAAATTAAATACAAAATGAATGAAAAAATGTTATTTGGACGATCAATTTGGGTGTATCAAAACTATTTCATTTTTCTCTATATAAACGAAAACAGTTAAAAAACGATTGTTAACGTCAAGGTACACAGACGTAGGCTGGATCGTAGTAAAGAATTGAACAACAAACTTTACATATCTCGCTCAAATGGAGCTACATATATACGGTGTCGAGATAATTCGTCTGTATCAACCTGCTCCTGTATCAACAAGCCCCGGTCTCCCCTACTAATTGGATGTGTATGGTGTGTGGTAGAGAAGCTTTCGGCGGTGCATGTGCAAAACGTTCGTGCTTAGTTTTTAAGTTTATGTACAGAAAATTAACATACCGATGGCTTGCTACACAAGTCAATATATACAATTATGTCCACTTCTGTGAAATTTGGGTTTTCATATGCAACGAATAATTCTTGAGTGTTTCTTTATGCTGAATAAAAATCGTATTTATATTCACTTCAAAAAGTTGTCAAAAATAATATTTTTGTTCATTGTATGTCCCTGAATCTTATGTACCATTGCATGTTTAAGATAGTAGTGGACTATTTCAGCTTCAAAAAATCGATTTTTTACTACTTCTAAAAGTCTTATCCTTTATGAACGTTTTAAAGAAAATTTCATGAAAAAATTCAAATAATTGTAGAAGTTATAGCAGCGAACGTAATTGAGTGCATCGTCGAGTAACGGCCTCGCAGAGCAGTATTGGCATAGGGTTAGGGTTAGGGTTAGACACGGTGTACATCATAACTCTTGAACCAATGAATATTTTCACTTGAAATTTTCACTGGACGTGTAGAATTCCTTCCTCTGCAGAGTGGAATTCCCGCATCAACATTGGATGTTTCTAAAACATTTTATAACTGATTGAAGACGATTTTTTTCCGTAAAAATGTGGGGAGAAAAATTGATTCCTGCGTAACTTCCACAATTTTTGTTCAAATTCATCGGCAAATTTCCACTCTGTAGATTTTGGTGTATAAAATGGTCCCCCCAATGCATTTTGCTTTCAGGTGATTGTCGTACAGGGCTATCTTCAACAATTTTTTTGTACTTACTCGCAAAAGTGCCCACAATAGATTGGGAAACACGCGACTATAATGGTTTTACTAACTAACGATTTTAAGCATCTAATAGTCCACTACCCCCTTAAACCCGTTTTTCTCGAAAACACTAAAAGTGGACATATAATATTTGTGCACTAAGAAATCAATATATTTGGGACATTTTCTTAGAAGTAAGAAAGAAAGTAATAAGAAATAAGGAGGATATATTTACATGGAATTAAGTCTAAAAGCAGCAAGCTTTCTTTATAGCAATAATCTTTAATTAATGTAATTTATTTACCCTTTTCTCTTTCGTGTCTCGTTATTAGTGTGCACTAAGGGCGTTTTATCATTATATCTTAATATTAGTATATTATCGTATCTATTATTATCGTATCATTGCATATACAAAAGATTAAATAAACCAAGTTAAATTATTCTGAGCTGACTACATTGTTCTTTAACCTTTGTTGGAAAATGTGTGTTAGTTGTCTATCTGCGCGATCGAAATGTTTTTATACACACTTAGTACACAGCTTTCTTCGAATAAACACTCACAATTAGACGAATTCACTTATTAAAATCGAAGCACATGAACTTATCGTGTCGAAAGGGATTGTAAGATGTCTTACCCTCGCACTTCCTTCATGCGCAGTTTAAACTTCAGATGAAGTATATATTCCTGATTCGCTCACTGATTTCTCGACATTTACTCGCGTGTCAGAGAAATTTAATGAAAACAAAATTTATTTCATTGGCGCTACACTCGAATTTCGACTTCAGCCTCGATGTCGTGATCACGAGTCACAGACTTCGTAGGAGTTCTTTCCCTTTCACTGCCGAAATAATACTGACTGTTCGAACTTGCTGTTTATTGCGTCCCCACCCTATCACTTAAGGGGAGGTTCTGGTCTAAATGTCGATTTTTTTTTTATTTCATTTTTCGAACGTTCAACCTTTTAGGAAAACGTGTTTAAAAGGATTTGTTGAAATTCGTAAAATTCCCGAAGTTATAGGCATTTGAGTAGCGGCAAATGCATGGGCAACAACCGTCCACTCCGGCGCCCACGTAAAACTTTAAATGCGTTTTTCTCGAAACAGTGTTCTCAAAACGGTGGGACCTGTATCTTCAAAAGTTATTATCCGATTCGACTGAAACTTTTTTTATTTTGAAGAATATACTTCTGGCTAGGGGAGAAACTAGAAAAAATTACAAAAAATTGAAAATTTATAATTTTCAAAGGCGTTGAAATGGCGAGAAATATAGGGAAAAAGTGATTTCAAACTTGAAGTGTCGTTATTTTCTAAAAAAAATGTCATTTTTGTATTTTTTTTAGTTACCCCCCTAGCCAAAAGAATAATCTTCAAAATAAAAAAGGTTTCAGTGGAATCGGATAATAAGTTTTGGAGATACAGGTCCCACCGATTTGGATCAATTTTTTGACGCCTTGACTTTAACGACTCCCCAGGGCTGTCTGCAATGATTAATTATAAAACAAAAAATATACTTCTATAATTTAAGACATCCTTAATACAATGCAAAAAGTCCCACTAAATTATATATAGTAGTTTTCCTTTAATTAATTCCTAAATATCACCTATTTTTGGGGGCTCTAGACCAGAACCTCCCCTTAAGAAACGGCTAGTGGCGAGAATGTATAAGAAGGCACATCTGTGTTTACAGACTAACAACAGGTCTCCAATTCTTTTTGCGAACATTTCAGTTGGGTATCCAACGAAATTTTATAACTATTCTTTTCTTAACTATTCAAAGGAATAGTAACATTTTGACGAATCCTTAAATAGTGAATCAATTATTCTGTAAAGTAATAGTACGAATATTATATTATTTCGTTATATTACGAAATATTGTATGCTCTTTTTTTGTCTGCAAATGTGATAACATAAATTTAGTTCTTATTAAGAAATAAATCACTGAAGCCATAAAATCTTTCAAATTTGTGTTATAGGGGAAAGCGGGGTAATTCCGGCTACATAAGCAAGAAATGCTATAAAATTTGAACAAGTTACAAATTTATTAGTTTTTTTTTTATATTAATTGATAATTTGAAGTACCTAGTTTGTAATAGTATGGCCGAGAAAGCATAAATTTACGTTGTAACAAAATTGGAAATGTTAATATGAAAAAGGTCATTTGACTGGAATTATCCCACTAAGGTTGGTATCATATATATTGGCCGGTGAGTTTCGTGAGGGGTATTCTCCCACCACACAGTTTGCCTTCCTCGGTGCTCCTTTTCTCAACGTTTTCTGACTCGCTCTCGTTCCATCTCGCTCTCGCCTTCGCAGAACAAGCGTGAGCCAGAAGTGGTGGGGATGGTGCCAAGCTTCTGGGGTGTAGACCAAACCGAGCTGTCAGCGTAGAAATACACACATCAGAATAGGTGTGCGTTAGCTCCGAAAAAATTCAGGAGCTTTATTGGTCAGAACATTGATTCATTCTTGATAGTTTCATCTCGTATTGAACTACGCATAGCTTCGTAACGCACACAACTATTACGTTAAGAATAAATAACAGCCAAACGGCTAGGTTCAGGCGGAGCCGAGCAGCATTCCCGTTACCCCACCCTACCCTTCGGGGGCCGTGCAACTTCAACTGACAAATCCACGATCGTCAGATGGTGGTGGCTGATTTCCCCTCGATCGCTGTTCGCGAAAACTAATTCACCGGCCAATATATTTAATACCGACCTTAGTGGCCATGATTTTTCTTTATAAAAGAAGCGAGAAAACTGTTAAATTAATAATAAAAATATTAGTTTTTGTTTTAAAATTAATTACTACATGAATCACAAATGTATTCTTCAGGGATATCACATCCTGAACATTCTTCATGTGCCCATGGACCACATGCTCGATTCAAAATTCAGTTTTATCTTTCTCAGTTACCTTTTACCTCCCTTTTGTGTTTCTCGATGTGGAAGCGTGTTAAGAAATATTCCTGGCTCCATTCTGCTGTATTGGTAATTATTTTATATGCCAGTTGCATCTAAGACACAAAAAGCTGGCTGGAATTACCCTTCAATTTTGGCCGATCTTACCCCGCGACACATGTTCAGATAGTTGAAGTACTACACTGAATTGAATTTGCATATCACCAAAAACCAAATGTAAGTTTGAAAGTAGAAACATTTCTCTATTTAATGAGATTAATATTAATAATTTATATCTATTACAAGTACTAATTTGCCTTGCTTAAAAACGGACCACTGTTGTAGGGTTACGTTGCGAAATGAACACTCGCGGATTTGTTTACAACAAAAGACTGCTATAGTCATGGAATTACCCACTAGCCGAAACTACCCCACTTTCCCCTACTATTCCCTCGTCCAGAATGGACAAGTATAATATTGTTATTAATACTTCAAGCATTAAAAATATCAGTGTAAGTTGCATTGCAGTGGCCAATGAAGAAAAATGATTGAATCTCTTTGTATTTAGCAACATGTCTCCGGTATATTTTTCTTTTTATTACTACACACCCTATATTTGTATGCGTGAAGTTATTCAAATGGAATTGAAACTTTCGATCAGCCTATTAGCTGGGTTACAAGGGGATTATGAAATGACCAAATTGCAAATTGTTAAAGTCCCCTTCCTTGAGTCCACCACCTTAGACTGCTAATTTCTAAGTTATCTTATAATAAACTTTATAATGCCACGATATTCTAAAGAACCATGCCACCGGAATAAAATGGATAAATTAGATTAACAAGATTCCAGCGAGTTTCTAATCTAGAAAGTGTATTAAATTGCAAATTAAGAGACAACGCTGACAAATAACTGCCTTTTCTCTACAGACATGAATAATTTAAGAGATTACAAGTACTAATGATGCACAGTACAATCCGAAGCATCGTAAATTAAATCCTAACGCTCAAGACGTTTTGCAAAAGCTCTGTGTTCACTATTTTCCATTAATCTTGCAAATTTTATAAAATCTTAGAAGCCTTCAGAGCTAAGAGTCTAACAATTTTTGAATTTCGAACATCCACTGCCTTGCATTCAAAATCAGAAGCAGATTCTCCACGGTCTAACCAATATCAAGGAACAAAGTTAAGACGTCGAGAAGATTAAATATTTTCGTGACTTTAAAAACTGCATTAACCTCGGGACAATTTAAAACTGTTTCAACACTCGGTACCCTTATTGAAAAAAAATTTGCCAGGAAAGGTACTGAAGTCTCGCCACTCCTAGCCAGGTACATATTCGCTCGTGCTCAATTTTCTTCTCATGAGCATGATCACGTTCGCCTCGCCAGGGTGGTTAGGTGCGCTTTATCCCCGACCCCGTATGCATTTTTAACCGTGTGGATAACCGGATTCCGCGTGTAAAAGGGAGAGCGGAAAGGAAGAAGAGTTTAGGGTCTGTCTACGAGCAGGTCCGTCGTCTCCATGGAACAACGTCCAGCCACGGAATACTTTGAGGTTTGATTAAGCCTTGTGCGGCCTGGCTGGACCCACCTGAGTGATGCTAATTAGTTTCTCCTCGCGAACAGAGAACGACGGTGGAAAAAGAGACCGAGCTAGGGTTCGTCGTGTCATGAAATTTCCGAGCAACCGCACGCGTGTTGTTCTTATACCTACGTCTGTTCTCACAGAATACACGTCCGAAAGAAAGCTAAGCTGATTAAGTGATCCTTTTCGGTCGAACATGACGAGCTTCATTGGGGATCTCTTCACTACCTGGCAAAAATGTGTCGTAGAGAATTTTCACGCTAGACACTTCTGTGGCTCACGAATATGTAGTTTCTTGGATATATTCACTCTGTAGAGACATCACTAGTTGGAAACGTATTGGTGGAGGGGATGGGGATGGACGATACAGTATCGATATTTTGTATCGATATTTATGGTGTTAAATATCGGTATTTTTTATGGATACTTATGGTGTTAAATATCGGTATTTTGTATCGATATTTGCGGTGTTAAATATCGATATTTTATACCGATATTTATGGCGTTAAATATTGGTATTTTTTATCGATACTTATGGTGTTAAATATCGGTTATTTGTGTCGATACTTATGGTGTTAAATATCGGTATTATGTATCGATACTTATGGTGTTAAATATCGATATTTTGTATCGATACTTATGGTGTTAAGTATCGATATTTCGTATCGATATATGGAGGTCCGATACTTGTATGTATCTATACATAACCTAACAGTATCGAATTTCGATACTCAAATAATTATGTAATAGGTACCTACCATTTATTTACGAAATTTCAATTGATTAAAATAAACTAATATTTTAAGATTTAAATTACAAATTCCTTATGAATGATAAGTTTATGTCAAATTATAAGTATATTTTTCGTTCTCTCAATTTTTTCAAAAATGGAATTACACCATTTTGAAAATAAATGGTCCCTATTGTAAAATAAAACTACTCGTATAATAAATATATATGTATAATAAAACAATCTAGTTTTACTGAAACTTTAATTAATTAAACCTTGAATGTGCTATTGTTTTTTATTTCATGTATCGATACTAGGTGTATCGGTATTTTTATTCCGATATTTTAATTATTTTAAGTGTATCGATAATGTATTGATACGCTGTATCGATATTTTTAGCAGTATCGCCCATCCTTAGGAGGGTGGCGAATTGTGTAAATTTAGTTGTCCAAAATAAAAATCCTTGGACACGAAAGTTTCTGCTATGGATATCATTATTGTTCTGCAAATCAGCTGACTCTAATTTGGCGTGTGGAGAATTCACGTACAATTTTCGTGGGACAGATTGTTATTATAATTACTTTTTGTGGAGAAAACATGAAACTTTTGGATGTAAGAAGATTTCGAGTGTGACATGAACTTGTGCAACAAAATTATATTGAAATATATATCTATGCTCTCTGCCTCCTTATTGACTTAGGGTAGACCGAGGGAGATAGTAACAGGTGGGGGGCGATTGTAACACGTTAAATATCTCAAAATATATGATAGATATTAAGACAAAATTTGGATATATGATGAAGAATGACATTTAGAATACACACATCCATGTCCTAACAGTATCCATACGCAATAGACATGTATAGTGAAGAAAAAAACTTTTCGATACCCCAAAGTAACATTTTCTTAGTGATTTTAAATTGTAATGTAAACACTCCCTTGGCAAGTACGTGTTTTTTATTTTTTTTTTAATATTTAATCTGGCCATTTTTAAAGTAATACTCATCGTTACCTGATACTTGTAAGTTCAAAAGCCTGGTCGGGGGCGATTGTAACATCGGCAGTCGGGATCGGTTGTACCGCGACAGAACCGAATAGTGACAAAACAGATGAATAATATTGTCTTGTTTGCATGGAATCATATAGCACGGCATAAGCAAACGAATGAAAAGTGGGTGCAATGTACTGAATATAAGGATTGATCACATGAAGAATGCACCAGCCAAAACGTTTTCTATTTCTGCCACTATTTCGATACCGCATAAGTGGTTATAAATTTTACCTTTTTTTCATTAATTATTATAATTAAAATCAACAAATATTTTAATTTTGTAAAGTTAAATTTGTGCTACTATCCACTCCATGCAGTGTTACAACCGAGCCGGGGTCAGGGACGGTTGTAACACTTTCTCCGCTTCTCATTTTTTATTAATAACCTGGATATTACTTGACACGCAGCGAAACTGTTGTGTCTGAATAATATCAGATAGGTAAGTAACACTTTCGTATAAGAACTTTTGTTCTAACTGTGATAGTTCTTGGGTAATCGTATTCCAAAGTCAAAGTGTTACACTATCGTCCCCGGTCTACCCTACATATCTATGATGATTATCGATTATAAAAAACAATAAAACCGAAATACTAAGCCACCTCAAGGTATGGATGCGTATTTACTATAGATTCGTAAAAATCGGTCTCAAGCAACAGATATTTCTTCTAAGAGTTCACAAAATTTCAATACACAAAGTTCTAGTGGATTTCATTTCAAGACGAACAATGCAGACGCTTTCACTTTGAAATTATAGAGTAGCGAAACGAAAGAGACGCCAATCTCTCTCAAGGTGAAGTTCACTAACCGAACTTCTACTATTGTAACAAGTTTCTGTAATTCTTCGATTACCGTAACCGGCCTGTTTGTTAAACTTGGCGTAACTCCGCGGTAACAATGCTTATTGTTCCGGCCGCCTTATCGAAATCACATAAATCCTCATCCAGGCACAGGAAACACCTATGAAGCATTTCTGCGCTTTTTTTCCCCACTGGCGTTGTTTTGCCTGACAGTGCGTGTTAATTTCCGCAAATCGCATTTTCGCAGACGTAAACTTGACATTCGCACGCATATATCATTACGAATTCTGGCCAGCGATGCGCTGCAATGTCACGGAGATGATGCATCGTTCTTCGCACGTGCGTTCATTCGAAAGTTTCATCAATTTCGGCCGACAAATATTTTACTGTCTTTACTCGAATTTATTCTTCATTCTCGTGCAAGACTAGACTTCGTCTCTTTCGCGTGTGTTCTTTTAATTATCTTCGCAGGAATCGTTTTCTTTTTTTATCTAGAATAAGCTGTACCTAAATGGAATTTTGTGGGTTATTGTGTTAAGTCAGGGTACTTAATTATCAAATTTCAATTTTGAATATTCTTTCGAAGTAGTAATTTCATACTTTTCTTCATATATCCATTATAATTAAATTGTTAAACTATTACATATAGTTTATAAATTATATGTTATTTCATTTGCTTGTCGACTAAGTAAGTCTCATTTAAAAATGAACTGGTACAGCAAGAATAATGCATTGACTTTCTAAACTTAATAAACTATTACTTTATATGTATGCAACATAAGCCTCTTCTTAACGCCTAAGTAAAATTTTTTATTAACATTTTGCGATAATGCTGATGTAGAACTTGATAATCGATTCTATTATTCTGTTATCATTATATGATATATAAAATTAAGAGAATTACAGGCTAATATATAGAAAATCAAAATAAATATGAAATTTCTATTGTTTTATTAATTAATTTCGAAAGGTGTATCACGTAATCAATTTATTAATATTCTAGGTGGAAGCACGTTGGTCGTCCCAAGTAGGGGAAAGGTGTCTAAAACGATCCCCTTAAAACGCAATTCATATACAAAATACAAATGCACATTATTTAAATAAAAGTAAAGTAGTTTTTGTAAGTTAGTTTATCTTATTATTGGCTTTGATCAAATTTAGCTACCTGATCAATTACATTTTTTATTCGCATTGTTGTGAAGGCATACTAACGATCGAGGGATCCTTAGAATCTACGAGGAATCATTAGGCAAATGACCCCTAGGATTATTTTATACCTACTGATAATGAATAAGATGAACATTAAAAAGCACTGATTTATTTAAATAAAAACAGAAATTAAACACAGTCACAAAATATACGAACATAATAAGTTAAAATAATTTTTTAAAAAAATCAAATCTTAGATAATTTTTGGTACATAACCAATGAGTAGAAATACTTAAAATCAACTAACAAACATAAGAAAATGAGATCAGCATCAAAGACTCAAATTTTTTCGCCCTGGGATTCTTGGGATCATTTTACCCTAATAGAGAGGGATCATATGACCCCAACATCCAACTCAGATTCAGTGGTTGAATATAACTTCAAATTATTACATTAAATTATTATTGAATTGTCATTAAATCCACGAAAAAAACAGCTGTCGCACTAAGCCGTTTATGGCAAAAGTTACACAACATTGAAAAGGACCTTATCTCAGATAAAAGGCAGTAATTTTGATTCTTTCTTGTTTATAAAACACATCGCTGATATTTTTGTGGCACTTCGTGCGACACTTGATGACGTAAAGGCTGAACTTTTGTACATCGATGTTACGAAATAGCACCACTAATAGCCGCAGAACAGCCAGGAATCATTTCACCCCGAGGGATCGTTTTAGACACCTTTCCCCTACACTTAAACAGATTTAAACAGCAACACACGTTCCTAAATACTTACGATATTATAACCAATTTTCCTAGAGTTAAATAATTATACAATGAAGGTTATAACTAAAAAATGCAAAGAAAGAAAACAGTGATTGTTCATAATAAATCTCCACCACATTTACAACTAAATTTTAAATACATTCTTGAGACGCACGGCCGACTTGTACTACTGACGTGCGTCTGGTCGCACACCCGACACTTCTACTTGCCCCGTCTACGTGGCATTTAAAGCAGAAAAAGTTCGAAAAGGAACTGTCTCCCATCTTTGCCCACAATTTGCATACCTATATGATTATTTTGCTCGCCTCGATATGGGTTTCAAACTCAGATATACATCATGTATATTGTCATAGAAAGGCAAAGTAAATTCTGTATGACCTACATGCCACAACTTAGAAACAATTAATTTAATCACATTGTAATTAATCACATGTCCCCTTTCAAGGCCAATTTAGTTTAAAAACACAAAACTTCCATCCCTCCCTTAGATAAAAATAATACGTCACACTGACTCATAATTTTGCACGCTATTAAAAATTAATCAAAATTCATGCTCCTTTAAGGGCGTTCTAACATTTCCAATTTGTCATGGTATCGTTAGAATAATCATGCGTGGATCAACTATTTAATCTGAAGGTAGATTCCATGCAAAAGGTAGTTTCCCTCGGTCTCAATAGGCGAGGTACACCCCCGAAATGGAAACTTTCGCATACGTTCCATTATAGCAGGAACCACGTCAGTAGAAAGCGGTTGACGTTAGATGTCCCGGATAATCGTGGTGTTCCGGTTGCAGAAACTGTTGCTGCTACAGCAGCCTCGTCGTAACAGTAGTGTGCAGATGTCATCGATGCACTTCGTGTTCCGAGCAAATGGAATTAATGTCAGGGATAGCGGGAACCTCCCATTCGATCCAACCATTTGCATTCGCCAATTATAATTCTACATACGGTGCCTCGACAGAGGCTATAAGAAGTAACCGTTCCACTTGAAATCGCGAGCAAGCCAATCTCGGTTTTCATTACTATGAATATCCATTTTGGAACGAATGCTATTGAATAATTCGTCGATTGCATAAAAAAGAACAGAAACATTTGCTTGATATATATAAAGGGGAAATATCTTTAAGAAGCTATATTTTTTAAATTTCATATACATAAGTATAAGACCTTTCTGAAATTTTCTATTTTTAACTACCCATATTCGATTTTTTTTTGCTACTACTCATGGTGGAAATTGATGTTGTGTCCTCGGAAATAAACAGAAAATTTGATATCGTATATGGAAACAAAATTTTGGGTAATATTAGTCGCAATATTATATACAGATATTTGAGGATCAAATGTATTGAATATTATGATGTGCAAGATATCCAGCAAGAAACAAATTTTGGAGAGTTCATCCCTCTTAATAATTCAGTAACTCAAAAAGGAATTTATGTCGCCTTCTAATATTATAGTTAGGATGCAATCACTATGATCTTAAATCCTATACTGGAGCAGACAAACGAGGAAAACTCACATATTTAAGGAAGTACTACTTCCTGAACACAAGGAGTACCTACCCAGTCCAATGAACGAAAATATCATGATCATAACTGTCATGGGAATATATTAGTCATAACCGCAATTAGAAATCAGAATCGAGGTATATGGCGTCTAATGAAATAAGTTCTTAATGGAGCACGAATTCAGCCAGCCACGAAGAAGATTTCTCCAACTGTAATTGCGCGAGTCCTTGAGAAGAACTCCTTCAAAGCTGAATAGATTTAAAGCAAATTAGAAAACGTTATCAACACGCCGCTTTCCACAATGGAAATTCTTCTCTTTAAACGATCCCTTTGTCTAAGTTTTCCTTCCTGGTAATGTGTCCGTACATAATGGTGACAAATTGTTCATCAGAGCGTTAAATTTTCCCCAAATTCCTCGCAGCGGATCTTTTTTTCCAACTGTGATGATTTTACTTTGTTTATTGTAGACGTTATGTGGCTGTCACTATTCTGTGATTCCCTGCACTGTCCAACACACAAATAGAAGAGGAAGGAATATCCAACCGTTGTCTAACAAAGGAGTCTTACCTCCTTGAAATATGTATATCGTTGAACACAAAAATATAAGTGATAGGTACGTTTTTCTTTAACTTTGACCAATCTCAATTTTAAAGGGTGAAACACCCTCCCCAAGTTTGAAAATCGGCGTATGGCAAATATTGAACAAATTATGTGTATTTTAGAAGAAATACATATTATAGAGTGGTATTCGTGTTAACAATTGCAAAATTGGCAAGAGTGGGGGACTAGAGATATCTGAAAACATAAAAGGGGTAGACGTGATACAACTTTTCATTTTCTAGGGCTGGGACTATTTGTCGAATTTTTCGGTATTCGAATATCCGAATACTTCAGTTGCTCAGTTATTTGGCGAATATAATTCGAATACCCAAGTGTCCAAATACTATTCGAATAGTATGGTGTGAATTATAAATCAAGTTCTTTAGGTTCATTTTTTTACAAGCCTTTATTTAGTTTCAGTTGTGAGTTCGTTAATTTGTCAAGGTGAAATCTTGTAAGTTAATTTTGACCCTCTTCAACATATCCAATCGACTTGAAACTTTGCACACATACATAGTTCCGATGACAATACAATATTTTCACTAAAAAGCGTGAAATACTTCATAGTAAATTTTTTAAAAAAAAAAACAAGCTTTTATTAAAGTGTACTAAAAAGGAATCAATAATTTTGATACCGGTCCAGATGACTGCGTGAGAAGAATTCCCTCATATGACTAAAAATATTCGAATAGTATTTGAATACTTAAATATTCGAATAATAGCATTCGAATACTCATAATATTCGAAGTTTATTCGTAGCATTCGAATACTTGTAAAATATTCGAATATTAAATTATTCGAGTAGTCCCAGCTCTATTATGAACGATATGAAACAGTTAAACAATACCTACATGGTATTATCTAATTATATTTGTTCCTTTATGAAAGTTTTATTCACTAAATTATTAATTATACAAGCTTTTATATAACATTATATAATTTTATTTAACGATTTTCGAACATTGAGGGGCTGTTTCACCCCTGAAAATTGAGATTGGGCAGAAATAAAAAGATACGTGTCTCTCAGAATTCCGTGCTTAACAATATATTTCAATGAGAAAAACATCACAGTGTCCCCTGAAATTCAAGCGTGTTATTAGAACTGGAAGAAGGAATCCCTCATGACAGGACATCGTAATTCTATTCCCTAATTCCACCACGTTCCCCTGGTCATAGAGTATCGAATATCCTGCTACATAGACCACAGAATTACAATCATCCTATTCAATACCATCGCCCCCATACAGACCAACATTCAACTCAACAGAGACTCGAACAGCCTCAAAATATTCTCCCAAAAAATCACACCTCCTAACGGCACCTCCCCCCCCCCCCTCTATATCCCGTTAATTACGCGACCACATTTACCCCCGCGAAGAAATTCCGCCGCCAAACATCGGATCACGCGCGCGGTTCACACGTGTGTACAGCCAGCGCGTCCGCCACACACCGCGGCGCATAAACGCGCCCCACGATCACGCGTATCGGTAAATCCACACGTGTTTAACCTTTCATCCACGCACACCAGCCCTCCCACACCCACCTGTCCGCGAGCGCACACATCCGCGCCATTTACATTCACGTCCGCCCGAGTGCTCTAATTCGGTCTGACCGTGCAAAGGCCGTGCACACCATCGGCAAAGTTCTCGGCCACCCCTGTCCCCCTCGCCCTCCTGCCCATCTCACTTTTTACCATCGACCCCGCCCGCTTGCTCACCCGCCCCTTCTCCGCCACCCCCTTTCCACCGCCGCCTCCATCTGTTTCTCTTCTTCCGGCGGCGCTGGCTGGCCACGGTCGGTGTTCACCTCGCGCGTTCGCTGCACTTTGTCCTTGGAACCGGAACCCACCCCCGTGGGCGTGGACGACCCCCCGACCCCTCTGCACCTCACGGATATTGTAACGTCCAGAGGAGCGTGTTTGGACGGTTAGAGACTCCGGACGAATCCTTTCGACTTGTCCGGCCGAGCGCGGGGGTTCTGTGATTAAAGAAAATTACGGGGCTGCGAATAATTACAGGAGAGGGGCCTGGCGCGGAAGCACGGCCCAGAGAGGCCGGGAACCGGGTCACAGGGCATCGCGCCGAGTGGCGAAAGGGGGGAGAGACGTACAGCGGTGACCGTTCGCTCACGTAGGGACACCGCAAAATTCTAGCCCTGGCGGCCAGCGAGTCCTCGGCTGTCAGGCGAAGGAGAAACCCGAGCTCGTTGGCTAACGGTGTTTGGAAAACTTCGGGCGACGCCGTGCCTCGGATAATACTCTGTTGCGTCGCCTAAGGACGCTGGGCTGCTGGCAGGGGCTGGGGACGAATGGGTGGTGGTCGCTAACTCGGGTCCTTGGGGGATGTTGGGGTCGGAGAGAGAGGTGGGTCTGAATTGGTCGTTGCAATGCTGTAATGGGTGTTCACTGTTCTCGCGGAACGCGTCTGAAAGAAGGGTGGACCGATTACGCGAGGCTATTGAACATAGCCAGCTGCGTTGGGAGATTCGTCAGATTCTTTATGCGTTAAATTACCTGTGCCCTATTTGTCTCGTCGAGAAAAATTCATATGTAATTTGTGGGGCAGATTCTTGTTTAGATCGGTGCAAAAGTTGATGCAAAGTGTGTATCAAAATTTAAAACAGCCGGGATTTTCTGTAATGAGTAGCGGGATATTTGCAAAAACGTTTTTCACTACTTACCTTTGTTACGGTAGGTGTTCAAAGTGATGCCTGTCAAGTTCCATACACCTGTTATTATTATCGGGTTTATATTTCGGAATTTTTTTACAAAGAACCCATCAATTTTATTATTATTTAGTTTATTGCTACATGCTTATTGATATTTAAGCTATCTTTACAAATTTTGTCGATAGAGAAAAATGAAAATCAAGCGCAGTTGACTGCTTTAAAGTAATCGAGAAAAAAAACGGCTACAGCCATGATTAGGCTCGTTCTGGTGATCCGAACCAAAAAATGTAAAGAGATTCTTTATTTGTATGCCTTTGGCTATCGTCCCTACCAGAAAATTATGATAAAATATTTTGTTTTTAAACTTTCACAGACCTTTAAAGTTGAAAAAATATGCGGAAATCGAAACGTAATTTTCAAACCGCCGCCAATTGCTTAATTTTCAATATTTTTATATCATTCTAGTACCGACTATAGCCAAAGGCATACAAATAAAGAATCTCTTTACATTTTTTGTTTCAGATCACCAGACCGAGCCTAATCGTGGCCGCAGGGACCCCATGTTTTTTTTCAGAATTACTTTAAAGCAGTCAACTGCGTTTAATTTTCATTTTTCTCTATTGACAAAATTTGTAAATATAGTTTAAATATCAATAAGCATGTATCAATAAACTGAATAATAGTAAAATTCATGGATTCTTTGTAAAAAAATTCCGAAATAACACGACGAAAATGCCTCGTCAGATCAGAATACCCCCTTAAGGGGGTAGTGGACTATTTCAGCTTCAGAAAATCGATTACTTTTTTGTTACTGATTTTGTAAGTCTTATCCTTTATGAAAATTTTAAACAAAATTTCATGAAGAAATTCAAATAATTGTCGAAGTTATAGCAGCGAACGTAATTGAGTGCACCGTCGAGTAACGGCCTCGCAGAGCGGTATTGGCATAGGGCACTTAACTTTGAAGCCGGTTTTCTCGAAACACCATTTTCAGAAACGGTGTACATCATAACTCTTGAACCAATGAATATTTTCACTTAAAATATTAACCGAAGCTGTAGAATTCCATTCTCTATCGTGTGGAAATTCCGCATCAACATTGGATGTTTGTAAAACAATTTATAACTGATTACAGACGATTTTTTCCAGTAAAAATGTCGAAAAAAAATTGATTCGTGTGTAACTTGCACAATTTTTGTTCAAATTCATCAGCAAGTTTCTACTCCGTAGATATTTGTGTATAGAATAATCACCTCAAAGCATTTTGCTTTCAGATGATTGGTTCACCTGAATCGATGTACACCACCTGCAGCGGCGCGCCGCATAGGACTATCTTCAACGATTAATAACTTCGACAATTTGATACATTCCGACGATTTTTTTTATTGTAAATACTCGCAAACCTGCCCACAATAGATTGCCAAAAGCACGACTATAACGATTGTTTGGTATCAAAGTAATTTATCGTCAAAGAAACTAACGATTTTACGTATCCAATAGTCCACTACCCCCTTAAGAGAAGTCAAGCTTATGGGGACCTTCCGGTCTAGAGCCCCAAAAATAGGTGATATTTAGAAATTAATTAAAGGAAAACTACTATATATAATTTAATGGGACTTTCTGCATTGTATTAAGGATGTCTTAAGTTATAGAAATATATTTTTTGTTTTATAATTAATCATTGCAGACGGCACTGGGGGTTAAAGTCAAGGCGTCAAAAAATTGATCCAAACCGGTGGGAACTGTATCTCGAAAAGTTATTATCCGATTCGACTGAAACTTGTTTTATTTTGAAGAATATACTTTTGGCTAAGGGAGGACCCAGAAGAAATTACAAAAATGACCTTTTTTTTTAGAAAATAACGACACTTAAAGTTTGAAATCACTTTTTCCCTATATTTTTCATCCCTTCAACGACTTTGAAATATATAAATTTTCAATTTTTTATAATTTTTTCTCATATCCCCCCTAGCCAGAAGTATATTCTTCGTAATAAAACTGGTTTCAGTCGAATCGGATAATAACTTTTGGAGATACAGGTCCCACCGTTTTGAGAACACTGTTTCGAGAAAACCGCGTTGAAAGTTTTCCGTGGGCGCCGAGTCGCCGGTTGTTGCCCATGCATTTGCTGCTACTCAATTGCCTATAACTTCGGAAATTTTACGAATTTCAACAAATCCTTTTAAACACGTATTCCTAAAAGGTTGAACATTCGAAAAATGAAATAAAAAAAAATCGGCTTTTAGACCGGATGGTCCCCTTAAGGTTAAAAACATGTACATTCGGGAATTTTGGGGAGAAAAACTTGAAGGCTGTTTAATTAAACCTTTATGTATTCGAATGTGTACATGGTAAACTACTAGTAGTATTTTTTTGCAATGGAAAATATAAATAAATAAAAGAATTATTTTTCAGTTATTTGCGATGATCATACTAATTTTGAGCTGGTTCATCCGAAATAAAAAAATCGCGGTAATTTAGTTAGTATATTAGATTAGCTAGCCCTTAATCGTTCATTATCCCGAAAAATTAATTTGCTACAAAATGGCGACTTCTCATAGCAAAAGAATCGATTTACGCCACAGAGTCGCTCTCATTTTTCATCATTTTTCATCTGTAAAATACAAACTACGCAACGGAAATGAAAAAGCCACGATTAAGGACTAGATAATCTAATATACTAACTAAATTTTGTCGAATTTTGTATTTATAATGAACCAGGTCAACCGTAAAGTGCTTAAATAAAAAAACGTTGCCGAGAGATCGCCTATAATTCCATTATTTATTTAGATACAGCATTGCAAAAAACTACAAGAACTTTAAAATATATACTTTCGAAAATACTTGTGTTTTCAGACATAGCGCCTTTTGTGTTTAAGGGGAATCCTATTTTTTGGACTAAAAACATAGCGAAATTTGGGAATTTTTTTTAAGAAACTGGTGATTCGATTCATCTGAAATTTGAAACATATTATTATGCATCTTTGAAGAAGTTGCAGGTTTTTCTTTAATTATTTTTAATAATAAATATAGAAATTATACATGATCGACCATCACGTCGCGCAAAATTCGTCGTCCGCTGGTGTGCATGATATTTATCTAGCAGATAATCTGAAACAGAAAAATGAAACGGCGTTTTACTTTATACATATGTAGCTTCAGTTGCGGGAGTAGTGCGGTACCCCAGCACTTTATGCACAACTTCAATTTAAAACTTTATATCGTGTGTGCTGCAAAGAAAAGGGATTACCCGTAAATAAATAAATAAATAAATAAAAACATCGTTTAACCAGTGGTCGAATGAAACTTTTAACTTTCATAAATAAAAGTTATTTATCGAACTTTTAACTATTAAATCATTTTGTTTTCTGTTTTAAGTTAACTTTGTACATTAACACTTTAACTTTGTTGTGAGGGTTCAGTTTTAACAGTTATTTTATGTATGATTAATAAAAGTTCTGGAGGATCATATACTTTGAACAGATATTTAACGGTGAAATATAAGTGTTAGAAATATTCTTTTAATTAGTAGTATTTAAGTAATTGGAAGCAGGATAAATATAGAAGAGAAAGCACTTTGTGATTTTTATAGAATTATTTTCACCGAACGGTTTGAGGTTTCAACTTCAGATCAATATACCCCCATAACATTTTCAGGAAATCTGCTTGTCACGACTTTAACTTTTTCAGAGTAACTTTTTCAAACTGATCCTGTTTAACTAGAACTTTTTTCTACTTTGCGCTACAAGTCGAGTAAGTAGAATGTTCTTATGTACACAAAAATCTATGGAATAAAAGTTTCAGTTAATACACTGCATTTTATAAGTCTCCTCGGAACAGAAAAAAGAATAGTCATAAAATTACAGTTATTTCATAATTAATTGACAATTTTAACAGTACCAAGCATGTAAAGATTAGTTTCTATAACATTGTATCACAATTTAAATAAAGTTTTTTTTCAACGGAGTCGTATTTAAAGAGAAATATCTGTGGCGTGGCTAACAACGCCGTGTATGCATTTATGAGTTGCAAAGCTAACGTATGCATTCTAGGGTGAATACTTTCTTAGTATTAAGAAAGTAATAGAAAATTGAGTGCTCTTTCACATTTCATACATTCAAATTTATTGGGGGTGGACAAGTTATGTAACTCACCCTAAATAACTGGAGAATTTTCTCCCCGTACTTGTTTCCCATTAATTATAGTAATGTCATATGGTAAATGCTTCACAAAAAGCATTCGTTCGTTCGTAACAACATCACCATTAATGCTCAAAGCATTTAAAATATTAGTGCGAGGTAAGTACCTACTTTCAGTAACTTCAATAATTGCTAAATTTTTTATAAAACAAACAGCTATGTTATTCAAGAAATACCTACAAAAATTTTCACTTCCTGTCCAATATTATATTTTAAAATTATTATTTATAATTAAATATAATAGCCAGCAAAAATTATTTTTGCCCGGAGCAGTGGAAGAGCTAGACCCGCCCCTGTATGAGGAGCTCGTATTCCAAGGCTTCTCATTATAACATAATATATAACATAACACCATATAGAAATAATATTGGATGTAGCTAAAAACAGAGTTGGTGAAATATTAATTTCTCGATGGTTCCGTTGTTTTCTATAAATTCGAAGAAAACCTTTATGCTTAGGAAAGCACAGAAGAAAATTCTATTGGAATGGAATACGTTAGGATAGATCGAAGGGCCACGTATCGTTTGTAAAATAGAGTTCTGTAGGAAGCGCATGAGGTGAGGAATTTTTTTATTTACTTGTATAACGAATCGAGATGACGAGTCCTATTGTCTCTTGATTTACTGAAACGTTATTCGAGAGTATCCCGTCAGTGGTGGCGCAGGGAAAATATGAAACCCATATTTTCAAATAGAGGAATGAACTTCCATTTCCAATTAAGCATTAAAAACTTCCCGACCGTCCCAAGTTATAATCCCACGTTTTTTACTGTAAGCAGCTTTTCGATATTTTCTATCGAAGCTACGTTGTTATTTTTAAATTATAAAAACGCAAAAGTGCATCAGCGTTGGTTAATTGAAACTGTGCGGAGGGATGTCTTGTCCAGTCTGCGCAGTGAACAGAATGTTATGAGAGGAACTGTTGTAATAATGGGAAAACATTCAATTGTTGGGAAATCGAATGCGTAGGTATATGTATCAACCAGAATCATATTTCGACGAGGTTGTTAATAGTTAGTCAGTTCGAAATTCTATTAATGGAGTATCGTGTACACTGGAATATACATGTAGGAGAAATAGGGGGCAATATTAAAAAATTCTACAAGTTCTTCGCTTAGATTTAATCGAGATATTGCCAGATTCCCATCACAGTCCGTACAAGAGAATATTTCCTTCGATCAACCTCTATATTCGAGTACTTTAAATATCGATCGCCAAAGCAGACAAAACACTGCCTCTTTTAAAACTTAAATGCATCCCTAAAGATCAAATTAAGGAAGCAGTGAAATAGAACTTTTTTATTATTCCATTTTTATTCAACTTTGCTTTACTGGAAATATTTATGTAACATTAGTATTGGGAAAATATTATTGCATAGCTTTACATGAAATATGCATGGCTCGATGTCCTGACCAAAATAAAATCTGTACCAATCTCTTTATTAATTTCTGGTAGTACTGATGAATGTTAATATTTTTATTTTATTATTTATTTAAACCGGACGAACCCTTGGTATATTCAACTAAAATTGTTCAAGACCAAAAATGTTTAAGAAACAGTACTTTCATTCCGCCCTTAAATAAAAAAGTTACTTTAGAGTAGAATAACTCTTAATTGGACACTCTGTATATTAATGAATCAAAATTCGTGTTTCTCGTGGGCCGATCTAATGTTTCCAGTTTGTAAACCTATCGATGTAATAATCATAATGCAACTATTAATTTGAAGATACAGTGGCCGACGATAGAAAGTTTACACCATTTAAAATCGCATAACTTTTTTAGAATTCGTCCAAACGACTTGAGTTTTTTTTTTTTGAGAAGCTAGAAGGATTAGTTTCCTATGTGACGTGTTTCGTCGTTTTGAAAAAAATTGCAATTGGTCGGAATAGCGAAACAAATAGTAAAGGTCGATTTTTTAACTTTTTTCCTGCGCCTGTAATGAAAATTCAAAAATCCCGTTTGTGGATTTAAGTAAGTTGTATACATACTGAAAATTTCATGAAAATCGATTAACGTTGCTCTGAGCTACAAACACTTAAAGATCGCAGAATAAGGTCGAAAATCGCGAAATTCCCAAAATCAACGGGATTTTCGAATTTTCATTACAGGCTTAAAAAAAGGTGAAAAAACGACCTTTACTATTTTCTTCGCTATTCCGACCAATTGCAATTTTTTTCAAAACGACGAAACACGGCACTTAGCAAACTAATCCTTCTAGCTTCTAAAAAAAAAACTTAAGTCGTTTGGACCAATTCTAAAACAGTTGCGATTTTAAAGGATATAAACTTTCTTTCGACCGCCACTCTACTTAGTTGGCATGCAAATGATTCTCCAAATAAATTTCGTAGATACTAAAAACGATCCTTTTATAGCAACATTTTCCACGCAGTTTAATTAATTTTAGGGCAAAACCAAGACCAATTAATTAGAAGATATTCAAATTTCCACTAACAACCCGAATATCGAATGATTCCATTTATCCCATCAAATTAATTGTATTCCCTCCATCCTCCATGCTGCGATAGAATATATTTTGTTTGATATTCCACGAATAAACAAAGCGATGAACGCCCCAATAATTTTAATCGTCTCGCCGGAAATCTTAGCCACGATCCTGTCTAAACTATAAAAACGAATAAACTTTATTAAAACGGGGGGATTGTGAATGCTATAACGGGGGGCATATTTATAAAATAGCTAGCGGAACGCGCGCACGTGAAATTTTCCGTGGCAGCTCATTATCGTCTCGTTCTTTAATCACTGTCTGGTTAATCTGCATTTTTAAGGTTCGCGTTGTTCAGAGAGCCGGGCATTATGGAATTACCCTAGCCGTGGCACGTATCACGAAATTATCCTGGTAAATCGAGCAGTGACAGTAATTATGTCACCGTCAGGCCGCGTCTATCTCAATTATCTGGTTACATTTCCAAATTTTCGTCCGGTTTAATAGCGCTGCTTAAATTTCTCCCGGAAATGCGCATTGAACGGCCAGCCCTCCTCTGTCGTACCTCCGAGCAAATCGATGCTGGTCTTGCCAATTAATTCGCGTCCCGATCTGGTACAGTTTAAGCGAATCGAATTAAAATTATGGCCGAGAGACTTGGAAATCTCCACTCGTACAAACGTGAATTTTTGCAAACCACGTATTCCCATTAATCGTGCTGGATCATACTAAAATGGTCCTTTATGATGCACAGTATTTATTAAAAGAATCCACGTTTTGGGGGACATTACTTGTTCAACATGTTCTTCTATAACGAATTCATGAATATTTATAAAGTCCGGGTTTCTATGTTTTGTGAATTAAAAGGTTCCATGCGAAATGTTTGTGCTGTCAAAAGAGCAAAGGAAAATTGCTTTTAAATTTGGTTTGCAAATGAGAAAATGGGTTTTGTGTAAATATGGGAGTAAAGTATGATGAAAAGGGAAAACAGAATTGTGATCGAGGAATGTTTCTTTTATTTATTGCAGCATTTGAAAGCTTGGATATGGAATTTCTGTTTAGCAAAGGTTTTGGATTTTAATAATTTTACATAATATACATATATTGGAAAATAATGAAAATTGCAATAAAATCGATCTGTGCACACGATACGTTCCATCACACTTCCTCTTGCGTTTTGTTGTAGATATTTAAGCAATTAACTTTTATTTAAAGGCACATACCTTTCCATTTCTTTTGCTCTATAGTAATTAGGCTCACAACTTCTGAGGGATTTACGAAAAAGCAAATGGGGCTGCTAACTTGAACTACATCCACTTTTCTAAATAAGATACCAATGCTTGGACCAACTTCCACCAAAGTTTTCGATCATTATGTCAATAAAATATTCAATCAGCTGATGTTTTAATTGGAACATAAAATAATAAATGATGTTTGTATCACAACTCAGAGTACATAGAATATGAATATCAATGAGCAGAAACCTTCAATGAAATAAGCATTTTACTATTACTATTTATTTCTCTTTGTTTCATGATTAGAATTTAATACTATTACGAACACCAATTGAACAATTTATTTGTCCATATTTTGTCTTTTCTTCTGTCACACTGTATGTAGAAAATTATACAAGCTCCAGTAAACTGTAGTATCTTTAAAATCGCGTAACACTGCTTTTCAATACTTTTCCTAAATATTTATTTCATGTAAATTTTCATTCCGTTGCTTCATATTTCATCCCTGAATTCTTCTACCGTGTGCACAGCACACGTGGCATTCGTTCGCTGTGAAATACGGTTTCTTATTTCACCGACACTCGCATAAAGATTGAAATCCGATAATGTGATTATGAAATAAGCATGGCTCCTTTCACGAAGTGTACGAGGTACAAAACCCAGCCTCCGAAATATGAGATTTTTTAGAATCTTCTATTTTATTTACGCGTTGGAGAGATGCTAATTCTGTTTACAGCTTTATAACACCACCTTAGAAATGAAACTTTGTTAAATATCGCATGAACTTAAAATATTTCAAAGCCATTCATTTTTTACTTTGACTGCCTCGGTAATTGAATTTAAATTCAGTTATGCATACAAAAGACCAGCTTACGCGAAAATCTCCGGCAACTAAACAGAATTGTTATGTTATTCAATAATTGAAGTTCATTAGTGCTCCAAGCACTCCAATGTGCAGTTCAGTAATTGTAGCTCTTACTTGACACATGCTGGCAGGCTGAACTCCGAGCTGCTTCGAAATATCGCTAAATTCGTGCTGTTTTAATCGATTACTGATATCAGTAAAATGTCTCGCAAATCACGTCAAAATAAAACGACACGTTATCCTATATCATGGACATTCCCCCCCCCCCTCTCCTCCGAAGATATAGATATAGAGAAAGGAGCACGAATAAAATAGTAATAACCAAGTGAAACTAGTTTAAAATTACCTATTCTGAAAAATGATTACCACTACAATAGGAACGAACAGGGAGCTAACTAATTCGTTAAAAATAAGTTACAAAATATAGAAACAAGAGCATACTGCTTAAAAAAAATTATATCAATAAAAAAATAATAATAAAAAGGATAGAAATGTTGTAGAGTAAGATTCAATAAATACGATATTAATTCCACACAGAGTATATTTAATCTCTCCTTAACCATCAGAAGATGAGATTCCAGTTTAGCTTAGTCTATGTTACAATAGACGGTTTGAGTTTCGGAAATTCAGATGTGGACGTTCTGGAGGCCATTTCCTATGAGACACTTTTATAGCTTGCAAATTTTTTTTCAGATATATTTGCTTGACAGTGGTAGTTTTAAAAAAGTGGAAAAGATAGTTTCGTGTGAAAAGTCCCTTACTCTCTCTTCTTTCGAATACTGTGTCTCGATTAAGGACCATGCTTGTTTCTTGACCAATACAGATCTGTATCGAAATTATTAAGGGGGAACCCTAATCGACTTTGATAAAACAATATTTTTCTTCAAGCTGCCGCCATTTTTTCAATCTTGCAGTTTTTCCCATGAATCGAGGTTCATTACCTGCGCAATTTCCTAAAGAACGATAATCTTAAAATTGGCTTTTTTGCACGCCGCACAGAAACGGAACGCCGGACAATTGTATAAATAATTCTTTGAATTAATATTTTTTTGCTGATTAATGGTATCTTCTTCTGTTCATATAAATATAAAAAAATACCCCCACAATTTTAAATGGTTTCTGTACTCAGTTTCGTATGAACTTGAGCTCGCCGATTGGGGTGTCCCCATTAATCAAAATTACGAATATATTGCAACACTTTGGTACACTGGCAAGGAGAGTTTCCCAGGTGTCGGCCTCCGATTGCTTTGATTTTTGGATATTTTTTTTCATATGAAGTTTTACTCAACGCAATTTTCAACCTCTTATGTAATTTGAGGGGTGGTTTCACCCTCCAAACATGCAAACGGGTCGAAATAAAAAGACACGTATATCTTATTTTTCGATCCTCTAAAATATAGCCAAAAATCAAAGCAATCGGAGGCGGACAGCTGGGAAACTCTCCTTGTAAGACATAAAACCATTCCTGGAAATTTTGGTATTTACAGCAGAAAGAAGGAAACATCAACCGCATCCTTTATCCCATTACGAAGTCATTACAGAATTGCCAACAGTCTATTCCTCAAAACTCCACCTCGAATTGCCTCCGAAACACTCAGAATCTTCAATTATAACAATTTTTTTATATCCACTTTTCAAGACATACCTTTACACATTAAGGATTAAGGGGTAATGCCATTGTACAGCCCGGAAAGGCAGCCTGATTTTGCGATTTTTTTATGCGAGTATATTGAATGAAATACAAAATCTGTTTGCAGGCCTTTATTGTACATACCTTGAAGTACGATGACAATTTTTGGTTATATTTTTTAATCCAAAATGGCGGCGCCACAACTCAACAAAAGAAGCTTCTTCTGAAAAAAAATGTTCCGTGGCCGGAAAGATATCTCGTTCAATTTTTGACCTAGAACAAAAAACCAAACATTTTTTAGCTCTATATAAGATTATCTCGGGAAGTACACGAGGAAATAAAAAAATACTGCTTTTTTTAAAAATGGTGAGTGATTGAACAAAACGTTTCATTTTGAGGTAAAAAGTGACGTTAAAAATTGTTGAAACATTTCGTTGAATCACGCACCATTCTTACAAAAAACAGTATTTTTTCATTTCCTCGTGTACTTCCCGAGATAATCTTATATAGAACTCAAAAATATTTGGTTTTTTGTTCGAGGTCAAAAATTGAAGGAGAAATCTTTCCGGCCACGGGAACACTGTTTTTCAGAAGAAGCTTCCTTTGTTGAGCTGCCGCTCCGCCATTTTGGATTAAAAAAATTTTAAAAAAATAGTCATCATACTTCAAGGTATGTACAATAAAGGCCTGCAAACAGATTTTGTATTCCATTCACTATACTTACATAAAAAATTCTCAAAATCATGTTGCCCTCCGAACTCTACAGTGGCATCACCCCTTAACCTTTCCGGGATGTGTTTTCACCCTGAGAAAGGGAAAACGGGCACAAACGAAAAATTCCCTGATACTTCAACAAGCCTGCACAGTTTCAAAAAAATCTGAGTGTTCGGGCAACGTCCCTTGTAAGCCGTCGATACCTATTCTCGCAGAAGACAACCCCCAAATTCTAAAATCTCGTAACACCAAAATCAAGAACCTCCATTCCACTTCCACCTTCCCCGCCACAAGTTACTTCCCCTCTCCCGACAGAAAATGGCCCCGCACAGCGTCACGGTGTACCGAAAATTGCCACAAAAGCGTATAAACAATACCTAAAGCACTATACCATGATTACTGGATATTAGTATCGTTCTAGGTCCGATTACCCGCGAGCATCGATCGCGCGGGAGCGTCTCCGGTTACCAAAAATGCTATCGATTCGGCCTAGATATCGGCTGGTAACCAAATCAGGCAACGTTAGGGACGTATCGCCGACGATACGGCATGGCGGAGCCGGTGATTCGCTCGCGCGGGCACCGCTCTCAATGGAGATATTCCCGGCAGAGCCGGAACTTCGCGAGTGGCCCCCCTTAAACCGTGGAATCGGACTACTTTGTCCATAATTTAGTTAAGAGCGTCATGCGTGTGACGTGCACGGTATAGAATAGATCGGAACAACCGAAGCGCGAATAGAACTGGCGTGCAGCCAACCCCCCTGGTCCAGGATTCGTGTAAGTGACTTATTATCCGCCGTTTATATGCGCGCCCTCTATTAGAATACGGTATATAGGCATGGCCCTGCGGAGGCACACGCCTAATTCTTCTTCGTAATGGCGCCTATCATTAAAGGTTGCGTGTAATTACGCTCATTCGTGACTGTATACGAGCGACTGTGCCCCGTCCCTCACGTCCGCTGCCCTCTGTGTCAGCCCGTTTGTGTCCGCGTGTCTCGTTTCGCCGTTATGTCAATGTCCGTCTCGCGGCGATCAACCGGGGAATGGACTGATCTCTACACAGCTTTGCAATGACAGCTTTTAATGGTGCAACCTGGAGCAGGTGCACTTTTGAAGGCAGCAGTTTCTTTGGGCTATGAAATAGGCTATTGGTGACATAATTCGGGGAGGAAGGAGATATTCGGGGTTTAGGGATTGGAGAAGTTGATCGATGCTTGCATGCGTTTGCAGAGGGACGTTTTAATGCTGGTGCTTGGAACGGGTGCGTTATTGAAGGCACGAGTTTCTTTGCCCGATGAAATGGACATAATACTGGAACGAAGGAATTGAGAACCTTGCAGCGAGAGGGGTGCACCTCCAGTTATCAAAGCTTTCGAGTTACGACGTGTAGGTAATATGGGTATGTAAAAAGAATTCTACACCGTTTGATGCATGTTCGATGCAAATCCGACGACAAATGAGCGCCTATTACTGTTTTGCGGAATACAAATGCGCGAATTTTGAAAATTTACCAAACATAGAAATAGGAACTTATCAACTCAATAATTACTACTTATATAGTGAAAATATATATAAAAATCGCGAAATTTCCGAAATCACCGATTTTCGACCTTATTCCGCGATCTTTAAGCGTTTATAGCTCGGAACAACGTTAACCGATTTTGATAAAATTTTAGGTATATATACAACTTTTTTCAATCTACAAACGGTTTTTTTTAATTTTCATTGCAGGCTCACAAAAAAAGTTTAAAAAACGTCCTTTACTATTTTTTTTGCTATTCCGACCAATTGCATTTTTTTCAAAACGACGAAACACGTCACATAGCAAACTAATCCTTCTAGCTTCTCAAAAAAAACTTATGGTCGTTTGGACGAATTCTAAAAAAGTTATGCGATTTTAAAAGTTGTAAAAGTTTTGTCTACCACTGTATTTTTCTCTTAGTATTCTCATTTCAATGTTGAGACAGGGCACTAATTTTATAAACAGCTTTTTCTAATTTACTTGAAATTTGTAAAGATGGAACTGCACCTCTCCTGCTGCAAGGTCCTCAATTCTGTATTAACTGCACGTTCATTAAAGAAACATTTGAAAAATGACACCTTACGGGGTCGATCTACCTTGGCGGCCCGAAAAGAATGCGATATTTGGGATTTTTTTAAGAGAAACCCTCAAGTTATATTAATTAAAAACTTTATGCCTATATTAGTACATATTTAGACAACATTTAAACAAAAAATTAATTAAAAAACTGTACCTAAAACATTAAACGCACTTTTCTCAAAACAATGTTTTTCGAATTGGTTAGCATGATATCTCAAAATCCAATCACGCGATTTACTTCGAACTTGGTATATATCTTCAGTAGATGTCCCATTCTCGTTGTTACTAAAACTAAATCGGTTTTTAAAAAATTAGACTTTTGCGACTTAAAAAACAGCGAATTTTTTGCAGAAATCGATGTCTGTTTTAGACGCTGCCATTTTTTTTTAATTTTCAGTATTACTCATTTAATCTACTTCAGACGATGATCACACTCATACATATTACACAACTTTTTAAATTTTCTATTTCAGACAACTACAACGGCTGATTTGATGCTAACAATGCGCATATCATTTTTGTAAGCCGCTCTATTTGAAGCACTATAACTCCGGATATAACCACTACATTAGCATAAAATTTTTTTTTCATATTCTCTAAAGATTGACAAATAAAGCCACAAAACTGGAAGTAAATATATTTAATAGTTTTGTTTTAAAAAATTCCCACAGTGCGCATCATTTCTCGTCCGCCAAGGTAGGGAGACCCCTTCAATCAAAAATTATAATTTTACACTTTCATCTGATTCTTTCCTGAAGATCCACCCCTTCCGGACCACCAATAACGAATCAGCCTCTACATCGATCCTTTCATCAATCGTTACAGCCGTACGTAAAATTCCATCGCTCGGAAGGGCGACGTTGGAAATTTTTGCTCAAGGAAATCGCGTCGTATAGCCGTCACGTTTAATTCACGCGGGATACATACCTGTCGCGCCTGCATCATATTCCAGCACGCGACAGCGAGTCGGGCGGTGTTTCGCGTTCATAAAGCACCATGTAGCCGAGAAATCTCGTTGGAACGTGGCCGTGGAGCCGATGTTTATTCGTGCCGATGCGAACAGCGCAAGGGAACAGGAAGAAAATGGTAGAAATTCAACGAGTCCCGAGCTTTAATCCTTGTGTATAACGACCAGGTGGCTAAGGGTGAAGGAGGGCCTCGGAAGGAAGGTCCAGCCGGCGAGAAGAAAAGGGAGGGACTCGATTCACCAACGAATCTCCAGTAGGCATGTAGAAAGTTGCCCAATCTACGTACACAGTGCAAGGGAAAGCTCCAAGTTCAGAGGAAGTCCCTGGAACTTTTTGCTGGCAACCGAGGGAAAGCCTTGGTGCCGCCACGCCTCACACAGAGTCAGCTTGGTACTGTGATTTCTTTTGGCTCCATCCTGGCCGAGGAAAGACGTGTCCTCTATTCGGTTATTAAATCTGCCTTCGTCTGTTTAGACGCATGTAGAGAAAGGGGTATCGTAAAAAAACGATAATCGAAAAATGCTGGATATTTGACATTTTGAATTTTTGCTTAGCTTCCACATCGTGCCCCCTTCCCCTAGTTTTCGAACATAGTTTGCCACTAATTACGTGCAAAGTTTATAATCACTCAATTGCTAGTATCTGTGGTAGTTAATTTAAATTCTTGTGTGTTCCCTTAAGTTAAAATCTATATGAAATTTTCTATTCTTTTGAAAGTATTATTAAATTTATCAATCTTCTAAAATTTGTGAAAAAATTATATTTTTCTGAAATCGTTATGGAATTTTCTATCTCCCCCACAAAATCTTTTGTTCTTCTAAAATTTTTGCAAGAGCTACTTTTCTAGAATCTCTACATATTAAAGTGAAATTCAGATCACTTTGACGCCACTATATGAATAATTGTTACCTACTATAAAGCTCGTCAAACCAGAAAAATTTAAGAAACCCTTCCATCACTTGCAATTCCCACAAATCCAAAG
Organism: Andrena camellia; assembly: GCA_029448645.1. Lineage (NCBI taxonomy): Eukaryota > Metazoa > Arthropoda > Insecta > Hymenoptera > Andrenidae > Andrena > Andrena camellia. Next base: position 4,803,909 of record CM055682.1, on the reverse strand, counting down.
CACCCATTATCGAGCAATTATCACCAATGCGAGGCACGCTGCCGTATCCACTGAATATTACATCGGCGTGCACAGCCCAATGCCGAGAGCATCCATGTGATTATCGATATCGGAATTCTTTATCCGGCGAAAGTAGCTTTGCATCCGGTTCCGCCGAGACGAGACGACCTTATTTATCGTCTCACTCGTCCGCTGTGCGTCGCACATTCAAAGCATCGGTGTGTCAAAGCCGGGCGTGTTTCAGGAAATCGAATGTCAAATATTCAAACGTCAAATATAATAAAAATTTGCCGTCAATGTACCCGCGCGACAGTATTACTTGTTAGCGAAATTGCAGGAGAACTTGAAGTTATTTTGTCACAGCAAGCAACTGTTTATTATTATGTCAAATCAGTGCATAGAGGCTACACAATCTTTATTTGTATAGATATTTAATGGCATTGAATGTTGAGCAACAGGAACAAAAACGAAGTCGTCCAACGAAATTTTATTATACGACGAGATGAAGTTAAATACGTTTTCCATATTATGGATCAATACCTAGTTCTGCTATTTTCGATGTAACTGAGGAGAACGTAGCTCAATCATGATACCAGAGGAAGATGAAGTAGCGCGCTAAAGTTTCTGCAGGGTCGAAGTTTTAACTATGATGAGTGATTCATTTTGGATGGTATGAAGTGGAAGTGTGGTATGAAAAAATGGTTAAGAAATAGTATCTTCGTTTAGTATTTGGTTGTTGGTATGTTTCTGATGTTTCATGTTTGTAATGAGAAACTTGAATTATTATTGGAAAATACCGTGGCGAATGTTTTGCAAGTCAATATTATGAACGATGCTCTGTATAAATGGTGCAGGGTACCATTTTTTGCTATATACTTCAGAAAAGATACCACCTCACTAACTACGTCAACGAGATTGTGATACAAAATACTGATCGAAATTGGTTCAAGCATGGTTATGATTGAAGAATGTACAAAGGTAGATTGATGATTATTATAAAATACCTTCTATTTCTTTTGAAATTTCTAACACGAGATAGAGTACCTATTGAGTGTGTAGACAGACGTGCTTAAATGGAAATTTGTTAGTTCAATAGTTAAGAGAAAAACAACGCAGGTTTTTAAGGGGTCTCCCTAGTCACCTTAATGTGACGGTCTGCAAAGAAGGTGATATTTGGGATTTTTTTAAGAGAACACCTTTAATTATATTAATTAAAAACTTTATGCCTATGTTTGTATATATTTAGACAACATTTTAAAAAATATTTAATTAAAAAATAACAGTACCTAAAAATTTAAACTGAATTGGTTAACATGATATCTAAAAAACCAATCACCCGATTTACTTTAAACTTTGTACATATATTCAATAGATGTCCCATTCTCGTTGTTTCTAAAACTAAGATCTAGATTAAATGAGAAATACTAAAAAGTAAAAAAAAATGGTAGCGTCTACAACAGGAAATTTCGATTTCTGCAAAAAATTCGCTGTTTTTTCACGTCGCAAAAGTCTAATTTTGCAAAAACCGACTTAGTTTTAGAATGAACGAGAATGCGACATCTATTGAATATATGTACAAAGTTTGAAGTAAATCGGGTGATTGGTTTTTGAGATACCGTGCTAACCAATTCGAAAAACATCGTTTTGAGAAAGACGCGTTTAAAGTTTTAAGTACTATTATTTTTTAATTAAATATTTTTTAAAATGTTGCCTAAATATGTACAAATATAGGCATAAAGTTTTTAATTTTTAATTAAAGGTGTTCTCTTAAAAAAAAATCCCAAATATCGCCTTCTTTTCAGACCGTCACACTAGGAAGACCCCTTAAGTGATTTAAGTCAAGGAATAATGAAACCGATGCGTTAACCTTCTACCGTTATTATTGCAAATAGTATGACGACAAACTATTGATATCTCAAAATTGGATAATTGCACTGTGTGTCGCTTGCATTTAGTACTACTTTATCTGCGATACTATATGCAAATAAAATAGCAACTGAAAGCCCTGCAACTAGCAACGCATTTAGGATCTCCTCGCGTGAAGCCTTCCTGTGACTGGCAAATTAATATTTACATGCATTCCCATTTTCAAAAAGCAGCATTATCTCTACCAAGTAAACATATCAAGCCACAGAAATATCTCAGTTTGAAATGACGTTCACGTATTTCCTCCTCAACTGACTTCAATTCCACATTACCTAAAGTTTGTCTTCACATTTCTCTTACAACACAAAGGTAAAGATGCAACTGTTTACAAACTCCTGCACACCACAGTATACTTCCCCTTATAAAGAATTCATAAGAAAATTGGTGAAAAAAAGGAAGGAGACGATGACGTTAAAGTGACAAAGCCATTGCTCCGCATTAACATATTTAATGAAACGGGTGGTTACGACCATGAAATTTCGTAGGATCCCCAATCCACGAGGAATAGGGGACCCAGTGTTCGGCTATTTGTCTCCCAAATACTCGCCCGCGATCTTCGCCCACATTTATCCCAAGGAATATCGCAGTGGAGGTGAAGTATCGGCCGTCACATTTCCCGTATTGAACATCAATCGAGCAAAGGAATCGCAGAAGTTCCGGTACGTTCTTTCGAAGTCGAGCTGAACATTCACCCGCCACCCCTGCCCCAGCCCCTGAAACACGGAATCTCCACGGTGATATTTAATAGAGAAATCATTTGGATCGTATTACTTGCTGGAATACTTGCCCCATTTCCAGTGCGTGACGAGTTCAGCTCATTTGCGAATATTCGCGAAGAAACCCTACTTCTGTCAGCCGGAAGATCGAATTGGTTCTTGGGTATTCTCAGCGCGAGAGAGATAAACGTAGTTTCCGTGGAAATTGGGAGCATGTATCTAATTTTCTTTCGATTGGATTCTTCTTCCGTGGATTGCACGGTTGATGGGCAATGCTGAGGTGAAGTATTTGGAGGTGCAATTTGCGTTCGGAATAACTTAGGCTATCTTTAAATGTTTGGACGGTTTTACACGTGATACTATGTAGTATAAGAAGTTGCGAGGGTAATTTGATGGTATATCTACGTGAAGCTGGATTTTAATTTAATAGTGCATGCATTATTTGATTCTTTATCTAAGAGTAGTTTATTTTAAAGCTGATAGCTTGCTACTAATGAAGTTACAATCTTTATTTGGAAGGTACCAATATCCAGTGGCGGATTTAAGGGGGGAGACCACTGTAAAAAATTTGAGAAATCGATTTTTTCTTTTTTACATTTTCTGAAAGACGTACATTTCAAGAATGCTGTCTCCAAATTTTATGAAGAAATTCGCAAAATTGACGGAGATATAGTATTTTCTGTGAAGCGGGGTCAAACGCGCGACCGAGCCGCGCGGAACTTTGAACGCGTTTTCCTCAGAATGATATTTTTCAACCGCGTTGACAGTCTACAGAGAAAACTATACGTCCAATTAACACGATCAAGGACATTTATTCTACGGAAAACCCGTGGCTATTACTTGACGATCAGTTTTTTTTAATTAACGACCTCCTTATATTTTTTTATCAACATTTCCCTAACTTTGTACCTCGAAAACATGATTTTTCTTCAGTGATCCGCCATTTTGTAATTTTTTACAATTTTGACTTTTTTTGATCGTCACGTAATAGAGGCAGGCTTCTAGTTTCTAAATATTATTGTGTTTTTGAATTCGGAGTAACCATATGGCCTGGGCACTGTCAACGCGACTAGCATGTTTTTGCCGCAGCGCAATTTTTGACGAAGAGTATACAGGAAATGGATTTATGAATTTGATTGAAAAAAATTTTTTCTTACCCTTCGATATGTACACTATTAACTATACTAAGCAATAAATTGATTTACTTGCGTTGTTTGGTTGAAATAAATTCCCGAAAACACCCTTACATTTCGGACCGTTACAGTGGTCTCCCCCCTTAAGGAAAGCGTCCCAGGCGGCACAGTTGTGCTAATTGAATTACACTGTAATTTAATAATTAAATTACGTAATTTAATTACATTGTATTTCAATTACATAGTAATTCAATTACAACGTAATTACAACGTAATTGAATTACATAATTCAAACTTCTCAATTAATTCAGTTCCTAATTACTGTAATCATGCGTGTAATTGAATTACAATGTAATTGAAATGCAATGTAATTAAATTACAGCTCAGAACTCTGAAGAAGTGAGATAACTGATTATATTTATCTTTCATGTCTATACGACGCGACGTAACTCGTTTCCCGTTCATACCTTTCTCAATCTTATGTTTCTCACCTCTTATTACCTCTCAATTTGGTTACCTCTTAATTCGTAATTCTAATTCAATTACATTGTACTTTGCAATTATACTTCAATTGCAATTACGAATTGCGATGTAATTTAATTGAATGCGAGATCTGAATCACGAATTGCAATGTAATTGAATTATTTTGTAATTATAATTCATGGAGTAAATCAATTGTAATTCTGCACCTCTATGCCAGGCGGCAAACGTTCAGAGGGGCCCAAATTTTTGGGAAAAAGGAAGAGGTAGTTTACTAAAAACAAGCTAAGTGTAGTGGTGCAGATGGAAAAATTATAGTGTTTGGATAAAATCATAATTTTTTTTTGAAAATGGGGCCCTGGGTAGGGGCCTTTTTCAGTGTCTTTTTTTATTTACTTATTTAATGTCGCATACATAAGAAAATATTATATAAACTTCTTATACTGATTACAGATTTTATGTCTAATGTCTAATGATCTAATATCTAATTATGATCATGCTTACTAGTTGTCTACTATTCTTTTAAACTGTATACTGTGATACTGTATTTTAATGTCTACAAAATTGTTCGTTATTTTTTGGGTTTTTTCCTATTTTTTCTCAAATTTCTCCGACTATTTTAATTTCTTTTAGATACGTTATTATTCTCCCTATATATTTCTTATCATTAAAACATTCTTTAATTATACAAATATTGTTTTGGATCTGAAAGTGAATTTCTACATTTAATATCTGTTATACTTTATAATATGCTGTATTCATATTTTAGTGCCAGATTTGAGCGAAATTTAATAACAATGCAATTTGTCTTCGCTGAAATCTTACCCCTTACAGCATTCTTCTTATCCTTCAGTTGAAAATTCTGTGCTTTTCCTGTGCTTCTATTCTTTATTTTTACTTATTTCTACTGTCTCTTTTAATGGATATTGTATGTGCTCTAGTGAAATAATATTAGTATTATTATCACATCGTATTGAATATTAGTATTATAACAACGGAATCACGTCTGCGCAGAGTACTGTGTAACATTTAAATTCTGCTGTACTGGTTTTACAGTACCTGTTGGAAAGTGGAAACACGACAGGGTGTATCCACATTAGCGTGACCTAAATTACATTTAATTTCTATCAAACTTACTTGCAGTAACGAATCAAAATAAACTTTTTTATGCAAAACCTACAAGTCTATTGCTATTATTATATCCTTCAACTTTTTCTCTGACATATCTTCCTATTGTCAAACTAATAATTAAAATTAAGTCGGCGCACATGAAATAGCCGTTTCGCGTTGAGACGTTTGAATAAAAATATTTTTTGCTCCTTAACTACATTATCTATTTTTTTTTTTTTTTTTGAGTTTCTGTGACATCTCCCGAGTCACCCCACCTGTCTCCACCATAAACAAAGGAACTTTTACCCTATCTTCGATCGGCAATTTCATATGCACCAAGCCAATAAAATGCCTGATAGCCAAAGCACCAATAATAATGCAGCTGGCTTAGACATACCACAAAACTTTGAATTTTTACAATAAAACGTATGATACCTGGAAGAAACGAGGCTCCCGGTGTTGTGAAGGATGATCGAAAGCGTCCACTGAAATCCAGTCGTAAATCGGCGGCACACATTCGATCGCAGACATTTCGAGAGCGCACCCTGCTCAATAATGCATAAAAAGGAATCAGAGACGCGCGATTTCTATCGTATCGCGAGGGGCGTCGGGATCCAGCAACAAGTTCGGCGAAATATTGCAAAAACGCCAGACAAGGGCGATAGGGAAGGTGGGGTTTCGGGCGCGGAGTAACTAAATATAAACTTCCGGTACATAAATATTGAGTAAGCATACTCTTCACCACCTGGCTTCGGCTCTGTGTACTTCTTTATATCCCGAAACTTTCTCCACCGTAGACATGAGTTTTGCATAAAGGCAAAAGAAGTTTCTTTATTTAAACATCGCCGACGTTCGTGGATTAAAATTTTTGCTGAAACGCACTGCACCCTCTCTAGCTTCCTCTCTCTCTCTCTCTCTCTCTCTCTTTCTCTCTCTCTCCCTTCGCTCTGCCCGCGTTTTTCCTTCTTTTTTAATACCGAGATAATGTCAGGGAAAATCGATAGGGGACCCGAAAAGGGAGAAAGGCAAGATGGTTGAATACTGCAGAGGAATTAAGTGTAGCCTGATCCTTCCTGCGTTCGCTTATCAAGTGAACATTTTATAAGCAAATAGGTAATGGGGCTATGGAAGACTCGAGTTTGATTTTAATTGAAGATAACGGGTGCCACACGTAGGACGCATTTAATACTCGGTAGACAACGTAACTTGATCATTTTAATTATTTCTGTTACTAATGGACAGATTCAAATTATTATTCTTTTAAATACCTTAAAGGTAATGTATGAGCGCTATTATAAAACTATGTTTGCAGCGCGATTAATTCCACGTGCTGCAACAATTGTTTAGATATAAAGCAAGAAATTAAAAGAAGTCTCTAATTAATTAGTTGCTTATTTTAATAACTTATTTTACTTGTTTTAATAAAAAATGTTCGTTCACTGGCACGTGCTCATTTACTGGTACATCCACCCTAATACAATTTTGCGTGCAACACTTTCCTGTACAGTGAAAAATGTTATTAATATTACGACGAATCTACGTACTATAATCATAATCTTCATGTTACAAATAGTTAAAGAAAATATTCTAAATTCCAATTTACAGCCATTTTATTACATAAATGTATTTACTTGTAACTTTCAATAAAAATGGAAATAACGCAGTCAGTAACGAAGACATTCATCCTAATTTACATTACTTCAAAAGGCAACATTGATGAATGGATGGAAAAATAAAAAAAGGGCGAGAGTAAAGAAAGGGGTGCAAATAAAAGTGGCTAATAGTGGAATGCATCCAGCTAACTTGCATTTGTGCCGGTGATTATGAAAGTGGTGTAATACTATTGTGTTTGGGCGTATTAAAAAATATTTTTCCATTATTATTGAACGAAATCATTGTAAAATTTTATGAGTAACTTGTACAAAAATGTATTTTTTAAAGTTAGAATGTCTCCCAAATTCCAAAAGATGCTCATACGTAGTTTTTCCATTTAGGCAACTTAATAAATTCAAACATTTTTTCGAACAAACGCAATTTTTGTTTACAAATACTTCGCCACTAACCAATTTACCATTTTTGGTAATGTATTCTTTGCCACTATTTCTCCTAATTTTTCTCCTATTTTCAGCATAATTAAGAATATTTCGCGTTTTCTTTCTTTTTTCTTTTCTTGAATGACTTATGTATATACACCACTATCGAAATGAATTATGAAAGTGACACTATTATGTAATTGCTTACTTGACAGCTATTTTGCAACAATTCTTTCACAACATTGAAATATAAATCAATATAACAAAAAATAAGAGAAATCTCAAATTTCGAAATTTTTTTACTTACAGTGACTTACACCACTTTCACAATCACCGGCACATTTAAGGGTCGCGTGCACAGTCTCTTCAAAGCGAAGCGCGGTAAATCCACTCGTGAATAGAAGAATCTCACTGAAGCCTCTGCATAAATGACGAATTTTCAGGGGACGAGAAAAATGTGGACGAATTCGTGGTTGGGACGCAGTCGACGTCGACGTAAGTTCGCCTTCTTTTTACCAAATTACGTTATTTTATGCCTGGGTTCGCCCCGTCAGCCCCCTGCTACCGATTACAATATCAAGCACTTACGGTTACAGAGTTAACTCGCCTGGCGAGCGCATAATTACTAACTGGAGTGGAGAATCTCGCGTAATTTTCGGCTGGCGAAAATTTCATGGGAAATACGTACTCGCCATCCGTGTAAGACATTTTAACGAAGCGCGAGCTGTCGTCGTTCCTCACGACTGTCTCAGGATTTACAGGACAATTCTCCTTTGCCCCATCGACTCTTGTCCCCTCGAGGATTTCTTTGCAGCACGTCTGATAAGGCTGCATCTGACAAGACTTTTATGCAAGTTAACACAGCGACCCCGTTTAAATAAATCCGACATCCAGGAAATTTGTCGCGGATGAGAGCGTTCCAGTTCACGGGCAAGTCTTGTATCTCAGAATGTGCTATTTTGGAAATAATACTGGGGGTTTACAGACATCATGTTTTCAAGATAATTTTACTCTGAGCATAAGGTATTTGAGAAATTTATACAGATTTTTGATGATGTTTTCAAAAGTTATTCGATTTTGAGAATAAAAGGGTGTGTATTTCTTGCAAAAAATCAATATTAAGGAAATAATTTTGATTGAAGCATCAAGGATAGGTTGGACAAAATAGTATCATGTGACTGGAAAAATTCTTAATTTGTGAAAAACTGTTTTTAACTCAATATTCTGTAGGTCCTTTTTTTAATGCTCTTTCGCACAGTTTATGGTATTACTAGGGAAGATCGGGGCTAGTTGATACGTTATTCAGTTTTCAATTTTTGTCATTTTTACAATATTTTAATCAATTACTTAATAACAAATATACCAAAATATACTTTGGTATTTCCTCTTTAATATATAGTAAGCGAAAACTTGAGAAAATACATACAAAATGAATGAAAAAATGTTATTTGGACGAAGGCAAAATGTATCAATTTATCCCACAGCGGGGCTAGTTGATACGTAATTCTGTTTTCAATTTTTTTCATTTTTATTTGAATCAATTACTTAATAACAAATATACCAAAATATACTTTGGTCTTTCCTCTTTAATATATAGTAAGCGAAAACTTGAGAAAATACATACAAAATGAATGAAAAAATGTTATTTGGACGAAGGCAAAATGTATCAATTTATCCCACAGCGGGGCTAGTTGATACGTAATTCTGTTTTCAATTTTTTTCATTTTTATTTGAATCAATTACTTAATAACAAATATACCAAAATATACTTTGGTATTTCCTCTTTAATATATAGTAAGCGAAAACTTAAGAAAATACATACAAAATGAATGAAAAAATGTTGTTTGGACGATCAATTTGGATGTATCGAAACTATTTACTTGTTCTCTATATAAACGAAAACAGTTAAAAACGATTGTTAACGTCAAGGTACACAGACGTCCGCTGGATCGTAGTAAAGAATTGAACAACAAACTTCACATATGTCGCTCAAATGGAGCTACATATATACGGTGTCGAGATAATTCGTCTGTATCAACTAGCCCCGGTCTCCCCTATGTACTGCAAGCTTGTAAATTCTCGACGTGTCAAAATTGCTTTCCGCTCACAATTAGGGCTGGGACTTATTGTCGAATTTTTCGATATTCGAATATTCGAATACTTCAGTTGCTCAGTTATTTGGCGAATACAATTCGAATTTCCAAGTATCCAAATACTATTCGAATATTTAAGTATTCGAATAGTATGATGTGAATTATAAATCAAGTTCTATAGGTTCATGTTTTATAATCTTTTATTTAGTTTCAGTTGTGAGTTCGTTAGTTTGTCAGAGTGAAATCTTGTAAATTAATTTTTACCCACTTCAACAAATCCGATGGACTTGAAACTTTGCACATATACATAGTTCCGATGACAATACAGTACTTTCACTAAAAAGCATGAAATACTTCATAGTAAAATTTTTTTTTAAAAAAGCTTTTATTAAAATGTACTAAAAAGGAACCAAAAATTTTGATACCGACCCAGATGACTGCCTGAGAAGAATTCTCTCATATCACTAAAAATAAACGCGTGAAAATTTTGTATTGTCATCGAGACTACCTATGTGTGCAAAGTTTCAACCCGATCGGATATGTTGAAGTGGGTCCATATTAGATTACAAGATTTCACCCTGACAAACTAACGAACTCACAACTGGAACTAAATAAAAGCTTGTAAAAAAATGATCCTAAAGAACTTGATTTATATTTCACACCATACTATTTGGATACATCAGTATTCGAATAGTATTCGAATACTTAAATATTCGAAGTTTATTCGTAGCATTCGAATACTTGTAAAATATTCGAATATTAAATTATTCGAATAGTCCAAGCCCTACTCACAATCAGTGTATCTATGGTATTCCAAAATTTTTGCAATTCTGCATTTTGCAGGTCATTCCAAACGAACTACTTCTTTATTGAAACTGAATGAACCACATGTTTTAGTAGATCGTATTCGTATTCTAATTCAGCCAAAGTTGTATTTCTTTTAAAAAATTCAAACAGGTGCTTTTCCCCTAAAATAATATCCCATTAAGTAAATTTTGAGAAAGACTTGAATATTACACTAGATTAATAAATCCCAGCTAAATTTCAATAACTTGCAAGGTAAAGTTTCATTAAACAATGAACCTTCAAACTTATTCTTCTCAAAAACGAACTTTCCATAGCAAAAAATATTTCCCGCCATTTCTCGAGCCCCCTAAAACCACCCCTTTCCCACTCACCCTACATTCTTTCCACCGCATCCTGCAAATACACGTCTATTTCTCTCTTTACTAAAATTACGCACATTTGAATCAGTTATTCCGCAATATTCCTTCCACCCTTGTCAGAAGCAGCAGCATCTCATTCACGCGACTGATTCGATCGCGCGAGGTGATATACACCCTGTACCTACTACAGGAGGTATCGAAACTTGTCATCGATAACCCGACGTGCCACGAAATTATTGTTCGCCCGCGACAAGGGTTGCTTTATCACGGTGACGCATTAAAGCCGTGACGGTGAAAAAATACGAGGGGGGAAGATCGTCGACTTTATTCGCCCGCATTCTGGTGTCCAAGTACATCTCGTCGGCCGGCACGAAGTACGAATTCCATTAGACTGGTCGGATGATCGAGAATATTCGCATAGTTTTGCACGGGAACTCCGATAGGCGAATAACGTGGTTAAGGCGAGCAGAGAGGAGTAGTAGCTATCCGCAACATGTCTCTGCTTTCAAGCAACAAGATCGTTCTCAACTTTTCCCCCTCGTCACTTGCGATTATAATCGCCCTCTGTTCGCGATCATTGGGTACAAACTATGTCGCTTCTGAATCACTATTCATCTCCCAGTAATTAAACTACTCCTTCATTTTTTTCCCCCTATCTTGCTTCCACCTCTTTATTCTGTTACGTCGCAAGTGGATCAAGTAATGTAGAATTATTGCGGTTAAATGAAATTTTATCTTTTATTATTCGTCGGATTTTAATTTTAAATTTTAATGTTCACACGTTTTGCACTGTTTGCTTGTATAGGGATTTATATTTGCAGTTGTTAATAACGAACGTGGGTAGAACAGTTGGTCCTCTTGTTAATTATTGCATATTATATAGTTTGAGTTGATTCTTGGGATTCTTGCGAAGACAAGAATAGATTGAATAAAGTAATTCTTGTAGATGTACAGTGCATCCTGTGAACAGTGTGAACTACCTCGGAACTAAGGGAGGTGGGGATTTTCTCGCGAAACAGACTTAAGTAACTTGGTGATGTAATATTGATATTTATTGACATGAAAAATGTTACACTGTCACTGAAAGTATTAACTATGAATCAGGAGAAAATTCGTCATACGATATGATTTTAGTGACTTTTATGATTGGTCAAAATATCAGGACACACATTTCTTAGGAAAAAAATTGGATTTTCTTGAATTTTGCTTTGGAGAGGGTGAAGGGAGAAACGGTATTTATTCTTTACGGTAAAATTTGACTGAAATTGTAGCGCTTAAACGAAAAAAAAGATAGCAGGGAACCATATAATTCTTTGATGTTTAAATTAAAGAAAAGCTAGTTTCTTTTAAATTGCTAGTTCCTCTTAAACATACATAATTTGTTGTGATTGTCATGTTTGAATTTTTTCACATTAACGCTGCGTTGATAAAAAACGTAAATCCAGAATTTGTAATCAGTTAATAATTACGTACATTTTTTTAACGTCTAACGCCCGTAGCTCAACTAACAATTTTTGTTGAAAAATAACAGAATGGTACCGGTTTAAAAAAAGTTTGACAAAACACCCTTTTCCTCGGTTATTTTTCGACAACAATTGTTAATTGAGTGATGGCGACACTCATACAGATGAAGAATCTTTTCGAACTTTTTGTTTCAGATAAGCCTGACAGGGCAAACCACCTGCGCCACTAACATACCTCTTTTTTGCGGGGCCATGTTGACTCTATAAAAATACATTTAAAACAAATTAAAAAAATTCTTCTTAATTTTTTTATAATATAAGAGTAGCTTAAGGCAGTCGTTTTCCGTGAAAAAGAAACACTTTCTTTTTAATGTATTTGTAAAAAAATGAAAGCAAATCCAGGTGTATCCTTTTACCCAATGTTTATTATTATCATAAAGACTGAAAAAAAAGTTAGTATGAAATATACGTGTGCTTCAAAAATGACGGTGTTGACTGGTAAACATTTTCACGTTCTTCTGTAGTTTTCAGGTAATATTGGTCTTAAAAAGTGACGTAATCCAATTTCAAGGTGTGATTCTTGTTTTTTACATCCGCAGTTTCCCGCGGAACAAATAAAAACTAAAATTAAAACAGAGTTATTAAATTGGTGGCCGGAAAACGGCGATTATTTCAAGAAAAATTCGGCCGTGTTTGTGCGCTACTAAAAATCCGCGACTTTTTAATTTTTTGACGAAAATCTCGAATTTTTACGAACGATAGGTATCAGAGGTTTAGGGGAAAATGGCACATGTTTTACACATCCTGTAAATTTTCAAGTCGATCTGAACCTCCGTTCTGTCGCACCTAGCCGAAAACCAAGAGAAAACAAGATTCGAGAAAAACGTGTTTAAAGTTTCTGGGCAAAGGCGACGCTGTAGGTTGCCGCTTGACCTTTTTAGCTGCCCAATCAACAATTTTGCGAATTTTAATATAAACCAAGCGGCATTTTATTCAGAAAAATACTTTTAAAAAATGCACTAAAAAAATCGATTTTTCAACTGCCTAGTTCCCTTAATAAACACAAAAAAGATTTATTTCGTTATACATATATTGTATTTACTGAGAAAAAAATCTTTAAAAACAGCTCAATCTTTCAGCCTCTTCATCACAGTAGAATATCCCCATCGATCCTTTGTTATTAAGAATCAAGGACACGTTTCCTTATACCATTAGTAAGAACAATTTTACCAAATGTCGAGAACTCCTTGCTCCTCCAAACCCTCGATTTTTCTGCTTTCACCTTAACTTTAATCCCTGCTCGCGTGGATTTACGTTACTGACAGGTGTCGCGTGAAACGAACGTCGTTAGAACGTTATAAGGCGTCATAATGGAGTTGCATTTATATATACTGCCGCGTCGTACACGTTTTACGCGGGGAATAAAATTTTCACAAGTGGCGGAGAATTTACTACGTCTTCGGGCGGGGGGGGGGGGGAGGGGGGGAAGGGTGTATGGACTTGTGTCTGTGTGTTTTGAAATCACAGCACGGAGGAAAGAGCGTGGGCAAATGGTTTTGTTTATTTTAACCACAGAGAATTGGGCATTCGAGAATATTCGTATAATTGGAGAGAAGTGGCAGCCGTACGGGAATAAATACAAAGTTAACTGGGAAAAATGAACTAGAACCAACCGCAGTACATGTTGCTCTCTAGCGTCCGAGCGTGGAGAATCGAGTAAGTTTTGTCGAATACAGTGACTTCCATGGAATTGTCGTACCCAGTCGGAGAAATTGATTTTGTTACGCTCGAAATACCCGGACTTGCTGTATCCTTAATACTGGATCGCACGTATACACTGCGAGCACTCGGAAATTAATTATTTTGAATGAATATAATAGATATAGTCGTAATTAAGATATATTCTGAACGCGAGGTTCAGAATAACTAAAACAAAAATATTGATAACACTAATTGAGGGCTCGGATGCAATAAGGGTACTAGCGCTCGAAAATGGAAAAAAGTATTGTCCAAACGCTAAGAAATATTGGAAAATTAAATGTTGTTAAACTGTATTTTAAAAAATATAGTGTTGTAAAGCTCACCACGACATACATTTTTTCTACTTACAGTTTGTTTATCGAATCATTACTATTCGAGCTAAAAATTATAAACAAAAAATTTTTCATCGTCCAAAATCATTATTTCTTTAAATATAAATTGCGATAACTTCAGTAAATATTAAGGGATCGTTATGAGACTTAAAACATAATTTCAGAAAACTCTAGCGAAGCCGTAAAATGTCAGCAGCCGCGTATAATAAGCTACTTAGCAGTTTTAGCACTCGCGTTGACAGTTGGCGCCGAGCGAGAATTATATATATCGTCATATCTTCTACAATTATTTATTAATCAGTGTGAAAATTGGTGAAAATCTTCCTTGTATATTAAGGAAATACTTTGTCGCTGCAAGTTATATGTACCTCAAAATTGCCTCGATACTTTTTAACGGCGAACGTTGAAAAACATGAGTTATGTCCAGTATTTCTTTTTAATTAAATATTATTACATTTTTTAACATAAGGGTTTTGTGCATACATTTTACGGCTTCGCTAGAGTTTTCTGAAGTTATGTTTTAAGTCTCATAACGATCCCTTAATATTCACTCAAGTTATCGCAATTTATGTTTAAAGAAATAATGATTTTGGACGATGAAAAATTTTTTGTTTATAATTTTTAGCTCGATCAGTAATGATTCGATAAACAAACTGTAAATAGGAAAAATGTGTGTTGCGACGAGCTTCACAACACTATATTTTTTAAAATACAGTTTAACAACATTTAATTTTCCAATATTTTTTAGCGATTGGACAATACTTTTTCCCATTTTCGAGCGTTAGTCCCCTTATTGCATCCGAGCCCTCAATTGTATTTACCAGTAGCGATTCAGGATTTAGTTATCACAGTTTGATAATGTTTATGTAATATAGAAGTGGGGAAGAAGAGGAAGAGTTCTTTAATAGTAAAAAAAATAATATTGTGAGAATCTTTCGAAGGAATATCAATAATTACATATTTCCTAGTCAATCATTTACAAATGTTATTTCAAGCTCAAAGTTGATTGTGGTTTCTCTAATCAGAGATGCAGATGCGTCTAGCCACTTGGATGATTACAATGCTGCTGAGTGACTCGCTTGAAAGTTAGAATGTAACTTGTATGATTGAAAGCATAGAAATTGTTACTAATGTCACTGCCGAGATTGAACTAGTAATCTGTTGGAATATTGAAGGTCTACTATGGCATCCAAAATGCAGTTTGACACTGTGACATGTGCCGTTGCCATTCTCGATTCGGAACCAATAACAATTACATTATTCAATCTGCTGGAAAGTTTCAGCTAAGTAATAGAGAGGTTCTCGTTCCCATCTAAGAAATAACACTATTAATTCTTCCGAGAATAGGTACACCCGAAAATACTTCTCGTCCCTTTGAGGGGGGATTCTCGTTTAACAACCCCCAAAATAACTGATATTTAAGAATTTTTTTTGGAGAAACTGTTGGTCATATTGTATTAAACTCTTTTGGGATATAAGGAGGCATCTTTAAACTTGCAGAAAATATTCTTTTATCTCGATCCTTCTTATTATTTATTCATTATTGTGGAATCTTGTCCACCTCTTCAACGATGTAACTCCTGTTGGCGGGATTTGTAGCACCTATCACAGCCATCTGATTGCAAAAAAAAATAGAAATTTCTTAAAGCTAGATAGTTTACGCTGGAATTGGCCCACTTTAAAGGAAAAAAAAATAAAAAATTGAGAGTCATAGCGTTTGAAAGAAAAAATAAGTTTTTTCCTTACATAAATTTTTCATATTATTCTTTATATCGACGAAAAAAGTATTATAAATAAAAAGTAAAATTAAAATTTAGGTCCAGTCCCAGCGTAAATTTTTAACTTCAAGAAAATTTTCTTCTTTTTGCAATCAGATGACTATGACAGGTGCTACACCTGACGCCAACATCGTCGAAGAGGCTAACACGATTCCACAATAATTAATAAATAATGAGAAGGATCGACATAAAAAAAATTTATTCTGCAAGTTTAAAGATGCCTCCTTAAATCTCAAAAGAGTTTAATGTAATATTAACGATAATTTTTTATAAAAAAAATCATAAATTTCGAGGGCTGTTACACGAGAATCCCCCCTTAAAAGCTGCAAACTTATGGTAGAAAATCTAAATCTAGGAAGCATGCAAATGAAAATATAAAGCTTCTATCTAACGAAGTGCCTTCATATCCAAAGTCCATAAAAAAATTCAAATCACCATGGAACCCCAACAAAATCACAAAAAAGCATCGGTATTACAATCTATTTTAAACAAAACCATATTAAAAGATATCTACTTCTCTCGCTCGACAGAAATTTCGCCCAAAACTGACAATCAGCCCATTTTCGCATCCTTTCCCAGCAAATTATATGGGACGTTCTCAATAGCTAGGGAAGAAACGAGGACAGTTCAGCGAGGATGGTTCTTGCCTGGCGTATTTCGCTATTATTTCGGCAAAGAATGGGACAGAATGCACGTGGTAAATACTGTTCTCAGTCGTCTGGATGATTCGGAATATTCGTATAGTTTTGCAGAAGGTAGAGCAGCGAATAGGTGAGTAAGGAGTGAGTTAGGCGAGGGGAGCAGAGGAGGATCTGTCCGCAACACGTCTCTGCTCTCAAGTGGAGCCGGCTCGCCCCGAGGCATCCAAGTTTACTTACAACTTCACTGCCAACTTCTCAATATTCATCCCCAATTATATACCGAAGCTGGCGCGCAATTGCGACGGTATACAAGCGGCGCGACGCGTTGTGCCTCCAACGCCACGGATATATGCGCAGTAATGTGCACATAAGCAGGCGCTCGTTTGACGTCCCGAGAAATGATCTCACCCTTCTTGCCGCCTCGTTACACGCCCGTGCCGATAGTTACCCAAGTGTCAGGTACAACTCGCCCTTACATCCGAAAGGTGCATTAATTTAAGGGAGATAGTCACTGTATTGGCTAGAAAAATAAGGTCAACTTTGTGATTTATTTCTGAGTTCGTTAATGGTTTCATTATTATGTGGATATTAATACGAGAGACATTTGTTCGAAGGATAAAACAAGAGAATAGAAGATTAGACAATATTACTTTTACGTGAAATTATTTCTAGTCGATGTTGATGCATACCTACGAATAGAAAGATGTTTTGTGCTTATAAAGTTTTTTTGGAATTTAAAGAACTAGGAAGTAGGAAGATATAGGCACTATCTATTATTCGATCGTGGCTTTGGTTTATTTTTCACTTTGACCCCGTTTTCTGTTAAAAGAACTGAAAAGTTTAACGCTGAAAATGGAATTCTCTATTGCTGTAAGAATTCTTATAAACTTATTTGCTCAAAAAATAAATTCTTTAACTGCCTTTAACTGCGGATAAATTATTCAGATTTTCTAAATAAACGATAATGTAATAAATCTGTCAAATGTTCCCACATAATTTCCCACTTGTTGCAATTTTTTAAACCACTGTGATGCCAATAAATCCTCACGTTACCAGGGTGAAAAATTAGCTCCTCATAATTCAATTAAATTAGCTACTTCAAAAAGACTCTCTGCTGTATATATAGGTAACGTCAAGTTTACTACAACACCTTTTTGTCGTCGTACTTTGTCCAACTTTTAAAAGGAACTAATATTAAAAATAGGGATTAAAAGATGAGAAACAATGCTGCTCTTCTTATTGTTAGTTAAAATGTCCTATCTAGCATTACGAAATAACCCAGAAAACTGCAGTTTTATCATTTTCTTTCTGCCGTCCTTGTTTCCTTCATTCAATTTAAAAAATGTTGTCATTATTTCGCAACAGCGTAATATTAATTAATAGCAATTAATTAAATGTTTCAGATAAGATATTTCATCCATCTGAAAAGCAGCTACTTTAATTAATACATTAGGCTGCTTATAGATCTCTACGAAGCACGTAGGGTTTTCTAACTTTATTTATCTTGAAAAATGAAAAAATGTTAGATAGGACATTTTAACTCAGGGGGGAGCGGGCAGAATATTCTCTCCTTAAATTACCAATAAATGATCGTTTCAACTCATCCTGGTAAGAACACCAATATTTTAACGAACTATTTCAATATAAATAGACCTTACGATGCTAACAAGAAAATAATTAAGCATCACACTAATTTATTTCATCAAATTTAGACAACACTAATACAATACAAATATTCATTTCTAAAAATTCAATATATGTATAGGGTATAATACCTCAATTACTACCAGCGTCCTTACTATTACTACTTTATTTATTTTACTTAATAAAAACGTGACGTGTAAAGAACTGTGTCAAAATTTTTTTTATCAAAGTCGGACTGTTCTTATTATTATTCTTATTATTATACCCTATTCTTTATGTATTACGTTTTTATTGAGTAAAGTAAATAAAATGGCAGTAATTGGGACTTATTAAGCTACCCTATACTAACGAAATAAAGAATTTATCTACTCTATACTAACGAAACAATCTATGCAACAATTTGCAAGAATTCATTTAGTAATTCCATGGAAGCTCCTTAATTTTCGACTACTATACCATATGTAAACATCAAAATAAAGTATTCTTTCACTGTTTAAAACAATTGCGTTATTTACAGATTGTCGAATACCCTTACCCTCGAATATTCATTAAATAATTCAATATAAATTTTTCTCGTCGTGCCACCATGGCTTCCTATCAAACGCGCGTGTATGTGTTACAGTTGCACTTGCCGTTGTGGAAACTTTGCTACTTCACTGGCGTTTGGCCCCTCGAGATTGCACCGATTAAACTTTTTGCGGTAAGTATTATTGTCTGCAGCGGCGGCGCGCTGCACTTGACACAGAACTTTCGTTTATACGAAGCGTCAGCTTATTTGAATCTCAAATAAACGTGTGGCGTATTTATTGCCTTCGCAGGACAAAACGAAACTTGGACAAACCCAGATGGACTTGTTGCTGCGGGGCTAATATATCTCACGGGCTGGGATCAGCTCAGCTTAAATTCTCCATCATTCAGAGCAGAATTTAAATTTCGCATCACGTTTATTTGCAATGTTTACTAAATCAAATTATATAATGAATCACGTGCGGAATTAAATTCGGATACACAGCGTCGAACGACGAATTTAACCTACGAAATTTGAATTTAAATTTGAGTATTATATATTCCAGGAAAATTAGTTTTAACTTCAAAAATAGAATATCTCTGGAAGAACAAGTGGTTTGTAAAATTCTGCAAACAGAGAAATTCAGTAGATTGGAAAAGTTATCAGAGCATGTTTGACAATTAGTTTTGGGAGTGGGATACCGATTGAGTTTCGAAGGAATACAGTAATTAAAAGTTTCATTAAAAAGTGAAACGGTTATGAATAACTAATATTTATTGAACGTGTGCAGGGCTTAATGAAATCCTATCTACGAGTATTTTATTCTGGGATTGAAATCAATTAGTGAAGAAGTCGAATTCACGATATTATTGATCCAATATTCACGAAAAAATGTATAGGTATAAAGAGTAGTGCAAAGTGACGCAAGGCAAACATTCAACTACAAGCATGCAAACCCTTTCTGTTATACGTTGCCAACGTACCTTCGAGGAATCGTATTTTGCAGAATACTCGCTTTGATGCCAAGAAAATGTTCGCATAAACTGTCGATGCATCTACCAGAATCGCAAAAAGCTACTCACATGAAGTATCAAGTATGAAATATAAAACCTTACTTTCGATCATGCGCGTCCATAAAGGAATACCTCCCAGTGTAGTAAAACCTCCAATGTGCATTTCACATGCCTTAAATTAAAAACTTAACGTACCTACTGCTTTAAAACTTAATTTAACATACTTTTTGGCTATTATAGTGTCAATTTTTAATATTTATTTAATTACAACAAAGCCAATTATCATACTTCGAATTAACATTATTTATGAAATAAGGAACTGATATGCAACCATGTACAAACTAATAAAATACACTTGCTTCTTAATTAACTCTTCCTTGCCAACCTATTATTATTTTACAAAAAGAGTAACGCTTCTTAACAACCTACAGTATAGTGGAAAAACTCTAGTAACTATTAGACGCTACAAGTTAATTCAACTTAAAAACTCACCTTAACAAAATATCAATATTTAACTAATTTTCGAATACAAAATAGCTAAACATTTTCCAACTTTTCCTAGATACCATCAAATCTCTCTAATAAATTGAAAAATAAATTCTGCCGTGTCAAGTTGCAAAATATAAATCTTGAGTGTCAGGCGAATAATCCATATGGAAAACCCTTGGAAGTTTGGAAATTTTCTCAAGCAAACGATGTAGACAAAAGGTGCTGATGGACGAGGAACACGTTGCGGTAATGTCACACATGATAAGAGTTATGCTCAGCCGGACGTTACATCGACAAGATTAATTGCGCTCCTGATAAAACCGTACAGGGAGGATAAAGTTGCTCATGAAATCGTTACCTGTTATTGACACACCACGGTATCACGAGTAACCTCTCGGGGATTCTCCGCTGGCCGGACAAATATGATTTACTCTTTATTCACTTTTAATTTGCCAATAACGCTTCGCAGCCGTACTTGTGCCTAGAGGGTAACTATACCCTAATGCTTCGATATGGATTCACGATTATCTCGTTATCTGTCGCAGCAAGCTTCTGCTTGGCGATCCAAATGTAATTGCCCCACAAGCAGAAATATATATAGATCGTCAGAAAGAAATTTGAAATGTGGATGGTTACAAAAACAAAAAGAGTATATCCTACAATTTATTTATTTTTATAATGTGTGGATGTAATTTCAAGGTTTAAAGCACACTGGAATAATGATGTGAATGTTTGATTTGATTGACTTTTTTTTTAACGTTATAGAAATCTCTATTTTCAGGAGCCAAACTGATCAACTCCGAAAAATAAAGAGTAGAGAAAATTGATACGTTAAGCACTAATTATTTATGTGCTTATGTACTGAAATTGAGGAGTTGAAAGAAAATGAAGAGGATCTGTTTGGTTTCTAACAGGTTCAATTCTCGTTACAAATTGATTGCGATTTACTTTGTGCAGATATTAAATGATACTTTAAGTGTTGTGGTTAAATGGTTTTTATGTAGAGAGTAGGGTTTATAGAAAAACCGACTTTTGAAAAAAAACGGTTTTCGAATTCCACTATTCCCCCCAAAAAACGGTTGAACCGGTTTTCAAATTTTCATAAAAAAATATAATTAAAATGGAAAATAAATATCTGTACATATTTTAAAAATTGTAATTTTTTAATATTTATGGAATTACAAAAATATAACAAAATAAAATATATTCTATCTATACTAAACCAAATAAATAAAAAAAATTGAAATAACAAAAATGCGTAAAATTTTTGAGTTCATTTAATATTTATGGATCTACAAAAATATAACGCAATAAAATACACTGCATACAAAATCAAATGAAAAAATCTAAAATAATTAAAATCCGTCCAATATATAATTTATAAATCTTTATTTCATTTAGTATTTTTCTTCCGAGAATATAAACTCATGAAGATTAGTTTTACAGTAAACTGTTAGCTACTACAATATGCATGTGTCCGAGGCAATTTCAAGTCAAAATGTTAACGTTTTTAATTTAATCATTAATTAATTATTACCTATTAATTCCAGTATATAAAACCGGATTTTTTAAATTTAAAAACCGGTTTCCGAATTTTACAAATTTATAAAAAAAACGGATTTTAAACTTGGTTTTTGAAAAGTCCATAGTCGATTCATATTCATTACGTAGAACTGAAGAAAAGTAGATAACGTAGGTCTATTCATTTCTTCTGAAACCTTAAAGAACTGTGGAAATATTATCAACTTCCTGGATGAAAAATACCATGTTAATTTAAACAAATCCTACACAAAATAATTTTTAAAGCTTTGGACATAATAAATAATATGTGTATCAAGTTATAGAGCTCTACGATGGATCCATATGCGCCCAAAGTGGGAGACAGAAGTAGTAAAAGTCAGCAAGTGGAAAAAGAGCATCATTGGTCAGACGCGGAACAAATATGACATTCCTCTTTGACTTTTCACACGTGCATTATTTTAAAAATTGTCACGACTAAAAGTTAACTAAATTTATAAGAACTTTAGAGGCGTGGATGATTTTATTAAAAATTCTCAATTTATACCCCTATTTACTTTCTGACAGAGAACATTAAAGGTCCATTAAGTGTCTCTTTGTGTCACGAAAAATAAGAAAATCATTAACGCGCATTAACACGTTATTAAAACATGCTTTATATAATAAATTAAAATTCCAACTTCATTTAAATTCTTCTTAATAAACGAGTTCAAACACTTGCCACCAGAACTTCTGCTTCACTGCCATTATTAATATTGTCAAATTGTTCAATATACCAAGTATAAATATACCCAAATCGACTATTTAACCGTTCCACACGTTCATTCCCCTAAACCAGAGACACGAACGTACACGTTCCCTTAGTAAACCCAGCAACTAGTGCCACAGCGGGTCATAAAATTCCGATTCGTTTAAACTGGCACGATACACCGGAACAGACTCACGCGAGCACACAACTTCGCCTTACGTAAATCCCTATCATCTTTTAAGTTTCCGTCTTAACGCCCCATTTTCGAGCGTCGTCGCGCGACAATGGCCGAATCCTTCAGCTTTCACCCTGACTACCGGCGCTGAACGAGAAGAACGCGGGGGATGTTGTTGAAAGGCGGGAAATTTGTATACGCTGAACCCACGAGACGAGGAAAAATTAAGCGAGAATCATTCGACTTCGTCGCCTGTGCACCTGTGGGCTGGCGGACTTTTGCATACGATGTTTATACGCGGCGAGATGTAACCCGGGAACATTATTTCCCTGGGAGATGAAGCCCGACGCGGTACGATTCGTTTCTTCCCGACGATCGATAGAAAAAACGTTGCGGCGTGGTCGGTGGAATACGGAGTGCAGGTGAAAATGTTATTGCATCCAAAATGAAAGCACGTACGTGCAATACAGGGAGACGAAAAAAGGGTCCGCCATCTGGCTGTCTCTCAACGGGACATGCGCGTGGCGAGGCTCCATTAGGATTTAATGGGATTATCGGTATAATTTTACCGGTACTACGGGCCCCGCTCGCCGCGAACTTTCCGATCCATAACAATTATTCCGGCCTTTATGCGACGACTGTAAAGCGGGCCGCGCGAAATCAGCGGTTCCGTTCGAAATTCGAGAAACTGTCGTCTAATAATGTACCATCCGATGCTTGCCGTTTAACTTTCGGGGGGAGCCTTACGATCGTAATAGCGGGGAAATGCACGAGGGCGCGTAATAATACGGATGCCAGCGCGGAGAGTATGATAGATTAATTTTGAGTAGGGTACAAGTGAGTGGGAACAAATTTTGTTGAGTTGTCTGGGTTAAGTGTGGACTTAATTGTGAGATGAGGGTTGAATTGAATTTTGTCATGAAGGGGAAATTGTGTGTTTGATGATTTAAGAAGGGATGTTTCGAGAAAATGTTGTTTGTTCGATGGAGATAATAATGAGGATGTATATTGTTTTAATTTTACCTTGCTTGTCCGTTTAAGGGAGAGTGGGGTAAACACGAACGCGGGGTAATCGCGAATGCGATGTTACGGCGTTTTAATAAATAAAAACGATGTTCCCTCTGCACTAGCTAATAGTTTAGGTCGTATCCAACGCCGGGCAGAAAGTAATAAATACAGAACGCTCGTGCTATTCAAGATAAACACAATTTATTATTTTCATCATGTTTCAAGTAATATTTTGTCCATTTTCAATTGCATGTAATTACTGTTAAATTAATGATACCTACAATTGTTTTTTTTTAAATTGAAATAAAGCACTTTTTTACCAACATTTTGTGATCAAGGCGTTGCTTGAATCATGATTCTAACATCTGAAATAAATTCTTTTTTATTTTTTGATGTTATGGGATATTGACGAACAAATCGGATGGGACAATCTCGAAACTTCGAGATTAGCAACGTTAACCGATTTTGATGAAATTTTCAGCATGTATAAAACTTACTTAAATCTACAAAAGGGATTTTTGAATTTTCATTACACGCTCAGAAAAAAAAAGTTTAAAAGACGACCTTTACTATTTTTTTCGATGTTCCGACCAATTGCAAATTTTTTCTAACACGCAAGAAGAGGAATTTGAAAAATACATTAGGTATAGGTTGTAGCAACATTTTTTATGGGTTGACCATTGAAGTCGCGCTTTCTGTGCGACTTCTGCGATATTTAGCACTCTGTTCGTGATTATCCCACGGCAGTCGTGTAGTCACGAACACCAAGGGTTTTGCTTTTTCACTATAAAGTTAATTTTTATTATAATTTTTCAAAAATTCGTCACGGTACTTTATAGATGAATAGTTTAAGTATGTTTGTATATAATAAACAAATTCATTTCTCACGTAGTTTTCGTTTTGTTTGCTTTTTTGCTTAGGTGTTCGCAATTACCCCACTCTCCCTTACTATTTGTGTCTTTTTATGTTATTATAATGTGCTAAACTCGATTTAATCGATCTTTAAAAACCGGGTTTAGAAACCAGTTTTTATTTATAAATTTGTAAAATTCGAAAACTGGTTTTTAAATTTAAAAACCCGGTTTTATATACTGGAATTAATATGCAGAAATGAATTAATTATTTCATTAAAAACGTTAACATTTTGACTTGTAATCGCCTCGGACACAAGCTTATTGTAGTAGGTAACAGTGTACTGTAAAACTCATCTCCATGAGTTCATATTTTCAGAAAAAAATACTAAATGGAGTAAAGATTAATAATTTGATGCCACCTTTTAAAAGATTTATATTTTGTACGGATTTTAGTTATATTAGTTTTTTTCATTTGGTTTTGTATGCAGTCTATTTTATTGTGTTACATTTTTGGAGATCCATAAATATTAAACGAACTCAAAAATTGTACGTATTTGTAGGGGAGACCGGGGCTAAAAGTTCCGATTTCGATAAAACATAAAAAATGACTGGAAAATAATGTAATTATTCTCTTCACTATTGACTAATTTCTTGGTAAATTTATTATATTTTATGATTTTAAGCTCGTATTTAATATATTGTAATAGGTTTTTCATAAAAAGTAATATATTTGTGGCTGGTCGAAGCGGAACTTCTTACCCCTTTATGGGGCAAGTTGTTATCGCATTGGGGTAAGTTGTTACTAAGATATAAGAGTTGCCTTTTAATGAAATATTTCATTTTCTAATGAAATAAAACAGAATTTTATTAATAATGTTTATTTATGAAGGTTCGGATCAACAAAAATGTATTATCTTTAAAACAAAACCAAAACAATATATTAACCATAAACATTATCTTTCGTATAAAAATTAAAATCTACAAATCAGTCTTACATTCAACTGTTTGTGGGTACCTAGTTATTGAGATACTGAATTCTCTAGCGACAGTTTTTATCTTTATGCATAACTTCGATGGAAATGGTGCCCCTTTCCACCTTTCATTCATATGTTCGCATCTTAAAGCACAGCAAAAAATAAGTTGTTACGGTAACAACGTGCCCCAAATCACGGTAACAACTAACCCCTATCGACAAATGTAGCAATTTGACAGACTATTCTGCTCATACATATATTGAAACGATAAACACTATTACACCATGTTCTTAAATGTCATTTGATCCATAAGAACGAATCAATCAATAATATCGACGTTAAATAATCGAAATAGACCAAAAAATAATGATAGAAAAATATTTACTTATCTGGTACGCGCCAAATAGGTCCTTGCTTACAACCACACGATTCGCTGTCGCGAACGCTATTAAAATGGGCGACAGAGTGGCGTGATCAACTCATACGGAAAAAATAATTTAAAGTATGTACAACGTTCTTTTCATTTTGAAGATAAAACCGTCGGAACAACTTACCCCCGGAACTTTTAGCCCCGGTCTCCCCTACGGATTTTACATATTTTATTTTTTTTTCTTTGGTTTTTTATAGATAGAGTATATTTTAATGTGTTATATTTTTGTAATTCGATAATAATAATAATAATAATAATTTTATTAACGGAAGCCCTTTGATACATAAGTGAGAGAGATAACAAAAATAAGGTGAGCACAACGAAGCTAACATGAGTAACATTGTATAGAGGGCGCCAGGTAGCAGAATAATAGCATTAGTCAGCAGTTAACGATATTAAATAGATAGACTGTTTAAACGAGTTAAACGAGCAGTCAAAAAGGTCCATCCCACTGGAATACTTATTAACACGAGTGGCAATACGATTAATGGCATTGAATTTACTCAACACTATACGATGAGGTTCGATGTAGAGTAGGGAAGTGCGACTTATATTTCTAATTATAGATGCATAAAATTTAATGTGTTGAAGAATACCGGAACAGTTTATATCGTCATTAAGCAGTTTATATATAAATAACAGATCCGAAATAATCCTACGTTTTTCTAGCGTCATCAGCCCCAATTTAGCTAGTATTGGCTGGTAAGTATGACAAGCTAGTGGCATGGGATCTTTTAATTTATATGACATAAAACGAAGGAATTTAGGTTGTACCCGTTCGATCATGACAGAAAGGTACTTGAAGTGTGGACACCAGATTAATATTAAGGAAACTGAAAATTTTTAAAAGAAGTACAAATATTTATTTACTATTTTAATTATGTTTTTTTTTGTAAAAATTCGAAAACCGATTTAACCGGTTTTTTTGGAATAGTGGAATTCAAAAACCGGATTTTTCAAAACTCGGTTTTTGTATAAACCCTACAATTCGCAGTTGAATAAGGAGAACAGTATCAATTTGTGATTAGTCAAATTGTGCGAGTTACTGGTCGTGCGAGCATACATAGATGTGTAATAATAAATGGATATTTTTGAAAGTGATGTTTTTAGAAATCTCGATACAGTTGAGCAATAATTTTAGTATTACAACTTTGAGGTGTTTAATAGTCTCAGTGTATTAGTACCTTCTGACTAAAGGTAAATGTACTATATTTCAAGAAAAATGTGGAAGTATTATAAAAAAAAAAACAGGCATCCGGAAAATCGATATTTGTCGTAAAAATCACCTTCTCCTAGTCGCTATTTTAATAATTTTAGTTCAATTCCTTTTTCCTTGGAAATCTTTATTTCCAAGCTCAATATCAGTGCAAAACCAAAGACACCTTTTCTAAAGTACTTTACAACAGATATGCCCTAAAAAAATATATTTTTCACTCCACGAGATAGTAATAAACATTGTATAAACGGGAAAGTCTGTGCGTGCTTTCGTCCCCTTGTAATTAAATCGCAAAGAATCCTTTATTTTCGAGCGATCTGACTGCCTAGTCCCTTAAAATGCTTGACCGTGGTGGCGACTCCCCGCGAATGCAACCATTAGACGCAAATGGCGTGAATTGAAATCGCGATATTTACGGCAACTCCACCCTTCGATGCTGGGCGATAGGGATAAAGCAGACCCACACGGGTGTCTGGCGGTGCGAGAGGGGCGAGCGGGGGAGCCGTCAAACTTTTTACCGTCGTCTGTAAAAGAATATACTGGGTACTATGAAAAAGTAACTCACCAGAAAGTGGCGTCGTTTATTACACTCGAGCGTTGTACTAATCCTCGAAGAAAAAAGGCGTCGCCCTCCCCTCCTCTCCCCATACCGCCTCGGGGCCCTCGCGTATATGCAGCGACGATATCCTCCGGATGTGTTTTCCCTCTTCCGCGTCGAGAGGTGTGCTGTAAAACCGCACTGATAATATAAAGATCGTTTGAAAAGCCAAGCACGTCTTCTGATGTAATATATGCAGGGAAACTGAGTAAAACAAAACAGTTCCACTGAAATTGAATACAAATTTCCCCGACTCTTTCTCTCTCTATCCCAGCCTCCCTCCTTTCCACTTGTTTCTCAACTCCTCTCTCTCTCTCTCTCTCTCTCTCTCTCTCTCTCTCTCTCTCTCTCTCTCTCTCTCTCTCTCTCTCTCTCTCTCTCTCTTTCTCTCCCTTCCTCGGAATACCAGTCGACCGAGCCAGAAATAGGGGACGGCATTACCCGCCCCCCCGCCCTCTCCAACCCCCTTCTCGCTGGATATACGAAAAATTATGCCGGCGGTAATGACTATAAAAATGAGCAAGATACCCTGGATCGTATTTCAAAGTGTCCGTTAGAAGCGGGGAAATTGAAATCTCGATAATTTCTAAGCCCACCCGGCACTCCGTTACGCCTCTACGGGGCCTGTAACCGTTTCCATAAAATTATTACGAACTACTGAGTTACTGAAATAGAGCTTCCTCGCTACGATTCCAGGAAGAAAAGGTCGCTGAATATCGCAGCGCTCGCGGTGCTTAAAATCGGCGATTCCAGCCTCGTTTCTGCACAGTCGAATAGGGAACAAAGAAAGGGACGCTTTCGGGCCAATTAATATATCTGGGATTGGGAATTCCGTTGGTTTCTGTTACCTGAAGGGAAAAAACTCAAGGCTCGCGGGTGGTTTCATTAAATATTTGTGCGGCAAGAAGGAAAGTCGTAGGTCGTAATAAAATACAGCGGTATGTGTACTCTGACTGCGGTTCGAGTCTCAAGCGAGCTTGCTCGTGTTCTTTGCGTCTCCGCGAGACCAAAGAGGGGAGAATTCTCTTACGTGCTCAAACGTGATTTATTGTCAAATGTAAGAAGATTAAAAAATAACGTTACAAAATACAAACCTCAAAATTGAGGCATTGAAAGCATAAACGGGCTGATTCACATTGAGAAAAAATTATTTTTTCCTATTTTATATAATTAGTACAACCTATCGAAATACGTTATTGTTAATAACTCAATTTCGAAAAAATATGTGGGTTAGTCCGTTTTTATTCTCAATGTGAAAAACGTGAGTGCTTTAGCTTTTTGATTTTGAGATTTCACACGAGCTTACAATTAGTCATAACTCGTTGATTGCCATAGTATCCGACTCTTCAACTTTATAATTTTTCCCTGAAAAATTCTTATTTTATGTTATGGAATATTCTAACTAAATATAAGTATGTAAACAGAGAACGCGAGAGAATGCCGTGGTAGTCGTATTAAAAGCAGCTTGAAATTTTATACCATAATCTAATAGCAGTATCTGGATACGGTATGCAGTACGCGTGTTCGCTGTTCGCGTAGAGCGCGGCAGCGTTTCAGAAAAATAAATAGTAACGGCGATGTTAGTTTCTCTTTAGTTATCATTTCCGTAGGTGGCTAGGGACGAGCGCGCACGCTTCCAACTTTATTCTATCTTCGAAATTAGTTCAGCCGTCTTGGCACGTCTTTGTCGAGCTGCCGGTGATAAAGTTTAGTATGCTAATTCGCAGAACAGCTGCGCAGCTTCTCCAACCGGAGCAAAATACCAAAATTATTGAATTTAAATTGCTGTAATTAAAATGTCCTACGCCCGCCGACAATTTCCAGTTTCTTGGTATTAATTTCGGCTGCTTGCCCTTCTAACGCGGGCGCATTATTGATGCTGCGGCTCTTTTAAAACTGTTCAATTCCTATACAGTAGCTACCGTTCCATTTTCTAGATAATGTTATCAATAAACGAGAGCCTCTTTAATGTAAAATTCATGTTCGAAGCGTTTCGACAGAAGTAAATAAAGTCGACCTTAAATTTTGACATCGTGTATATTTCTGGTAAGTAAAAGAAACGTGTATTAACTCTTCGTGGTCACACGGGGTGTATCGCACCACAGGCAATTTCTTTTCTGTGCCAATATTTCTGTAAATTTTTAGACCTTAATACTAAAATTTTTAAATTTTGTAAATTTTAGCAAAAAAGTTGCTTTCCTCCACAACTATTTTTTCAACTACAAATTTCATCATATCAAAACTTACATTTCTAGAAAAAGACTTAGAGCATGATTGTATGACTATTACGAATGTACAATTATCACTCAAAAGTTAAAAGATTCAAAAATACGAAAATGGTAACTCAAAAATGACGTGGGGGTGAAGTGAACTCCATGTGACCAATTTGTAATTATAATAACGCGTGATCACGAAGGGTTAATCAAGGTTTATATTAACCCTCATCCGTCCGTCGTGTCAATTTGACACAGTTTTCCCATAATAGATTATACTGATTTGTTATTCGTGATTCTTGTAAACAAGCAGTATGTTCTGCACATCGTTTTATTTTATGCGAAAGTTGTGAAAAATCTAAGATGTAAAATGTTCACTGATCAATTTGAATAAAAAAATATCGAAAAATAACTATTTACCTTGTAATTTCATCAATCTTTTACCACTGTCTCAATTTGACAGTGAGGAACAGATTCAGTTCGTGAAATGAGGAACAGATGAGGGTTAATGTGAATTAGAATTGCGAATTCTTACTTTAAAGTCGATTTAATATGTAAATATGTCCAGTGTGAGTAACTGTGAATTTTTCTTTCATACACATGGTAGTATTTTACCCCGTAAATGCCACAAATTCACGGTAATATATTTCACATATCCCAGATGTGTCTCAAATCACCTAGAAGTAAATCTCAGCTACCGTTATCCCACAAATAAACACCCCCCAGCCGTTTCTGACGAAGAAACGACCCACTTAACAAATTAATCAAATATCCACGCGAATATAATACCAACCATCACACCACTAAAAATAGCCAATTTATTCACTTCCATCCAACGTAACATCAACCAATATGCCCCCACTTTAATGTTACCCTTCCAGCCAGCCTTCAACCGGAAGTGACCGAGCCAAAATAAAACTGGTCGTCGTTATTATTTCCCTTCCTGCGAGGAAAAATGATAATATCCGTTGATCGCGCGTTAAACGCCTATAATGGCCGTCTCAATTAGAGATGGCTGACCAATTAAGATCAGACGACGTTTAAATTCACTTGAGCGGGCCGCAGAGCGCCGCGTCGCGACGCCGCGCCACGCCACGCCACGCCACGCCACCGCGAGGCGTACAGTCCATAAGTTAACGCTCCATCTGTTCGGCGGGGAGCGGCCGCTTTTCAGCTTTCATAAAGGAATGAATAGGGCAAGCCTGGCACACGGCCAGACAGCAAGTAACTTATTATATCTGGCATTAAATTATTATAGAGCTGGGACGACAATGGGCACGGCGGAGTGCATAGGAAACGATTAAACTGAATGACAGATCTAGACTGCTCCATTCGTAATCCGCCGTTTGCCTCGCGCGTTATATGCGCGCTAACCGCCCCGCGTTTTCGGTTCGCGTGTGTGATGCACGCACGGATGAACGTTGCGCGGAATTATTGGCGGCCACCTCCCCCCTCTGGACCGCCGCGACCCGCTGCCACAGAGACGGTTTTTGGTTTCTAGTGAAATTTCCAACAGCTCGCGGGGCTTTTTCTTCCTAGCCCCGATCCGGGAAATTCGATATTTCGCCAGAACTACGGGGGGCTGTAATCGACGAAACAGTGCCCAATCGCCTGTAAATAATTCTCGACGCGTGGCTGGTGAACGTTGTTTGTTGCACCTCCTTTGTTTATGGAATTCTCTTCTATTTTTCAGGAGATTTAGAAGGTTATGTGTATGTAGCTTTTATATAGCTCAGTTATTACATCATTTGGAGGTAAGCGTGAATCCTATACGATATACTTAACTCTAATTAACTACGGTCTTTATATTACACCGCGTGACAATTCAGGCGCCCATAACATAGGGGAAACTCGGACGAAACCGGGTAGGGGAGACCGGGGCAAAGTGACGCAAAACAAGTTTGAAATCGAATAAAATTTTCCCTTTTAAGATTTTATGTACGTACGCGCATATCTCCTCAGCATGTTGTGTGAATATATATATAAAACTAAAAAGTTAAAAATAAAAAATTTTAAAAAAAATTAAAACCGAATTCAAACAAAATTGCACTAAAAAGTAAAAAATAATTTTTTCCTTTATTTAATCTATGACTCTCATCTTTTTTAAGTCGGTGCCTCATCATTTGTACTGTGTAAATCTGGCGCCGACTTAAAAAATATGAGAGTCGTAGATTAAATAAGGGAAAAAATTATTTTTTACTTTTTAGTGCAATTTTGTTTGAAGTCGGTTTTAATTTTTTTTAAATTTTTTGAGGTTAGATTCTATTCCATCATGCCACGTGGTTTCCCAGCTAGCTGACAGGTTAGGTTATTGCGCACATCACTCGCGCATCTTTTCTTTGCAGTTCAGTTTACCCCGGTCACTTTGCCCCGAATATGTACTCAGTGGAAAATTAATTATTTAATAATGTTAGGATTAATGTTATAAGCTTGTTATAAACACGCATAAAAAAATTGGAGTTCAAATAACACATTTAAGACTCATTTATCCAAAAAACTAAATTGAAAATAAAACTAATTGGAAGTCTCTAAAACTTCATTGTTAATTTTTTAAATGAATTTTCATTTTTCGATATCTGAATGTGCATAATTATCACAGGCTCGGATTAAAGGGGCGGCTAGGGGGGGCTGCAGCCCCGGGCCCCACTTTCCGGGGGGGGGGGGCCCGTTCGAAGCGATTAGCTCACTCAGTCTTCATTGGAAATGTTATATCAAATAAATTGTATGAATTACACAACATCCTTAGCACGTTTAACGATTGAATCTGAATTATTAAGATCTATCGATTGTGAAGACTTGATACAAGAATTTGCAAAAGTAAAGATAAGAAAAAAACATTTTAACTAAAAGTTAATTGTACAATATCTTTTTTACCCCCCCCCCCCCCGGCGCCGCTGTTCAACCACGGTGGGCCTTCGAAGGTTTGATAGCCCCGGGCCCCAAAAATCTTAATCGGGCCCTGAATTATCATTGTGGTATTACACACATTTATTACGTCATCAAAATTTGTAAATATATTCTATTGTTAAAGAATAAATTAAGAAAGCTCATTTTAACCCGAGGTTCACTTTGCCCCGGTCTCCCCTACCTGGGTAAAACCAGGACGTACTATTATTTCTGAAACTGCTTTAAATTTTTCCGCATCGTTGCAGCGACATATTGTCGGGATGTGCATTATTTCATCAACAAAAGATGATCGTGTTACAAGCGTGCTTACTAAGGTTATATCGTCTTGTGTGTTTTTGAAGGCTCTGATCAAATTTTTGATCATTAAGAAACTTCAAACACTTTTGACAGTGTTGAGGTAGATACTTTTTGGTATGAATTATGTTAATTGTTGCATATTAAAGAGTAAATAATTAAAAGGTTTGTTTTAACTTCGCCATGGTATTATTGATAATTCGTAATATTTACAAAATTGTATGCTGGAGCAAAACCGTACGGGGTAAAACCGGGTACCCGGTTTTAAACAAAGTGTGTATAAGAAAGAAACGAAAAAGAGGAAATTATAAAAATTAAAACTATATCTTAATAAAGGACTACAACTAAAAAGAAAGGAAACCACAAAATTAAACAAAATACCGAAGGATAATGATAACAGTGGTGATGTAAACTGTGAAGACATTTGTATTTATGTCCAAGAATCATATGGTTCATGGAAATTGAATGAAGGTTGGGTGTACTTTACAGCTTGTTCTAACTGGTTAGGGGACTAAAGAATTGGGTGTGTTGCATCGTTATAGGTGCTATGGCCAGTATCTAATCTAGTACCCGGTTTTACCCAGGCCATGCGGTAAAATCGTCAAAACGGATCATATTTTAAATCATTTTTTTTTTAATTTTTCCTTCCATTAAAAAAATTGGATATGTACTATTATTTAAAAAAGAGTTTATTCTAATGAATCCCAATTGCAATTTCTTTTTTACTTAATAATGTCAAAGTTATGAGATTTTATTCTTAACGTCCCGATTTTCCCCCGGTCCCTCCTACCACTTTGATTACTGTGGGAGTGCGAAGACTTCGCTTGATGAAGTATGTTTGGAACAGAGCGATTGGGATCAAGAGTGGGTGTTTATGGTAGTGTGATAGTCAGTTAAATGAACATACGGCTCAACCTTGCGAGTCATCCTGTTTACCAATAGTCATACCAGCTAGTCATCCGCGCATTTCTCCACAACATCCTTTAACCGTTGCACCCTTAAGGCAAGCTCTCACTACGCCTCGCCTAACCTCGCCTCGCCTCGCCTCGACTCATTTTATTCTTCCTATGCTTTTCTTATGTAGTTTGACAATTTGACTCACACTGCGCCTCGCCTAGCCTCGGCGCGGATTCTTCCTCGGGAATATTTTGAGGAAGACAGGCGAGGCGAGCCAAGGCGAGGCGTAGTGTGAGTGTATGCAATGCCACTGCAGAAGAAGAGGTTCTCTGAGCAACTGATCAAACACATGAACCGAAGCAAACTCAGATAACTTCGGGTACGGAAAAACCGAAGCGACGCGAGCCTAGATGTGAGTGCGAAAAGACGTTGCGCCGAGACGAGGCGAGGCGTAGTGAGAGCCTTTACGCATCAACCCCTTCACCTCTAGCTAGTACCTTAGACCTAAGACCGTGAGACATATATATATATATATATATATATATATATATATATATAAGTCAGTAAGCCGCATGGCCAGTTTAGTTTAGTCTCTGTACAACCGACAAACCTCTACTTATATTAAATATACATATACAGTATGCACTCGTTATAAACCAGACGAACAGGACTGGCGGCAGGCGTATGGTGCGTTGTGGACACTATTCCGCGCAGCCAATAGCGAGCGAGAGGAAACGAAAGAGCCTCTCGCTCGTTCTCAGGTTCTCTCACTCTCGTCCGAAGGATTCCAAGAAATGGTGGGGATAGTCGCCGGGCGTACAACACATAGTAGAAACGGGCTTATAACGAGTGCATATTGTATTCTAGAGTCTTGTCTTTCGGCATTACAATCCCTTCACCTAAACGGTATACTTGTGCGCCGGTGTCTAAAACGTATCGTGAGAATCTATGAGTGCTCGATCTACGGATTCCAACTCTTTTGCGTCCTCACGCCCAGACCGTCACAGTAGAGTATCGAATGTGTCAGGGGTGTGAAGTTTGAATGATTTCTTCGAATGCACGTGAAGAATTTGGGTGACCGGAGCGTGTGTCAAGAGTGTATGTGTTGTAAGTATGAATCTCGAGGAGCGCAAGATAGGAATGGATGAAGGCAGTCTTGCAAAGGCAGTCGAATGGAAGGCATCGTCGCCTGAACCTCTTTTAATAAATACTTTCTACCGGTCCACAAGTGCGCAGTTTAATTGATCCTGCCTGATCACCAAACATCCCTACACTATGAAATTTATTACCCTGAAACCGTGGTCAGTTAGCGTTATAACTAATATACAGGTTTAGGGGGGAGGGGGGGGGAGATTATTACTGTAGGTTACTGCGAGTAATCCCAGGAATGACTTTTGCGTGAGAAATTTATCTAGTACAATTGTTAATCCAGCTACTATCGGCATCAGTTTGAAAATAAATTTAACAAGTGATAACGTTAGCCACGTGTTCGCGTCGAGTCGCCACAAGCGTGAAACCGCAATCGATGAAATTATGACAGGGCATATTAAAACAATGGTGAAGTATTTGGCCACATACCAACCTTGTGCGGCTAATTTTTAGTTAATGAAACATTCTGCGTGATTTACATGAAAGCCACATGTACCTGAACTATGTAAATAAATAGTACAGAAATAAGTGAGAATATGAAACTGTATATTCACTAACAAAATGGCAATTTAAAGATATTCCTCCTTTAAAGTAGCAAAAACTTAAGATTCCAAGGGACTTTTAACAGGGTTCTGTTTTGGCTATGTAAATTGTCAAAGTTGTAAACAAATTTTTTCTGGTTCCTTTGATGGAAAGTGATACGAATGATTTCAGAAATACAGTAATGGTTATTATAATATTTTAAATATGATAATGAATTTTTAAAGAAACCATGTGTGTACAACGTATTAACTAGAAATTCGAGGCTTCATGTGAAATTTGAATGTTTATGTTTTCTGTTCTACAGAAACTTATGTTAACAGAAATAGGAAAAGAAGTAATTTATTATTGGCTTTGGATAACGTTTCTGAATTTCACCTCTGGAGATAAATTATTATTTGTAGGTGTGTATGGGCTGCTGAGTAATGAACCGACGGGCTAAACTTCCGAAAATGTCTATTCTCGGATTCGGCTAAAATTTTACAAATAGTTTCAATTTGCAGAGAAATAATGTTTGCGAGAAGGATTTTCGACGATTCAGAAAATAATTTCTTACCATTTTAATGTCATTCCCTACCTAACCGAAACAATATAGTATAGCTCAGCGACATACCACAGACCAGGTGTAGGATAGACCTTTTTTTTCCTGGAGAAAATCCTTAACGGATACCCCGTCCCCCGCGGGAGGGATGGGGTTATGTGGGGTTTGCACCCACTAAAAACTCTAGGGTGTCCCCCTGACTGGAGAGGTCCGCACGACGGGGGGAAGGACTTGGGCGAGACTCCAAATAGAACGATGCGTTCGCCACCCCCCCCCCCCCCTCCGGCCACTCAATGGACTGGTACCTCTCCTGCCAAGCCCCCCATAGCAAAGGGGGGGGCATCCAGGACGGGATACATTCACCCCCTCCGGTTAAACTCTTTCCAAGTTATGTCGGGGCGGCGCAATGGACCACACATCGCGTGACCCCCGCCCCCCACCCGGATCGCTGCTGCTATATAGTAACCAGCGAGCCCCCGCTCGTCGGATCTCCACAGTCCCGCAGGCCTCAGGCCGGAATTTAATTGACCGGCCGGGCGGGGCTGGCATGCAGGCCATTAACGACCACTCGCCTCCATGCCATAACCTCCCGGGTCGCGTAGCTGCCTGGCCCGGAAGGGGCCGCCCAATGCCACAACCTGCTCTCGCAAGTGGCTGCTGCCCATAGACATAGGAATATAGGGACGGACTAATAGTTGCAACTCTAGGCGAGGGGAGTGAAGCAGCTTTAAGGAGCATCTGGTGCCGCATTGGTGATTGGTTCTGTCTTTCACCCTGGTTCCAATTAGTCCAATTGATTGGCGCTTGCGCGATTACAATCAATCACCAATGCGGCACCAGAGTACATACCACGTTACCATAGTTCCCTTAGAGCATATACTTGGAGGTCTCATTGCCTTATGTTTCCTGTCCTCGAAAGTGTCGACAACATCATGCGAGAGAGAAAGACATGTGCGACCTGGTGCGAGAGAGAGAAGTATAGAGCCCCAATCGACCGTAATGCACATGCGCCGATATTGTGCGAGAGAGAAAGACATGTGGGAGCGAGAGAAGTATAGATTCTCAATACTTCTCTCGCTTGCACCAGTTCGCACATGTCTTTCTCTCTCGCACGATATCGGCGCATGCGCATTACGGTTCATTGGGAACCTATACTTCTCTCGCTCGCACATGTCTTTCTCTCTCGCGTAATGTTGGCGACAGTTTCGAGCTCTCAATGAGACCTCCATGTATATATTGTTGCGGACACCCGATGGATGAGATCCATGGCCCGCTGGTGTCCGCAACGAAGACAAGCGACAACGAGAAGAAGGTGATCGTAGCGGTCACCTGTCAAACTGTCAGAAGGGGATCAGCCGCGATCGCGTAACGACGCGCCTCTATTACCGTCGTAGATTATAGAACTTGTATTCCCCGTTCGTTATTGTGTTACCTTTACTAAATGTTCCGTTATAGTTATTATCCATTAAAATTACGTCATGCCCAACCAAACTCGTAACAATGGTGTCAGAAGTGGGATGCCCACTCGATGGGGCATGCCCACTCGCGCATCCGCGGCCGCCACGAATCTTCTACCCACAGCGACGGGCGATACTTCCATCCAGGAGCTGTTCACCTCCCCACAACTTAGCATCGTGGGCCAGATGCGAGAACAACGGAGGGAGGACGAGGCCCGCTGCCAGAGGGAGGACCGTCGCCGGGAAGAAAAGGAGACCGCCGACCGACAGGCACAGGCGGCCTTCGAGGCCCGGATCACAAAGCTGGAGGAGCGGATACAGGTCGTAACCGCTTCAGTTTTAAACCGAAATGACGCGATGGATAGCGGCGCGAACCCTCGGGGTGGGGAGGTAGTGCCCGTTGTAAATAGTGTTTCCCCCGCGATTTACCCTACCCCCGTCGGTGCGTCCGCTGCCGCCCCATCCCCAGAACACCGCGTACTCGACTTGGGATACACGGTGAGACCGACCATTTTCGACGGC
Source organism: Andrena camellia (assembly GCA_029448645.1). Taxonomy (NCBI): domain Eukaryota; kingdom Metazoa; phylum Arthropoda; class Insecta; order Hymenoptera; family Andrenidae; genus Andrena; species Andrena camellia. Next base: position 4,765,582 of record CM055682.1, on the reverse strand, counting down.
AAAGCTTCGTGGGAGGAATATCGAGTGCAATTCGAAACCATCGCGCGTGCTAACGGTTGGAATAACGAAAAAAAGGCTACGGCCTTGATCGCTTCTCTCGGGGGCTCGGCGAGGAGCGTCCTCACGACGCTCTCCGTTACCCAGTGCGAAAATTTCGCAGATGTGGTTTCAGCACTCGAATTCCGCTACGGGGCGAAAAATTTGTCGAATCTAAACTATGTGCTCTTTCAGAGCCATAGACAGCAGAGAGATGAGAGCATCTCCTCGCTTGCCGCCACAATCGAGCGATTAGCGCAGTCCGCTTTCGCCGATTGCCCGACAGAAACACGCGACAAGCTCGCCGCGTCTCAGTTCGTGACGGCGTTGTCGAGCTCGACAATGCAGCGGGAACTGCGACTCGGCGGCTTCACGACTCTAAGAGCTGCCGTGACGAGAGCTCTGGAGATTGAGGCCGTTGAGTCGATGACGCACAGCCCCGCGGTCGAATCGCGAGAACGATATTCCGAGAAACGGAAGGCTAAACCCTCCAACAATTTTGAAGGGTTCCCGACGAAGAAGAGCAGAACAGAGGACCGAGCGAACAACCCGCTGAGGACCTGCTGGCTCTGTGGAAAAATGGGCCACCTTCAGAAGGATTGTTTCAAGGCCAAGAACGGCCAAACCAGGGGAGTCCCCCCGAAGAAGCCGGACCAGGGAAACGGGAAGAGGACGGCGTAAGGGGGAGACGCCGGACCAGAAGGAACAGTCCCCCGGTCGTCAAGAGTGTGGCGATGCAGGAGGCGACTGGGCATCAATGGAATCCGACCGACGAGACCTACGTATGTGGAAAAATCGGTGGAAAACCGTGTAAAATTATCCTAGATACAGGTTCTCCGGTCAAACTTCTGGACAAAGAGCTGTGTGCGTCGAAAGACATCTCCCGAACAAGACTCGACGTTCGCTCCACCACTGGAGAGAAAATGAAAGTGTTCGGGAAGAAAAGCCTGGAGATCAGCGTGGGAGAACTTTCGAGCGTGGAGGAATTCTACGTCGTCAACATGGTGGAAAAGTGCATCTTGGGAGCAGCGTTCCTGAAGAAGCACCGTTGCAGCATAGATCTATCCAGGAATGTGCTGTGCCTTCCCGACAAAACAGAGATATGCCTCGGCGAACCGACCGAGGAGAAAAAACAAGAAGAAGAAAGGGAAACGGTCGTCCCACAGCATCTGGAGGAGCTGTACACCCGCTGCTCATCAGGTTTGACAGATAGACAGAAAAAGCTATTTGTTGAATTGCTTTGCGAATTTCAGGACGTTTTCGCCACGGATCCGAGCCAAATTGGAAATTGCGAACGTGTAGAGCACACCATCAACACTGGAGATTGCCCACCAATAAAACAGGCGCCACGGAGGCTGCCTCTACACCGTCGAGCAGAAGTGGAAGAGCTGCTCAAGAAGATGTTGGCGCAAGGCGTAATCGAAGAATCCCGAAGCCCGTGGTCTTCTCCGATCGTCCTCGTGAAGAAGAAGGATGGAAGTATACGGTTCTGCGTGGATTTCCGTCGCCTGAACGAGATTACCAAGAAGGACTCGTATCCTCTACCCCGGATAGAAGACACCCTGCATGCCCTCACTGGATCATCGTGGTTTTCAACCGTGGATTTGCAGAGCGGATACTGGCAGATCTCTATGGACAAGAAGGACCGGGAGAAAACTGCGTTTTCAGTAGGGACGGGACTGTGGCAGTTCAAGGTCTTGCCCTTTGGACTCTGCAACGCCCCTGCAACATTCGAGCGACTGATGGAAGACGTACTTCAAGATCTAACCTGGAAAATCTGCCTGGTTTATCTGGACGACATCATCATCTACGGAAAGGACTTTGAACAGGAGCTCGGACGCCTACGGACAGTGTTTTCACGTTTACGTCAAGCTGGACTACTGATGAGCCCCAAGAAATGCTCATTCTTCTGCCGAGAAGTAAAATATCTGGGCCACGTCGTAACGGAGAGCGGAGTCAAGACAGATCCGGAGAAAATTAAAGCCATTTCGGAATGGCCACAGCCGAAGAACGTCACGGAATTAAGAAGTTTCCTAGGATTGTGCACATACTACAGGAAATTTGTAAATGATTTCTCCAGCATCGCCAAACCCCTGCATCGCCTCACCGAGACCAAAGAGGATTACAAATGGACCGAAGAATGCCAAGGAGTTTTTCAAGAGCTGAGGAAGAAACTAACCGGAGCCCCGGTGCTAGCCTACCCAGTGATCGACAAGGAATTCATTCTGGACACGGACGCCTCTAACTTTGCCATAGGCGGTGTCCTCTCATAGGAACACGAAGGACAAGAAAAGGTCGTGGTTTATTTCTCCAAGACCTTAGGAAAAGCAGAGAGGAACTACTGCGTCACCCGGAGAGAACTACTGGCAGTAGTGAAATCCATCGAGCACTTCCATCACTACCTCTACGGAAGAAGATTTCTGATAAGAACGGACCATGCGGTACTTCGCTGGTTGCTGACCTTCAAACGCCCTGAAGGACAGGTCGCCCGTTGGATAGAGCGACTTCAGGAATACGACTTCGAGATTCGCCATCGGGAAGGAAGAGCCCATGGAAACGCCGACGGACTTTCAAGAAGACCTTGTGTCGAAGAACGAACCTGAAAGTGTACAACGTGGGAGCTCCGTTCGAGAGGCTTGCCCTGGACGTTGTGGGTCCGCTCCCGAGGTCTCAGGCCGGGAACAGGTTTATGCTGGTCGTGGCGGACTACTTCACCCGGTGGCCGGAAGTAATCGCGATGCCAGACCAGCGAGCTGTCACAGTGGCAAGAGCTCTGTTGCACAACGTAGTGTGTCGTCATGGTGTACCGTTGGAGATACACACGGACCAAGGGAGAAACTTCGAATCCTCCGTGTTCAAGGAATTGATGAAGCTGCTGGGGATCAGGAAGACACGGACGACTCCTCTGCATCCTCAATCCGATGGGCTGGTAGAACGTTTGAATAGAACGTTGCTACAATATCTCGCGATGTTTGTTTCAGAACATCAGCGGGATTGGGACGAGTGGATCCCCATGTTCCTCCTAGCCTACAGATCAGCACGACATGAGGGTACCCAATTGACGCCAGCGATGATCCTGTATGGCCAAGAACTTCGCCTACCCCTGCAGTTGTGGAGAGGATTGCCTCCAGAAGTGGAAGAAGACGAAGACATCGAACAGGGATACGCTGAATGGATCCGAGAGAAGATGAAGAGGATCCATGGATTTGTTCGACGTCGTCTGGACCTCTATAGTTCGAAGATGAAGTCGTGGTACGACAATCGTGTTCACGCGGTGGAGTTCCGGATTGGAGAACGAGTGTGGTTGTTCCAACCAAGAAGAGTCAAAGGAAAATGCCCGAAGCTGCAAACGGAGTGGGAAGGCCCATACACGGTGGTGGACCGGATCAACGACGTCATCTACAGGATCCAGCGTTCGCCTAGGAAGAAGTGCAAGGTGGTACACGTGCGCCGCCTTGCGAAGTACGAAGGACGATTCCAAGAGGAATGAAGACGTCGCGGGACATGTCAAGAAGCAAGAGAGAAGATTAGCAAGAAACTAATAAGTGGACTGGGCTGCGGAGGCTACCTTCGTAGCCCAGCCCCCCTCTTTTTTTGTGTGTTCCAGTTGCACGATACCCCACGACGAGGGACAAGGTGTCGGGGGACTGCTCCCGCGGCTCGAATGCAACCCCAAAGCCCCCGAATGTGCCACAATAGCGTGGTGGTCCGCAGCGAGGTGTGGACATACGTGAAAACACCCCGCTAACTCTCCTGACCCGGATCTTGGTGGCTTCTCCACTCAGAATCTTGTTCACAATGGAGGTCCGGGTTGACTGAGGGACAGCAAACGGGAAATGGTGTCCCCAACCACCGGACGGACGTGCGACGCAGTCGCTCGGATCGGTCGGAGGGGACATCGCGGAAACGGGGTCGTTGCCGAGCTGCACCGAGACGGTCCCCTGGTTCAGCACCGGAGGCCAAGAAGAGGAATGGAGCTATCATGAAGCCACGGAATGGATGACTGGAGGTGATGTCAAGAACCAAGACAGAAGACAACAGGGCTGATGAGTTTGGCAGCTGGACTGGGGGCTGGGTCGCTCGTACGCTCGCGACTAGCTGCGACCCCCTGCGGGCGTGCTCGGCCTCCCTGTCTGGTTTCTCAACTTGTCCGACTTCAACGAACTCCCCTTCCCGCGCGAGAAAAGAAAATAATGTCTGTTTGTCTCTTTCCCTACTAAGAGAACCCGGTACACAAACTTCGTGCAGTCCTGGTGCCACCGAGTCTCAGGCGGAACCGAAAGACGTCGAGGACGAACCTCCAGAGGCAAGACTACCCACGACCGTACAGAGGAAGCAGCCTCAGCGCGGTGAGGCCGTCACGGAACCTTCCTGGAGACAGAATCCCAGAGACGACGAAGGACGAGGAGGCGGGACGCTCCGTCGAGGGACAGTCCAGCCGCCCTCCATGGAGTTCGTCGCGGGACCCATGGAACCGGACGAAGGCACCATTCCCAAAGGATCCCAAAGGCGGTACGAGAGAGGACCATGCAGACTGGACAAGTCATGGACATCGGAACAGAATACGTCGCGGGACGCACAGAAGTAGACAGAAAGCTGAAACGTCACAGCGAAGAGGACCCCGCGACGAGGAAGTAACACCGATCGCTCCATGGTACCCACGCCTTGCCCCAGGTTTTTAGGTGGATTTCCCTCGGGGCGGGAAGGCGAATGCCGAGGCGGCGGTCTGGGGAGGCCACCTGGCCAACACGACCCCCTCCTCAGACCAGGGTACGAAGACTAAGAGGAAGCGATGCGATCGGGACGACCGCTCTTCAAGGAGGGAGAGCTGTGTTGCGGAAACCCGATGGATGAGATCCATGGCCCGCTGGTGTCCGCAACGAAGACAAGCGACAGCGAGAAGAAGGTGATCGTAGCGGTCACCTGTCAAACTGTCAGAAGGGGATCAGCCGCGATCGCGTAATGACGCGCCTCTATTACCGTCGTAGATTATAGAACTTGTATTCCCCGTTCGTTATTGTGTTACCTTTACTAAATGTTCCGTTATAGTTGTTATCCATTAAAATTACGTTATGCCCAACCAAACTCGTAACAATATGCTCTAAAATAGTTCCCCGCTCCCCGGAGCTGCTTCACCCCCTCAACCATTGCTACGTCCCTATATTCTTATGTCCATGCTGCTGCCACAGGGACTCAGAGTCTTCAGGGGACCTCATACAGGATCATACCCTGTCCCCTCCCCAATTCTGTGGGGGGGGGGATACGAAGCAGCCTATAACTAACCCCCGGGGGGGGGGGCACGCACCCCAACCCAACCCGTGAAACGCCCGACCTCCCTTTCCAAGTAAACAGCCGAATCCTACGAGCGTCCCTTGAGCCCTATGTGTTCAACCGCATTGGTCAGCGGCTCCCCGCCGGGTGAACTGCAGCTGGTCCTATAACCTGAAATAAAATAAAATAAAACAGAAGACCGGCCACCCAGTGCCGCCTCTTCCCAACGTACATACGCTCCAGGACCTTTATGCCCGGAGCTCCCGCGCCGCGGTCGAAGGTGCGCAGGGGGCGCTTACCTCGACCCCTGTATCCGCCTCTGCATTCTGCCCGGAGCTCCTCTTCCTCGTCCTCCACGAGCACCTCTCCTGGCTGCTCTTCCGCATCCACTTAACCTACCAGGATGCTCCTGCCACTCCCGCACCCGCTCCGCCTCCTCCTTCACGTATAGCAGCGCTGTCCAGCGTAGGAGCCCCTCACGCGCCTGCTTCCCCTTCCAATCTTTCTCACGCACAGCGTGCCTTCCGTTGTCAAGGAGACCGCGCGACGCTAAGAAGGATACTATGACAGGGTAGCCGGGCTATCGTCTTCGTGGTAGCGTCGCGCGGTATCCCTGACAACGCGGACGAGAGTGGGAAAACCCCAACCTCCCGCGGGAGCGACCTTGGACAGCGCTGACGTATAGGATAAACCTATCACGCAATGTAATTTTGTGTCACACCACGGTCATCTTCGATACCGGCGTGGCGAGCTTTTAGAGCATGTATATATGCTCTAAGGGCGAGCTACAGTAGACGTTGTAAGTGAAGTTTGTTACAGATCATCAGGGGCGTACGGAGACTTTTTTCCAGGGGGCGGGGGGCAACTTTGGGATGATGGTAAAGAAAAAAACCTTGCTTTTTTAACCCATTTTATAGTGACAATTTAATTAAAAATTTAAAAATATTCCCTTCCTTAGTATAAACTTAATAAAGATCAGTTTTGAAAAATAAGTGATTTTTTCTCAAAACCCAGGGAGGGCAACTGCCCCTTTTGCCCCCCCCCCTGCGGACGCCCATACAGATCATGTGGGTTCCTACAGGGCCAGCTTTAGGGGGGGGAGGGGCAGCCAAGGCGACCGCCCGGGGCGCCAAATCTTTAGGGGCGCTGCTGTATGCGTTTATTCATTTATATCCGTTCTGGTAATTGAATTTCGTGCCCTTCGAGGGGCACCATGATAATCTTGCCCGGGGGCGCCAAGTATGCTAAAGCCGTCCCTGGGTCCCTACTCCGTCTTCGCGCGTAGCAGTACCGCGATGTCACCACCAGGTAGCGAAGCTTCTCGCGCGGTGTCTCGTTAAACTGGATTACCGCGGATATATATGTTAGAATGATCGTTGGGGTACTTTCGCCAATATTTGGAAATTAACCCGGGTAACACGGGATATTTTAGTGGAGGGGTGCGTCCCCGGGGCCCTCTTGCCGCGGGGACCTTTTCCTTCCTATGATTTAACCCCGGGATTAAAGAGCGTAGGTCGGGGGAGGGGCGGGGGTAAACAATGGGACAGAGTTGCAGTTTAGGATAGCTGTGGGAAGTCTCAGGAAACAGGAATAAGAGGGGGAGGGGGGGTGCTAGGGATTCGAGTCAATGAGGAGAGAGGGAGGGAGTAGGAGGGAGGGACAGCTAGCCTTATGAGGGTAAGCAAGCCGTCACCCCAATAAGCCGGAGGCATCGTACGCGCGTGCTCGCGCAGTCCGAAGACTCTTAGCGGGGACGTGAAGTGGACCCGGCAACTCCGGGTTCAGGACGACGAATAAAAGTGAGCTTACGGGGTGAATCTTGTAGGAGATCTTGTAAAGCGGCGTTGAGACACGGTTCCATACACCGCGAACTTATTTAGCGACGGGCTGGTACCGTCAAGGCCGGAGAGGGTAGCTTGCGCAACGCATAATGACTCCGGCGCACCTACGCATGCGTCTTAAGTAGGGATCGTCCACCCTCATCGATGGTCACCCCCATGAGTAAGGTCCGTCCGCAAGCTGGCCCGGGCCTATAAAAAGCAGACGCATACCCGAGAAACGGGGTAGAATCCTGGCGGGTTAATGCGTACCATGAGAAGGCGGCCATCCAAAGCCATTCCCTCCCCCTTTGGGAGGAGGCCCGTCTTCCCGGGCCGTGCAGGGTAGATTGTGTGGTCCCCAGGACCAGGTGGCAAGTCGTCCCTCCTTGCTCGGCCGTGGCCGTTGAAGGGAGACTCTCTGACCCCGTGGCAGTCCAGGGGAAAGAGATACCGTCACACCGGGCGGTGAGGTCAGCCCTGGGGCAACTCCCGCTCTCCGAATGTTTGTACACTCACTGGCCACATAGCCCGAGTGACGCTCGGTACCCCGGCACGTGCCGCATGCTCCCCCCACTGTAGGTTGCAACTAAATCGACTAATCGACTAGTTATTGAGTTGATAAATTTTTATTTCTATTTTTGGCGAAAAACTATTCTATAATAAAAATATTAATATTAATATTAATATTCTAATATTTTTTTAATATTTTAATATTAATATTAATATTTTTATGATTATTTATTTGCAATAAATCGCTCATTTATTCTCGGATTTACATCAAACGTGCACCAAACGATGTTGAATTTTTTTACGAGTATTATACTCATAACTTAAAAACTGTAAAAAGTGAAGCTGCATCCCTCTTGCTGCAAGGCCCTCAATAAATTGTATTTTTTGTTATAGACTTAATCTCCTTCCTTCACGGTTGGCCGACATAAATTTCTTAACATTGGGGCCGACTGATCGAGATCTCCGTATTTTGTATTCTTTGCCGGGACTATTTTCATTCTTTTTAACCGTATCATTTAGAACATTATTACTCATAATCTCAAGTTCTTCCGTATCATCGTCGTTTACTCACTTCTGCGTCCTTTTCCTTTTCTTCTACGCGAACAAAGCTCTAATCGAACTTTCTCCTTGACATCAAATGACAATTTTAAAACGATACAGTTTCAATGCAGCTATTTTCTGTGTAATCGATAACTTTTTTATTATCAATTATTGATGCATTGTGCTCTTCATCATTTATCTCTTCAACAGAAAATTTCGTAGTACCACTTTTTCTACCCGCACTTCTTACTCTTGAAGGTGACATATATACACTAATATAACCTATGCCTTCAGTAGTTACTCTACCAAATAATAACACGTGGGGCAAATCCTATTGGAACCTTAAATTTATAGTCTTCAGAAGCAATAGACTGCTCCTGTTTCTTTTGAATTTTTTTTTTTCGTGTATAACAGAATTTGAATTTTTTGTGGAATCCTTTATCGCATTCTTTGAAAGCATTTTGTTCATTACATTTGCGAGGAGGGTCGGTAATGTCAACATAGTGTCTTTACTTTCTTAGGTGGCGCAGTAGCTTTAAGGTCTAAACACACTTATCAGTTTCGTGACGCCACAGTGCCGGCATGCCAGAAGTGAGAAGAAGCCCACATAGCACACGACGTCTTAAAGACGTCCATTTTACGTCTGTTGTTGGTCTGAACGTCTGACGACCTTATTAAGACGTCTTTAAGACGTCGGTGTCGCGACGTTTCTAAGACGTCTGCTTTAGGCGTCTTTAAGACGTCTGTAAGACTTCTATGCCAAGACGTCTTTTAAACGACTGTGTTGAGACGTCTTTAAGACGTCTGTCCTCAGATGTTTCTAAGACGTCTGTTCGAGTAAGTGTTTAGGACGTCTCTAAGACGTCTATGCCAAGACGTTTTTTAAACGACTGCGTTTAGATGTCTTAAAGACGCATATGTACATAAATAAGTCATGACTAAGCCGGCTCGCGATGGATAGTACGCGACCGCCAGGCGGCGACCGGGCCGAGCACTTCTCGCAGGTAGGATACAGCAGTCATGCCTATAAGAGAGCCGGGCAGATCATATACCGTCACTCTCGAGTACCGGCGTTTTTTGATGAAGGAAATTTATATTTTCGACTTGAACTTATATGTGCCAAAAAATGTCTCGATCATTCGCTATTACAAGACGTTCTTCTTTTTTATGAAGAAACGAAAACATTGAGCGGCATGAAAATAGACTTTCTCAAATGAGAACAAGAGCAGCTACTCGATGGGCTTCTTTTTTCAAAGTACTTAATTTCATTAAAATATATTAATTCTAATAAACACGAATCAAGTCACGCTTAATATCTCTAATATCTCTTTAAAGAGCTGCAGTAGGCCTAATCAAGTCCTTACGAAGACGTCTTTGAGGCGTCGTGAAAGTCTGAAATGGACGTCTTTAAGACATCTTCTTCACCACCACTTAAAGATGTCTATAAGACGTCTTATAGACGTCTACAAGGCGTTTAAAAGACGTCTTAAAAACGTACCGTTTCCTAACAAACGACGTAAAAAAACGTCTATAGACGTCTTTAAGACGTCTTTCAGAAAATAGCAGACGTCTTTAAGACGTCTTGAAAGTCTGAAACAGACGTCTTTAAGACGCTGTGTGCTATCTGGGAGAGATCCTCTACGCCCCTTCTTCTTACCCTTGGCACGCCGGAACTGTGTCGTCGCGGAACTGATAAGTGTGCCCAGACCTTAAGATGTCTCAATAGGAGAATAGAGTTTATGATGAACGACTCCCACCACAATGGCAGGATTTTTCTTCGCTTCTTCTCCTCCTGTTGCGTTCTGTTTTCCATCTTACTTTCTTGTGTAAGACCCTCTATTAGGCCCACTGACGATCAAATAGAGATCAACAGTGTCGATATCCGTCAATCGATCACAGCACAGACCATGAACCAGATGGAGAGTGCATAAGCTAGACTTATGGTCGCGGGGTTAAAGCGAAAGCAGAGATAGGCAAAATTATTTGAAATAAAAATTTCGTACACAAATTTTTATTTCAAATAATTTTTTGCCAATCTCTGAGCAAAAGACGGAAGAGGAATCGACCTCTTTCAGCAGTTTTATTGATCTATTCGGATCGCGCTATCGCGGAGATGTTAGACAGGGCTCTACCGAATGGAATACACTGAGATCGCACTTTAGCGAAGGTTGAGATTTATTAATTGGCCAATGACGCATACAACGATTGCAACGTGGTGCACGTGGTGCGAGTTGACTCTGTTCTATGGTACAAATCCTCAATTGCGACTCTCACGTTCCGCAGTCGGAATGTTACAAACTCGACACATTGTCTCGCCCCCAGGCGCTGCTTCCGGCGCCCTGGCTTCGAGGCTTGCCCGTGCACAGCCGGTGATGCACCCTGGCGGAGTGATGGCGAAGTCGCCACAGATCACACTAGTGGCGCCATCTATGTCGTGCCGTGGTAAACTTTGAAACTTCACACTTGCATTACACAGTTTTCATTTTATAAATGTTTTTATAAATGATACATATACGAATTGCAATACATAGGATGAATAAAAATACGTTATATTTAATTTCCAGAAATAGTCACTTGACTGACAAGCCACGCTATTTGTAATACTTAAACTGGGCTTTAGGCCGGTATTCATAGTCGCTGCTTATTCTTAAGCAAATGCTTAAGCATGCGGTATCCTCTACTAACCTAGTAGCTAAGGTCGAGTTCAGATTTATTAGCCGGTGAGTTCGGTTTCGCGAGCAGCGCGCGAGGAGAAATCAGCCACCACCATCTGACGATCGTGGATTTGTCAGTTGGAGTTCCTCGGCTACCGAAGGGTACGGTGGGATAACGGGAATGCTGCTCGGCTCCGTCTGAACATAGCCGTGTGGCTGTTATTTATTCTTATTGTTAGCGTAGTAGTTGTGTGCGTGACGAAGCTATGTGTAGACCAATACGAGATGAAGCTATCAAGAAAGAATCAATGTTCTGACCAATAAAGCTCCTGAATTTTTTCGGAGCTAAGCTACACTTATTCTGATGTATGTATTTCTACGATGGCAGCTTAGTTTGGCCTATACACGCCAGAAGCTTGGCGCTATCCCCGCCACTTCTGGCTCACTCTTGTTCTGCGAAGGCGAGAGCGAGATGGAACAAGAACGAGTCAGAAAATGTTGAGAAAAGGAGCACCGAGGCAGGCAGGTAATACGCGTTACGAAACTCACTGGCCAATATATCTGAATACGACCTTAGAAGCTCGAATAAACGACGAGAATCTTTGTGGTCCGAGTCCGCGCGAGATGGCCGTTGCTCGGTGATGTGTCATCGATTATATAGAAACAGAATTTGTTTATTTTTCATCTTATCAATATGAAAGTGACACAAATGGATTCCTGTCATTCTCCCGATTAAATTAACAGAAAATAATTTGAATCGGACTATTTTTAACGAAACGGGCTTTCAATTCTGCAAACAAATTTTTCACGTAATTTCTTTAATTATGGTCCGAATTATATCATTTATGGGGCCAATTTGATCAAGAAAACATAAGGAATCGATTGACGTCATGTAAGATAATTCGGCGCTGAGCGGAGAAGGCTGGTCGAGGCATCGTGGATCTGCTTACGCTGCCACGGCTACGGCGACCACCCCGAAATAGTGACGCCCTCGCCGGTTATCTACTGTTCCTATAAACGATTGGGCCCGTGATTTGAACAGACGGGCAGTCTCCACTGAGTCTTTGAAACGGACAAACGATTGGGGCCCAAGCTATATTCTGTGAAGAATATATGTCAATTCCATCAGTATTGGCTTAGCTTTTCATTGACCTTCATTTATTCTTACAGTCATTTTCGCAAGGATCTGATTAGAAATTGCAGAACTTCAGATTCGTCACTGCTTAGTGTGCAACATTGTATAGCCCCGCTGGTTTCGAGCATCGAAACCCACGAAACTCAGCAAGTCGCATGACAAGGAGACTGAACGACGTAAACCGAGTGCGAGTGAAATAGCGCACCAGCGAGAGACCCTTGGTCGACGGCGACTTAAGTCATCCAGTGCTGAATATGCAAATGTTCATATTTCTCATTACACCTTGATAAGAGTGTTACCACCGATGGATTGGTGAATTTTTGTCCACAAAAATGAGTCGAGACGCGAAGCAATTCGGTCTATTTTTTTTTATGAATGCATGATTTAGGACACACATTACGTTCACTAAAAATGGATCGAATTGCTCCATGTTTGGCATCATTTTCATCGAGAAACCCTAAAAACTCCATTGGTAATATTTTCATCAACATTTACCAAAAATATGAACATTTTATCTGGCCCATCGGTTTTATTGCTCTCGGCTGTCAACGGGTGGTCTACTGGGGCCCGAAGGTCCTCGTTCGCAGCGAGAAAACAAAACGGTGGGGTGGGTAGGTCTTTCCCGATAATCCAAGCCCAACCATTTGCGTGCGCAGCTTCATGTTGCACGTCAAAAAGTATTTTTTTAGTTACAATTAGTACTTCAGGTTGGAAGTGGAATTAAATTAGACGCCATTAAAATCATGCACAGTTCATTTATTTTAACTAATTGACCAATTCATTTATTTTTGAATTCAATAATGCAGTGCTCTGCTAAAGAACCACGTAATACGCAGCTAATATTCTAGGCCCTAGAATCTACGATATTGTCAATGTGCAGTTGAAACGCACGCCACTTCACACTATCGTTTCTTAACATTTATACGGGGTGATTCTCTAGCTAGAGTCTAGCATGTGTCTCGTTGAGTTTCGTGGGCTTCCACGCTCGAAACCAGCGGGGCTATACAATGTTGCACACTAAGCAGTGACGAATCTGAAGTTCTGCAATTTCTAATCAGATCTTTGCGAAAGTGACGGCAATTGATTCTTTATATTTTCTCGATCAAATTGGACCCATAAATGATATAATTCGAACCATAATTGACGAAATTACGTGAAAAATTTGTTTACAGAATTGAAAGCCCGTTTCGTTAAAAATAGTCCGATTTAAATTATTTTCTGCCAATTTAATCGGGAGAATGCCAGGAATCCATAGGTGTCACTTTCATATTGATACGATGAAAAATAAACAAATTCTGTTTCTGTATAATCGATGACAACGTCGCAGTAGCACCGGCCAATGCATTAGCGCATATGAAAAGCTATCGAGTAGCAATTGCAATCTAAAGTCACTATTGCACCAACACAATTTTATGTGTAATGTTTGTTCAATAACTTTTTTCTGCATAGGACGTTTAATTATCTTATAATATGTATATAACTTTCAGGTTCTGCTTCAGTGTTTTGCTAATTAAAAAATGCTAAGAAACTTCATTTTCTGGCTACATCCCCTCATCATCTATTTTTTTCTTTTCACTTATAGTTCCTTACTGCCAACGTAGCATATTGTAGCATAAGCACATTTCAAGTAATTAAAATGTACAATGAATTTTTCTACGTTTGCACTACCAGCGGACTTTCCGTTTAAATTTTTACCAGTACGCAAACGCTGAGAATTTCTTTCCACATTCAGAATAAAATATAGAAATAGCTAACAGCTCCATCTCGTGTTCACCAGGCAGCCGCGTATCTATCGGTATTACCATTTCTGTGCAGGAAAAACCTGCTGTAATACCGACCTTCCAAATCGGCCGGGTCACGTGACGTGTCTACGGCCGGTATTCATAGTCGCTACTTATTCTTAAGCAAATGTTTAAGCATGCGGCATCCTCTACTAATATAGTAACTAGTAAAGGATGCCGAATGCTTAAGAATAAGTAGCGACTATGAATACCGGCCTACCCCCTTAAGCATTTGCTTAAGAATAAGTAGCGACTATGAATACCGGCCATAGAGGGCGAATTCCATTTATGAAAATATGAGGTTGCTACCCAATATCCTTACTCCCAATCCTGTCTAAGATCCTTGAGCGAATTATATTGAGGTATTTACAAAAAGAAATTGACTAATACCTAACTATCAATTTGGTTTCAAGAAAAATCATAGCACAATTGAACAAATTCACAAGTTAACAAATAAGATACTACAAGCACTGGAAACCAAACAATACTGCAACTGCATATTTATGGACATTTAAAAATCATTTGATAAAGTACCCCACAATAACCTTATATACACCCTAACAGAAATTCTTCCACAGCCACTGACGCGAATACTAACCAGCTACCTATCAAATAGACCTTTTTTTTATCAAATTTAATGACACCTACTCTGAGACTAGGACTATAAAGGCTGAGGTACCACAGGGGAGTGTCCTGGGCCCAACACTATATTCACTATACACAGCAGATGCTCCAAAAATTGGCAAAGGTAAAATCTATACTTTTGCAGATGATACAGTTATAATGGAAACTGGGAAGAGCATACAACAAACAACCAACAAATTGGAAGAAAACTTCATCAAGCTCAAGGACTGGATGGACAGGAAACTCATCGAAGTTAATACAGATAAAAGCAGCAATATATGCTTCACGCTGAACAGAAAGGATATTCTAGAAATAAAAATCGACAATGCAATAATACCACAAAAGGATGAAGTGAAGTATTTAGGGCTAATACTGGATAGAAAGCTTATCTGGAGTAAGCACATAAAAAAAACTAAAAAATAAATGAAACAGGTAACAAAAACCTTCTACTGGTTAATAAGGAGAAGTTCAAGACTGAAGATTGATCTTAAACAACAAATATACATCTCATTAATTAAACCGCTGTGGACATATGGTATACCACTATGGGCTACAGCATCAAAATCCAACGTTAAGAAAATAGAAACTGAACAAGCAAGATCCTAAGATTAATTAAACAAGCCTCTTGGTACGTCAGAAACGATGATATCAGTAGATCCTTAAATATCAACACTGCCACTAGTGAAGCGCAAAAATACAGCCTAAAACACAAAATTAGAATTGAAAAACACATTAATACAACAGTAACCAACTGCTACATGCCCATCAACCGTAGACTCAAGAGAAAACACCCAGTAGACCTCACTACAACCACGCAAGCTCAATAGTGCAATGCTATGATCAACCTAGTAATGTTAAGGCGTAATCCATCCAAAAAATTTTTATATTTATACTTATGCTTAGAATAGTATATTTAAATTATATTTTTATATCTTACAACATAGTAATATGCAGTGTGTGAGTGTATTCAGTGTGGATGAGAGTGACTGTATATGTATGAAGGCACCTTAAAGGTACAACTAATTTCTAATGCCAGATGGGCAAAATGTAACTATAAATGAAGATAAAATAAAAAAAGCTACCTACCTGCTGGAATTACATAAAACGATGCTGAAAAAAGTACAGGAGGAGTTATAAAACATTTATGCAATTTGTGTGCATGCGTATGACGATTGCATAAATGTTTGCATATAAATTTGTAACATTTTTATATCATTTATATTCCAATCTCAAAGGATGTAAAAGTCATGGGTGAAATAAATAGAAATCCAAAATATCACCATTCTAAATATATTCTTCGTAAAAAGCAATTTATTTTATCATACAATTGCCAGAATTTAATTATCTTCAGTTTGAATCTTTCATTAAACTTTGCGAGGCAAAAGTGTTTGAATCAAACAATACAAAAATATACTGTTATCAGTATGTGCCTTAAGCACAGAGATATACATTCTTAATGCTAATTTCTGTTGAATTTTCATAATAGTACATATTAAATGTACCTATTGTTTGTCTGCCGTGTTAATTCAAAAGGGCGTATCTGGTCGAAAGGTGATTCTGAGATAAATGACTTTTAGTATTCTGTGCTGTGCCATCGATATGCTATATAAATCGGATTAGGTTAAACATTAAATCTGGATAAAAAGGTATCTAAATATTTGTGACAAACCCGTAAAATATTTCATACGCTTCAAAGGAAACTTTGGTAGATACCCCCAAAATTAGGCATCAATTTCAAATATGTCCGAAATATAAACTGTAGGTAATAACGTATTCGAACGGTTGCACTAGTAAACACTGAGTGCGAACTTTTTCGCTTCCGATTGGCTGAGTGTGAACTTTTTCGCTTCCGATTGGCTAAAATTCGCACTGAGTGCGCACCAGTGTGACCGTCCGAAAACGCTATTATATCTTCAGTTTTAATATAGATATGGCATTCTTATTTAATATACATATAGATAAACTATTTTTCTGCTACCTGGCAGCAATAACTCAATTTATGTGAAAGTTGCAGATACGCCCTTTCAAATTAACACGGCAGTTGGCAGTTATCGTAAGATTATGAAATCTGCATTGTTAAATGAAATGCTCCGAATGGCTGGTTCGACGTGACGTAAAAGTAACCGGCCAATGGGGGAGAACGAAACGCGCGCATGACAAGTAAATTCCCCTTTCGCTGTGTTTCTTTCGCCATGTGCCACCACGATTTCTTCCCGCCAAATTTCCATTCCCGCTGGACGCTACAACGGCAACTAACAAGTGGTGACAGCGGCAATTTACATCGACTCATCGGCTGGTCGGCTTGTGCTCTCATCGTGTTAACGAGTCTAACTAAATCTCCACTCTTGCGTGTCCTCTGCGGATAGTATTAAATAAACGATACGGATTCTGCAGTTCTTTGTGATCTTATTAGTTAAAACAACCCGTCGAAATGTACGTTAAAGTGAGAACAATGGATGGTAAACAGGAGATGATATTGACTACCTCCAAGTTGACTGAAGTGGAGGACTTGAAGGTACGTTTCTCTGTATATATGAAACAAAGTGTAGTCCTTTTCAAGCTAGGAAGGGAATCGGAGGGTTTATAAACAATCCATGTTCTTACACTTTCATGCTACTGTAGATTCTACTGTCGTTTACTATTCAGTACTTAGTAACAGGGAAGATAATTGTTTTATTAGATTTCTGTCTATTTGGGATGTATTAGTGATGCTTAGTGCAGGTGAAAAAGTTGTATGCATGCTCCACGACGAATAGATACCACGTTCCCTTATAGTTTTCCATTATGTAAAGGTGCGAGCAGCTACAACGTCTTTTGCTAAATATGGCGACGACATTTTGTGAATGCTTTGGTTATGCCACCGATATTGCTTCGCTTGGAGTATCATTGTTCTTATGCTCAAATAAGCCTCGCGTATCTTATGGCAATGTAATATCGGTGGATTATTTGTAAGAGAGATGTAGGCAGCCTCGTGTTTACCATAAAAATAATGCATTTCGAGCTTGCTCGAATACTGAGGCGAGAAACATATGTCGAGTCCGTTGATAGTAAATTTGATATTGCTTTTCAGCGTGAAATTGAAAATGAGTTGAACGTGAAGACTGAATTACAAAGGTTATTCTTTCGTGGGAAGCAGCTGGAGAATGGTTATAAGCTTTATGATTATAAGATCAATGTGAACGATGTAATTCAGTTAATGATGAGAATACAAGTCGATGACGTGGAAGGTGAAGCTACCTCCAGTAGCAGCAATAGTAGCAGTAGCGCCGTTACGGTTGCTGCTACTACTACCAATAAATCTAATTCTGAGAGAGAAGACACGAGTAATACGAACGAAGATGAAACGTTGGTTGAAGCTGAGAGTCTGTATTATAAAATTGGAGACGCCGTGGACTGCCTCGATCAAACTTACGGAGCCTGGTTCGAGGGAATAATATTGAAAATCTTTAAAAAGGACGATAAACTTATTTATAACATACAATGGGAGTTCGATGACAAAGTTCCACCTTTCAATGTACCTGAATCATCTGTGAGACCACGCGCCAGGTACCTTATACAGTTCGATGCCTTGAAACTTGGTCAGAAAGTGATGATCAATCACAATGTCGATGACCCTAAACAAACCGGCCTATGGTACGACTTTACGATATTGAAAACAAATAAGAGGAGAAAGGCAGAGCAGCTTACCGGGACACTGCATATCGGAAGGTGACATTTATCGTTGATGTTTGATTTCACTTAATTGTTCATATGTAAGTTAAATATCTATGTTCGTTCGCACAGGGATCAGTCACTCGAGAATCGTGAAGTAAATCCGAAAGGTGAAATTTTCGCGATAGAGGAGTCGAAACTCCTCACGGAAAGAACCCCCGAAGATGAACAGCATATGATTAGTAATGGTAAACGAAGACGCGTTCAAGCTAATTGTAATACATGCTTGGATAATCCTCGCAAGAAGTGTAGGGAATGCGGTTGCAGAGTCTGCGCTGGGAAAGAAGATGAGCACAATCTTCTACTGTGCGACGAATGTAATGATGCATATCATTTGCGGTGTTTGAATCCTCCGTTAGCATCTATACCAGAAGAAGATTACTGGTATTGTCCGAAGTGCAAGAATGACGAGAACGAAATCGTGAAGGTTAGTTATCATGAAGTTTCCTCTCTTAGCAGCTTCTCAATTGTTTATAATGGTAATTCTTTAAAGGCGGGTGATAAACTGAAGCAGACGAAGAAGAAAACAAATGCGAATAGTAAAAGTACACGAAACTGGGGTACAGGAATGGCGTGCATAGGAAGGACAAAAGAGTGCAGTATTGTCCCGTGCCATCATCGTGGACCCATCCCAGGAGTCGAAGTAGGAATGTGTTGGATGTACAGAGTACAGGTAATTAAAAATTTTAAGTACTTCATCATAACAATTTTTATGGATTATAGATTATAGATGTATTGAACGTACAATATTAGACAAAAGTATGTGAAATTTGAAATACTTGAATATCTATGCCTTACGCATAGTAAATCTAGATGTAAGGAACTCGAATGACAGTTGGAGTCACATTTTTACTCCTAGAAAGGTATTTTTCACTTTACAAATGCTTTTTCGAACATTATTTGTTAAACTTTTGACAGTGAAAATGCCCTGAATTCACAATTTTTTTATGTTATAATTTATTTCTTTAAAACGGTCAGTGAAAACAATTGAAACTCGGCAGATATTTTCATCTATCCATGTACTACATGGACAAAAAAAATTGAAAACATTGGTACCATTTCTTCAACATTTTTTCAGCTGGTTTGTCTGTCAAGATTGTCTTTTTCCATAAGAGTGCGTGTAAAATCAGTGAAAATTAAAATCGTTATAACTCAGCAACCGTTTATTGAATTCATTTAAAATTGTTGGAGCACATGAGGAAGATTAAAAAGAACATTCTCACAAATTTTCATCAACTTGGTACCATTTTGAAGATAGGTCCGATACATCTTTAAAGGGCAAATGTAAATTGTAGGTATCTGAAGCTGGCGTGCACAGGCCACCTGTAGGAGGGATTCATGGACGAGAATCAGATTGCGCATATTCTATTATATTATCTGGTGGTTACGAGGATGACATTGACAATGGCGATGAATTCATATATACCGGCTCTGGAGGGAGAGATTTAAAAGGTACGATATTTATTTCTATAGTTCAATTGATATGCTGTACGCTACAATTTAATCGATATATTATAAGGTAACAAAAGAACAGCCAAACAGAGCTGTGACCAAACATTAATTCTAACGAATAAAGCGTTAGCTGTAAATTGCAATGCCACGCTGAATGATACAGTCGGTGCTACAGCTGAAGATTGGAGAGGCGGTATACCTGTAAGAGTCATAAGAAACTTCAAACTTGCTAAACATAGTAAATACGCACCGAAGGAAGGCAATAGGTATGTATCGATCAGTAGCGATAATTAATCAGGCTTAACGTAAGCGATCATTCCAGGTACGATGGT
This sequence comes from Andrena camellia, assembly GCA_029448645.1. Classification (NCBI taxonomy): domain Eukaryota; kingdom Metazoa; phylum Arthropoda; class Insecta; order Hymenoptera; family Andrenidae; genus Andrena; species Andrena camellia. The sequence goes on along the minus strand of CM055682.1, from coordinate 4,745,716 downwards.
ATATACAAGGTAGTGAAGTATTACCCAGATACGGGTAAAAGTGGTTTCCGTGTCTGGCGATACTTATTGAGAAGGGATGATCCTGCGGCAGCGCCATGGACCAGAGAAGGGACAGCAAGAATAGCTGCGCTTGGCTTAAAACCAATGTATCCAGACGGATACTTGGAAGCAATGGCAAAGAATAACTCGAACAAGAAACGAAAGGCCCTTGTGGAGGAAATGAATTTCTCTCCCTCAAAAAAAAAACCACCACCCAAGAAAAAACAGAAACGCGAGGCTTATAAATTAGAAAGCGACGTGGTGAAGTTCATCGACGAGGATCAAGAGAATGCAAAAGTGTGGGGCGAATGTCGTACATTCTTACAAGATGGGAAGGCTGCGTTTCTCCAACGCGTTTTAGAAAGGTAACGCATTGTCTGTTTCGTTTCTGATATCTAATAAGTTCCGACTTCTAATGACTTTCCGAATTGCAGATTCACGTGCCCCTGTTGCTTGGAAGTGGTTTTTAATCCTGTGACTACTCTATGTGGGCACAATATTTGCCTGAGTTGTTTAAAGCGTAGTTTCTCGTCTGGTGTAAAGTATTGCCCATCGTGTCGTCATTTGTTAGAAAAAAATTATAAGATGGAAGTTAACCAGCTCTTATTATCCGCCTTATTATTGCTTTACCCCGGCTACGGGAGTGGCAGATAATGTTGTTATCTTTCGTTTACTATGTTACATAAACTCACAAAAATAATTAGATAATTCAAAAGTTCCCAAGAATTATGATCTTGATTTTCTTCAAATCTTGTGGTCTTCCCCGGAGTTTTTTTTTTTCAAATATTTAGCCCATGTAATTAAAAATTCTTCATTGTCAGTAGTTTCACCGAAGTATTTAACGAAGGTTAATTAAATTAAATTTAATGAAGATTAATTGATTTAATTAAACTTCGTCTGATTGCAATTTTCTCGTTACCTTCTATCCCAACGCGCACCACATGTAAAATGTGGAGTGATTTAAAAAAACTGACACATGCACGATTACAGTGTTTGTACGCCTAATATTTAAATATAATGACAATATAGTACGCAGATTTGTACGAACTGTGGAAGACACGGATTTTTAACTTACTGCGTAAATTTATGTTTTTTTAGAGAGTTCTTCACTACACACACTGTAGCTCGATTAAGAGTCCATCGAAATACATAGATAAATAGATTGAGTTACCATGTTGGGCGTCCATTAAACTATCTTAATTTAAATACGTGGAAGATTACAATTCTTAATTAGGATTTCTACCATGCCTATGTACAAACTTAACACGCACTGCTCATAACACACACCGTTCATGAGTATTAGAACACCTACTCTGTGTGGAAACATTGTGAAGAATGTTGGAAATTGAAGAACTCTAAGAAATTTTACTTCATTTGGTATTTTAAATTAAAAGTAGTGAGAAGTATTCAATCTGAACCAAATATCACTGTTTCTGCAATACAGCAGGTGTTCTAATTAGGGGTGGGTTCGAAGCTAATTTTGAATTTTTGTAAACTCGAATCCGAAATATTGTAATTTTTAAAACTCTCAGAGCTTGAAGTATTGATTCTGTTTTGTAAGTGGAATATCTTGCTTCAAGAACTGAAGTGAATAAAATTTTTGCATAAATCTCTATTGACCATAGTTGAGCAAAATATAACAACATACAAATTTTATTCGTGGATTTTATACTTTTTCTTTCTTTTCTTTTCTGTTCCTTTCTTATCTTTTCTCTTCTCTTAGAGGAAAGTTCGTCCCGTTATTCCGCGGATTCCGAATGCGAAACTTAATACGCGCACATGATACGTATTCCCCGTAATCCTTCAAAGACCGTGCCTCTACAACCGAGCACAATAGCGTAACTAATCACGAGCAATGATTACCGCCGACCCCAAGAATCAGAATGGCTAAGGACAGGGACGGCTTTAGCATACTTGGCGCCCCCGGGCAAGATTATCATGGCGCCCCTCCAGGGGCACGAAAATCAATTACCAGAACGGATATAAATGAAGAAACGCATACATACAGCGGCGCCCCTAAAGATTTGGCGCCCTGGCTACCCCCCCCCCCTGCCTTCCTAAAGCCGGCCCCGGCTAAGGAAACGGATTTCGGCGCATGCTCCAAATCACGGTTGGCCAACGTACAGCGTTGCCATAGAAATGTACCAAATAAGTAGCGTGAATGAACACGGCGCACAAAAGTCTTGAACAGCAAGAGGTCCACCAGATCCCACGGGCTACGGCTTCCTCGAGGATTCCACAGTCTTATTAAACGTTAATTGTACACTTTATTAGACCACAACCATTTTAAATACGGGCACGCGAAGTATATATGCATACGCTTAAAACACCAAATCACAGACTTCTGTGCCCGAGCAGAGATATCGTTGTGAATTTGTGATGTTCTAACTTATCTAAAACGTTCCAAGATGGCAAGAGCTAAAAGCCCGCCATTTTCGAATTACAGAACAGGTCGCGCATGTAACAAAAGAGCGATTCCTTTCGAGATAACGAATTCGAATTAAGGCTGCCGTCTCATTTTTGTTATGGTCCGAATCGATCGAAGCGTCCCTTGTAAACAAACGGACCCTAATAAAACTACTGCGGTCGATAAAAAGAAGTTGTACAGAGGTGACATCTCCAGGTACTCTATATAGACGAATTTTTGACGCATAGTTGCCACATTTTCTGTTCTCTCTGTCTCTGCCGCGCTGTTGCCACAGCTCTTTCTATCGAGAAGCTTGAAGCAGTGATGCCAGATTCGGGACGGGTTCCCTCGAGAATTTCCCCCACCTCGCATGTACACTACGCCGGAGCTGCGTGTCCGTGAGCTCGGCGCTTCGGACAACGTCGGGAAGACGAGAGAGAAAACGAATGTGTGTCTTTCTCTCTCGCTCTTGAAACGCTGTGATCCACGGTGAGGTGCAAGCGACACGCGCCACGCGCGATCTTTTTGAGTGCCTCGAGATACACTTTTCACTTTCTGACATATGTATAATACTCTTGTAATGAAAAAAAATTTGGAAAAAGTTTTGTTACGGAAATCACGTTTTAAGACCTCCTGATCACGTTTTGACTATTTAGAAAAGAGCTTTTTTTAAATATCTCATACATTTGTTAACACGATTACGTTTAAACGGCAAAATGGATTTCAATGAAACTTTATATTTAAATTTTATATTCCTGTCTTAAGATCCGGTTAGATCACGAAAAATGATAATTACCCGTTATGGTTCTTCGATTTTTCAGATATACGATTTAAATTTTACATAAAAAGCGTTAATAAAAATTCTTCTGTAACTTCTTTAACAAAGAAAAATGTACATTCATAACTTCTTGTTTTCATTTTACATTTCCGTACATTTTATTTGAACTATTCCTATTTTTCAAACTTAAAAATGAATTTTTTTAGTAAAAGATGAATATTTTGATACTGTACATTGGTGAACTTTCTTAAAATTAGAATCCACTCTTGGCCAGTACCGTGGACGCTGTAGCAACCTTCGATAAAATATATTTTTTCAGAGTATGATCTAAAAATCTAAAATCTAAACGTAATCACATTTCTCGATAGATTTTTCGATAATTATATCAGGTTGCGACAAAGAATCTGCAAGAATTGGTCGTAAGTGAGAAGACAAAGTCTGGGGAAGATCTGCTTATCATCGTGCAAAATCCAGAAGTGAAAGCATATCTTCTGTTTTTGAAATGCGCTCTAGAGTATTTTAATGAGTTTAGTTTATTCTTTCAGTCGCAACAAACAAGAATCCATTTGCTTCAAAATACTGCGAAAACTCTTTTGTACAATATTTTACGTAATTTTTTGAAACCGCAGCTTTTGAAGCACATGGATTCAGTAAAATTAATAGATTTTTCAAGAGGCGATAATCAAATCGCATTTAATAGTATTCATTTAGGTCCGGATTGTGACACTTTTCTTTGTCAGTTAGTTGCAGAAGGCAAACCCAATGTTGTCCAAACCGTTCGAGAAAATTGTATTAAGTTTTACATAACAGCTGCAAACGAAATTCGTAATCGATTGCCAATCGATGACGAATTTCTGAGCAAGTTATGTGTTTTTGAGCCTCATTTGGCATTAGTAGATAATGACAGAGACACTTCCTTCGAAAGTGTTCTCTTTATTGCTCAGAAATTGGGCGGTTTCGACGAAGACGGTTTGCAAAAAGAATGGTCGACATTGCACCTGAATTTTTCAAATAGAGACAAGCAGATGCTTTGTACATTAGCTTTTGATGATGTTTGGAAAACGGTGTTGTTAACGCGAAACGATCAAGGCTCATTTAAATATCCATGTTTGCAGGAATTATTAAATTCCATTAGAAGTCTTCCAAATTCAAACGCCGATGCTGAAAGATCGTTTTCCATGCTTCCCGACATAAAGAACAAGAAACGAAACCGACTTTGTTCGACCACCGTTAATGCCATGTGCGTAACGAAATCGGCATTAAAGGCGCACGGGGAAACAGCTCAGACCATGGAGGTAGATGACAAACATCTATCTCTCATGTCATCTGAGAATTTATATGCAACTTTTGCGAAGAAGCAAAAGAGTAGTTTACGTTTACATGCCGTTGATGGCCTCGCGGATTTTCCTTCTATGACGGGTAATGCAAATTAGTGATGTCCAGAATATTATCAATTTCATCCATTTTCTATTTCATTCGATTTTTGGACATCGCGAATATGTAAATAGTTGTTCGATTTACCTCACGCAATTCTTGTTCTATCCTTGCAATAAATTCGCTTGCTTGCTGTACATATGATTTATAGAGAGAACTTCGAGATAATTGTACAAATAAATGTATATTCTTAATTATATTCATTTTATATGTAACAATTATCTCGAAATTCTGTCACATGTATTATAGTAAATTCCTCCGCTTGCTATCTATCCTTTGGAAATGTAAACAATTGTAGCATTATTTCAGTCTTACATCTCGTCAATATATCGAACCCAATTGATATATTTACGTGCTGCCTTTCTTTTCTATTTTTGTAATATTTTTGTACATTTTAGTGTACAACATGTATCGCGATGTTAGCTTTGCATAACCAATTGTTTACATTTCCCTCCCGATGGAAGAGACCACCACTTTCCCGTAGTTTCCATCGAGCGGTAGCGTGCACGCTGCGCGTAATTAATTTGTAAATAGTGCGTGATTCTTTGTCGCAACTTGATATAATTTTCGAAAAATCTAGCGAGAAATGTGATTACGTTTAGATTTTAGATTTCAGATCATACTCTGAAGAAATATTTTTTATCGAAGACTGCTACAACGTCCATGGTACTGGCCACGAGTGGATTCTAATTTCAACAAAGTTCACCAATTTACAGTATCAAAAGATTCATCTTTTAATAAAAAAATTCATTTTAAGGTTTGAAAAATAGAAATAGCTCAAATAAAAACTACGGAAATTTAAAATGAGAACAAGAAATTATGAATGTACATTTTTCTTTGTTAAAGAAGTTACAGAAGAACTTTATTTAACTTTTTTTTTATGTAGAATTTAGTTCGTATATCTGAAAAATCGAAGAACCATAATGGATAATTATCATTTTTCGTGATCTAACCGGATCTTAAGGCAAGAATATAAAATTTAAATATAAAGTTTCATTGAAATCCATTTTGCCGTTTAAACGTAATCGTGTTAACAAATATATGAGATATTTAAAAAAAAGCTCTTTTCTAAATAGTCAAAACGTGATCAGGAGGTCTTAAAACGTGATTTCCGTAACAAAACTTTTTCCAAATTTTTTTTCATTACAAGAGTATTATACATATGTCAGAAAGTGAAAAGTGTATCTCGAGGCACTCAAAAAGATCGCGCACGGCCGCGTGTCGCTTGCACCTCACCGTGGATCACAGCGTTTCAAGGGCGAGAGAGAAAGACACACATTCGTTTTCTCTCTCGTCTTCCCGACGTTGTCCGAAGCGCCGAGCTCACGACACGCAGCTCCGGCGTAGTGTGCATGCGAGGTGGGAGAAATTCTCGAGGGAACTCGTCCCGAATCTAGCGCATCACTGGCTTGAAGGAATACGGCACGAGAGCTGCGTCTAGCGTCAGAACCTTGCTGAACGTAAAGGAGGATAGCAGTAATGAAAGATAGAGAGGTTGGGTAGTGAAGTTAGGAAACATGTCAATGAAACAATACTAATTTGCGAATCAATATTTTTTATTTATACGTAGAAGGATGTAATATTTTGTATAATCAATGTGCAATTGAATGGTCTGATGCAATAAGGGGATTAGCGCTCGAAAATGGGAAAAATTATTGTCCAAACGCTAAGAAAGCATTGGACAATTAAATGTTATTAAACTGAATTTTAAAAAATATAGTGTTGTAAAGCTCGTCAGGACACATTTTTTCTATTTACAGTTTGTTTATCCAATCATTACTATTCGAGCTAAAAATTATAAACAAAAAAATTTTCATCGTCCAAAATCATTATAAACATAAATTGCGATAACTTGAGTAAATATTAAGGGATAGTTATGAGACTTAAAACATAACTTCAGAAAACTCTAGCGAAGCCGTAAAATGTATGCACAAAATCCTTATGTTAAAAAATGTAATAATATTTATTAAAAAGTAATACTGAACATAACCCATGTTTTACAACGTTCACCGTTAAAAAGTATCGAGGCAATTTTGAGGTACATATAACTTGCAGCGTCAAAGTTTTTCCTTAATATACAAGGAAGATTTTCACCAATTTTCACCCTGATTAATAAATAATTGTAGAAGATATGATGATATATATATATATATATATTACTAATTACTACAGCAATAACGGCACATTTATATTGGTGCGTAGGTCCATGTGACGTCACGCGTAAGGAATTGTTTGGCAATTGTGGCCTTCAGATGGCGCTGTTGGATGTGGCAGACGGGCAGCAGGATCTGCCGTCGATCTGCCGGCAGCATGGACCTGATGGACAGTGCCTAATTCCGGGGTGATAAAGCGAAAGACGGAAGGGGCTGCGATTTGAGGGACGACTGGTGGTGTCCTCTACAGCCAAGTATAAGTTTTAGAAATAGCGTCCTTCATTGTATATCCTTGTGACGCCATTGTGCAAAACGGTGCAAAGGCCGGTATTCATAGTCGTTGCTTAAGACTAAGATCGTCTTAAGCATTTGCTTAAGTCCCCGTCTAGTTTCATAGTCGACAAATAAGCATCGTCTTAAGTGTTTACTCAAGTATTTACTTTGTCAAGCAATCCTTATTGAATCATGTTTCATAGTCAGTTCTTAAGATCATCTTAAGAACGTAAGTATTCATAGTCGATTAAGAACTTTTTATTCGAGCATAAAACGGTCTTATTCGAGCAAAGTGAGGTTAGATTTTCAAGTCAACGTTTTAGTTGACTTAAGACCATCTTATACGCCATTCAACGCCATTACTTGGTAAAGGAAGTGAGTGTAAAGTGAGCGATGAAGCAAGTGTAGTGAAACTTCAGAGAAAAATAGATTTAATGGATCCTGAACACATTGATATTGAAAATATTAATATTAGTGATATTGAGGATATTGATATTAGCGATATCGATGATATAGATGATGATATAGCGGGCAATAGGCCTGTTATTAGAGGTTATATTCGTGACAGGCAAAATCCTTTTAAACATTACGATGAAGATAAATTCAAAAGGCGTTATCGATTTGGCAAGGACTCCTGTACTCTATGGTATTTTACAAACGATCCACGAAGGACTTGCAAAAATTGACAACCATGGCTTGTCCATTCCACGGCAATTGCAACTACTTGTATGCTTACTGTGATATGCAACTGCAAGTTTTCAGGTAATTTAGAATTATAATATTCTATTTTTAACATCTGAAATATTCATAATTGAAGAGTGTATATTTAGGAAATTCTTTAAAAAATATTTACAGCTGTTGCTGGGCAGAAGCAGATCCAGAATTATTTTTTGTGTAAGTTGCTTACTTGCCAGCTTAATTTTGGATTATATAAAACTACCAAGGGATCTCGAAGCATGCGAGGAGAATCATCAATTTTACAAAGATTTTGAGAGAGGAAACGAAGCAATCAGTCCTCCTGGTATCGATGGAGTCATTGACAGTACATCCCATTAGTGTCCACGAGATTCCAGAATATTGATGAAATTTTCTGGAATCGAAAAGAATATTTTTCACTTACCGTACAAGTAGGTTTTCATTCATTTTTTTATTTCATAATTGAAATAGTATTATGGTTAATCGATTGTGTGATCGAATACCACTCCATTTTTTAGTCTCCAAGTTTTCTCTTTATTTTTTTAATTATGATATGTGTTACAGGCCTTTAGTTCAAAATGTACAAAATGAGAATGGATTTGCTGCTTGTGAACCGCTAATTGCCTGGCTGTTCGATTAATTCACCAGTAACGGAATTTTCATACATAATTGATTTGTAAATGAATTATTAACACAAATTGATGTAATAAAAATTTTTAATAAAGATATTGTGTTACTCTATATGGTAAACATAATTACATTGACAGAATGTGTATGCTAGCAAATAGATAGTGCGATAATATTGATATCTTCGCTGATTCCTTTTCTACGTTCAGAAATTCAGTTTCGTACTTATAATGCATTTACTACCCGGCTTCGCTCGGAATTTAGATTATTAGTTTAGTTAGTTTAACTCTTAACTGCGAAAGGGAAAGACGTAGCGAGCTGAAAATATTTACGTTCATTTGGATTAGCCAGACATAATCGGCTGAGGTACATGTTTTATCAGAATTTACTGTTCGAAAGTTTTTAGACGACGGACAAACATATATATAAACTTTCTGCTTTAAATATTAAGATATACTATATTTACTATGATTGCATACATATAAACTTATACATTATTCTTTGTTTTTCAAAGTGGTGGCCCTTTTTTTACTTTCTACTAGCTGACCCATTACCCGGTTTCACCCGGGAATCCTTTATGATGTTTCCCACGTTTCTCCACATACTATTACTATATGAATATTACAAAACTCAGTATATTGAACGCTTATTGGAGCCAATAATTGAATCTCGGACGTATGTAAAGTATATTGAAAATTTCATTGAAATCCATCCAGTCGTTTAAGCGTGAAAGAGGGACAAACAAACAGACAACGTTTCACTTTTATATATAACAGTAGAGAAGTAGAGATTACATTTGCATATTTCGTTAACAATTGTAAAAACAAATGTTTTTCAACTTCTGTGTAATGTTTTTTCGAAGACATGCTAATGCTAATTTAACCTAACTACTTTTCAAACTTGCGATTTCTTTTCGCGGGGAATGGGAGAAATCACTTGACCCCAAATGCAGGCGGATTTTGAAAACCATTCCTCATTGGGTACTACGCTAGTAACTTTCCGGAAATTGCCGAACATAATATAAGATTTGCTTAAGCATTTGCTTGGCTAAGCAAGCCTTAAGCACCATATTCTTGACTAAGCAAATCTTAAGTTCGGACTATGAATACATGACGTCTTAAGCTTAGCTTATTCGAATAAGGCCGACTTTGTCAAGAAATTCTTAAGCACATTCTTGAGCAACGACTATGAATACCGGCCAAAGTAACTCGGATGCGTGTGGTGTGTTTATTAGTAAATAATTCTCTTATTACTTGGAATACTTTCGAAATTACGTAAGTAATATTAAATTTTTTAGTAGAATAGTAAAAATATTATATTTCAAAATTAAAAATTGGTATAGAAATATAAATTATTAGTATTTAGGTGGTAATCGACCCCGAAAATGCCGAGCTGCATTTTGAAATACTATACGAATCGAACTTCCTGTAAGTCTTCGAAGCAGGAAACCATAGAAGAAGGAAGAAAAATTAGTTTCCATAGTTAAGCATGAAGAAAGTTGATTGAAAGTTTACAGACGTTACGCTTTATTTATTACACGTGTTTTAAGAAAATAATGTAAATCCAAATCCTGTCACCAGTGACTTCTACGGTATTCAACGCACGAATAATCAAATTTAAAATGGTTTGCTAGAAGAAATTTTCGACGGTATGGCACAGATGGCACCACCAGTCGTCCCTCAAAAAGCAGTTGGGAGGGGGTCGATTCCCCTTCCGTCTTTCGCTTCAACCCCCCCATCGATAAATCTAGCTTAGTCACTGTCCTTCAGGTCCATGGCCGGCAGGCCCTAACAAGCAGGCTCTGCCGGCAGAACCGTAGCTGAATGCGGACGTAGACTGCATTCCAGCTGCCGGCAGATCCTGTCGCCCGATTTGGTTATCAGGGTGGCGTGTTCTGGACGTCTTAAAGACGTCTGCAAAACACGTCTTTAAGACGTCTGCAAAATATGTCTTTAAGACGTCTAAAAGACGTCCAGAATACGTCTTAAAGACGTCCATTTTCACAAATCAAGCCGATAGGCGTTCGGACCTAAAATGGACGCAAAATGGACATCTTTAAGACGTCCTGTGCTATCTGGGTATTTACCACGCCAATCGTACTTAGCTGAGTAAGTATATAAAAAGTGTTTCTTGACAAAAATAGTTAAATTGTACAGTGTGTTGTGTTTATGCATGTAAAGTTCCAAAATGGGCAAATGCGTATTTTGTGAGAAACGACAAAACTGTTTTCAAATATTTCAAATTCACTTTTTGCGAACTTTATTAATCATTACTTCAGTTTTTTACATTACATTTATAAATTTATTTCACTATTTTCATGAATTTCATTTACTCTGATTAACTTTTCTGAATTTCTACCATCATACAAGCAATTCGTATTATAAGATTATACTACATTATGTACATAATATAATAATATATTATGGATCCATATTTTTACGAATACATATAAAAATATATTATATTACACTATTCTTTTAGTCTTTTATGAATCACATTTTTCAAACTTCGCGCTATTTCCTTTAATACATCGGTCTAACGGTGGCGGTGCTGGCATGTAAAGTCACTTTCAATTCGCTTTAACCGCTGTACGGCCGGCTTATGGGAATCTCGTATCCATAGTATATGTATTAGTTGACGACCTCCTTAATCCCCACGCCTGATTTAAATAAGTATTTTTTCGGTACAACCACATGGTAACTCAGGCAAATCGTTAAAAAGAACATCGAGAGTTTCCTTACCTTGCTCCAGAAACTCGTTCCTTTTTTCACCCTTTCTAAAATTAATACTTATCATACTACCATGTATCGGAAATTTTTCTTTATAACCGGTTGATCCGAGAGCCTCTATGATACTCTCATTTCTTGCGTACATTGCTAATTGATTTATATCTTTTATCAAGATATTATAAAACGTGACATAAGTATTAACAAACGTCTCGCTCTTCATGCCTGCTATTTCGTTCTCGCATTTGCTTTGAAGACTACTTCTGGTCAACCTATATCCCGTACCATCTCTCCTATAGACCAGTATAGAATTGAAGTATATGACGTCAAGATAGGCATCTTCAGAATCATTTGGCTCGTCATCACTGCTACTAATAGATAGTAGATCATCGTTTGCTGCATATAAATTTGTAGCTCTCATCTTAACAATGTGACTTTTAAGGATCTCAGTAATGTTTATGTAAGTAGAGGTTTTATGATTATAATCGTAATCAAAATCAAAATTATAATCATAGTCGAAACCATAATTATAATCGCTAATTAATTTGATACCATCCATAACAAAACAAAGCGCCGTGTAGCAACGTTTACTCTTCATAGTAATATCAGCACCGTGTTCTAGGAAAGCTGTTACAATGTCTTTGTGACCCCTTTTGGAGTCAAAGTGAAGCGCTGTTGTGCCATATTTATCGGTAGCATCAACGCTGGTACCAAATTCTAAGAGGAGCTCGACAACTGCTACGACACCAGTTATAGCAGCTTTGGGGAGGTGCGTAAGAGCGTGGCAGCTAAGCGTAGAATTAACTTCGGCACCAAATTTTAAGAGATGCTTGACAATTTTTTCGGAACCATATTTAGGCAATTCAGCTGCAAGGTGGAATGGTGTTATCAAGGCCCATTTTGTCGTAGCATTAACATTGGCACCGCGTTTTTGCAAAACTTCTACAACCTCTCCATGGTCGCTTTTAATTACAAAATGAAGAGCAGTCATTCCATCGTGGTCTTCAGCATTTATATTAGCTCCTTTCTTCAAAAGTATTTTGGTAATTACTTTGTTGCCTCGTTTGGCAGAAAGATGGAGCGTTGTCATGTCACCTTTATACGTGGCATTAACATCTGCATTATATTTCAAAAGAGCCGTAACGACTTTCACAAATCCTCCGTCAATAGCAGCTTGAAACACTGTCATCCAATTTTAATCTCTAGTATTTGCTTCAGCTCCCCTACTAAAAAGCACTCCTCTTTTGGCATCAGGATTACTAAGAGGAACTCAAAAACCTCTTTGTTTCTTCCATTTTTCCAGATATATCAGTAGCATTAATATCAGCGCCATGCTGCAAAAAAACTTCAACGATCTCTCCGCAACCCTTGTTAACAGCAATCTTCACTAGTTGAAGATGATCTGTTACATTAGCTTTATTAGTTAAAAGTGGTTTAGTAACTTTTAAATCGGCATTCTGAGTAGCATAAAATATTGCTGGTTTTCCAGTTTTATCTTGTGCATTTACATCAGCTCCATGGCTTATCAATAATTTGGCTACTTCCTCGTGTCTGTTTTTGGTTGCAACATGTAAAAGTATAGAATCTTTTCTAATTGTCGAGTCGGATAACATAGTAACATCAGCACCGTGTTCTAAGAGTTCTTCAACAAGTTCCACATATCCTTTCTTGACAGCAGGGTGTATAAAATTACACAGTTCGACAAATTTTGACTTTTTTTTGGACTTGTAACATTCAATAGCAGCATCTTATAGGTTTTCGTGCGCTGAAAACACATCCGCAAACCGTTTATCGCCATCACCCTCAGTTTTTGAAAATTTCGATTTTGAAAAAAACTGCAATTTTTGACATTGAACATCTTTTATGCCAAAACGGTAATAGTTTTGCACTAATAGTACACACAGTAATAGTACACACATAGCCCCCGACACCTTGCATATTCAAAGAATTAAAGTTTGAAATTACAGAAAATTTATTACATAGTTTATTATGTAATAGTTAATAATTTTTTATTAAATAGTTTTTAAATAAAAAATACAATATTGGATCACGGTGAGAGTCGCGCCCGTAAGCGATTCTGTTACCGTGAGCGACTGTGGATACGCCGGTCACCGCGCCGTTCACCACCACTGTCGGCTCCGCGCGTTTTGCCAAACTATTTCGCTTCTATATTGAAAACAAAACGAGACTTGCCACTTCTGTTGATGCTTTCCGAAGGAAAATTGTCTGCTGCATCGCGTGGAATAATCAGATTTTCTCCCAGACTCTTAGTTTTGGAAATACATTTAAAGATATCTGCAAAAATGGGTGCATTTCGGGTGTCCTTTTCCCTTTGATCGTTGTTTAAACATATTTAAATGTTCATAATGCAATAATAACTTATATCGTTGTATTCAGGTGGGTTCATAGAATAATTTGACGCAATGAGCAACCAAATAACTATTACCGTTTTGGCATAAAAGGTGTTCAAAGTCGAAAATTGCAGTGTTTTTCAAAATCGATTTCTCAAAAACTGAGGGTGATGGTGACAATCCCTCAAAAATAATTTTAATCTTATTTCTATCACCAAATCAAGTAACATTTTCTTTTAGGTTACATTATGTATCAAATAGCAGAAGTTTCACAGCAATTAATCACAGTGAATGGAGGGGGAAACACCTACAGGAGTGTGGTAATTTGTATATTTTTATATATTCTTAATTTTTTTTATAAACTCTATTTTTAGATTATTAGGGGTTTTTCATACTTATTTATATTGATTTCCATTTCAAATTTACTAAATTCACATTTATAATTCATTATTTATGTGACACTTAAGTTACATTGTATTCTTTACCTCTAGTATTAACACATGATGGAAAATTCCAATGTTGAAGTATGTAATTTTATTTGATAGATTGATTTCTGTATATTATACATATAATAATTATATATAATATTATATTTAACACGAGTTTGAATTTATTTCACAAGATCAGGAATAATATATCAACAAAAAGGAAAGGTGTTCGATATTCCCCATATAAACGTAATGCTTTCATGACTGCAGTTCGTCCAGGAAGAATAGAGAGAGTCAGAGAGATAATTATTTCTTGCGGTCCATGTTACGCAGAAGAACGGAAAGATGGATATTCCTTACTTCGTACCGCTCTTGAGGTAAGAAACATACAGAAATTGCTAAGCTACTTTTAACTAGTGGTTCCAAAGTTAACAGCAGATACAAAAATTCTTATAATACTCCACTGCATTTTGCTGCTCTAAATGGTGACGTTGAAATTGTTCAGATGCTTCTGAACAAAGGTGCTAATATCGATGCCAAAAATAGGCATCGTCATACTCCGCTTCACAACGCAGTTCAAAGCATGGAAATGAAAATTATCAGCATGCTTTTAAATCATGGAGCGAATGTTGACACTGCCGACAAAAGCAGTATAACTCCTCTGCACCTTGCCATTGGAAACAATAGCAAAGAAATTACAACCCTTCTCCTAAGTAGAGGGGTCAATGTCGAGGGTAAAGGAAACAATGCTAGAACTTCTCGTCGTATTGTAACGGGCACAAGGTATTTATAAATTGTTTAGCATCTTTTAAAATACAGAGCCTATATTAATTCTGTGTGCTTCTATGTTTAGGAATTGTAGTACACCACTGCAGCTTGCTGTTGAGAAAGGTAATGAAGAAATTACCGAATTGCTTTTAAGTAAAGGTGCTGATGTAAATGCTTCAGGGAGTTACGACATAACTTCTCTTCATATTGCAACGCTCGGAGGATATTTAAAAATTATTGAGCATCTTTTAAAATATGGAGCCAATGTTTATTCTGCATCTGAGAACGGTCAAACACCACTGTACTTTGCTGTTGGAAACGAACATTTTAAAATTGTTAAGCTACTTTTAGAATGCGGAGCTTACGTTGATGCTAAAAATAAGAATGATAAAACTATACTACACTTTGCGGTTGAACAAGGAAATGCATTAATTGTCAAGCGTATTTTAAAGCATTGTCCTGATCTGAATAACAAAAACAACAGCCGCGTTCTTAATGCTGCGGTGCAGGGCTGTGGAATAGGGTATCGCAAGATCGTTAAGAACCAGCTTGAATATGGTTTTACTGTCAACCCTGAAGACGGAAATAATTTTATGCACCCTGCTGTCGAGAAAGAATATGTGGAACTTGTTGAAGAACTCTTAGCACACGGTGCTTATGTTACTATGTTATCCGACTCGACAATTGGAAAAGATTCTATACTTTTACATGTTGCAACCAAAAACAGACACGAGGAAGTAGCTGAATTATTGATAAGCCATGGAGCTGATGTGAATGCACAAGATAAAACTGGAAAACCAGCAATATTTTATGCTACTCAGAATGCCGATTTAAAAGTTACTAAACATCAGCTAATGTAACAGATCATCTTCAACTAGTGAAGATTGCTGTTAACAAGGGTTGCGGAGAGATCGTTGAAGTTTTTTTGCAGCATGGCGCTGATATTAATGCTACTGATATATCTGGAAAAATACCAATCGAGAAACAAAGAGGTTTTTGAGTTCCTCTTAGTAATCCTGATGCCAAAAGAGGAGTGCTTTTTAGTAGGGGAGCTGAACCAAATACTAGAGATTAAAATTGTATGACGGTGTTTCAAGCTGCTATTGACGGAGGATTTGTGAAAGTCGTTACGGCTCTTTTGAAATATAATGCAGATGTTAATGCCACGTATAAAGGTGACATGACAACGCTCCATCTTTCTGCCAAACGAGGCAACAAAGTAATTACCAAAATACTTTTGAAGAAAGGAGCTAATATAAATGCTGAAGACCACGATGGAATGACTGCTCTTCATTTTGCAATTAAAAGCGCCCATGGAGAGGTTGTAGAAGTTTTGCAAAAACGCGGTGCCAATGTTAATGCTACGACAAAATGGGCCTTGATAACACCACTCCACCTTGCAGCTGAATCGCCTAAATATGGTTCCGAAAAAATTGTCAAGCATCTCTTAAAATTTGGTGCCGAAGTTAATTCTACGCTTAGCTGCCACGCTCTTACGCACCTCCCCAAAGCTGCTATAACTGGTGTCGTAGCAATTGTCGAGCTCCTCTTAGAATTTGGTACCAGCGTTGATGCTACCGATAAATATGGCACAACAGCGCTTCACTTTGGCTCCAAAAGAGGTCACGAAGACATTGTAACAGCTCTCCTAGAACATGGTGCTGATATTACTATGAAGAGTAAACGTTGCTACATGGCGCTTCGTTTTGTTATGGATGGTATCAAATTAATTAGCGATTATAATTATGATTTCGACTATGATTTTAATTTTGATTTTGATTACGATTATAATCATAAAACCTCTACTTACATAAACATTGCTGAGATCCTTAAAAGTCACATAGTTAAGATGAAAGCTACAAATTTATATGCAGCAAACGACGATCTACTATCTATTAGTAGCGGTGATGACGAGCCAAATGATTCTGAAGATGCCTATCTTGACGTCATATACTTCAATTCTATACTGGTCTATAGGAGAGATGGTACGGGATATAGGTTGATCAGAAGTAGTCTTCAAAGCAAATGCGAGAAAGAAATTGCAAGCATGAAGAGCGAGATGTTTGTTAATACTTATGTCACGTTTTATGATATCTTGATATAAGATATAAATCAATTAGCAATGTACGCAAGAAATGAAAGTATCGTAGAGGCCTTCAGATCAAGCGGTTATAAAGAAAAATTTCCGATACATGGTAATATGATAAGTATTAATTTTAGAAAGGGTGAAAAAAGGAACGAGTTTCTGGAGCAAGGCAACAAAACTCTCGATGTTCTCTTTAACGGTTTTCCTGAGTTACCACGTGGCTGTACCGAAAGAATACTTAGTTATTTAAATCAGGCTTGGGAATTAAGGAGGCCGTCAACTGATACATATACTATGGATACGAGATTCCCATAAGCCGGCCGTACAGCGGTTGAAGCGAATGGAAAGTGACTTTACATGCCAGCACCGCCACCGTTCGACCGATGTATTGAAGGAAATAGCGTGAAGTTTGAAAAATGTGCGTTCGGCTGTACCGAAAGAATACTTAGTTATTTAAATGATGACGATTTAAGAACTTTAATGGAGGCAGGCAAGCCTTACGCTTAAGTTAAATTGAAATGCTCAAACAGCCGAGGAGAGTCGATAATATCTGCTTTCGTAATGTTACGATTATAATTATAATTTTTTTAAATCGACCGACAATATGTGAACCAATGTTATGACTTGCCTCGTTATGCTCACCGAACAACAATAGCATTAAGTTACCAATGCAGTATGATCTATATTCAGATTCAATCTCTATTATCTGCAAACTGCAGTTAACTTTTCTGTTGTAATTAAGTATATATATTATATAAATAATTCTTTGAATTTGGAAGTGTACCTGAGATCATGGGCTCGTTATAGTGAGCTTATGATTTGTTTTTCAATAAATTTAAATTCAAATTCAGCGCCTGTATTATTTGCCCCTTTGACCACTATCCGTCATTACATGTTCAAATAAATATATATTACAAACAATTAGAATAGTATGACAAAAAATGTTTTTTATTAACTTTCAAACATATATTTTTTAAAAAATGTGTTACAATTAAGATTAGTATAATTGACAAATTTAAAAACCAGCGGGAATAGACCAAAAATGGCGGACCAATCAAAAGTAGCCTGAAAGAGTAGGTCGCTGGCTGTTGCAGTATATTGAAAGTGTGTAAATAAATGGATTAAAATTTACATTTTAACTTGACTGTGGTAACATTTTTGGCGTATAAATTGTTCCAGTAAATCAATTTACTTTTAGTTATGGAGGCCGGAGTGCAATTTCCACCAAAAGCGTCGAAAAGCAATATATTTTGCTGTGTTTTCGGTTGCAATAGTAAAGCCTGTAGGAATCCAGAATTGAGCTTCCACCACTTCCCTAAAGCCGGCAAAATGCAAATTAATCATGTAAATAAACTAGGACAGTCGGAAATGATTGATAGAAGAAAGTTGTGGGAAAGAATTTTAAAAATGGGGAAAGAAGTGACGCAAAGTATGAGAGTTTGCTCGCTTCATTTTGTTAAAGATGACTACTCTGTATTCACAAGACCAGGTAAATTATTATTTTCATGTTTTATTGAATTATTGAATTTTAGTAGGCATATCAATTGTATTATAAATTTCAATCATTATTTAAATATTTAACCACAAAATATAATCAACTATAATATGTGCATATTATTTTAAGCTAATATATTTACATTTGATGAAAACTAAATTTATATTCTAATAGATAATAAATAATTAGTTAGGCGGTCAATATTTTTTACATTATTTTAATCTTTTTAGATTATCCAGCTGGAGCACGTTTTCTGAAAGGAACAGCTGTACCAACTGTTAATTTGCCACAGTCGAGCATAAAAACTCATAAACCTTTGGATAAAGAAGTTAAAGAAAGAGAAATTCGACTGGCAAAGCGTGTGAAACGTACCAAGTTAAATTCGAGGAAAAAAGAGACCAAGTGCAGTTGCTTATTTGTTGAGGACAATACTCTTATTGCTGCTCAAAATGACACACCCGATGTTGTGCAGGAAACAACTTTGATTGATATTAAAGTAGAAATCAAAAGTGAAGATTTATGCAGTACTTATTTTTATAATTTTTTAAAAACTGACGAAGAGTTAAGTACTGCTACTGGAATCCAAAATTTTAAATTGTTTGAGAGCATTGTAGCTGCTGTCGAAATAGCTGCCCCTCAATTAAGCAACCACACTGGGGTAATAACTATTCGCGAAAAAGTTTTAATGACTTTTATAAAACTAAAACAAAATTTAAGTTACTCATTTCTATCTATTTTGTTCCCGGCGGTTAGTCACAGATATTGCTCAGAAGTTATATGTAATATGTTAGATATTTTATGTGACGTTTTAAGGCCATATATTTATTTCCCATCAAGAGATGAAATTTTGAGTAATATGCCATTATGTTTTAATAACTATACCGACACTCGAATAATATTAGACTGCACAGAGATAGAAATACAGAAACCAAAGAATTTATGTTGTCAAAGAACTACTTATTCAAATTATAAAGGGAGATACACTATAAAATTTATGACTGGAGTAACACCAGGTGGGATAATATCTTTTGTAAGCAAACCGAACGGAGGCAAGGCCTCGGATAAAACAATATTTGAACAAAGTCTTTTGCTGCAACAACTAGAGGATGGTGTGTCAGTAATGGTGGACAGAGGTTTTTTAATAGATGATTTATGTTCCGAATATAATGTAAAATTGATTAGACCGCCATTCCTTAAGGATCAAGTTCAATTCTCTGCAGATGATGCTGCAGAGAATGCTGATATTGCAAGTGTAAGAGTGCATGTTGAAAGACTGAATCAGCGATTAAAAGTATTTGAAATACTGGGTAGTAAAATGGCTTCGGATCTTGTACCAAAAAGTGAGAAGATTGTAACCATTTTATGTGCAGTCATAAATCTAAGCAATCCTATTTTCAAGGATGATTTATTTAAATACGTAAGGGATTGAGCAGTGTCTGATATAGATTTCGTTTTAACTTAATTTCTGTTAGTTCGTTAGGTTTGCTATTTTCATTTAAAATCTGGGTTATATCCTAGCCAAGGATTTATTTCTGGTACAACTAAACATATTTGTTCAACTTTAACACTGGTGTATTTTTCATAAGCACTCCTTGCTGATGGTTGATATTTGATACCGTGCTTTATGGCTTTTATTTTTTACAACGCCTTTGGATAAAAATACTACTGTGATTTTTTCAACCAATTTAGTGCCTTATTTTTTGTATATGTGTA